>JALBCR010000380.1:92500-700285 GCA_030710515.1 Abscondita cerata | reverse complement strand
GGAGATCGGTGGTGTTTTTAATAATTTTGTTTTCTGTCGTTGTCTTGCTTTTTCGATGGTATCCATTTCATCGTTGGAGTCTGAATCAGATAATACGTCATACCTGTTAGATACGGTATCGTCTCGTTGTTTAACTCGGCTCCCCTTGTTGGTTTTTCCTCTTTTGGGATCCTCTTCCAGGAGAGGCGACTTGAAATGAAGATTGGATGTCCATGTTTGGTTCGACGTTGAGCGAGTCTTGTGGAAGCTTGTTTATAGGGTTGCCGCCATTTTGTTCGTCGCCCGGTGGTTTGTTAATAGCTTCCGGTGGCGTTGTAACATCGGCGTCGTCTTGTAGAGGTATACTACGTTTAATCAGTTTAATTAAATCTGTATTTGGGTAAGACGAGCACGTTGGTTGCGTAAATGAATTGAGAATTTCAATTTTTGGTTCGGTGTAACTTCAGTTGGGGTGAATTTTTCTTTTTCTTGCGGGTCGGGACCCATGCAATATATTAATATTTGTCCTTATTCACTAAGAAGATGTCTTTGTAAACTTACACTAGAGAGTTTTATAACACTACATAGTACTACGCTGCACTATACTAAACACTATAAGAACGCGTTACCCCTAGGGGTAAATTACTCACTACGCACTAATTACAATTGGTTTACAATACTGATCCGTTCACTACGGCGGTCAATTGTGGAATGGACGAGAACTGGTGCTTTCAACGTGGTATGGCCGTTGTCTTCAATTATTGTTACTGTACTACGGTTTCCGCGGTTACTCTAGATAATTAAAATTTTAATAGAATTTTATGTTTTTTTGCACAATAGTCGGAAGTAAGTAAATAAAAAAATGTGACAACAGCACGCGGTGTTCCCAAGCGGTCACCCATCCAAGTACTGACCGCGCCCGACGTTGCTTAACTTCAGTGATCAGACGAGAACTGGTGCTTTCAACGTGGTATGGCCGTTGTCTTCAATTATTGTTACTGTACTACGGTTTCCGCGGTTACTCTAGATAATTAAAATTTTAATAGAATTTTATGTTTTTTGCACAATAGTCGGAAGTAAGTAAATAAAAAAATGTGACAACAGCACGCGGTGTTCCCAAGCGGTCACCCATCCTGATCGCGCCCGACGTTGCTTAACTTCAGTGATCAGACGAGAACTGGTGCTTTCAACGTGGTATGGCCGTTGTCTTCAATTATTGTTACTGTACTACGGTTTCCGCGTTTACTCTAGATAATTAAAATTTTAATAGAATTTTATGTTTTTTTGCACAATAGTCGGAAGTAAGTAAATAAAAAAATGTGACAACAGCACGCGGTGTTCCCAAGCGGTCACCCATCCTGATCGCGCCCGACGTTGCTTAACTTCAGTGATCAGACGAGAACTGGTGCTTTCAACGTGGTATGGCCGTTGTCTTCAATTATTGTTACTGTACTACGGTTTCCGCGGTTACTCTAGATAATTAAAATTTTAATAGAATTTTATGTTTTTTGCACAATAGTCGGAAGTAAGTAAATAAAAAAATGTGACAACAGCACGCGGTGTTCCCAAGCGGTCACCCATCCAAGTACTGACCGCGCCCGACGTTGCTTAACTTCAGTGATCAGACGAGAACTTTTTACCTTTTAAATTGTTTTTATTAGTGATTTAATTATACAAGAGTTTGTACATATACATGTTTGTTTATCGTTTACAAGGCTCCTACAGAACGTGTATCCTTGATAATTATTGTTATTTTATATAAGTTTAACATTTGTGATCTAAATTTCTACATATTATTATTAACAATGAGTTACAACTATAAATACGTCAAGTACAGTTAATGATTGTTTTTGCAGAGCGTAACCTTTAGCCGGCTTCTGTCTAATTGGATTCAGTGCTTTTTTTGTTATACCTTTAAAATGACTATTATACAATATTTACATATTTACAATCTTAATTTAATTTTATTTACAATATTCTAATCAAATCTACCTACTGATTTATATACATAATGTGTTGGTAAGTTAGTTTGTGTGTATAGTTGGCTGTCGGATTTTTGTCTATGGTGTTGGTGAGGTTAGTTATTATGCGGTTGTCAGTAGTTTTGGAGGTGTTCCTGATGAATCGTTTTGTCAGATGGTTTGCATAGTCTTGTATTGTCGGAACGTTGGCGATCTCGTGTAATGTATTTATGTTCGTGTAGCGGTCTAGTCCGGTTACTAGCCTTAGGCATTTATTTTGGAATACTTGGAGTTTTTGCAAGTTTGTCTTTGCTGCTCCTGACCAAACTGGAGCTGCGTAGGTGATTACTGGTCGTATGATGGACAAATATACAAGTCTTTTATTTTTTATACTAAGTTTGCTGTTTTTACTCAGTAAGGGGTATACCGCGTTCAGTGTTCTAAAACCTTTTTTGATTACTGCCGTAAAATGGGGTTTGTACGTTAGTTTCGTATCTAGGTTGATCCCTAGATATTTAACTGTTGGTTTGATGTCGATTTGTTGGTTGTCTATTATTAATGGTTCTCTGGTCGTTATGTGTTTTATTTTTCTATGAAATGTTATTGCCTCTGTTTTTTCAGGATTAAGAGTTATTTTCCATTTTTTAAAATAATTTTGTAAAAGTTGCGAATGAATTTTGTTTTTTTTATGTGCCGTGTCAGCTTCTATTGAATGGTTGTAGATAGCTGTGTCGTCTGCAAACATTGCCGTTTTCGTCTGGGGTGTTCCGGGTATGTCGTTAATGTATAGTACAAACAAGGTGGGTCCTAAAAGTGAACCTTGAGGAACTCCGGCTTTAATAAGTTTTTTATTCGATTGTTCGTTGTTGTGTTCTACATAAAATTGTCTGTTGGTTAAATACGAGTGTATTAGCATTATCATTGCTGGCTGAAATTTGTAATTTATCATTTTAAAAATTAATCCGTCTGTCCATACGCGATCGAAAGCTTTCTTGATGTCGAAAAGAAGCATTGCGGTAAGCATTCTTTTATTGTAGTGTACAATAATATCATTGACTATTCGGGTGATCTGATGTATTGTGCTGTGTCGAGTTCGAAAACCGAATTGGTTATCTGTGAGCAGTCGGTTGTTTTTAATGGTTTTATTTAGTTCCGTTAAAATAACTTTTTCTGCTACTTTTCCTATAGTGGAAAGTAAACTGATAGGACGATAGTTTTCGGGGTTGTTTTTGGTTTTACCCGGTTTTGATATTGGCACAACTTTGGCCGTTTTCCACATTTCTGGGAAATGTGCTAACTGAAGCATTGCGTTTATTATTATTGTTAATTGTTTGTACGCTTTTTTAGTTAGTGATTTTAAAATTTTGTTGTGAATATTATCGGGACCTGTCGATTTGTTAGGATTTAATTTTTTTTATGATATTTTTTATTTTATGTACGTTGGTTTTATAACTTACGGTTAGACCGTGTTGGTTCTCTAAGTATTGACGTACGGTTTCCGTTATGTGTTTATGTTCGGTAGTGTGGTTTCCGTCAATTTCGTGTACTTTTTCGAAAGTTTCCGAGATTAAATTGACTTTGTCTTTGTCGGTAACGGCTACGTCGTTATGCCGTTTTAGGGTAGGCATGGGATCGTGTTTGTTTTTTAAATTTTTAACAATTTTCCAAAGCGAGTTGTTTTGAGGATTGATTTTTGCAGTGTGTTTGACCAAGTTTCGTTTTTGTGTTCTTTAAGTTCTTGTTTTATTTCCGCGTTAAGCGTTTTCATGTGTTCCCTGTGTGTTTCTAGTTGAGTTTGTTGCCAGATTTTTCTGATCCTATTTCTTAGTTGTATTTTTTATTTTTATTGGTGAAGGTATATCGTTAGTCGCGGGTTTAAAAGTGACTGTACTTATTGTGTCGTTTATCGTATTTTGTATTGCGGTTGTGAGATTTGTTACTGTTTGTTCTAGGTCGTTTATTGTGCAAATATTTTCTTTTATTTCAAAGTGTTTGTCGAGTTCTTTCTTGAATTTTTGTAAGTTTTTGGATGAATAGATGCGTATTGTTCTTGGTGTAGTTTTTATTGTTGCTATTGTTAAGTCGAAAACTATGGGGTTGTGGTCAGAGTTTAGTTCGGTTAATGTTTTCAAGTTATGAAGGTTAGTCACATTTTTGTTAACAATTATGTCTATTGTTGTAGGAGTGCTTTTGTTTAATGGAAAGTGCGTTGCTTCAGGCGTATAGTTAATTATAGCGTTGTTTTTTGTCTATGTATTTTTGTAATGTGTATCCGTTTTGTTGTTTATGTGATTGTTCCAATTTTTGTGTCTAGCGTTGAGATCGCCAACGATCAAGCTCTGGTTGGTCACACTTTGTAATGTCTCGATTTCGTCTACCGTAAATTTGTTACTGGGTTTGTTGTATGCTGAGATTATGTGGACGTTATTGTTAAGTTTTATACTAAGGGTTTCTAGGGAAGTTGACGGAAGGTCAGTTTCTACATAAGGAATGTGGTTTTTTATAATGATGGCTAATCCACCCGACTTAATTGTGCAATCTTTCCTTAACACCGTGTAATTTCTAATTCTAAATTTGTACTTGTCGTCTAATCTTGTTTCGTTTATTAACATCACGTCTATTTTTTCGTTTGTTAGAAAGTGTTCTAATTCGTTGATTTTGTCTCTTAGTGTGTTTGCATTCCATGATGCAACTTTAATTATAGATGCCGCTGTCGAGTTCATTGTAAAATTGCGATAAAATGATAAATTTTTCTGATGGAGTGTTGGCTGTTTCTAGTCTCGAGTTTAAAATTTTTGTTACAGTTAACATAAATTGTATATCAACGAGTTGGTTGAGTTTTTGCATTTCGCTTTGTAATTCCGTGTAGTTTGTGTGTGTATTGTTTTGTACTTTTGGGTTTTGTGTTTCTTGTTGCAAATGAGTATCTCTGATTGTATTTTTGTTGTTGTTACCTGTAATGTGTGTTCTGTTGATTTGCGGCGGAAGTGCAGGAAACGATTTGTCGTAGTTGTGTTGTTCGGGCGCTCTACTCCAGGCATTGTATGTCGGTGGCGTGGCTGGTTTCCAAATTTGTTTTCTTTTTCCTGTTGTTCCCGGATTAAGGCGAGTTTTCTTAGATACGTTGGACAGTTAACCGAGTTAGCTGGGTGTTCCCCTTGGCAGTTGGCACATTTTGCAGGCACTTCTTTAGATTTTGTGCATAAATGAGTTGAATGTTGCTCTGCACATTTGAGGCATCGGTGCTTCGCGTTGCAGTTACTTGCCGTGTGTCCCCATTCTTGACAACGATGACATTGGACCATACCTTTTTTGTTAAAATAACGTTGCCAATGGATCCGCGTGTTGTACACTGACCGTATTTGTTGTTCAAGTTCTTTAACGTTAATTTTTCCTTTGAGTACTACCATGTATAATGGATACCGTGTCTTGCCCATTTGTTTAATTTTAACTGCTGTTAGATTATGCTTTAAGAGCAATTCTTGTTTAATGACATCGGTTTCGACACTTTCAGGTAACCCTTCTATTACAAAAGTGCTCATCGCATCGCTTCCGGTTGTGTAGGTGTGATACTCCATACCTTTTATTTCGTCGATGATGTTTTGGTAATCCTCGTTTTGTTGGCGTGGATAGCTACGCGGCGGTTTTTTTGATATGTTAGGTAAAAATCGTCTTTCACGATCTTTTTTATGCTCTCCGTTAATTTGTGATGGTCAAAACTTGCGTTTAATTCGGCGTGGATTACGATCGGTGGTGGTTTTTTAATAATTTTGTTTTCTGTCGTTGTCTTGCTTTTTTCGATGGTATCCATTTCATCGTTGGAGTCTGAATCAGATAATACGTCATACCTGTTAGATAACGGTATCGTCTCGTTGTTTAACTCGGCTCTACTAGTTGGTTTTTTCCTCTTTTGGGATCCTCTTCCAGGAGAGGCGACTTGAAATGAAGATTGGATGTCCATGTTTGGTTCGACGTTGAGCGAGTCTTGTGGAAGCTTGTTTATAGGGTTGCCGCCATTTTGTTCGTCGCCCGGTGGTTTGTTAATAGCTTCCGGTGGCGTTGTAACATCGGCGTCGTCTTGTAGATTTATACTACGTTTAATCAGTTTAATTAAAGTCGTATTTGGGTAAGACGAGCACGTTGGTTGCGTAAATGAATTGAGAATTTCAATTTTTGGTTTCGGTGTAACTTCAGTTGGGGTGAATTTTTTCTTTTTCTTGCGGGTCGTGGGACCCATGCAATAAGTTAATATTTGTCCTTATTCACTAAGAAGATGTCTTTGTAAACTTACACTAGAGAGTTTTATAACACTACATAGTACTACGCTGCACTATACTAAACACTATAAGAACGCGTTACCCCTAGGGGTAAATTACTCACTACGCACTAATTACAATTGGTTTACAATACTGATCCGTTCACTACGGCGGTCAATTGTGGAATCAGACGAGAACTGGTGCTTTCAACGTGGTATGGCCGTTGTCTTCAATTATTGTTACTGTACTACGGTAGCTGCAAAAATTGTAAAAAAAAAAAAAAAATAATATAAAAAAAAAAATAATGTTTTTTTGTTATTCTATTAAATTTTAATGATATTTTATGTTTTTGCTCAATAGTCGTAAATTAAGTAAAAAAAAAATGACAATGTGACAACAGCACGCGGTGTTCCCAAGCGGTCACCCATCCAAGTACTGACCGCGCCCGACGTTGCTTAACTTCAGTGATCAGACGAGAACTCAACTCAACATAAACTTTATTTACAATTCAAAATTACATAACAATACTATTTACAAAATACAATTTGTGTGTAAGTATTTACATGTTAATCATAGTCTTATCTTAATTCCTACACTAAAGTGTTTATTTAAGAATTATAATTCATTTTATTTCTTTAGATAATTTATAGAATCGGTTTACAATTTCCTAATTAATTAATTGCTATTTTCGTTAATTACATAGGAAAAATATAATCAAAAACCTATTCGAAATAATTTGTCTCCCTAAGGGTTTCCGGTATTATGTTGTCTGTAGATTTGTAGTGTTTCATACGGTAATTTATGCTTGGTCGGGATGTTACGATTATGTCTTCTGATTTTGGTTATATTTTTTTGTTAGAGGGTTATGGTGTAGTTGTGTTTGGTAAAATTTTTCAGATTGTTCGTTGATGTAGTCGTGTATATAAGGAATTTGTGTTTTGCGATGTAGTTCTTGTATTCTGTCGTATCTGGAGCCGTTGGTTATTGTACGTAGTATTTTATTTTGAAACACTTGTAGCGGTCTTTTTGTAGCGTTAGTCGAGTTACACCATATTGGAGCTGCGTATGTTATTACTGGTCTAATAATTGAGGTATACAACAACTTTTTGTTTGCTAAAGTCATGCTGTCATTAATCAGTAGAGCGTATAGCTGTTTTGTTATGGCATAAGCTTTTCGTATAGTTTCATTTATGTGTTTTTGTAGTTCAATCGGTGGTCCAAATGTACTCCTAGGTACTTTACCGAGTTTGTTGGATTAATTTTATGATTGTTGACTTTTAGTTTTGTGAATATTTTGTTGTTTGTAAATTTTTTGTAAATATTATTTGTTCAGTCTTGTCTTCGTTTATTTGTATTTGCCACTTTTGTAATATGTTGTTAATTTGTTTATGTGAAGTTGTGTAGTATAATTTGCGGCTTGTGCATAGTACGAGTCAGAGTAGATCGCCGTGTCGTCGGCGAATAGGGCAAGTTCAGATTTGTAGTTTGTCGGTATGTCATTGATATATGTATTAAATAGTTTAGGTCCTAGTACAGAGCCTTGCGGCACCCCTGCTTTTACGTCCTTTTATCAGAAATATAATTGTTTATTTTGACCTGAAAGTTTCTGTTTGTGAGATACGAGTGGATAAGTTTTATAACATACGGTGGATAATCGTATTGGATTAATTTATAGATTAGTCCGTCTGTCCAAACCTTGTCAAATGCTTTTGCATATCGAGTAGTGTTAGCACGGTGTTTTTATTTTGTTGTAGTTTATTGTGATGTCGTTAACTACTTTTGCTAATAATTGTACAGTGCTGTGCTTAGGTTTAAATCCAAATTGGGCGTGATTAATTATGTTAAGGTCTTTTTCTATTTTGTTTAGCCTTTGTAATATAACCCGTTCTACTACTTTGCTTATCATTGATAATAAACTTATAGGTCTATAGTTCGTGGCTTGTTTGTTGTTTTTTCCAATTTTTGGGATGGGTGTTATTAGAGCTTCCCGCCATTGTTTAGGGTAGTATTGTAGTTTAAATATTGCATTCGTAATGTAAGTCAGTTGGGTTATTGCCTTGTTTGTAAGGTTTTTTATAATTATGTTGTCAATGTTGTCTTTTCCCGGTGCTTTATTGTTTGGTAATTTTTTAATTATGCTTTTTAATTCTTCGGGCGTTGTTATTAGTTTAGAGTACGCTTTTTGGGATTTCGTAGGTTTTTGATAAATTTTTGCACGGTTTCGATTATTATAATGTGGTCGGGGTTACTTAAATTACTTTCTATATGATGAGCTTTTTCAAATATTGAAGCTATAGTTTGTGCTTTGTCTTGTCCGTTATATGTTGTTTATTGTCGTGCGTTAGTGTAGGTATCGGTGCGTACGATTTTTGAGTCTTTTAGCAATTTTCCACAAAGAATTGTCATTAGGTTGTAATTTTTGCAATGTGTTTGACCAGGTTTCGTTTTTTATGTGCTCGAATTTCGTTTTTTATTTGTGTGTTTAGTTCCCTCATGTTGTTTTTGTAATTTTGGTTTCCTGATCTTTGCCATAGTTGTCTGTATTTGTTTCTCTCACTAATCTTTTGTTTTATATTTATCTGGTAGATTTTCTTTGTGGGGGTTTATTGTCATTTGTTTTGTGTGCTTTTGTTTCAGGTTTTTCAAATGATCGGTAAAGCTTTGTACAGCGATTTCTAATGTTTCTACGTTATTTATTTGACCGGTGACGGTCCACTTACTGTCAAGTTCTTTACGAAAATCTTTCCAGTTAGTGTGTTTGTATGTGGTAAGTTTTATTTGTATATTTTCTTTGTGTCTGTAATTTGTCATAAAAATCTGGACAGGATTGTGATCTGAATTCAATTCGGTTAATGTTTTTGGGTGTGTGATGTTTAATACGTTTTTGGTTAATATAATGTCTATTGTTGTGGGCGTCATGTTGTCTGGAAAATGCGTATGAGTATCCGTATGATGAATAAGAACGTTATTGTGTGCTACGTATTGGGCAAGGGTTGTTCCGTTAGCGTTAGTACGATGGCAGTTCCAGTTGGGATGTCTTGCATTTAAGTCTCCTATTACGATTACTTTATTGCTTACTTTGAACAGATCGTCTAGATTGGTGAAGGTCAATTTGTTAAGTGGTCTGTTGTAGACTGCAATTATATGTGTTCGGTCTGGTAATTTTATGCAAATATTTTCTATTGTATTGGTTTGTAAGAGTACCTGTTCAAAGGGTACGTCGTTTTTAACTATTGCGGCAACCCCCCCGCTGTGGATATTGTTTGGTCTGTCGGATCGTATTGTCGCGTATCCTTTTATATTTAGTCTGTGTGTGTTGTTTAATTTAGTTTCGTTACGTAGCATTATGTCTACTTTATGATAATTAATAAAATGGATTAAGTCTGCGATTTTATTGGTTATTCCGTTTGCGTTCCATGTTATGATTTTTAGATTATAAGTCATATTGATCCAGATTAGTCATGAAGTTAAAAAATACTTCAAATTTTTCTTGTTTTGTGTTTGTTTTCGTTAATTGTTCGTTAAGTTCCTTAATCGCGCTTAGCATATTTTTATATTAATTTGTTTATTTAAAATGTTTATTTCATGGATTAGGTCCATGAATCCGTTACTACTGTTTCTTGAGATGTTGTGCTGTTTGATTTCCTGTTGCTGTAGGACTGTATTGGTGCTGGTTGTGATAGCTCCACTTGGAGTCGGCGGATGTTCTTTTGGCAATCTTTGTACTTTTCTTTCTTCCCAGGCGTTCACTGTGGGCGTCGGGGCCGGAATAAACCGCGCTGGCTTTTCTTTTTCTGCTTTTTCTTGAATCGCGCGTATGTGTTTTTGATACACTTTGCAATCTGTGTTGTTTGCAGTGTGTTCTTCTCTGCAATTTGCACATTTGGGCGGGGTCGATATTTCTTTTCGCAGTCCCGTGACCAATGCTCTTCTCCGCACTTTACGCAGGTTGGGGTTGAGTAGCATTACTAGTTGCATGTCCCCAGGCTTGACAGCGGTGACATTGCGTGATTCTTTTATGATTGATGTGTCGTTCCCATGAGATACGAACATGATTTAATACGCGCACGTCTCTTTCTAGTTCTTTTAAGAGTTATGTCACTGTTGGTGATGACTAAATACGCTGGCCTGCGAGTTCCTTTCATTAGATATACTTGTTTTACTGTTATTTTATATTTGCTTTCGATTTCTTCTTTGATGTCCCTCGTTTCCGGCGCGTGTTCTAGTCCTCTGACGACGAAGGCGTGCGTTTTTCGTGCTTGGGAGTGTATGTGTGGTACTCTATTCGGTCCTGCTGCAATGCATCATTTACAGATGTCCAATCTTCTATATTATTAACATAAATGTTAATTTTATTTGTTGTATATCGTATTTGATAGTTTTTGCTAGTGCATTTGTCTAGATATTTTGTTAGTTGTTTATGATCTTTACTTCTCGGTGTATTATTATTGGTGGCAATTTCATTTTCTTTATTACAGGTGTTGGGCTACTGGTATTCGGTTCGGTATTTTCTTCTGTTTCTTCTGTTGTGGGAATTTCCATTGATCGTCTTCGCGTAGTGCGTCATAACTATTATTACATTTTAATAAAAACGTATTGTTTGATGTGGTTGTTGCTCGCTTTGCTGTCGGATGTGATATTTGGGGTTGAAGGAATTGGTCACTCTACGTCTTTTGTTTTAAACATTGACGAGGTTTCCGCCATTTTCTCGTGTTGGATTTGTTGTCCTATTGCTTCTTTAACTATTCGCAAATCATTGGGATTTGTTATACTTATGTCTAATGTTCTTGTTAGTTTATATTCGGCACTTAATTCACTAGTTTTTAAGTCATTTGGGTTGTTAAATTTAAGTGTTTCCATACACTCACTCATTCACTATTGTTAAGACTATGCTATCGCTATATGCTAAATTATTTATCACTTATTTTATACAAACTATCACTAAATTTCATTTAAAAAGTTCGTTACAAAATTGAATTTTTAATTTCAATGTTGGTTTTACGCAGGTAAAAGAACCCGAATAGAGAAAGTTCCCCTGAGGGAGGATTACTTGTTTAGTGTTTTTAGTCACTATTGTATAGTTGCGTTCGCTTTAACGGTCGAATAAGAACTGGGGACGAGAACTGGTGCTTTCAACGTGGTATGGCCGTTGTCTTCAATTTTCGTTACTGTACTACGGTTTCCGCGGTTACTGTAGATAATTAAAATTTTAATAGAATTTTTTGTTTTTTTGCACAATTGTCGGAAGTAAGTAAATAAAAAAATGTGACAACAGCACGCGGTGTTCCCAAGCGGTCACCCATCCAAGTACTGACCGCGCCCGACGTTGCTTAACTTCAGTGATCAGACGAGAACTCAAATCAAATCAAACAAACTTTATTTACAATTTAACTACATATATATGTACATTCACTACGAATTACATAACAAATAAGTATCTGTACATTTCTATGTTTATATCATTTTATGTCATTAGTTCCTGCATTATTATGCGTACCTAAGATTTTATTGTATATTTCTAAGATTTTGACAATTAGTGTTTTTGTTTTTGTTGGTGTAAAATTGGATTTTTTAGTGATGTTTGCAGGAAAAATTTTGAAAACCTGCTTTCAGAAAATTGTTTACTAGCTAATCATTTCTCGTATATTGGGAGTGTTTCGTATGGAAGTTTGTGTTTTGTTCCTATGTTTCTGTTATGTCTGCGGTATTGGGTAATTTTCTCAAGAATAGGGTTGTCTTGTAGTTTCTATAAAATTTGTCAGAAATGTCTTTAATATAGTCGTGTATGTAAGGGATATTGGTTTGCTCGTGTAGGTAGTCAATTCGCGTGTATCTATTTGAGTTTGTTATGATTCTTAGGATTTTGTTTTGAAAAATTTGGAGTGGTTTAATTGTTGGTTTGGAGGCGCTGCACCATACTGGGGAGGCATACGTAAGGGTCGGTCTGATTAACCCTCCGTTACTTACTAACATGCGGTCTAAGAGACCGATCCATCCGAAAATTGTCGATGACTTTTAAACAATAAAAGTGGGGGTGTTGCGACTTTCGGTACCTTCCTAAATCATGCGCAGTAGTTCACTGTTTAAAGCTCTAAAGTATAGTTAACATATAATAAATTTTATTGCTCAATTGATGTCTGTGACCGATGTTAGTATTTGCGGAATAAAATATAAGTGACTATTAATGTTTGAATTGCAATACTAGTTAACCAATATTGGAGATGGCTTTAGGAAATTATGAGAAAGAACAAGAAAGGTTAATGCGGATGTGGAAAGAATTAGAGAATGAACCGGATGTTGGGGAGACAATTGATGATTGCGATAGTCTAACAGATGGTGAGATGGAAATTATCGACACTGATACAAGCTCTGAGCAAGATTTTGATAATGAGAATGAAAACGTTGTAGCCATTGCACTGGAAAGCACTTCCAATACATTCCCATGTTTTTATGGAAAGACGGTATTACTAAATGGCGAAAACAAGGTATCAATCAATCAGCTATTCGAACACGTTATCAAAATATTGTAACATAACTACCTGGTGTCAAGGGGATTACAAGTGAAAAAAGAATCCGTTAAATATTTGGAGTTTATTTATCACAGAGGACATGTTGGAGAGAACCGTAGAGTGTACAAATAAGTACATACATTTGATGTCATACGACTCATCGTACAGAACCGCCAAAGCAATGGATGTAATCGAAATAAAAGCGTTAATAGGTCTTCTCTTACATATCTGGTGTGACAAAAAGTAATCGCCAAAATGCAACCGATTTGTTTAGAACAAATGGACTGTCAATGGAGATTTATCGGTTAACTATGTCCTTGGAGAGATTTAGATTTCTTTTTGCGAAACATACGTTTTGACGACAAAACTACACGAAAAGAGCGTGCTCAGTTTGACAAGATGGCACCTATTCGCGAATACTTTGACAGTTTACGGCAAATCTACCTAAACATTATTCATTATCTTCATTTACAACGGTAGATTCAAGGATTCCGGGGCAGGTGTAGTTTTAGAGTGTACATGCCAAATAAACCCCCGAAAATATGGTGTAAAGTGTACGCATTGGTTGACGCTAAAATGTACTATACAAGTTCAATGGAAGTGTACTTGGGAAAACAACCTAAAGATCCCTACTACCTTGATACATCAAATATCGCATTAGTGCCTCGATTGTGTCGACCAATTTTAGGAACTAAACAAAATGTAACCATAGACAATTTCTTTACCTTCAATGGAATTGGCAGAGACGCTGTTGAAGGACCATAAATTAACTATAATTGGAACACTGAGAAAAATAAAAGACACATCCCACCTACACTAGTAAACGTTTAACGTCCAGAGCATACCAGCATGTTTGCTTTTCAAGACCACGCTACTCTAGTTTCTTACATTCCGAGGAAGAACAAAAATGTTTTACTATTATCGACAATGCATTTTTCTGATACCATAGACCAATCTACTGGAAACCTGAAATTATTTGTGATTATAACAGCACTAAAGGTGGAGTTGACGTTGTGGACAAACTGTCCGAATCATACAATTGCGCCAGAGCTACTTTGTCGCTGGCCAATGGTTTTATTTTATTGCACACTGAATGTAGCAGGTATAAATGCATACATTATTTTTAAATCAAATAATAATATAACTGGAAGTAACGTAAGTAGAAAGGCTTTTCTAGAAAATCTAGGTTTGATTTGGTAAATGACCATATAAGACGCCGAGCAGGTACAAGAAAATGTACCTAGAACAATTCGCTCTAGATTGTCTGAAATGTTAAGTATCCCGGAAAAATCCCATGAACCATTAGGCAGTATTTATGGTAGATGCAGCTACTGTTCCAGCAAAAAAACAGAAAGACAAAATATAGTTGCTACCGTTGCCGTAGATATATGTGTTTGGAACACATAACCTCCATATGCAGAGAATGTAGCATGCCTCAAGAGTAAATATATTTTATTACCTTATTATTATGTAGTTAGTTTAAAATATTGTTTAAAAATAATTTTACTTTGTTTCATTTATTATAATGTTCTTTTCATTACCTTTACTATGATTTTGGTTCATTTGCTACTTTAACATATGATTTTGTTGGACATTGTTTTTTTTCAATTGCAATAGATTTTTTTAATAAACGTGTGTATTCAGTAAACAAATATTTTATTAAAATCGTTTTTAAAACGAAGATACACTACTGAGAAGCAAAAATTATTTAACGGTCTTAGGGACCGATGTTAGCGACTATGTCTTATCAAGCCATGTTAGTAACGGAGGGTTAAAGTGGTGTAAATAAGTTTTTGTTAGTCATCGATGTATTCCGATGTTAACTAGTAACGCGTATAGTTTGTTTGTTATAATGTATGCTTTCTTTATTGTTTCCTTTATGTGGGTCTTGAAGTTTAATTTTTTTCATCCAAGTGGACTCCCAGGTTTCACAGTCTTTGCGGGCGTGATCCGTTGGTCGTTAATCTTTAATTTGGTGAAAATTTTGTTATTTGTAAATTTTTTAGTAAAAATGATCTGTTCTGTTTTTTCCGCGTTTATTGATATTTTCCATTTTTGGAAAAATTCGATTAATTTATTGATATGCAGTTGTGTATTGTAGTTCGCAGCTTGTGCGTAGTACGAGTGACCAAGTATGGCCGTGTCATCTGCGTATTGCATTATTTCCGTTTTGTAGTTTTGCGGTATATCGTTTATGTATAAATTAAAGAGTTTTGGCCCCAGGACTGATCCTTGAGGTACCCCAGCGCTTATCTGCCTGCTTGTGGATATTTGATTGTTTATTTTTATTATGAATGATCTGTCGGTTAAGTATGAGTATATTAATTTAATCATGTTTGGAGGAAATCCGTACTTGATTAGTTTGTATATTAATCCTTTAGTCCATACTTTGTCAAAAGCTTTTGAAGGTCAAGTAGGGTCATGACTGTGTTATTGTTTTGTTGAAGTTTATGGTTACGTCATATACCTGTTTAGTTATTATTTGGGTAGTGTTATGTTTTGGTTTAAAGGCAAATTGGTTATTGTTTTGAATGTTCAATTTTTTTCTAATTTGTTCAAACGATTTAAGATAATTTTTCTACAATTTTGCTTAGTGCGGACAGTAAGCTAATAGGACGGTAGTTGTTTGGGTTTGTATGATTTTTACCGGGTTTTGGTATTGGAACAATAGTCGCTTCTTTCCAGCTTATTGGGAAGTGTTGCATTTTAGTGTCGCATTTGTTATGTAGGTTAGTTGTGAATTGCTTTTATAGAGAGGTGTTTAATTATTTTGTTGTCAAGGTCGTCCTTGCCCGGGGCTTTATTGTTTGGTAATGTTTTTATTATGTCGTTTAGTTCGTTGGGGTTGGTGATAATCTTTGAAAATTTATGTTTGTTTATTGTGTGTCGTCCATTAAGAAAGTCAGTTACTGTTTTTTCTACCGTTTCGTGAAACTCGTCTGTTTGATTGTGATCTAAGGTATGTGCTTCCACTAGGGTTTCCGCCAGTACTTCAGTCTTTTTCTCTGTCGGTGATGTAATCGGTATTGTTTTTGTGCAGAGTGGGAATGCTTACGTATGATTTTTTAAGATTTTTTGTCAGTCTCCACAGTGAGTTATTCTGGGGTTTTAGTTTTGTCAGGGTCTCTGTCCAGACGTTGTTGTTAAATTCTTTAATTTCCGTTTTGATTTCATTATTTAATCTGTTCATTTCTTCTTTGTGGTGTGCAACTCTAGTGCGTTGCCATTGTTTTCTTGTTTTTGATTTTTTTAATTATAGTATTTGGTAGTGTTTCGCGTTGAGGGTCTACTTTCTTTATTGTTGTATGCATTCCTCTGACGAGAATTATTGCGCGGGTTAGTTTTGCCACTTCACTTTCTAGTGTCTGAATGTCGTCAATTTTGTTGTTTATTTGTATTTGTTGGTCCAGGTCTCGTCTGAATGCTTTCCAGTCGGTGTCCTTGTACGAGATTATTGTTTTTAGACTATGATTTTGTACTTGAAATTATTTAGTAAGATTTGTACCGGGTTATGGTCGGAGTTCAGGTCTTCTAATGTAATTGGACGTGTCATGTTTGTTACATTTTTAGTTATGACAATGTCTATGGTTGTCGGGGTCATGTTGTTTTCAGGAAAATAGGTCGGTTTATTACTGTACCGTATCGTGATGTTGTTTTCGTCTGCGTAGGTTCTTAATGTGTTTCCGTTTGTGTTTGCGTTATTACACCTCCAATCGGGGTGTTTGGCGTTAAGGTCACCTATCAGTATGACTTTGTTAAAAGGAATGAAGTATTTGTCGAGGTCGCTGAACTTAAATTTGTAGGACGGTCTATTGTACGCTGCGATTACATGCGTGTTGTCTGGCAATCTAATTGTTAAGGTCTCTATTTGTGTTTGACTTGTTTGTATGACTGTGTGTGGTATTGTTTGGTGTATGACAATGGCTACTCCCCGTGGTTTTCGCCGTTGCCTCTATCTTTTCTTATTACGGTGTAACCCTAATCTTTAATTTGTGTTTATTTGTTAGTTTGGTTTCATTGATTAACATGACATCGACCTTATGATAATTCAAGAAATTTATTAATTGTTCCTTTTGTTAAGGACGCCGTTTGCATTCCAGGTGATTATATTTAATTTAGATGCC
The DNA here is from genome assembly GCA_030710515.1 of Abscondita cerata. NCBI lineage: Eukaryota > Metazoa > Arthropoda > Insecta > Coleoptera > Lampyridae > Abscondita > Abscondita cerata. The sequence continues at coordinate 683,456 of JALBCR010000380.1, read as the reverse complement.
ATATTGATCAATGTTTATCATAAAATTAAAGACTAAATCTACTTTTGCGCGCTGATCGGTAATTCCTTCCAGCTGCTTGTTTAAATCTTTAACTGCTGCCAGTATCTTACCTATATTTACGTGCTCGTTGAGTTTCCGGAGTTCCGCTGCGAGTTCCCGGAAGTCGTTGCTGCCTTTTGTTTTCTTGAGTTATGGTTCTGCTGTTGTTGCTGTTATTGTGGTTTGTGTGATTGTTTTCACTGTTTTCTTTGTTGATATGAGATTGTCGCTCTGGGTCGCTTGCGAGTAGGTTCTTGTTCTTGCTTGTTGTAGCGGTGGAAATTTGTCTTCAGAGTGCTGATACTGATATTCACGCTTTTCCTCCCTCACCGGCGGTTTTTAGTGTACTGTTTTAGACTGTTAATTTTTGAATGTACACGTCACATTCTGTGCTGTTTGCCGTGTTGCCCTTGGCAGTTTGCACATTTTGGAGGTGTATTCGATCCTTGACACAAAATTTCGTGAAATGTTGTTGTACGCATTTTACGCAGAAAGGCGTGGCGTAACAGTTGCTTGTGGCATGACCCATATTTGACAACGGTGGCACTGCGTTATTATTTTGTTGTTTATGTGCCTTTCCCAATTGATTCGCACATTTTGTATTGTCTTTATTTGATTAATTCGTCTTATGTTTACGGTTGAGTCCGTAATTACTAAATATGCCGGATGTTTCGTACCTCGCATTTTATACACATTTACGATGTTCAACTTTTCTGTTTGTTTTAATTGTGTTTTATTTCTTCCGGTTCTGGCTCGTGATCTATCTAGTCCTCGTAATACAAAACCGCGCGTTTTCGTAGTTTTGATTGTAAAAGTGTGGTAATCTATTTTACTTTTTGTAGTGCATTGTTCAAGTTTTCGAAGTCGTCAGTGTGTGTCACATATACGTTTGTATAGTTTCTATAATACTTAAGTTCGTAGCCGTGTTTAACATGTTCTTTGATGTAGTTTGTGAATTGTTTGTAGTCTTTAATTTCTTCGTGTAAGATGATTGGCGGTAGCCGTTCTTTTGTTTTAATATTTACGTTTGTTGTTATTTCTTCTTCTTCTTCTACTTCCTTTTCCTCGTTGTTAATATTGAGCATTCCATTTCCTCTCTGCAGTTGCTCGTATTTATTTTGCAGTGGTATGCTTGTGTTTTCAATTGTTCCATCTCCGCGCCGCTTCGTAGCCGGGTGAGATATTCGCGGGTTAAAAGTGTCAACGATTCGTCGTTTTTGTTTTGAACATCCCCTCGGAGCGCATGCGATTCTTGATCGTTGTTGAAGTTGGCGTTGCTAGCGGTACTGCTCGCCATCTTTGTGTGCCTGCTGGCGTCACTTAGTTTTAAAATCACAGCTTTTTCGTTTTCAGTGTCCTCTGATAAGTCTTTTAAGCTATTTTTACTATAGCTAGTATGTTTGGGTTTGGATTTGCAATATCAACAGTTTTGTTTAGGTTGTCTGTGTGACATTTTGTATTGTAGTTTTGGTAACGGTCATTGTTTTGAATACGCGCACTATAGCGTCCATTTATGTTTGCACTACACTACTTATTTATACTAACTTATTAACATTATTTATATTATTTACATTTTAAACACTTGAGAAATGTTTGAGTTAAACACTAGTATTTATATACACTAATTTTAGAAAATAATTGCCCCTAAGGGAATTCTCGTTTTTACTGGCTTAAGAAGCACTTTGATTTTCGACCTTCACCTACGGGGGTTTAGATGCGACTAGACGAGAACTGGTGCTTTCAACGTGGTATGGCCGTTGTCTTCAATTTTCGTTACTGTACTACGGTTTCCGCGGTTACTCTAGATAATTAAAATTTTAATAGAATTGTATGTTTTTTTGCACAATAGTCGAAAGTAAGTAAATAAAAAAATGTGACAACAGCACGTGGTGTTCCCAAGCGGTCACCCATCCAAGTACTGACCGCGCCCGACGTTGCATAACTTCAGTGATCATACGAGAACTGCTCCAGGCGGTGTTTCAAAGCGGTCATCCATCTAAGTACTAACCGCGTCCGACCTTGTTTAACTTCAGTGATCGAACGAGAACGGATGCTTTCAACATTGTTCAGCTTATCATTTAATCCCGTTCCTCGTAGATGGGAAGATGTTGATAGAATAGCTTGTGGTTCAGCCTCGGGTATGCTTTCAACGTGGTATGGCCGTTGTCTTCAATTAATGTTGCTATACCATCGTGGCTGCGGCAATTCTAAAAAATTTAAGTGTTCGGTGATTTTCGCACAATAATCATACCTAAGTAAAAAATGTGACAGTCCGCGGTCTTCCCAAGCTGTCACCCATTTGAATACTCACGGCGCTCAACGTTGTTTAAACTTAAGTAGTCAGACGAGAACTTGTGCTTTCAAAGTGGTATGGCTGTTGTCTTCAATTAATTAATACGGCAAAATAAATGGTACTGTGATCCGCAATTTAAACATTATAGATTAATGTATTGACATGTACCAATTTTAATTGCACTTCACTGGAGTCGTTAAAGTAAAGTAGTTATAGTAGTTATAATTTTGTAATGAGTTATTCCAAACCAGAAAACACTCGCACGGTATCTACGTGTAAGGCCCATTGTGAAAACAGAAGGCGAAATCGACGATTGCGTTTTAGCGCTGAAATTTAAAAACAATTTGTCTCTGCGAAATAGTGGATTGTGTACCTGAATTTATGTTAATAAATTAAAAAATATATGTAATGTATTTATCACCGGATTGTATTTATAGTGAAAGGTTTCAATTATAATTTCTAAATAAGATTAAAGCAATCCTTAACAGTTGATTAAACTATGTTTTGGGCGTGATAAATTTCAAACAAATCAAAATCTATTTAAAGCGAGTTCATATCGCAATGTACTATACCGTGATTGCTCTTTAAAATGCAATACATTTGAATGAAACTAAACACAATATCTAAACCCAATAAAATTACCTACTATGTTTAATAAACCATCTACATTAAAATTATTTAACAACTAATTGATCAAAAATATTGAACAATAGTTTGCCAGCCCTTGCAAAACTGGAAAACAATGTTTCATAGATTCTTTATTTAAAATTTAAAAAGCCCGATGATATTTTTCTCGCGTATAAACGCGATTTGCAATCGCCGACAACAGGTGTTCTATGTGATCACCTAATTAGAGACAAAACGCTTTAACCATTCATTATAAAGTTACTAGTACAAGTAACAAGCACAGCGTTCTACGTTGTTCCTACCCTTACCAACACTTAATCGTTAATACCTGTTGTAACATCCGTACTTTGCGATTACTATTGGAGACTTCTTTTGTTAGTCAAAGCGACGTGACTCTCACAAGCGTCCCTCGGCATCTACTTTTTATAACTTCCGTCATTGTTAAAATTTAAATTTGAAATTAATTGGCTGTTATTATGCTCCCTGGCAGTCTTATCAGAAACTGTTCGTTCAAAAACTTTCTTCGGCCATAAAGCGGAATAATTCCTTTGCTTATTTTTAGCTTCAATTTGATATGTGCCGCACTTAGCGTTTATTTTTTATAATTGTCACTTCCTGACAACATGCCGCCTCCTTGCAAGTTTTCCGAAATATTTCTTTTTTCTTTCCATTTTCTCTTTCCGCATCAGTTTTCTGAAATTGATTTCTTAGGTCCTAAATAACTTTCATTCATGTCATCTTTCATTGGCCCTTTGTTAATCATTTTGTATTTACAGGTTAATGTCATTTTCCAAATGAAGCAGGTTTTCCGCAGTTTTCGTGTTACATTTTACATTTGGCGGTTTTCTACGGGTCACAAAAACTTGCACTAAATGTTTGTTCTTCACAACATTGTCGATAAGTGTAAGTATGATAATTATACGAGTATATTCAATTTTAGACAGATTCAAGACTATTTTTTAAATCATTTTTTATCATTATTTACATTACCAAAATTAATAGCATTTGTATGATATTTCTGTTTGAGTTTATTTTTACAAAATGATTAATTGCCTGTTTATTTTAAATTAAGTATTAAAAATATGACAACACAGTAAACATATCAAATTAAGAAATGCCATCAGTTAACTGGAACGACAGTTGAATGTTTATGTGCATTATCGTTATCAAAAGCGATAACTTTAAATGCTTAACACTCGTGTCGATAATAAGTCAAGTATTCCTGTACAGTAGCATACACGCAACGAAAGAACACCTGATGCGCATTCCGCTCTTATTATGAGCTCATCAGAGGGGTATACTTAAGTGCGGTATACAACTACACAAGAAGGCGTTTATATTCTCGTGGAGCAATGAACATAAGTGAACGATACTGCACATAAACGTTCAACTGTTGTTACAGTTAACTGTTGACATTTTTTAATTTATACTATTTGTACGTGTTCTTTATACACAAGATGTCGTAAGACACGCATTTCACTTAAGTAAATATATCCGGATTATAGACACATTTTAATCAAATCTTCGGTAATATAAAAAACCGCAGGAAATCATTTCAGGTAAAGAATCTGAAAAAAAACGATGTGAAAAATTTTTTGCATAGTTAAATTTGTGAAGATATTGTTAAAAACAATAAATTACCATATTTCGGTAATTAATAGCTGGGTGCACAAATCAAAAACACAGTACATTGTTTTTGACTTTTAGTTGTAATGCATGAACCCTAATTGATCAGAAAAATTAAAAAAAAAGAGGGACGTTAGTGAATTGATTAAACGATGTATTATTTGTGCGAAACGACTTCATATCTGCATTAAATTTTATTGCTATTACAACTACCAATGTCTTTCTGCGATAGAGGAAGTTTTTTTTAATGACAGGTTCAACTTTCTGTATTCATTATTGCGTATTTCATTTTTATAAGGCGCAGTCTACATAATTCTACCAAAGATTATTTCTACTAACGATGAGTGTAGATAGGAGTGTTAAAAGCCTCGATTTTGAAATGGCCGCACATTTTACACATCTTACAAATAAGACTAGTATTACCAGCATACTCATGTTTTATTTTTGGATGCAACATATTTCTAATTCTACATCAATGTTACAATTTTTTGAAATAAAAATAGTTTAAAATTCATTTTAGATTCAAATACTTACTCTCATTGTTTTATATTGTAGTGTTTTTTTGGTTTTTGTTGTAAAAAAAAATTAACGGAGAGACGGACTCCATCAGATAATAAAGAATATGATAAGAAGTTATGCGAAGGTTTCCAAACCGAAAATTTTAAAATCCTTTTTTTTTACTTTGTCGGACAAATTAAAGTTAGTACGTTATAATGAAGTAAAAAAAACCTATGTGTCAATTTTCTAAAAAAAAGGGACGTCGGCGGACGATACCTCGTTTTGCCCCGACGTAGGGTAGCAGGTAGCGTTCGCATAACGGCATACATTTAAATATTGTTGGTCGCCACATTCGATTTTACAAATTACTTCGCGGTGTACATTTCTTTCATAAATGTCAGGAAAACTTTGGATATGTGAATTATTTATAATAGCGCAGATCTGATTAGATTTTGAGAATCTATCAAGCCAAAAGGGTCGTTAACCTACATAGATTTTCGAAATATTTACAAAAATATTCATTTTACACATTTTTTCTTCAAACAATTTTTGGATCCGATAATTACCGAAATATGACTACCACGTGACACTAATTTTTTAACAATATCTTCATCAATATTATACAAAAGTTACATTTAAATCAATAATTTTTGGGGAAAAATTCAATAACTCAAATTAACACCTACCGCAGAGCAGTTGATGAAAACGTGATACCTCAAGAAATGTTTTCAGTTAAACCGTGATATATTATCTAATATCGACATCTAAATTACATCTATTTTTGTGGTTTGACGAAAAGTTCAGAAACGCACTGAAATAGTAAATGCAAAAAATACATGTGAACTTTTAAAAAACATAACTAAAATAAAACTAGGAATTTATACAACGCCTTGTTTATTTATTTAAAAATCAAACAATCATTGTTAAAGACCTACTATCGAAAATTATTTAAAATTGCCAGCAAAGTGACAACACCATATCGGTTAGAATTATATTTCCCATAAAATATTAAAATAAACAATTACAATTATTAACTCAATTATGAATACTGTTCTAACCATCATAAAAAAATTAAAGCTACATATATGGGTATTTTATTGTAAATTTTCGAGTATAAAAAAAATCAAAAACAAAACCTTATTCTAAAGGCAGTTGATGATTAATCAATTGCTGCCCTTCATACATAAACTAAATCTTTACTTACAAATTAACACAATTTCACAGATTAATACTGACAACAGGAAAAATCAAAAGTACTCGTATAAAATTTAAAACTATATGGAGCGGCGAATAAATTCATATAATTTGCGCGCCACAGTATATACATATATATATAATACATTTTCATTGTATTTCTTACTGTGCGCAATAAATTTTGTCGAATTAACAGTCTTTATACGCAATTCACAATCTCCTGCCAAAATAATCTAGTACTCTCTAGTTAAATAAGAATGGTTTCCCTGATCCTGTGTCAGCAAAACGCAAAAGTCACTTCAGTTCGAATTTCCTGTAAACGAAAAACAATCTTTTGCATTATTCGGTGACTGGTAACAAAAAGTACTACTCACTGGATCCAGGTACAGAAGTCACTGCAGGTTGGCCGTTAGAATTTACATTACTACCCTGTGACGATTGTTGATTTTGAGTTTGTAAAGGCCGACCGTCTTGATAAACTCTACGAGGTCCTTGGTTTCCTGGCGGTCTGTTGTAACCGCCTCTATATCCAGGTCTATAGCCGCCCCTATTATAATAACCCCCACGTCCGCGGTAACTACAACCGAATCTTTAGCAAAGCTTTAACAAAAATATTTACTTACCCGCTACGTCTAGTAGAGGATACCCCAAATGTTTCTGAGTTTAGTTTACGTTCCGCTCGCCAATCCGTACGCTGTGACCGACCCTTCGAACGTTCGACAGCTTCGCAAGAAATATTATCGAAAAATGATTTATTCTTATCGTAATAGATAGGATCTTCTTCTTCTTGTTCGCCTTCTCCGGCTCCGGTTTCGTTGCCTGAATCATCTTTCTTTTCATTATCACCATTTACTTCCGGTTTATTGTCTTTAATTTTAACCTTCTCTAGTTGACTTCGAAGCTCTTCGAATTGTGTATTAGCTTGTTCAAAATCGTAATCGTTGTCAAACTTTAAAGTGTTCTTCGGTTTATTATTTGTATTTTGCGGGGGTTGATTTTGTCTATAGGTGTTAGAACTACTTGCAACGCTACTGCCCGCAGAAGCTCCTCTAGCACGAATGTTCTTGTTTCTAGGTTGACCGCGCGTGAATTGTGTTCCCCAATTGTTTTGTCGAGGTCCTTGGTATCCTTGACCTTTCGGATTATTTCTATTCGGGGGCGGTCGATTTTGATTTCTCGATAGATCGTGGACAGGATACTGCTGCTACAAAGTAAACGATTATTATGTTTCCCAATTTATTTTTCAAATAAATTTACTTGTTCTCCTCTAGAATCTCTTCTATCGCGTTGCTGATTACGACCTGGCGGTTGAATCGGTCGAGAAACGCGTTTGTCATCTTTTTTTCCGGTTCCGCTAACCTGAATCGCTTGATCGGCGGTAGGCGACTTCCTAGAACCTAAACTAGCTGGGGTCGTACTCCGCGAGGCTCCTCCGATTAAATCTAAAAAAGAAGCTACAACACTGAGACCTCTAGTAAGTGCTTAAATCCGCATTCTTTAATAGTATGGTTGCATCGAGCAGAGAAAGCGAAAGTAAAAAGCTCTACAGTTTAATGATGAATTTGCGTGCATTTATTTATAGAATGTTTAAGCGCCAAGCAATTAAAAAAATTCTACACGAAAATTCTAGCCATTAATAAAAATCAAGACCAGGAACGGCATGGAAAATTAATGGATAGTGGTTGTCAAGTGGACTTGCTGGTACAGGGTGGTCAACTAAGAATACGAGGTACTGTATCTGGGAAACTGTCCATCATAGAGGCTTGTGGCAAAAAAAGTTGTTAGTAAAACATCTAAGAGAAAATACTCGAACTTACTTTCAGGTTTTTGAAATGACCGCTAAGGGTCGTAACCGCAATCTTGAATATAGAAAAGTGATTTTTTTAGTCACGCAGATTGTTTGAAAACAAAACAGCTAAGATAATGCATTATTTGATAGTTTATGTTCGTCATAGAAGTTTGTCTACTATATACTCATTTTGATAATCTGAACCTTTTTTGATTGATAATTTTTGCTGTATCTCTAAAAATAACGTCGTGAGGACATTCAAAGGTTTTCGTAAAAAAAAAACAACCGTATCTTCGATTTTAACAAAGTTGGGCTAGCTGAAAAGAGCTATTCTTGGGATACAAATGTAATATTTGAAGTTTTGTTAGTTTCACATGTCGCCGTTAGAGGTCTTTTTTCGACATTCCGACGGAGAATTTTCTCAAAACAATTAAATGCAGTAGTATGACTTTTTTTTCATAAAAAGCGAAAACCGTAGCTTAAAATCTGTTTCTAACCTCATATTTCGGTTAAAGAAAATTTTATACGGAAATACCTACACTCTTTATTTTTTTTAAACTAAGTTTTCTGGAATTCTTTTTTATTCATCAGAATAAAATCACCCTTTTTGTTAATTTTAGGTTATATTTATGTCACGTTTTGATGCACACCATCACGCGTTATTTTGCTGTGCTTTAGTGTACACTGTAAAAAAATGAATCAATTTCAATTTGCCTAGTTCCGTTTTTTATTTGAATACTCGTTATAGTATTTATAACCCGTGATTCAAAACATTTTTTCATCAAAGTGGAAAAATTCACGAACGTCGACTCTAAATGCATAAAACTGGATGTGTATTTGGACCTAACTCTCAATTTCCAAAGCAAGAAACTTGAACTGATTCTCATCAATTCTTACACCGTTTCGAAAATACATTTCTAACATGCAGCGTTTATGGTGGTCGGTGAAAGCCATAATGTCAACACAATCATAAATTGAAATTAAACTGTCAGATTGAACAATTGTATAAACCAACTAAGATACACCTGTTATATCTTGCTTTGTCGTTCATGGCAAAGTTTGATGAAACATTTTTTTAATTACGCGTTATTTACCCTTGTTCCCCAAAAAAATATACCTTAATTTACGACATTTTGTTTAACAAGTATTATTCTTTTCACAATATACAGGATGCATTTTAAAATCAACAACATACTAAAACTGAAGATTCTATGATCCAAAAAAATACAAAAATTGTTATCATTGCTTTTCGAAAATACTTCACAACCGAGATATAAGATGTTAAAATAATACTTTGAAGTTTTTTTGAAATATCCCAGAAATTACAAAAGATATTAAAATATCCAACTAAGTATACAGTTAATGAGGAGAGTTTGATATTTGCGTTAACATTTATGTTAATGCAAATATGTCAAAAACGGACCGAATAGAAAAATACTAAGTATGATTTTATTTGCAGAATTAAGTTTTGAATCTCAAAAAATTTCTTCTAAAAAAGTCAGGAGCGTACGTTTTCTTTCACTTTCAGTGATTAACTTACAAAAATTCTACGCCACTAGAACAATCCAGTTGACTCAATCCTTCCTCATTAACTGTACTTAGTTAGATATTTACGTGTGCCAAATCTCAGTTTAATATATTTTTGTAATTTCTGGGATATCTACCAAAAAAACTTCAAAACAATTATTTTCGGAAAAGTAAAGATAACAATTTTTATCTTTTCGTGTGTTTTCGTTTGTCGGCGATTTTAAAATACACCCTGTATATAATTTTTTCTATAAAATAAATACCTACATTTTTATAGGTAATATACTTACTTCAGAAAAATTGCAACACCTAAAAGTTGTCGAACGATTTTAATGAAATTTTCAGGAAACGTCTATTTTCATTAAACAAAGTGATGATTAAAATTTGAATAAAATCTAGCCAGTAGTTTTTTTTTTTTGCCTGTTGTTTCCATAGCACATAGTAACAATAAATTTGAAGTATTAGACCATTTAGTAACTGTCAAGTTTGCAAATTGTTGTTGTTTCTTCACAATTTCATTCTGAACTTGAAAACAATGCCGAGAGTACGTCAACATCAACATTTTGTCCAATTAAGTGATTTTGAACGTGGCCGTATTATTGGTATGAGAGAGGCTGGACTTTCGCTAAGAGAAATTGCTCGTCGTGTAAACCGAAATGTTTCATCGGTATTGAGATGTTGGTCCAAATGGTCCGAGGAAGGGGTTCAACATCGTCGCCGTGGATCTTGATGTCCTCGAAGCACTACAGATCGCGAAGAACGTCGCTTAAGAGTTTTGGCCACAAGAGATAGATTTTCAACAACTCGATCAATTGCAAATGATTGTATGAGAGGTACAGGACTTAGGATGTCAATGTCATCTGTTTATCGCCGGGTAATATCTTATGGGTTGCGTTCATATCGTCCATTTTTATGTCTTCCTCTTACACCACTTCACCGTCTACGCAGACTAGAGTGGAGCAACGAAAGGGTTAATTGGGCGCAAGAATGGCATCAAATTGTGTTTAGTGACGAGTCCCGATTTTGATTGTGGGCCCACGATGGTCGTAGGAGGGTCAGACGGATGCGTGGAGAACGTAAAAATCCAACATTTTTGTGGAACGCAACACAGCCCTCACTCAAGGAGTTATGATATGGGGTGCAATATGTTATGGTAGCAGATCACCCTTGGTCTTTATTGACGGCAACCTTAACGCAGCTGGTTACATTGCTAATGTGCTACAACCAGTTGCCTCCATACAGGCAAGGCCTACAACACGGATTTTGGAAGAATCTAACATTGCCGTCCTCCCATGGCCTGCTCGGTCGCCTGATTTGTCGCCAATTGAACATGTATGTGATATGATTGGTAGGCGACTGGGTAATTTACCGCACTCTCCAGATAATTTACACGATCTTCAGCAACGGATTCAAGAAGCTTGGGATGATATACCACAAGCAGCTATAGATCACTTGATTGATAGTATGCCAAGCCGTCTAGATGAGTGCATTACAAATAGTGGCGGAGCAACTCATTACTGAAAAAACTTTTGTTTTTAAATTTTAATCATCACTTTGTTTAATGAAAATAGACGTTTCCTGAAAATTTCATTAAATCGTTCAACAATTTCTAAGTGTTGCAATTTACTTGATGATGCCGAAGTATTAAAAAATCGTATAACAGATGCTATATCGGCTTTACCAATTCAGGAAATCAGGAATAGCTTTAAGGAACTGCGACGTAGGATTGAATTATGCTGCGACGAAGGTGGAGGGTTAATAGAATAACTTAATACTTGTTTTTTGTTTTAATAATTTAATAAAAAATTCCTTATATTTTTTGTTTTTGTGATCATTAACCATTCTCAAGGTATGATTGTAGTGTCAATTGCAGATTTGTTTCTTTAAAGTCAAACTGACGCAAAGTTGACACAAAACGAAGTTGAAGATAAAGTTGACACAAAAGGAAACTGACCAATACTGGATTTTATCAAAGTGAAAACTAGCATAACGCCATAACTGTTAATTCTGAACAACTTTTCTTAGTAACACTTTGGCGTACTGTGAACAAAAGGGTAGTTTACCTAGAACTAAAATAGTGTTTGCTCGACTGTCAAGGCTTACTTGACTTAGAAAAATCGAAACTAAACTAAAAATAAGTTTCAGACCAAGCAGGGCGGAATCCCAAAATATGAAATTCAATTCGAAAATTTTTGGTCAATCATACCTATTGTAAACTCAATCCGGAGACATACTGTATACGTATTAATATAAATACCTATAAATATTAGGAACTTGAAACCAATAAAGAAAAATTTACATTTATAAAGCTGCCTAATAGCTAAACCATTTGTAAAATCCAAAAAAATTTATTCAAAAGAAAAACAATTTGTAATTTTAAGTAAATAAATACTTATCGGTATAAAAAAACAGTTTAAACAAAAGTTGTGTATAATTAAATTACAAACAACTTCCAATTCGAAAATCTGTGTAGGTTAACGTCCTTTTGGTCAGATAGATTATGCCCAAAACCTAATCAGATCTGCGGAATTATAAATAAGACCCATGTTGCAAAGTTTCAAAAAATTGGACGGGTGGTTTTCTTGATATCTAGTTTACATACGGACGGACGGCCGTAGGACAAAAAAATAATTTTTTTTGTTTCATTATAATGTAGTAACTCTAATTCGTTGAAAAAAGTAAAAAAAAAAATGGTGTTAACATTTTCGGTCTAGAAATCATCGCATAACTCCCCATCTTATTTATAAGAAAACATTTCTCAGAAATTAACCATTTGTGATGGAGATGTTTTAAAATTCTTTGAATTGACGTATATGACACACCTGAGCCATTTTCAGCGCTTTGAATCGAACCTTGAGGAGTTATATAAAAATTTCGCAAGATATTAATCTGTGTGGCTTCGTCGAACGTAACCAGATGGTCAGCATATCTCGATGCATTTTCTTTTTCATGTTCAACAAAATTAGCCCAAATTCGTCGATATTTGATTGGTGTCGTTGAGGTAAATTAGGAAATCTGTCGTTAAATGTTCTTGCATTGATATTTGTGTATTCATTCATATTATCGTTAATTAAGTAGTAAAATTGTCATTTTTCTAAGTAAAAGCATTCAACATTACATACTATTTAAAAGAGCTATAGTCTGTATACTATTGGCGCGGAGTAATAAACCTGTCAGAATTATCGAATCTCCCGTATTGCATTGGCGTAGGTACCTGATATGTTTGGAGAATCATACTTTTAGTAGGTAAATATATTTTAATAGTAAAATCTACCTTGATATGAATTATTATGTGGTTGTATGTTATTTATTTTATTTGTATAGTAGATCACATTACAAATTTTACCATTATTTTTGTATAATACCCACATCTACGGCTATGATTCTCGTTTCGTCAGTACCTGGGCTGATGGCAACGTGTTTACACAGATTAAACTATTGTTCTCAGACCCTAGATGGGTCGATATGCTGCAAGAGCGGCACAATGATCGTATTTTGGTTAGAATTTATTGGTTTTTACTTAACCGTAGAAGTACCGCTTTCACAAGAAAATAAAGAATTATTTCAAGCAATTATGATTTATTACTCCGCGCCAATAGTATACAGACTATAACGACATTTAGTTCTAAATTGTGACAGATTAGAAAAAAGTGATGTTTTCTAATATTTTTTTAAAATATCATAATGGGATTTTTAAAGCAATGTTTTAAAATTCCAAAAATTCCAACCCCATGTCAGCAGATTAAAAAACAAAAAAGTTATGAACGATTTTTGAACATAATGCATTTGTCAGTTTTTGAAATAAAACAAGCGTTTACCGCAGAACTCCACATCGGCCCGATTAGCAAAAATAAAAATGCGTTTTAGGAAAAAATGGTCCAAACAAAAGCTTATAGACAATAGAATTTCCAACAACTTTTCTCCCTCAACTTTTTTTGTACAACTGATATTGGTGGAGATATTGTTACAACAGTTATTGTCACGTGACTGTTATATCTCCGTAATTACGTATCGGTTCAAAAAATAGTTTAAACAAAAGACGTGTATAATTAAATTATAAACAACTTTTATTTGAAACAAAAATGTGTAAAATGAATATTTTTCTAAATATTTTAAAAATTCGAAAATCTGACTTACAATTTTTTTGCTTCATTATAACGTACTAATTCTAATCCGTCAAACAAAAAGGGGTGATAAAATTTTCCCATCTTATTTCATAAGATGTGGAGTAACAATTAATAACTCAAAACTTTAGGAATAGGACATAGTACACGTTTTTGTACTCAAAAATTTACGCATTATTTCGTTCATTGGCTGCAAATCAGGATACATTTCATCGAATTTCCTACATGTTCTTGCCACAATTTTGTCACATTGTCCATGAAGAATAAATAGATTCATCAAAACTTCACGCGAGTAATATTTCGCTCCATTGTAAATAAGCTAAAATAATTATTATCTCGAAAACCGGTGAATTGAATAATAATTAAATAATATACAGGGTGTTTCATTAAAAATTACTAAGTTGTTACTACTTTTGAGTAGAAGCGGTAACACCGCCAAAATGAAACGGCAAGTTCTTTCAATCATTTTGTAACATTCTCCATGAATAAAAATAAATTTAGTATGTCTTCATTCGAATATTCTTGTTGGATTTCATATCATTGTATAATATGTCACGTCGACGTTTACAAGTTTGATAAATAATGCACATTGTTTTAATTTTCACAGGCCACTAGTCAGAAATTATTTAATAAAATAGAGAAATATTGTGTGTCGAATGTAAATACATCGATAGCAGGAAAATGGTAACAGATAGGTATAGGAAACCCTTATGAAGATTGAAAGACCACTTAATTCTCCATCCATAGAGCAACAAGATACAGGGTGTTCCATTTAAAAAAATTTACTTTTGAGCAGTTGAAGTTAGTCAGATTTAGCCAAACATTTTGAACACCCTGTAAATAATGAGAAGTCAAATTACACATCATTTAAAAACTTAACAGTCCTTCTAAGCATAGCCCAAATTTTCTTACTATAACTTTCTTTTTCAATCATTGACAAGCGTTTGAAAACAATACTACAAAACCAATTTTTCTCAAAAAAAATGAGAATATCTCAAAAACTATTGATTTTTCTTATAGGTTGTGCTACATGAAAGTAACTCAGATTTTAGCGTAGAATCCAAATATACAAAAAAAAATATATCATTCCAAGAAAGTTGGTAGCCACTTCCGGTGTAACAGGATATGCTAGAAGAGCTAAAATATTTTAATTAAATAGAACTTTTCGAGCAATCCCCTATTCCAAATTTTTAAACAAATATTTCAACGGGAAGTCCATAAACTTCTAATGAACGGGTTAGTTGAATCACCCGGTATAGAAAAAGATAAACCAAAGACCAACGAGAATAAAATCCACACCAAAGAAACAAATTTTGGGAACAAGTAAGTAATGTATTAAAAGACACTTATAAGGACCAACAAATTCAATTATTTCCTAACAGTCTAACTCGAACAATAAAACCTCAAAATCAATTTAGAGACATTGACATGCTTCTGTTTTAGCTCTACCCGACTTAGAAAATGAAACTGAAATAGAAGTACCTGAAATAATTATAGAGACTATTGCATACGTTCCCGGGTTGCATACGTATGTCAAATCACTTGCGATATCCAATGACTTTATTTTATTTTGTAATTTTAAACCAATCACCAAGACTTATATCACTTACCGTTTTCGTATTATGAAACACATTAAACAAACACAAAATTACAAAAATATTATTTATTCAAAATGAAAACACAGTTATTATAGTACTCAAACTATTCGATTTTTTGAATTCTAAAGTTGATGTTGTTCCCTTTTGCAATAGTCACGCAAAATGTATTTCGTGCATAGTGACTTATCGAAAATACTGGTTGGTAATGCACTCCTGCTTGCTGCTTGAGAAATTCGCACTCCTGCTGCGCAGTCGTACAAGTTTCCGTCGCAGCATTGTATTATCGATAAGTCACTATGCACTTATTACAATACTGTTGAAAAACCAAAACGATGACGATCATACTGTGCACTCCAACGCAGGATCACATCTAAATCACGAAACCTAATCGCAACTACAGCTTTTAATTACGGTCAAAATCAGATCATCATCGTCAGTACTAAATTCTCCAGCAAACCCTAAAAATTGGATTCTTTTCGAGAAAAGAAAACACATAAACCTCCAATTGTCACAAAACAATCTTCAAAATGATACCATTAACTTTGTTAAAAAAAGTACATCAACCCTGATACCCAATATCATCTATATTTTGAGAATCCAGACATATACGAACCATTTTTGGCAACATACTTTAAATAAAATTTAAAAGATGCACTAAAAAACTTATTGACATTGCAAACAAAAAACGATTTAAAAGAAATAAACCAAGCTTATCATAAAGTCAAAACCAATCATCGGATGAAATTTATGAACGTATAAACGATAAATACTTTTGGCCTCTTATGAAAAATTCAATCCAAACGTATACAGGGTTTACACTGTGGCACATTGTTGGTATAATAATGAGCAATTCGACGTAAGTAGTTAAAAAAAATATTTTTAAATGGTCAGAAAATAAGATTTTTAAATATGTTGAAAATCCACCGTTTATGTTCTTGTTAGACGCCGACCTAATGCTCAGTTGGTCCCGCTTGTACAATTTTAAAGTAGTAACCAAATTGCACGGTGGTTATGATATTATATTACGGTTCGAATTCCGAGTTTTACTTATTTTTTAAATTTCTTTTAAGTCGATTAAGCATTTTTTATGTACCTACTATAAAGTTAGTTAAATTGTAAAATGCAGAATAAAAGCAGAAACAATTATTTTTGAAATGTAAAGACAAACAACAAGACTTATTTCAGTCTAAAAATTTTTTTTAAAAAACGCTCGTGATTCGAACCGTAATAAATATGTCGTAAAATTTAGTTCTTGATTTAGTTACTACTTAATAGTCGCACATGCGGACCAACTGAGGTATTGCATTAGGTCGGCGTCTACAAAGACATAAGCAATAGATTTTCAAAAAATTAAAAAATTTTATTTTCTGACACAATTATTTTTTGTATCTATTTACGTGCAAACCCTGCATAAACATTTCCAAAATATGTCAACAAAATAATATAAACAACCTGTCAACATTAAAATAAACTTAACGTCTACCTTTTGAAATCCTTATGTTGTCGATTTGGAATTATAACGAAAACACTATGTTATAGAATCACGTGATAATAATCCAATCCATAAAAAAATATTTTACGCAAAAATATGTCCAATATAAAATCCAAATTTTAAGAGGCTATAAAACGCAACTTGAGCGATGACGTCAGTGACTTTGATTGTTTGCTTCTAGCAAACGCCCAAACTTGAATAGTAAATAACGAGTGTTCAAATAAAAAATTGGGTCGGACAGCCGTGGAATCGGATTTAATTATTTTGACACAAGTAACACGTGGTGACGTGGAATAAGCATAACCATTTTAACGCTTTTGCCAAAATGGCGTCTGTGGGACAAACGAACCTTTTAGTGGTTGTTCTAATTAGGTTAGTTATAGAATCTGTGAAAGAGTATTTAAACTCAATTTATGTTTAAAATTACAAATAACAGGGATTCTAAAAACTTAACACTGTCACGACTTCCTCTACTGCCACAACCAAATACTGGCATTATGGTACATTACAAATCAATTAAACGAATAAACTACATTAAAATCCTATCTCAATGTTAAAATCCATCTAATTATACGTAAGTTTGCCCTACAGGAGCAATTTTTAAGGTCTTTGACATGACTTATTGAAATGACTTATTAAAACGTGACATAAATATAACTTAAAAATTAACCTTTGTATTTAAACATCCGTTATAAATAAAAATCGTAATACAGTAGTACCCAACGCTATATTCACGATAAAGGTTGTGACGTCAAGCCAATGAAAGAGTGTTCTGGATAATTGAATAAATGCCTCTTTTTTCTGCATAACAAATAATAATAGCATGTCCTTTAAAATTTATACATTTTATTTTAAGACTATTTTGGGCGTTATCACAATATTTCAACAGTTTCAACATTCCTATTATACACATGGATAAGTTTACCTTAGAACAAATTAAATTTCTAACAATTATTGATAGTTTCTCGAAATATAGGCATACCACCTAAATTCTCTCTCCAGTACATAAAATGTAGTTCATAACTTAATGATCTTTTTTTTTCATCATAGTGTACCAAAACAAATTATTGTTGATAACGGCACAGAATTTAAAAACTCAGTTATATCTCAACTTACAAGAATTAAAACACTCTCAATCTCAAGGCACTATCCGAACGATTTCATTTGACAATTTTATAACACGTTGCTTAACGCAAAAGGATTTCTTAAAACACCAGTATCAACAAAAATTACCGATGCTATTCTAGACTATAACCATTCCATTCATTCTACTATCAAACTAAGACCTATCGATATAATGAACGACAGATAAGCACCCTTCGACTTAGATACTGATCAAATTCTTATAAATGATTACATACAAATTACTTTATTCCAAAATTAATGAAGCCCTTATTAAACGGAAACGGACTGAAGCATAAACAAGAATCGTAAGGATCCCCAACCAAATCAAACTTGCATTTGTACAAAATTACAAACGATAAAAGAGTCAAATAAGTTTCACCAACCCACAATCAGTACATCCTCAAAATAAAACAGTTACCTACTAGTGATACCCAAAAAAAAGTTCACGTTGACAGTCTTGAATTTCCACTAAGAAAAACCTTCAATTTTGATAATTAATCTAAAATTTATTTTCAGGTTACCCAGCATCTTTGGATTCGCCGAGAAAGTAAAAATAAGAAATTTGGAAAATAATCCTCTGGCATCTTACCTATAAAATTAGGCACAACGAAAATCAATAATTATTATTCATTTTTACGATCTCAAACCCTTAATTTCAGAAATAAATCAACTAAAAACACATTCAGACAAATTAGTAACACCAAAAACCAAATCTATGTAAGCGACAGTTCAAATTATTTCAAAATTTTACATTTTATGGAACAGAAAATAAATAGAAGATAAACTAACAATTTTTGGAAACTTAGACGCAAATGATGGTGAACGATACCATTTAGTTAGCCAACTCAATGCTTTTATTTCAACACCGATAAATGGATGCAAGCCTGCTGTGTTTATGGACGGAGCTCCTTTGATGGCGTTAAACGCGATGTGAATGTGACGGTTAAGAACCGTTGCGATAGGCAACGCTACTTGATTTGTTTATCAGATGCTTTCAGTTTTGAAACTCTGCTTTATAATGCGTTAATAAAAACATGAAAATGTATTGGTATAAACTTAAATAACGTTCTTTACGTTATAATTCGTAATTAACAATGTAATAGGTAGATTGATTAAATTGTTTAGGATGTAATTTATAGTAACTAAGCGAAATACTTGCTTATCTTTAATAGAGAAGTAAACAATTCATCATAAAATATTCTACGTTCTGTTTGGTTCCATCAATGGTTCTGTCTACATTTGGATTTTCTAATTTTTTTATGCCTCCTTATATTTTATTACTGGATGGGTCCGATGTGACATTTTAGATCTGCGTCTGCTAAACAGTGAAAGATTGCATTGCAGGCAGAAGTGCCTTATCGGGTCGTCCATATTCTCGTATCATTGTTTATATTTATAAATATTTCGATCGTTTTGTTTATTCAGTTTTATTAAGTGTAAATACTAAACAGAATTTTTTGTGTACATACGAGGATGTATTGATATCTAGTTAGCCTAGACCAGTTCCTTGCATAAACAAAATATTGCGTTACCATAGCAACGAACAATAACTTATTAGAAGCGTCAGTGTAAAGTTTGACGTCAAAAAGTAAACCAGAGTCACGCAATAAATTAAATGAAAAAAGATGTCCACCGAAATTGTGAAAATCGAAAAATTGGAGTATCGAGCCATTATCAAGTACCTGTGTTTAAAAGGGTTAAGAGGTAAGCAGATTTACGAAGATATGCTTAATACCCTTGGTGATCAATGTCCTTCGTATGCGACCGTCAAAATTGGAATGCAAGCTTCAAAAAGGTAAATTTTCCATTGAAGATGATGACCGATCGGGAAGGCCAGTTTCTGTGTCAGTCCCCGAAAATATCGATGCAGTTCATGACATGATTTTATCAGACCGTCGAATTGGGCTAAAACGGATATCTGAAGCACTGAATATTTCATACGAACGCGTTCATCATATGGTTCACGTCAATTTGGACATGAGAAAAATTGCTGCAAAATGGATCCCCAAATGTTTGAATGTTGACCAAAAGCGTGCAAGGGTAGAAGCATCGCGTTCGATCTGTGCTCGATTTGAAAACGATGTAGACTTCTTAAACCGAATTGTTACTATGGATGAGACTTGGGTACATTTCTACGATCCAGAAACAAAGCAACAATCGATGGAATGGCGACACTCTGGTTCTCCAAGACCTAAAAGTTTCGTGTCCAAAATCTGCTGGAAAAGTTCTTGCTTCAGTTTTTGGGATTGCCATGGAGTAATCATGATTGATTTTTGGATAAGGGTAGAACAATAACTGGAGATTACTATTCGACATTACTGACCACTCTACGGGAAAATATTAAAGAGAAAAGACGCGGAAAGCTATCCAAAGGTGTTTTTTAACACCCCCCTTATTCACCCGATTTGGCTCCGTCCGACTATCACCTCTTTCCTCAACTGAAAAAAAGTTTAAAAGGTCGTACATTTTCTTCCAACAAGGAGGTAATAGAAGCTGTGGAGGTCTGGTTTGCAGAGCAAGAAGAAACATTTTTTTTGAAAGGTCTAGAGACGTTGCAGGTTCTCTGTAATAAATGTATCCAATTAAGAGGAGAATATGTTGAGTAATAAAATATTTTGACATTGAAATTTTGTTTGGTTCTATAGTAGGCTAAGAATTTTTCAATATATCCTCATAAGTTGTATCATTGATGTATCGTATCGTGTTCGTCTATATTATTATGTTGTGAAATCAATTTGAATTAATTATGTCTGGAAACGTTTGCCAATACCATTTATGCAGAAAATCGGAGAGAAAATTTCCTGGTTTAAAATTATTCTGATTTCCAATTTAAAATGAAGACCGCTGTAGATTTTGGATTATTAATTCAGGTAGGTGCCTATATTTCGTTTGTAATTACGCGGCATCATAAATAATTTACCAATTTACTTATTACAGAAAATTTTTCATTCGATGGGTTTCCACATTTTTGTTTAATGTTGTACTTTACTAATCGTTACAAATGCCAAACAAAATCTATATATTTACTTTTAAAATTAACGAAAAATTCTAATACAACTGGTATTTACTCTTCTTAAAAACATCTGCAAAAATTTGTGAAAAGGCGGCATTTTGTGCCATAAAATAAATTTGGAGCCGGGTGTATCCCTAAAATTAATAGTGTTATTCGTAAATATGTTTAGCAATGTCGGAATTAACATTGTTTGTCAATGTTAATTTTACAGGATACTGTTGACATATGCTAGTAAAATTGACGTTTAAGGCGTTATGAAATTACTTTTATTAAATTGTGTAGAAAAAAGATAACCTGTCAGCTATTAAAAACGCAAAACCGAAAGATGACCGTTTTTCGAGTCAAATTGCTAAAGAAAACAGAATAGAATTTAAATAACCCAATTGAACTGTGGCATGTGCGTTTTTTTTGACATGAAGTAATTTGTCACTTCTACACATTTTCCAATTTTATTCGAGAAAGCATTAATTTGAGAAAGTATCAATAGCGCACTTCAGTTAAAAATTTAAAAAGGAGAAAATAGTCTACCCTAGTTCTTTCTCTCTTCATCAAAGCAGCCAACATATTTATGGGTATTTAGTAAAAATTACCAACACATTGAGTAAAAAGACTGTTTTAAGAAACGGATAAATAACAAGAAGAGCAACAATAATGAATAAATAACACGAATAAAACGATCCAACCAAACATTAACAATCAACCAGCAATCAACAATTTGTAATTGGTAACACTGCAGCAAACTCTAGGGATTTCTTGTACTAAATTTAGGGTATTTTCAATGTTACTAAAAGCATGTTTCCTTACTGGTAAAAAAAGAAAGCATTAGGGTAGACTCTTTTGTCCTTTTTAAATTTTTAACTGAAGTGCGCTATTGTATATGAGAATAGTCAAATGTATTTGAGATGGCATCAAATGAATTTGATAGTAGTAAATTGCATTCAATAAATGGTCAAAAATATTTCAGAAGATATCAATTGAAAATGAGAAAGACAAAATCACATGTATAATATACACTACATACAAACTACAGATGAAACGGTTATGATGATACTATGTATTATACTATAAATCACTCAAAAAAAAAACCGACCTTCCGAACTTTTTACCTTCCCACTTGCATGTCTTCCATTGCTAAAGCTGCAGGATGAAGGTTGTAGTGTGCTGAACTGCACGTGCACAATTACCGCCGACAATAGTAATTTTTGCATCATCAATCACATTTTCTAAGTAAGTGAGTCGTTGTTCTCCAACACCTGGAGGTTAAACTTGTAGAATTCGCAGATTTGCCTTTACAAACGTCTTCACTTTGGACCATATTCTTTCAACGGGATTCAACATTGGTGAGTAAGGAGCTAACCGCAGTAGTGTTGTTGGTGTCCTATCAAGAACTGCTTCTACCCGGCTGTGACAAGGAACGTTGTCGATAACAACTACCAGATCCTCAAGCCGATTGCCAGTGTCTTGCCATCTTTGCATAAGTGTTTCAATCCATTCATTCGCTAATTCATTAGTAAACGATCCTCTTCTTCGCTCCAAAGATAACAAGCTTGATGCCGAGATTGCACAAATGAAGTGTACATTTGGACCTTTGCTTGCAGGTAGCTTTTGCACTGCTCTGATTCCAGCTTTAGCACATCCTCTTTTACGCCTGCAGAACAGATTGAAGTTTGTCTCATCAAGCCAAACGATTTGTTTTCCTTGTTGTATAAGTTGGTTTAAGGTTCGAACATATTTTCAATTGAGTTCATTGTTACAGGTTCATAATGGACCTGTTTTAATGTCAATAATCTGTTCTCGAGGTAGTTTCCGATTGTTAATATACAAACATTTTTTTGGAAAGTAGTTAAAACCCTACTTTTAATTTGTTTTAGAGTAAGACCAGCATCGTCCTCTATCCAGCTTATAATCACATCCATTTCCTATTCTGTGATAAATTTTGGCTTCTTTCCCCCTTTGGCTAGAGGTGTATCATCTCCGGATCTGACTCACCGGTATGCTGTTTTGTAGGGCACATTCAGTTGAGCGCTCAACGCCACCCAATCTTCTCCTCTATTAGCAGTAGTCACAATCCTACGCCGATCTTAGACGGAATGCTTGTGATATTTTTTTCTTTCAATGTATTCCACTATCTCGATGACTTGTCGGCAAATAGAACATTGTTCTGCATTATAAATCTGTAATTGACGCTGGTTTTCTAAGCAAGCCTCATGAAACAAATAATTATAACACCGAACAGCTGATTTTTATTTGGATATTCTTCTCAAATACAATTGACAACTACTCGAATTCAAATCATACATTCTGAAATACAATTAACGACTTTTTAAATGAAATGATACTTTCTCAAATACAATTGATTATATTCAACTACATTTGATGCCTTCTCAAATTCAGTTGACAATTCTGAACTACATTTGTTGTTTTCTCAAATACAAGTAACAACTTCTCGAATAAAATTGGAAAAGGTGTAGTTGCACAAGAAGTTTGTATTTTGTCGAGTAAAGTGTCTAGCAATTTAACGAGAAAACCCGTTGACAGTTTTTCAAGTCAAATTGCTAAAAAAAATAGATTTTAAACAACACAAATTTACTCGTTATAGTTGTAATTGCGAGAGGTGTCTTATGATTCATCGCATTCATCTTTCTTTAACACCAATAAATAAGTGAGATGTGTATGCTTATTTCATTTATTTGTTGGTGTTAAAAAAAAGATGCGATGAATCATAAGACACCTCTCACAATTACTAATATAAAATAGAAACCTGGAGGTGTAATTCGGCAAGGCAATTTAATGAATAAGAAAACTAGAATATGTCAAAATCAACGGAGACCGTGATAGCCCATTAAAAAGTTACATTTGGGTTTGCATTTGTCAGACGATGCAATTTTATTTTTTACATATCAAGGGAGGCGGTTAGTGTAAAGTTAAATCTAAATTTGTAGGATTGCAACCCTTATCCCACGACCACCATCTTGGAAAAAGAGATTCAAATGGTTTTTATGGTTGATCGGACAAACTACAGGTTCCACCAAAAAAAATATTTAACATTTTTATTGCAAATAAAATTATCTATAACTTTTGTCAAGTAACTTTTAGTCGCAGAACCATAAGCAAAAAAAGTTAGAAGCGAAAATTCATGAAAATTTAAGAAAACAATTTTTATTTGTCGATACAACTTTTTTTCTAATAATTTTACATAAAATGACATCAGACCATTTTTATACATAGATGAATTTGAGGAATAATTTTCATTATAAACTTTTTATTAGATTTATTCATTAGTTAAGGTTTTACAGCGCTGCGAAACAAATACTATTCTTCAGTCTTCATAACAATACATAAATATTAATGAGTTGCCATAATTTTAAATCATCTTTTCATTTTTTATTTGTATGATAATCTTTAATCATTGATAATGCATTATTGCTATTAATTAATTATTGATTTGACACTCCATCACAAAACTTTGAAATTATTTATATTTTTATTTCTTTATATGGTGGTAATAAACATGATAATTCTCTTGACAGCCTAAGATATAAACAATTGCCAAGCAGTGACAAAGAGTACATTTAATTTATCTTCACTTCCTCCAACAAAAATGTTAAATAATTTTTTTTGTGAGTCTATAGTTTGTTCGATAAACCATAAAAACCATTTTAACCCCTTCCTCCAACTTTACACTAACCCCCCCTTGATATCTAATAAATAAAATTGCGTCGTCTAACAAATGCAAACCCAAATGTAACTTTTCAATGGACTATCGCGGTCTCCCAAAAAAGGTAAGCTAAGCCCAAAAAAATGTAACATTTCAATGAAACACGATAATTGAAATTGAAAAATACCTCGAAAAAGTGATAAAATGTCCTGTTAGCAATTCTTTCAAAACGCATCGATTTACTTGAAATTTTGACAGTAGGAATAGCACAAGGATCCAAATCTATATCCATCTAGAGTGTCGAATTTTTTTTACGTTTTAACCAAAGAAATCAATACAAAAACTAATCTAAGCAAAAAATGTTCTATAAATTTATTTCGTAAAATTGATTCATTATGGGGGTTCGATTTTCAAGGGTTGAAAATATAATTAGCATTATTTTAAGCAGTGCAAATTTTTAATTAAAATACTGTGATAATTTTTTAAGGGTTGAAATATTCTAAAATAATCTTCCAAAGCATAAAATTCACTTTAAGTTTTAAAATATAGGAACAAAAACGTCTTCCGGGATTGGACCGTGCCGAAAAGGTAACCGTATTTCCTCACGTTTCGCCACCTATCAAAAGAAAGTTCAAGGTAGACAACTGAAAGTCAGGTAATCAACTTGTGACCAAGCCAGATTCTAGATTAAAAGAAGTCTGACTTCAGTTGTCTACCTTGAACTTTCTTTATTTTGTTTCAAGTTTCTCGCCATGATTAAGCACGAACACGAATTCGTGTTACATGTTTTCGTGTCAATACAAGTTTGTTATTATACATAAATTATTTATTTTTATATGTTTAACATAACATCGAACTATGTCTTCATGGTTCTTAATTAATAATACTGACACTTGCATAACTGACAAAAGCCCGATGAAGGAAACAAAATTAATAAAAATTTTCGAAACGTCGCTAATAGTCGAATAACACAATAAGTTGTTTTTATTTAAACCGAACTCTTAAAAGAAGGATTATTTAAAATACAACCAAGAAAAATTATAGTTATTTATGTCTCAAGGGCATAATCAATATGCATCGATTATGCCCGCGGTTCATATAACGTTTTATTTTCCACTTGAAATATGAAAATTCATTGATAAAATACTTCATGTGAATGAAACGCGGCTGCTTTGTCTGTGTACTTTGTTTTGTATCTATGACAATTTGTTTGTTTATTTTAAAAATAAAATTATAAAACCTCGCGAGAGATGGACAGCGAAATTTCGGAAAAAGTGTACGAAAGAGCGTTAAAAGCTGATGGTGAGTTGCTTCCTAAAAAGTTACGGTCACTGTACGAGAGAGACTCCAGAAATTTGAAGACTGGAAAAAGAAAAATTCTGTCAGTGAAACAGTTTTAATGGGGTATTTCCAGGAATTGGTACGTATTTTTAGTTGATTTTTTATTAATCGTATTAATGGTATATATTTTTAGTCAAAATTATTTACCTCGAATTCCTTATGGTCTAAATACTTCATGTTGAACGCCACATTATTAGTATACAACAAACTAGACGTAGGAAAGATCAACCGGCTGAAGCCATTTCTGAAGCAAGACTTCAAAAGGATACATGCCGAGAAAGTCTAAAATTTTAACACGCGAAGACGTCTTAAAATTTTTCAAGGATGCTTTAAACGACATGTACCTTTTGGGAAAAGTATGTAAACACGGCACGAATTTTACATTTAATTGAATGATGTTGATGATTATGTTATAGGTTGTTATGGTGATAGACGTGTTCGGTGAATTGCGAAGGGACGAGTTGGTAAGGTTAACTATAGACGATATAGACGACCGAGGAGCCGATGTAGTGATAAAAATTCAATACACAAAGACTGGCGGTTCAAAAAGTTTTAATATTGTCGAGGAAAACGAAATGAGTGCCTTGCAAATATATAGGAAATATGCAGCATTGCGTCCAAAAGGACTAAAGGAGCGGCGCTTTTTCTTGTGCTACCGGAATGGGAGATGTACGGCCCAACCAATTGGCAAAAACACGTTCGGGAGTATACCTTCAAAAAGAGCAAAGTATCTGGGTTATGCAGATGCGAGAGAGTACACTGGACATTGCCTGCGCCGTACATCGGCAACTCTGCTGGTGCTGACATGTTGACATTAAAGAGACATGGTAAATGGAAGAGTGATGCAGTGGCATCTGGGTACATAGAAGACAGTATCGCGTCCAAGAACAAAATTGCCAGGATGATTGCCGGAGCCAAGGTAACGGAAGGCGAAACCTCCAACAATGTTGTGAATATGTCTTCGTTCACTAGACCTGAGAAGTCTTTGCCTAAAGGCAATATCCAATTGAATGGATCATTTTCCAATTGTATTTTTAATTTTAAGGATCAAAAATGAGCTTATGAGCATTAAACAAGATTTCTAAATTGCTGTGTTTTTATTTTTCTCAGCATTAGTAAGAATTAGCGGGCGTAATCATAAATGCCCGCTTATTATGGCCCTAGGGCGTAATGAACAGGTTTATACAGCACGTATCACAGACGAAAACAATCAATAATATGCAAGTGGAAAATAAAGAATATTACAACACCATTAAAATTAATATGGTAGTTTAATAATATACTTATTTCCTCCTTCTCTCTATTCCTGTACTGAGAGGGTGTATTTATGTAAATGTTGTCTTATAATTATTAATTATTGTGTCGTACCGTTCGCTTATGCTCTAGTGCCAATATGTATTTCACGTTA
This sequence comes from Abscondita cerata, assembly GCA_030710515.1. Lineage (NCBI taxonomy): Eukaryota > Metazoa > Arthropoda > Insecta > Coleoptera > Lampyridae > Abscondita > Abscondita cerata. The sequence goes on along the minus strand of JALBCR010000380.1, from coordinate 656,104 downwards.
CGTTGTTAGTTGTTGTCATGAAGGAACATAATGTAATAAATATATTTAAAGTGGATAAAATCCTCCGGTATTGGTTTTTTTTAAATAATGTTACTCTTTTTGAAGAACTTTGCAGTGGAGGTCAAAAAGAAAAACACAGCCTTTTTAGTACATGATTGCTTAAAAAAGAGTAACATTATATTAATTATTATATTTTTGCAATTCCTTTGTAAACATTAAGAAATTTGTCTTAAGAAGATATGTACTTTTTTATAGTAAGATCCAATAATAGTGCTTTTGTAATATAAACTTAGTAATTAGTGTTAGAATTTTGCATTTGTTTTTAGTATTTTAATTAAGACTAATGCAGTTTTTCCGGAAAAAGTGAAATAATGCGAAAACCCTCCATTTTAGACACTATGTATAATGCCTAAAGTCACATTAGAATTTCCCAAGGAATCCAAATTTGTAATAAAAAATAGGTGGTTCTATTTAAAAAAAAACATAACTTTGGTATGTCGCACTTTTATGGAACACCCTGTATAAACTAAAATAATTTAAAAATTCATCATTGCATTGATCTGCATAACTTTTATTGCGAAAGTTTTTTCTAACCACAATATTTTCCGAGATATCCACCTCCCCCGCACCAATTGGCCACCCTGTATAAACAATGACGATACGAAAAACTAATAGAACTTCAAAATAATCAAAACACATTATCAGCAAATATAAAAATTCAAAATTCTCTATTGATTCAATTAATTGATAATTTTAATGAAAGAATAAACATAAAAAGTTAAAATCGTTGGGTAACCATATTGTCTACAGAAACTACCCTTAAACTTCGATGTGGAGAAGAAATTACAACAATCCAGGGTACCTATTTCATCGCAATTCCTGTTGGCTGTCAACATGAGACACAGTTCAGAATATCAAGAACTTATCGAGTTCAACAACATTTAGCCAAACATCTGGACATCAGCATTATCTTGGAAAAATAAAACCAAAAATTTGTCAATCAACTGTAGAATTTTCAAATCCTTCAACGGAAGGAATTATCACATGAAAAAATATTAAACTGCCGAGTGCAAATATGTAAACATAATTGTACACTTCGTAATTTCACGCTCAATTGATTAACGTCTTAAATTATGTTAATTTGTAACGCTTTTATTTAAAATAAACTAAATTCTTTACATACAACAGGAAATTGGCCAAAGATCTCAAAATGCTTTAATTTATCGGATCCACAACTTTATAATGGGAATGGGTTTAGTAGTTGAGTTAGTACATAAAAGTGTTGGTATTTTGGGGCTTAAAAGGCACGGTGAGTAGCTTTCGACATCTGTCGGTGAGGGCAATGTAGCTCATTCGTTGACGAATAAAACAGAGTTTTCACAAAAAAAATTTGCACGATGAAAGAACACCCGAGGAAAATATTGTTGAGACAAAGACAAAGTACAATTAAATGCATCCCAAAGATTTTACCATTTCTGGTACCATGAGAAGTTTATATACTAATTGCACTAATTGTACTAAATAAAATTATAAAACTTTCATGTTCAATTCCTAACCGTCTTCCGATCAGAGATTTCAAAACATAACCTGCTATTCTTTTCATTGAACCAGTAAATGCATTATTATTAATAATAATAATAATATTAATTGAAATCATTTGTACAAAATTTCCAAGAAAAAAATTGTAAATCCTCGCCTTATTTTAGAGGTAAAAAATGAATCAACCATTTTATACATAACAGTAACTTAAAAATTTTATTAAAAGTGAAAGTGGTTTCAAAACACAAAATTAAATCAAAAAAATTAGTAAATAGAAAAAACAACTTGCGCATACATTAATGGAATCAATGTTAAGGATAAGGAAATGTGAAAATACCTGTAAATGACAAGTCGATGATAAGTCTATAGCTTTATCTACCATATGGATGTATGTTGAGTGATTGATAGAACTTCAAAAGAAATTTAGAAAACAATTTCAAAATTTTAAAATAAAAATGAATGATACCAATTTACCTGTTTAACTAATTATTTAAAGCACATGCAATCAAAAGTCCTAAGCTTCAAGCAATAAAAAAAATTATAAAATCTTAGTTTACCGTGTTCGTTAGGTCGTAGAGGTTCAACAGTAGAAGATAGGTCGGGAAGAGGTACAGACCCTGATATAATCAACTCACTTGGCTGTTTCTGAGGCATGCCACGCGGGCCTTGATTGAGACCCATACCTGGAGCTAAACCAGCAGGACCGCCACCTCCATACCCAGCATTAAATTGTCCTAAAGGTGGTCCCATCGGTCCCAACACTGGATGTAAATACCCCTGAGTTTGAAACTGTTGTTGCCCAAGTGAAGGTGGAACGGAAAGCTGCATAATAGCCGGATCGTTCGGTAAAGTGGGTACATTGTCAATCACACGAATTTCTTTAATGTCAGATCCACGAAACAATATGTAATCGTAAACTTGAGTCTGTGCTGGAACAGGAAACTTTGTCTCTCGGTCTTCCGTTCCAAAAGATCGCACTGAAAAGAAGTTACAAATTATGTAATGCTAGCATAATCAGACGTTGAATCCAATAAATAACGGAATTCTTATACCTGAAGCCAAAGCTATTGTGCATTCTTCTGGATCAACAGTAAACAACCGACCCTCGTAACGGATATCGGCTCTCGATATTAGGCTAATTTTTGAACCCAATTCCGGCATTCCTGCGCTCATTTTGTGAATTCAACTCAAAATAAATGATGCTTCAGATTCTTTTAGGAAAGGACGCTATCATTCATTGAAAACCAACTACAAATTAAAGAATGGCGTACTTAAAACAGCTGTAAAATTAAGTGACGTAGGGTATTCGTTACAACTCGTCGACATTCGGATATGGTAATTTTCCTCCAATCGTAATCGTGATCGTAGTTTCATAGTGGTTTCAAATTTTGCTTTATCAAAAACTCAAACGCATTTTGCGAAATTCTTAAAATCAAAAAAACTAAACCAACTTCTACGTAACCAATTAGATCTATAAATGAATTTCTAAGAAAATTTTAAGAAACGCGCTATCTATAAATGTTTTGAAGAAATTAAAAGGAAGTGTTTGACAACATTATTTTTTACTGACTTAATTTTAATCAGTTTTTTATAAGAAAGGGGATTATCTATTTCTTTGCACGCTTCTTATTTTATTACAAGAATGTTACAAGACAAGAAGGTTTGCATGTAAGCAGTGGCGGAGAAAATAAAAGGGATACAATGTTAGACATCCTATTTTAAAATGTATCGTTAGCAAGTTATTTTGTAATTTATATTAGCTGACTAATGGACTGTATACAGTTATATAATCGTTAAAGTCTTTGATGTAAACTTTTGACTAGTTCTGTAACCGTTAGGTTAAACAAAACAAATAAATATCTATCTATCTATGATATGCTTACCTAAGATTCGTTAAATTATTGTTATTATTATTATTATGTTTTTTTGTTAGATTTAAAGTGCATCAACAGCTAAGGTTATTAGCACATTATTCTTGTGACGTCTTTACTCGTCTATTATTAGGTGCTCATGGTTTAGTAGAACGCCCAATTAAGACACATCGCCCAATTCGCTTTATGGACACAACCCCCAACTTGGACACATCGCCCACTTTGTTAATTGGATTTAAACACATTTCCACCGACGCACAGTGTATATGATTAGGCCAATCTAAGTAGACAGAAGCTATTTAAGTGAAATTATTAAAACTACGATTTTGCACTCTTATTACATTTTCGAATATATACTTTAACTGGATAGTACACTCATGAAATTTAAAACTTGGACACCACAATTTCTGTAAACAAAAGTTTGCACATTGTGAAGCGGGCTTAAGGGTATCATTTACAATTCTAACAGCAGGTAGTCTCAGCAGGGGTTATCTTATAGAAGGACTGTAGAATGAATCATTACACTAAGCACGTTTTAGAAAATAGGTAATTTACGTTGCTTACTTAATTTTTTTTTTAAAGAATATATTTGAAGGTATCGCTAATTAAACACCATAGCTCGATTAATTATCGAATCAAAATTTTGTTTAGGAAATGTTTACAAAATAAAATTAGAAATAATTTTGATTTAAAAACGTCTACAAGCAATAACTTTTAAATTAAATCAAAAACTAAACATGGTTATTTGGGTTGACTGATTATTACTTATTTTTAAATAAATCTAACCTACTAATTATTGTAAGTTATTAAAAAAATCATTAAACTCTCTATTCATAATATTTAGTCCTTACAAAATGTATATTTTATGACGTTTCATTTTTTCTGTAGTTAATATAAAAGTGAAAATAAAAACTAAGGCAATTCTTATTGTCAACGTATATATTTAGTTTTTGACAAGAATTTATTACATAATTATAATTAAGATACCAAGTTATAGTTTAAAATTAAATGAAAACTTTTTTTTTAAATAAAGGTATTACTATATAAATAAATATAAGAAATCAATAATGGGTGTGACCTCCATTATTATTGATACATTCTTGGAGGCGTCTGCTCATTGACGCTATCAAGGTATCAATATAATTAATATTAATCGTTTCCCATGCGGTATCAATGGCTGCAATTAGTGCATTACGGTTTACTGGTATAAAATTTGGCCCTTGTTGTCTTCGGATAACAGCAAGTATTCGAGCCCAAACATTTTCGATAATGTTAAAATCTGGGCTTTTGCTGGCCAGGGTAACAGCTCCAAGTTATTTGCTTGTATCCAGTTGCGCACAACCTGCGAAGTATAGGGTCATCATATCCCGATAGTTAATTATCGAATGTTCCAAGAAAATATGTGTAAATAGTAAATGGAATCTACTAACGTAACGTTAAGTCGTTAATTATAGTTACATAACTCTCCTTTCATAAGATATAGTTCATATTAATATGCTTATTGTAAAGCTTCGTACACACCTGAACAACAAACCGAGGAACAAACAGAACAACGAACCGAACGGCAATCGGAACATTAATTTGGACGGTGCTACGTACGAATTTTAGAACAGATTCGCAAGTCCTGATTGTTCCACGAACGGTTTGCGGCGTTCCCGCAACTTGTCGGTTTTTCTCCGACATCAAAGAAAATGCGCGCGAATGCGTTTGCAGGTTTGGACGAATCTAAACAAAACGGCGAACAAACTTATGCGGGAGAATTAAATTATTTATTTTTGTCCTCCCTTTTGTGGGTTTGTTGTGTTTTAGGTAATATTATGGAGTTGACAGAAGAAAAATGTTTTAAATTAATCAGTGTTTAAGAATGCAATGATGTCCCTATTAGCATCATTTGGGCGGGAAATTTCCAAAATAAAAAAAGCGAAGTAAATTATAATTTTTACTCTTCTTTGTGCGTAAAATTTGGTTGGCACTATCTTCTTGTTTTCCGCAATTTTCTCTTCTCAATAATAAATATATATGAACTGAAAACTACTGAAAATAATTATGGGAACAGCACAAACGTTCCGTTTGTTGTTCGGATTGTGGAAATCATAAAAGATCGTTTGTCGTTCTGTTTGACTTTCGGTTCGTTGTTATGTTTGTTGCTCGGTTTGTTGTTCAGGTGTGTACGAAGCTTTAGCAACAATTTTTTGGCGAATAAAGATTAGTTTGTGATGTAATATTAGAAACACAAATTTATATCATATCAAATTTATGACAACTTAAAACCAAGAACGTGTATGTTATTGCTAAGAAATTATTAAGGAAAAAGCGCAATTGCAGTGTAAATATTTATAATTAGATATTTTCGAAAGTTTATAAGTCCTCTATTGTAATCTTAATACTTAAAAGAAAATCCTGTCCATTAGCATTATAAGGAAATGGCTTTTACTTTATGAATAAGTTTCAATAACAATAGAATATCCTTGCTTGTTTAATTTACTTCCTTTGAGTCATATTGCTCTAAGGGTTGTTACATTGGTCATTAGAAGTATGTAATAAATAAACAATTACCTACTGTTTGAGAAGGGGTAGTGTGAACCAATAAATAAAGTAAGAAATGTAAATTCCATTTTAGTTTAAAATTTCAAGTGTTGTGAAAATGCCACCTCATCTCGGTGCTGATTTGAAAGCGCGGATTGTTTCGGAATTAGCGGCGGCCGTAGCGTGCGTGAAATTTCACGTATGTTAGATATACCAAAAGCACCGTAGGGCATTACCGAGTAAAATGGAATCTTGAACACACTTTGGAAAGAGCCATCGGAAGTGGTAGACCTAAAGTATCTACACGTGCTCAAGATCTCGAGTTGTTTCATTACGTAACAGAACAACCATTTGCTACATACTCCAGGGCTATAGCAGATACACATTTTCCCGGATGCCGTATAACTGCACAAAAAGATTAAAGGAGATGGGAATAAAGAAGTATAATGCTGCTGCGAAAGAAGTTCTCAGTGACGAAAATATGAGACGTCGTCTGGAATTTGCAAGGCGATATGTGAACGAACCTTTGGAATTTTGGAATCGAGTGATTTTAGCGACGAAAAACGTTCAATAGCCGCAACGATGGACCACTAAAAGTTTTTAGAATGGAAGGAACTCGTTACGAAAATAATCACATATGTCCTAAAAAACGAAGTGGTTATTTTTCTGTGAATGTGTGGGTTGGGTTAGCGCGCGGGTCCAGGAGTTTGTTGGGCTATCGATGGACGTCTTGATTCTGCTGCGTATTTAGATATTTTGAAACTATTATGAAACCTTCAGTCGAAGTGTTTTATCCAGACGAAGATTATATTTTCCAACAAGTAAGTATTCTTATTTCACTATACTTTCTCCAAAAAATAGTTCGGGATCTGTTGAATTAACATTTTCATAATGTATTTTGTTGTTAAAGGACAACGCCCCTATTCATACTTCGCGGGTTGTGCGCAATTGGATACGAGAAAATAACTTGGAGCTGTTACCCTGGCCAGCAAAAGCCCAGATTTTAACATTATCGAAAATGTTTGGGCTCGAATACTTGCTGTTATCCGAAGACAACAAAGGCCAAATTTTATACCAGTAAACCGTAATGCACTAATTGCAGCCATTGATACCGCATGGGAAACGATTAATATTAATTATATTGATACCTTGATAGCGTCAATGAGCAGACGCCTCCAAGAATGTATCAATAATAATGGAGGTCACACCCATTATTGATTTCTTATATTTATTTATATAGTAATACCTTTATTTAAAAAAAAGTTTTCATTTAATTTTAAACTATAACTTGGTATCTTAATTATAATTATGTAATAAATTCTTGTCAAAAAACTAAATATATACGTTGACAATAAGAATTGCCTTAGTTTTTATTTTCACTTTTTATATTAACTACAGAAAAAAATGAAACGTCATAAAATATACATTTTGTAAGGACTAAATATTATGAATAGAGAGTTTAATGATTTTTTTAATAACTTACAATAATTAGTAGGTTAGATTTATTTAAAAATAAGTAATAATCAGTCAACCCAAATAACCATGTTTAGTTTTTGATTTAATTTAAAAGTTATTGCTTGTAGACGTTTTTAAATCAAAATTATTTCTAATTTTATTTTGTAAACATTTCCTAAACAAAATTTTGATTCGATAATTAATCGAGCTATGGTGTTTAATTAGCGATACCTTCAAATATATTCTTTAAAAAAAAAATTAAGTAAGCAACGTAAATAACCTATTTTCTAAAACGTGCTTAGTGTAATGATTCATTCTACAGTCCTTCTATAAGATAACCCCTGCTGAGACTACCTGCTGTTAGAATTGTAAATGATACTCTTGGGCCCGCTTCACAATGTGCAAACTTTTGTTTACAGAAATTGTGGTGTCCAAGTTTTAAATTTCATGAGGTACTAAGCAAAAATCGCCTGGTGGCGCAAACCATTTTAAAATAATTGGCGAAGTTATCTGAGCTCGAGTCATGTCGGTCAATCGCTCATTGTGACCGTTAATGCTAATGCGTGTACATTTTTCTCTGTTGTTTGTGCAGTTTTAAGTGGTTTTTGAAATGGAGTCATCAACTAGAGGTAATGATTGGTTTTTAAATTATTAAAATAAATCCAAATGCGTGTTTATAACGGTGTAACACTCATATAGAAGTACATAGATAAATAGATTTTTTTATTCATAAGTAGGTATGTATAATGTAGTCAAGGTGTAACAGTGGTCTTCACATATTGCTAGTTTAATATTCTTTGGTTTTACAATTATTGTTTCTTGCGATTTCTTGCGATTATTAATATCCTCGTATTTTTCCTAATAAGTACCCGAATGCGGCGAAAATCAATATTTGATTTTTGGCGTTCTGTTCCGCCCAAAGGCCGATTAAACAAAGTAATTATCTTTGCAAAAACAAGCTTCGGTGATTTTGTCATTAACGAACAACAGAACGAGCAGTTGAAGGCATTTTTGAAAAAAGAATTCAAGAAAATTCGTGTGAAATGGGTTCGCAAGCAAAAGCGTTTAGAATTGTTTTTACAAGATTATGAACAGTGGCTTAACGAAGATTTAACTTTTGACATGCTTGTGGTTGCAGAAAATTCATCAAAACCAAGTGCTAGTAGTGGCAGACTACAGAAACGTTTTATTGAAAGCTCAAAAAAATCGAAGCAGAGGAAAGTTCAACACTTACTAAACGAGTACACTAAAGGGCAGCTGACTTACGCCGCACAATTCAGTATCAGAGCTAGTGGCAAACGTGATGCTGCTAAATTGATGCAAGCTTCACCAAAACGAGCGACCACATGCAAAAAAGCTCAAAGAATTTTAGATGCTAGAAAAAAACAGATACCATATACCCCTGAAGAAGCTCTGGCCTTTTTCATAGCAAATAATTTCACTGTCTAGACATATAAAAGTGTTAAGCAAGAGACAAAAGAAAGAGGTTTCAATGCATACCCTTGCTATGATTCCATAACAAGGAGCAGTGCTATCTCCCTGCTGAAAATATGATTGTAACTGACATATCGGCCGAAGTAAGATTGGATGCTTTTTTGAGCCATACTGCATTGAGGATATGGAAAAATATTCTTGGAGAAAATTTAAACACAAGTGTGTTGAAATCAAATACCCGAGTTGGTACCAACTCTCGTGGAAGTCAAACGCGTAACAATCTCAATCACACATCAAATGATTTTGTCAATGATTGACGGTAATGTATGTAATGTACTAAATGAAAATAGTTCAACTCAGCTCAGCTTTATCTGTAAACCAACACCAAAGGAGATGAATTTGGTATCAATGGCTAGAGAGCCGGACAATAATATGTATCAATTTGGAATCTCTAGTTACATGCGTACATTCGTACAATGGAATGTCTTTTAAATATCAGTTACCGCAAAAACATTTGTAAATGGCAAGTCAGAGGAGACGAAAATAAAGAAATTTACAAAAAAACTAAGGACGAAATAAAGAAAGGATTTATAGAAGTTGGTCTCATCATAGAGAAAGTTAAACCAGGATTCGGTACCAGTATCGGATGGAAATACCACACGAGCATTTTTTTATAATTATGCCACAACGGCACGGATCACTGGTCTCAAAATGAAAACCTTATTCATCGTTTTGGGACGATTCTTGCAGCCATAGCTTCTGGTTATGAGATCGATCCTGAAAATTTTCATAACTACTGTGCGGAGACTAGGGAAATATATTTAAGTTTATACCCATGGTATAACGTGCCAGTAACAGTACATAAGATTTTGGTGCACAGAGCAAGTATAATAAAAAAAATCAATGATACCTGTAGGACAAATGTCCGAGGAGGCTTCCGAGACCAAAAATAAAGAAATAAGAAAAACCAGATTGGGCACACAATGAAAACAGCAAGACACAGAACTAATTCTCATTCATTTAAACATTTGTTAATGTCTTCAGATCCCTATTAAGAAAAATTCATAAGAAACAAATATCAAAACATGACAGAAATATAAGAATTTTGTTAAAAGATTGATAAAACTGATTATAAATTTAGTTTTGTCTTTTATTTACTGTAACGTTTCAAAGGTATACAATAAATGTAATTTATAATCCCATATCTTAGGTTATCGAGTTTTGTTCTCCTATATTAGTCAAATCGTACACTGTGCGACACTTAAACTGGACACAACACTACCGTATCATTAGCATTTCTGCACAGTTCGCGGTAATTATTTAGGGTGATTGGCCGATGACCAGTAAAACCCGAGGCCATAGATGATTTGTGGAAACAACTTCACGCCCAGGTATGGTTGTCTTTGGTGACGGGTGAATGATGATATCCGCTAACAGTCTTTTGACTTCCTTTACATTTTATGAATTAGATCAAATAATAAATAATTCCTTTCGCTTACCCATAAAGACAGAGTAAGTGAGATGTTGTCGCTAGCATACCGCATCACAGGCGAAATATCCTGGCTGAAGCGGCGAGATTTGAGGCTAGATTACTGATTTGGGCGAAGTGACTGTTATGGTAGGCTTCTATACCAAAGGTCTACACATTGGGACATTCTGACGCGTGATTATGTTTGATGTTTGAGTTGTAGGTGTTACGAGTGGTGTGTGCACGTAATAGGTTTACTTGCTCGTTTAGGTCGTTTACAGTTTGTCAGAAGCATGTAGACTGGGTGTCTGCTGTACTGCTCACGATGCTCAGACAGCCGATTTGTTTTAAAGAACAATAGCTTGGTTGTCCAGTTCATGCCACACTGTTTGTTTAAGTTTACAGTAATTTGCAATACGTTACGTGACAATGAAAGTCATTTGTCACACATATTTGTAATCATGTATGACGACGACAAATACCAATTTTTATTTCCTTATATATTCGTCGAGAAAGCGCGGCCTCGCGGCGAGCGAGGAACCGAGGCGAGTATTGACGACATGACGACCTCTATATTCGTCGGAGAAGCGCGGCTTTGAGCCGAGCGTGGAACCGAGGCGAATATTCACCACATGACTTTATATATCCGTCGAGGAAGCGCGGCTTCGAGCCGAGCGTGGAACCGAGGCGGATACAACAGGACTATATATATATATATTCGTCGGAAAAGCGCGGCTTCGTGCCGAAAGTGGAACCGACGCGAGTATTACGACCAAATTTTCTATCTATTTGTCGGGGAATCGCGGCTTCGAGCCGAGCGTGGAACCGAGGCGAGTAGTTTAGATGACCGGAGGCAGTACACCCCCCCTTCTTATTTGTTGAATTAAGTACGGTATGTGTATCGAGCTTTTGTGTATCACTTGATATATGTTACATCACTATACAGTGATTGCATCCTCTTACGACCAAGGCTATTTTATTATTTATGCTCACCATTAGAGTAATAAGTTTGAGCGTGTCTCCATTCAGGGGAACTTTTGCATAACTGTAAGATGTAAGAATTGCTATTGATATTACCGTAATAAGGTGATGTACTTGTACCATCAGTAAATTATTAAATTGCTGGTCGAACCATGTACGTACAAAACTCAAAGGGGAATGATACTATGATAAAATAAACCGTATTCTAGTATCACTGCCACTGCAACCAAACTCTAAGCTGTTATGTGTTTACCCACTATAAATCTTGTGATGACATATATGTTATGTTTTGTGTCTGTGGGTGTTTTCCATGACTGACGTTTACATGATTTATATGCTTTTATTATTTACATATTTGATTTATATGTGTATTCTTGAGTAAACCATATTCTGAACAGAGAAAGAGTCAAACCCGGTTTATAGGTGTTTGCCGATTTCCGGGCAGATCAGTCCAGATCCATTGTGTTTGGACCTGTCGTTTTCCTTCAACATAACTAGTCAATTTACTATATTTTAAATAACATAAATGAAATACGTTTTATATCATTTTTTGTTTTGAATACTTTCGGAGTGGGTCACGACAACCTGATTTGGCTTAACGTAAATTACTGAGGGTTTTGGGAGGTTTTCCTCTCTTAATTTTATAAAAGTGACTCCCCTCCCCTGTTAGTAATGATAAAAAAAATAATAAAGTAATTATTTTGATTCTGGTGTCCACAACAGGGAGGGCTCCAGGTCAATGCCGAACCATGTCTATGCAAGTTAAGGATAAGTAGTTTTCTTATAGGTAGGTTAACACAACGTAGAGAAAGATGATCACGTGCTATGCGAGTATTTTAGCGGTAAATTTAAATTTTCATGGTTTAGATACAACAGTTGACAAGTGTAATTTGGGTTGCATATATTTAGGAGTAGTAGAGGTATGGATCATTACAACCTACACAATGCCTACATTTTTTTTTAAATCTTTAGATTAGTAAAACCGTAACATACAAATACCATGCAATAGTAATTACTTTCAAAGCATAGGCGCAACAGTATAAGTATCTAGTTATTTTGCTACGAAAAGTATATTTTATTTCTTATAAGATAGGTAGATGATTTTAACGGCAACATAAGCTTAAATGTATACCATAGAAACAATATAAATATTAGTGTTGGAAAAAACAATTTTTATACTCATTTTTTTCTTATCAAATTACATTAACGAACGGAAAACCACCAAAAAACTGGTTTCCCGTTCGTTAAATAGACGTTGCAGTTTAGAGTTCCATTCCTTTGAAATTACGTTACATTACAAATTACAATAGCATTTTTTACTACTTTTATTCATATAGACCTTAACCCAGGTATGCCTAATGTACTATATGTAGTACGGCTCAAACAAGTCTCAGCCTGTGCAGTGCCGACTGGCTGCAACATGTTCAGATACATGAATCTATTCAGTACATACCAGACAACGCAAGTGTCAACATTCAATTGATTTTTCAAATCTCGTTTGTGTCTTGTTCCGCTTCAAAGTTAGCAAACAAATAGAAATGGACGATCATAACATCCGCTTCGAGAGGTAAGTTGATTGCAAATAAATAAAAAACTATAAAAATTTCGTTCAATGGAAAACATAACAACAAATAATCATGTTAACAGTAGGCATTCATATATTCAAGTTATTTTGAGAAATTGTGGTAATTTTGGGGGTGAAAAGAGGTGTACTAAATATAGTACATTAGGAAAATATGTGTCTACAAATATCATTCAATTACAGGGGGTTTCGCTTCATGAAGCTCTTGCAATGTTAGAGGACAATGAAGAAAATGTTGGCAGTGTCGACAAAATCACGATATTTCCTCCTGACAATGCAACAGATGAAGTAACAGATGAAGATTCTGGAGGTGAAGATGATCTCACCATTGATAATCTACCGGCAAACCAACTGAATGCTCCTGCAGAAATTGTCTTTGAAGCCGATGACCACGACAGCGATTTTTCATCGGATGACAATTTACCCTTATCCCAACTGCGAACAAACGTGCCGATAAATAAACAGAAACAAACAAAACCACCTGCGAAAAAAAAAGAAGAATTACGATTGGGTTGCGGAAGATTTGATAATAATTTTAACGTACCTAATTTAGAGAGTCCTTTGGAAATGTTTTCAAAGTTTTTGATGAGGAAGTAATAGACACCATTCTATACTGCAGCAATCAATACGCCCAACAAAAGAACCGGAGACCAAACATAGAAAGACATGAAGTCAAGGCTTTCATTGGAGTTCTGATCCTTAGTGGATATGTGCAAGAGCCAAGGCGACGGATTTACTGGGAACGCGACAGAGATGGTCACAATGACATGGTTTCGGAAGCTATTTCAAGAGACAGATTTGACTATTTGTTCTCGAATCTTCATGTTTGTGACAATCAGGAGCTGGAGCCACGAGACAAGTTCACAAAAGTGCGGCCGATTTTCACACTGTTGAATAAAAATTCATGGAGCATTCGCCTCCAGAGGAAATGCACTCAATCGATGAAGCTATGGTCCCATACTATGGACGTCATGGGTGCAAGCAGTATATTCATGGAAAACCTATACCATATGGCTACAAGTTGTGGATTTGGACTACCAGGTTGGGTTATGTGAACTGGTTTGAACCATATCAGGGAGCTTCAACAAACATTAGTGAAACTTATAAAGATTTTGGAGTTGGTGCAGGAGTAGTCTTGGAGTACGCTCAAGCTCTGCGCAAAAATGGCCAGACATGAAGTTTCATCTTTTCTTCGATAATTTCTTCACTTCAATTCCCCTGATAGAAGAGTTGACAGCACTGAATTTTTACGCTACCGGTACGGTGAGAGAAAATCGATTGAGGGAGTCTCGCTGGTGAGTTCAAAGGATATGAAAAAAATAGTCGAGGGAATTACGATTACGCGAAAATCAGTGATCAGAATTTCATTGCAGTAAAGTGGCACGATAATAGTGTTGTTTGTCTCTGTTCCAACTTCGCGGGAGTTACACCAATCCACATGGTCAAACGTTATTCACAGAAGGAGAAAAATAATATCCAGGTGGAGCAGCCTCATCTCATCCACATGTACAATGCCAATATGGGAGGGGTCGATCGATCTGATCAAAATATCAGTTTGTATCGAATTTCTATTCGGGGAAAAATGGTATATTCCATTACTGATGCACTCCATTGATATGGCAATCCAGAATGCTTGGCATTTACATCGCCGAAGTGGAGGAAATTTGGACCAGTTGAATTTCAGAAAGAGAATTGCTTGTGCATTACTTGTTCAGAATAAAAAAAGACCCTCTTATCAAAAAGGACATGCAAGTAGCTCCCGAGACAACGATCTACGTTACGACCATCTGGACCACCTTGTCATTCCTCAAGAAAAACAAACTCGATGTGGTCATTGTCACCAAAGAACCACTACAAGATGTTTAAAGTGCAATATCGGGGTGCATGTTAAGTGTTTTGTGCAGTTTCACACCAAAAATAAATGTTATATTACAAGTGTCGATGTGCCTAATGTACTACATGTAGTACGACTGAAATTTTGCCTATTTTGGAAAAAAATCCAATTTTTTTGAGTTTCCATAATTTTGTTATCATTAATAAAATGCAACTTCAATAAATTATTATTTTTAATTTTCAACTTAACCTATAGACATATCTGGGTTAATGTACTATTCAATGTTTTTACATAAGAATTTTCTTAGATTTGAAAAAAACAAGAAAACTCAAATCGTACTTATTGTATGGAAATTTTAGTTGTTTTATAATATAATGTTTACTAACACACGTTAGTTTGGTCAATTAACCCAAAATTAAAAATTTTTTAAGTTTGGATTAATAATATGCAGTATACAATTACATTAATTAACACAAAAATTATGAACCAAACATTTTAAAGGCATATTTTCTATAACTTTTACTCAAACTATTTGTTTCTAAAAAAGGTTCGGCGACATTTTGCTTTTTCTACATACATTTTAATTTTTGCAACACTATATATAATTCCACCTCCATCAAATTTTTTTTCAAATATGATAGGTCACTTTTGAGATATCCACTTATAATACTTTAAAATCTTATTCGGTATAAATTGAAACAATATTCATTTTGTTTTATTACCGAAAATCTTTCTCACTTAGTGAAACTTAGGGGAGCGTGGGGGAATGACGACCATCTAAGCAAAATTGTTCGTAATTTCAAAATCTTTTTTACTTTTACTTTGCATGACATGCATTTAATTCGTTGTTAAGTTTTTTTTCTATATTTGCCTATAAATCTCATAAAAGGTTTACGTTTTTAAGAAAAAATTCAAACTTTATATATGCCTATGGTTGTGATTACCCGCATGTATGGGGTAATTACGACCAAGGTGTAGGTAGTTACAAACACAATACAAATTTACTTAAAATACTTTTTTATTAATAGGTAACATGAAACCAAAATAAACAAATTATCAAAATTAAAATTTAAACGTCGAACATTTGGTTTTGGCCATGAGCAGAAGTCACAGCAGTAGTTTGTTGATGAGTTAGCACCACTACATTCGCGATGAGCCCAACGACCGCAACTTCTGCATCGGTACCATGTTTCAGTTTTGCCATATTCTTCACACACTAAGCATGGTACCACATCATTATCTTCCATGTCATCAAGGCTATCATCATCAACAAGTTGGTTTTCGTCATAATCTTCTGATTCTGATGAATCAAAGGATTCTCTTCTGACTTTCTTCGGTTTGGTGTATGCCTTCGTTTTAGCTTCTTTCGCAGTTCTTTTGGATTGTCTCTTTGTCTTTCTATCTTCTTTATCAAGTAATACTTGCTTCATGGGAGTTGCAGTTAGAATTTCTGAATGCTGTTTTCGACGAAGAATTTTGCAGAGTTTTTGGACGTTGACGGTGTTGGTAGTGGAGAGATATCTTGAAATGAGGCCGACGTGGAAGGTACTGCTGGGTCTTCAACTGGTATGGGTGCTGTTGTATTTAAATGAATGTCATTAATGTTATTTTTGTTAGGATTTATTGATCCTGTTCCAGCAACACATCAGCTGGAAGGAAGTCTTCTTCACCAAACACACCAGGTTTTATTGGATGGATACCTGTTGCCTTAAATCCCGAAACAGCCTTTTCAATTGTTGCCACATTGGAGTAGGCCCGATTAAATAATAATGCCATGTCGTAGTGTGTAATTTTTGAAACTTATTAGATTTAAGAAATAAATCGCATTCCTTTTGAATGCTTTTTAAAGGTCCAAAATGTTACGTCCAAAGGTTGGACCCTGTGGGACGTATGAGGAGGAATTGATAACATTATGATGCCATTAGTTTTGCAATAATCATATCTGAATTGAGATATGGCTACAGTGATTGTCAAGAATCAGCAAAACTGGTTCTTCAGCAGTAGGCTTCACTTGGCTGCTAAAATGTTGAAGCCATCGTAGAAAGAGGGTTTCATTACTCCAACCATTCTTTGAGACGCCGTAAATAGCATCTGCTGGACCATCTTTCTGCAAATGTGGTGACATTCGCTGTCTGGGGAAAACAAACATAGGGGGATATACCTCCCTGATGCTGACATAGCACAAATTATGGTAACAGTTTTTCCCTTTCTCCACTTGTTACCGCACCAATTCTTTTTGACCTCTTTCTGCTAATATATTTTCAGGTTGCTGCACATTGGAGATTCCGGTCTCATCAACATTAAAATTTTTCCGGGTTGAAATTTCCATTTTGCCATTAATATTTCAAGGCGTTCAAAAAAAGGCTCACCTCTAACCTATTAAAAGCAGTCACTCTATTAAGACTAGTTCCTTCAGGTTTGCGTTTACTAATGGTAGGATTTCTGGTCATAAAATTATAATACCATTCTCTTCCCGCAATCTGAGAGGTTCTATTGAAGTTATGGCTAATCTTATTTTTTCTGCGTATTGAAATGCTGCCTGACGCAGTTCTCTAGGAGTTAACCCATAAAACAGTTTAGCTAACATCTTTAGATGATCAGCGATTTCCTTCTCTTGTTCATCAGAAAAATTGATTTTCGCCCCATTCTTGGCTTTGCTGTATTATTTTCTCTTTCCGCAATCTGGTTTGTAAAGAGCCATAAGGTATGCCAAACCTTCTAGCTGCAGAACGGTTTGTGTGCCAGATTGTACAGCAGCAATAGCCTGTTCTAGATTCTCTTGAGTCAAAAAAAAGTCCTGGAAATCAAAAATGAAAAACAAACCTAGTGATAATAGTACTATGATGCTAATGCTATAGGGTAATTGCGACCAATACGGTCGCCATTGCCCAACGCATTTAGTTGCAATTACCCGCAGTCACATGTAAACTATTTCTTGTAGTTAGAATTTTCCATTAAAAGAATTGAAAAGTTTTATTCTATAATTCGTAAAATACATTGTTTACATACCTTTAATGTAACTTCTCATCAATAAAACACTTGTACTTTTGTTTCTATGCCTTCGGCGATTCAGTAAGAAAATTAGAAGCACTAACATCAACACACCAACCGATTTTTTTTTGTAGTAGTATTACAGTTACCAATACAAACACTATTGTCATTATATTACATATCCGTCCACTAGAGGGTGATCATATCACTAATTTGAGATTCAAGCCGGAAAGTTAAAAAATTGTGTGGTCGCAATTACCCGCTGGTCGTCATTCCCTCACGCTCCCCTACTCCTAATTTGTGGTATAACTTGCCGGAACAAATTACGCAGCATTAATTTTTGTTTGTTAACAATTTGTTCCATTTGTGAAGAGTCAAAACTAAAAATTTAAGAAGGCTGTTGTGGAAGAGTAAAATATTTTTTTTTTATTTATATTTATTAAAGGCAATGGGGTATGATTTTCCTTTCGTTAAAAGTTATTTAAACAATATTTACTAAAATTAAATATTTTTCTTAACAACTTGGTTAATAATCTTTTTAAACGAAGCCTTATGTTTTTCCTTTAAATAATCCCCCATTAACTAAATAATTTTTTAAATAAAGTATCGGCAACTATGTTTTTATATTGTGGTTGCCTTGGTTCAAACAAATATGAAATTTGTCATCAGTTGTGTGGTTTGAATTTTTGAACGTCAATCATTTATAGTTTCGCAATTTGAATCAGCATGTAAGTATTTTATTGTGTTTTAAGATGCGAAGATAGTATCTACATTACGGCAATTGTAGGTCTTGTAAACGCGAAAGAGTACCTACAAAATTTTACTGAAGACGAAAAAATGGTGGTTGATTTTGTTCATAAAAATTGAGAAATTTTGGAGAGCAAAAAGAGCGAACCCTAAATTGATAAAAAGAAAAAAGAATTGTGGGATAATTTAGCGAAAGAGTGGATTGTGTGTGGCTTTAATGCAAGAGACGGGGCTCAAGCAGCATGCTAAATCTTCCGTTGGAAATTATAAGAAGAAAATTCGCACAACAGGTGTTGGACTTGGACCTTCTGCGAAATCCACCAGTTTAGAATTGGCGATTGCTGATATAAGTCTCCAAGACTTCGAAGAAGATGTCACTGCTTTTAACTGCGATGCTAGCGATAATGAAAATGACGAGGTTTGATGATACATTTTATTATCCTGTTTATTTAGGTACGTTAAACATTGCATAATAATACCATTAATAACGTGTCACCTGAGATAAATATGTTTGAAGGATTAATTGATCCCGAGAGTGGTTATATTGTAAGGTAATTTTTATTTAATTTTATACCTACATGGAACGTTTTAGAAATAATAATAAAACAAAGGAAAAACTAACAGATACATTGAAAAGATCTATTGAGAAACCATTAATTAAAAATAGAAGAAAGAAATTAAAACCAATGACAGAAACTCAAAAGAAAATGATATCATTGCACGCAAGAAAAATTGAAAATAATAACCTAAATTCTGAAGAATTAAAAGTTACTAAAACTAACGATGTCAAAAGAATTAGAATTATACGAGTTAAAATTAAAGAAAGAAAAACTTAAAATTGAAAATCAAGAAAAAAAACCTGATTAATGAGTTGAAACTTTTGAAGAATCAAGACTTTGGTTGTAGGTAATTAAGTTGAGTTAAGTTTAAGTTTTTTATTATATATAAAATATTTATAAAATGTTTTCAATACAATTATACTTATATTATTACTAATTTTATTTAATAAATTTTAAAACTTTTTTCATT
Organism: Abscondita cerata; assembly: GCA_030710515.1. Taxonomy (NCBI): domain Eukaryota; kingdom Metazoa; phylum Arthropoda; class Insecta; order Coleoptera; family Lampyridae; genus Abscondita; species Abscondita cerata. Next base: position 636,647 of record JALBCR010000380.1, on the reverse strand, counting down.
CAATTTGATCATTTTAACAAATTTAGTATTGCCTTGTAAAATATCTTTGTATAAATCCATTTCTAAACACAGTCCCTCTTAACTGGTTATTGGCAGAGGTCTTCTTACGGGTGCTTCAATATCATCTTCCTCTTCTTCTGAATCATCTTCAAAGTCGCTATCAAATTGCAATCTAATATTGTATATTACTGCAGTAGCCACAATGCAAATTTTTGCTATGTCGAGGCTTATTTTCAGTCCCTTGCTAAGGCTTTTAAACATATTTTTCCACTGCCCAAAACAGCATTCTACTTTTACGCGCGTTGCCTTATGGGATGCATTATGTTCTGCTGCAGTTATAGGACGTAGTAGAGGAGTAAGCAAATAAGTAGCACAGACGTACCCGCTGTCACCTAATAATATTCTTCTCCTTCTATTTGTCTTAGTACAAAAACTATTAGTCTAAAGAATAAAAAATCTATCCTTTTACTTACTTCAAAATTGTTCCTTATACGACTATTCGTAAATATACGGGAATCGTATACGCTACCACGCCATCGGGTGACTATATCCAGGATTTCGCAATTAGGCCCGCAAACGACTTGGACATTTAATGAATTAAACCCTTTCCGGTCCTAGTACAGTCTAGGATTTTGACTGTTAGGGTTTTTTATCCGTATATGGGAACAGTCTATACACCCTACCACACCAGGAAAATTTCTGGGTGCATAAAAATGACGCTTTAACTCATTCATGTTTTCAGGAAATGTAGGGGAGAGTCGGGTAATTGTGCGCGGCGGCTAATCGTGCGCATATCTTTATTTCCACAACGGACTGATACATTTCGAAATCGTCATGCAGGCGCCATCTCTTGTCAAACCTAACAACAATCATACATGGGTCGAGTGGATCGCTTCCAGAGAAATGTTACCCCTACTCTGTAAGAGTAACATTTCTCTGATCGCTTCACATTACATATTCAAAATGGCCACTTTGTTGTTACATATGTCATGTGTAGTAGGCGTCTGGGAGACAATAAGCCGTAAGTATTTCAGCTTTTGCACTTTTGAATAGTTGTGTGCGTTAATACATTCCTTGATGAATTGCCTTGACACTGATATATGTAGTTTAGACAAATATCGTTTTTTTATTGTTTCAATAAAATTTAAAATTGAATCTGCTACTGTCGATTAATTAACAGTGCGCACGATTAGCCGCCATGCATTGGCGATCTATTAATGATATCATATTTTGCATTTTTGCAGATGCCGAAATATCATCGTAAAACAACAAAGGCGCAATGGGATCGGAAGAGCATGATTCAGGCTATAAGATTTGTTGAAAATGGAGGATCAATACGACAAGCTGGTAGAAGAGTCTTCTATACGGAAAAGAAAAAGCATATGAAGATGGACTTGATGTTGTTGAACCACATATGGGCAAGTACTGTATCTTTACACCCGTTTAAGAAAAGGCGTTGAAAGACCACGTCCTCAAGTTGGCAAAACAATGGAATGACTAAAGTTCAACTCAGAAAATTAGCTTTTTCCTTTGCCGAAGTTAACCAGATGAAACACAACTTTAAGGTTCAATTAAAAATGTGCGGAAAAGACTAGTATTATGGATTTCTCAAGAGAAACCCAGAGATAACTCTAAAAAAACCAGAACCCACTAGCATCAATCGAATCTCAGCTTTTAACAAAAATCAGGTCTCCACGTTTTTTGAAAATCTTAAGAAATTATACGACAAATTCAATTTTAAGGATGATGCAATATTCAACGTAGACGAAACTGGAGTTTCTGTGGTACAAAAACCATGCAAGAAACTCGGGCCTAAGGGGGTTAAACAATTTGGCGCTAAAACATCTGGAGAAAGAGGGAAACAGCTACTGTTATCTACTGTTTCAATGCATCTTGAACTTGCTACGTGCCACCGATGTTCATATTTCCCCGCATCAGAATGACAAATACTTTAACCAACAATGGACCTTCTAATGCAATTTACTCTTGTTAAAAAAGTGGCTGGAGCAATAAGAGATTTTCACAAGTGGCTAGAACACTTTAAAAAAACTGTTAAATCAACAAAAGATGAACCTGTTTTATTGCTTCTCGACAATCATTCCAGCCATATTTCTTTACCAATTTTTGACTATTGTAAAGAAAATGGAATTGTTCTTCTCACAATACCCCCGCATACGTCCCATAGGCTTCAACCCATATAGCATGCAAAGTTGCAGTCGGGTTGCAATAGGGTTGCTTTTTTCTTTACCAAGTTTATGATTCTTGCTGCACGTTTTCAACATTACTGATAAAATTGGCAAGTTTGACATCACTCCACTTATTGAAGAGCAGGTGTTCTCCAACTATTGTCAACCTTGCAGAAAACTTGTGTAAATATTGCTACCTATGAACGTCACAGATAACCCTATGATGTGCGCATGTCTCGCCATTTTTAAGTCAACCTTATTCGTATGTTTCGCTACCAAGTTTGTGTTTGTGTCATTTGTTTTAATAACGGTAAGAGGTTCGTAGATGTATACTGTGGTATAATGTGATTCCGCGTTGATTAAAAATAGTATTTTTGTATCTCATTTCTCCATTACTAATGTTTGTGTTCCTCGTGTGACACGTGCTTTTCACGATAGTATTCCAATCGTTACAGAAATTTCAAATAGTTTTTACGCGTATTGGATTAGGTAAGTAAAATTTGTTTTACTTTTCAACATTAAATTAGTTATTAGTAATTTTAGAATAGTGGTCGTTTTCATTTAAACATAGACGTTCATATAGTAAACAAATGTGTGCAGAATTTTAAAATTACTTTATTAAATATTACAACATCTTTCAATATGTTTTATTCTTTTTAGATCTACCAGAAGCACAACGAAAACGGCAGTAGAACATCAAACAGACGCAGGTGTTGAAATTATACACAATGAAATAAATTCAAGCTAATTGTAGTTGTTATTTACAATAATAATAATAGTTACTTTAAAATTGTTTGCTTTTTATCTTTCTTACGTGGCTATAAGAATTGAAACGATAAGTACTAGTTACTAATCTTTGCAGGTTTCATGCAAGCTTTATTCTTACCATGGCAAGAAACTGTAATATTTCTTTCAGTTTAAATTCCGCCAAGGCTAATTTTAGTAAGATTGCTGCAAGTTTTAAACCTCCTCATAATATGGCATTACAATATTGCTATAAGCTTTCATCCTTGCTCAGACAACCTACAGTAAGTTTTCCGCAAGTTTACTTTTGCAAGGTAGTACTGTAATATTTGTGCACGTTTGTTACCTAAGTTTACGACAAACTTGTTATAGTTAGCTTAGCCAATTTGGAGCAAAGTTGTTGCAAACCATCAGTGCTGTCATCACAATATTGCTACAAAGTTTTAAAGTTGTCACGATATGTTTGTTGCAATCTTGAGACATGCTTACGTTGCTGTCTGGGAACCATTGACGTTAGTTTTTATGGTCCATTAAAAGCAGCGTTTAACAGGCAATGTGACTATCGCCTAATATCGGCCGAAAGAATCACACAATACGATTTATCTACAATATTTAACAAAGCCTATACCCTTGTGGCTACAATGGATAAGGCTCAATCTGAATTTAGGGCATGTGGGATATGACCATATCAACCCGATAAATTTATTGATGATGATTTTCTTCCGGCCACTCACTACCTCCCAATTGTGATCAATGACGAATTACCTTCTACTTCCTCTTCTCAATATATACGAACGTCTGTGCCACTAGACAATCAAAACGGTAACCTTACTGAGAAAAACCATTTAGACGACCTACCCAGTACCGAAAATAGTTTTGATTCTGTCCGCAGTACATCTGCTGTTCTAGAAGAGTTGAGTTCTCTTCTTAGACCAAGCACAGCTAAACAACAGAATCGGAAGAAACAGACGGTGCCCCATCTCATTGTACCCAAGAAATTCGGAACAATTAACTGGCCCGCTAGGTCGCCTGATCTCACAAAATGTGACTACTTTTTGTGGGGATTCGTTAAAAACAAAGTGTACACCTCTTCACCTACCACTGCCGAAGATATGCGGGAGAGGATAACTAACGCTTTCAAAGAAATTACCCCGGACATTCTGGTCAACGTTGACAATAACTTCAAACGTCGAATGAGGATGTGTATTCAAGAAAATGGCAGACATTTCGAGCAGCTTTTGTAAAAGTTGAACATCAAGAACTGGCCTGAGGCAAAGTCACTGCTCTGTGTGGACATCTTGAAAATTATTTTTGTGATTTAAAACGTCTGAACTAAAATACAACACTCTGGTTTTTCAATTGAAATAGTTTTCATTCCTAAGGTAGAAAACAAAAGCGGAAAGCAGCTAATCACCGACCAGGGCGCACGCGATGATCCGATTTAATTAAAATTTAGAATATAACTGCAATTTTCTCAAAACTGTTAGGAACTGATAGCAACAACCTTATATCAGACGAAAGGAAATAAAATTCTGCATATGATGGGCTGAAAAAAATAATAGTGTTCTATTTGAAAAACAAGTTTTGCCGGTTTGAAACAATTTATTTTTTGAAGCGGTAGCTTTGAATGAATTTAACAGAAACATGTTTGTGTAAATAGTGCAAATGGTAGGTCATTTCTCTTAGAAGCGATCTGTGAAACCGCATTCCTCTAAGTTCTTTTGTTTCGGAGATATGAAAAATGGCGCAGGGTACCGAAACGGCATTTTTCTTCCTTTAGCGCTAATTTTCTGAGGAACGGTGCATTTCAGCCATAATGTATGGTTAACGAAGTGGCCTTTAAATTAAGCGAGAAATCTAATAAAGCAATAATAAATGGGGCATTCCATTTAAAAAATTAAGTTAGGTTGCGTACAGGAAAAACGGGACACCCTGTATATTCGAAAATAATTTTATGGTATAGAGAAGTTGAACTGGTGGAACTTTATTTGAAACATTTTTCGATATCTCCAACCGCAAATGAGTTATTGAAGACCCACGCTTGCTTGTGACACCCTGTATATACACGTTATTGGTTATTGATTTTACTATAAGTTTAATAAAATAAATCTGTTTGGCTTTTAGTTTCTAGGCTTATTTAAAAAAAAGGAGATTCTAACCTTCGATTGGGAACAAAGTGCCGACTATTATACATTTCTGGAAAGCTCTTAATGAGGGGAATGTAAATACAAATTGACATACAGGAGTCCCATTTAAAAATCCTAACTTTGGTAACTTTCTCAAAATGGGGACACCTAGAAAAAACTAAACGTCACTGGATTCTGCATAAAAATTTGTGTAAGATTCCGTTTTTACCTAGTCGATAACTTATCAGAATTACAGAGGGTGTCTGAAAATGCACACTTTTCAATTTCAAAAACGAAGAGGGCCATAATAAATCTGTCTGCGCTATCGTTTGTTTTACAAAAAAGTGACACAGGTTCCCGAAAACCCCAACACTCGAACTGCAATAATAACGGAGATACCCTGCAAAAGTGTCGAAAACAGGACACCCTGTATATCTACAAATTTGCAAAAAATCAAATTGATTTAATCTCTTTCCATAAACGTCTAATAGAGTCGTCTTACGTGGGACACGGTGTATATATTTGTAGTTATACATAATAATAAAATTAGAAGAATTGTTATTATGCCTGACACATAATAAAATTGTCTTTTCATCAAAACAATTCTCATCTACATTTTTATATCGTACTAGCAGGTATTAAAAAATTCTTAACAGTGTATAAAATTTATGTACCTATACTAAATTCAATTTTACTGAAATATAACTTTGGTTTATGAAATTACAATTATTAAGTGAGATAAATTTTATTATGACAGCAATATTAAACTGTTTTGCCAATTAATAGTACATTATTGTCCTAAATTCTCACACGCATTTATAATGGCATTTCTCTCGCGTGTGATATACGACGTTTTATCTTACACCAGCAGTTTTTGCAATTCGTAACAGACTGGTAAGTTATTTTTGCGAAAAATCAAGATTTTGAAGGAATTTGTAATTTTGTCATGGTTACGCAGACTTCGTTGTCAAGGTTATTTACATAAACACAGAAATATTTGCCTTTTTAAACATTTTAGTCATACGTGAATAAAAGTCTATTTTAGTCACTAAAATTAGTGACTAAAATGCATCAAAAACTGCTGGTGTAAGATAAAAGTATTTAACTGAGGACAAAATTAAAATTGAATTGTGTAAAAAAATAATTTGTTAGAACGAATTATTATGATATTCATATATACTGAAACTGCGTGCTATACGTTGGTGTGCACATAACTGATTTTAATAAAATATTACACGGTATTATTAATAATAGATTATTAAAAAACCTATTAGCAAAGTAATGAGCGAAATTTGGCAGTCACTGTATGAATTTTATATCGTCAATCAAGATTAAAACAAATACTACTGATAAACGATAAAAATTATTTAAAAAAACAGATGGGTTTTCAAATGAATTAAAACGTCTGCTGCTAACAATTTTACAGTTTAATTTACACGAATTTTTTAAACCTCAAGACTAGTTATTTTGAGTTATTATAATCCACAAATTCAAGCGGTACTTTACCAACACAAAAAACTAAATATCCTCTATAAACGTTACGTAAATGTCAATTACTAACTTACAGTTCCAGACAGAATAATTTTTTGTTCATGGATAGATCCTTTAAACAATAATTCCTGCATGCAACATTTATAGTTTTATTTGTAAATAATTTTTAAAATTTTATTAAAAACCAGCTTCTACCATCGACCGGCTACCTTTTCGTGCAACATGGCTGCTAGTGTTGGAAGAATTTGTGGTGCAAAACTTTTTAAAAGAAATACGACAAACGTAATTACTCAGGTATGAAAAAAAAATACACTCTTAATTCATGACAAATTCAGTTTACTTGTTAATTTTATCGTGACATTCAAAAAAAATTTTTTTCAAAAACTATTCTAAATTTAACTCTTTAAATTGATTTTCCATAGAAGGTAGCAATCTACCCCGCTACCATAATTTGTAATTAACCGCTATTATTCGTTCCTACTCAATTGTATTCATAAAATATTATTATATAATCTTTAATATAGATACATCATTTTAGATAAGCAGTTTCTCTACAGTGCGGGAATGGGCTGGTAACAATAAGAAAGTAAGTGTTAATTAAGACAGCATTATGACAAATGCTTGAACTACATTTTTGCAGTTAGTCACATCTTTGGGAATAGTTGCTGGTGGAGCTGGTGCACTTATATTTGCGCTCGATCAATCAGTGAAAGCTTCAGATTTAGAATTACATGCTCCTCAATATCCTTGGAGTCACTCAGGGCCTGTCTCCTCTTTAGATCATGCCAGGTATCATGTTTCTTTACAAAACAAAATATTGTCTTAAAGTAATGTTACTATAGTATAAGGAGAGGTTATGAAGTCTACAAGCAAGTATGTGCCGCTTGTCACTCTATGCGCTTTATGTGTTACCGTAATTTAGTTGGAATAACTCATACGGAGGACGAAGCAAAGGCAGAAGCTGCCGAGGTTCAGGTTAAAGATGGGCCTAATGAAGTTGGAGAAATGTTCGAAAGACCTGGTAAATTATCGGATCACTTTCCTAACCCATATCCTAATGAACAAGCGGCAAGAGCTGCGAACAATGGTGCATTTCCTCCTGACCTTACATATATTGTATCGGCTCGTCACGGAGGTACCACATTTGCTCTTTACCAACAGTTTCTAATGGAGGTATGTTACAGCCGAAGATTACGTGTTTGCTTTACTAACTGGATATTGTGATCCACCTGCTGGTGTTCAATTAAGGGAAGGGCAATACTATAATCCTTACTTTACTGGGGCGCAACGTCCATGGCTCAAGCACTGTATGATGAGGTAATTGAATATGAGGACGGTACTCCAGCTTCAGCCAGCCAGCTTGCAAAAGACATATGTACATTTTTGAAATGGGCCGCAGAACCTGAACATGACGATCGTAAACAAATGATCATAAAGTCATTCTTCATGTTTTCATTTTTGTGTTTAATTTCCTTCTATTACAAACGTCACAAATGGACGGTTTTGAAAACTCGAAAAATCGAGTTTAGGCCAAAGGATAAGAAATGTTAAATAGATAATTTAAGTATTGTATCTAGGTATTTCATACATCATTCAAATAGTCTTTTTTTCAGTTTGGCTATAACATCTGTATGTATTTTAAAGCTAATAAAACTGATTATAAAGTTATACGGAGATACCGATTCTATTTATTTTCCAATCTGTATTAAATGTTTTGGTTTTGCATAAATCGCATATCATGTTATTTGTTGAAATAAATCTTAGAATAGCAATTTTTGTTTTCTTTTCACAATTAATCTGTATTAAATCAATAACACTTAATAAATTGAATTATATCGCTTTTATTACGTGTATAAAACAAAGATTTCATAAATACAAATTTATTTGATAATCACAAACTTACGATAAAAGTAACATCGATTTAAGATTAAACTAAATCAGCGTAAATAACAGGCAACACATCCTATAGTAAAAATTTATTTTATGAACAGAGAGTTACATAGGCATACAGCTCTAAAAAATGCTCCAACTGTATAAACTTAAAGCATTCTACCTGGAGAATCTAAAATAATTTAGCAAATGTGGCTGTCCAAGCTGTACACATACGAAAAACCTCTGTCACAACCGCTGCAGTCCAAAGTCTCTTACGGTAACTACAAGTTGTTCAAAATTTAAAATTAAAAACTGCTACAGTAAGCAGCAAGAATGAGTTCTACACGTATCAATGCTTAATGGGCAGGTTGCAACAGAGGGAAGGGGAGATGATGTACGGGGGCTCGAGGGCTAGAAACAACTGCCCTCTGGAGGTTGCGTTAGTTTCATGTTCTCCTTGAGCGTCATTAATCTACGCAACTCCTGCAAAACAGTCTTGATGGTATATTCACGTTGCCATCTAGCTAAAACGGGCACCTGCCTACTATCTACCTGCAAAGTATTGACCCCGTTTCTGTAGTAAGCTTCGAGTAGAAATTATAACTTACCCCTCCCGAATTGCCATTAATACAATTCATATTAATTCTAGTAATGAATCTAGCAGTTGGAGCGTCATCTGGATATTTGCCGCCACATTCAATTTTTACGGAATACATTCTATTTTCATAAGGTGTACGAGGTGGACCAATTATCATACCCATCCAATGTGTAAGAGTCATGTCATCATCATTTTCTAAACCCCAACTAATTGTACCATCTCCTACGCCTTTCTGACCGGCCTCTAATTCTTCTAGAAGCCGAAAGTTGCGAGGGACAACTAGTGCAACAAAACAAACTTTGTTTTCAAGTGATACAGGACAAAGTATTGATTAAGTATAATTACTAAGTAGTAACGCGACAAAAACAAATTGGGCGCCCGCGACTGTTTCGAATAATTATATTAAATATAATTTACTTACCCACACCGGTTGACTGGGACGCCATTATAAAAGAATGTAATTATTATTACGTAGTTGCAACCAAAATCGCTCCTACGAAATATGAAAAATTAATGCAACTCAACTAATAAGATGCTCTTTATTCGAAACTTACTGAAATACACCTATATAGAGTAATTTTTGTTAAGTATTTTGTGTAAATTGCAGACATAAAAACCTAGAGCATTCTAGAAACTTTTATTCTAAAACCATGTCATGAAATTGTAGGTAACCAACAAAAAAAATGTAAAATCCCCTAACTTTATTATCCAACAAAATTTAAGTTGTTTGTTTCAGTACATACAAGGATGTGCAAAGCAAGTAAAAAAATTACTCCGCTCAAAGAAATACAGAGCGATCAAAATTAAAAATTGTTGTTACCACTTAAAAAGAATAATACTTGGTAACAAATCTCATTACGTTGTTATAGTTATTATTCATATAAACAACTGGTTTATTAAATCTAATAAATCCACTTTCAAATGCTTGTTTTGAATAAGTTACACGAAAAGTTAATGTTCCTTGTTTAGTGGGTTCTTGTCATTGAGGTTGTATTTATTACTTTGTTGTACATATTTACTTGTTTTTTTTATTATTTTTGATTTAAAAGCAGTAAATATGTACAACAAAATAATAAGGCATTTCAACGTTTTTGCCAAAATGGCGTCTGTGGGGCAAATAAAACCTTTGTTTTCATTCAAATGTGTGTAATTTATGTTGATTTTTTGTACTATTTGTGGTTGTTTTAATTAAGTTAGTTATAGAATCTGTGAAAGAGTATTTTAACTCAATTTATGTTTGAAATTACAAATAATAGGGATTCTAAAAATCTTAACACTGTCACGATTTCTTCCTACTGCCACAGTTCACTACACAACCAAATGCTGGCATCATATAGTACATTACAAATAAATTAAACGTATAAACTATATTAAAATACTATAACTCAATGATAAAATTCATCTAATTATACGTAAGTTTGCCCTACAGTAGCCGTTTTTAAAGGTCTCTGACAGCTATCTGACAGCGCATTGAAATGTTTTATAAATATATAACCTCAATGACAAAAAATGAAAACAGCGTACTGCATTGTCATATTCAGTTTAGCCAATATAAAATTTGTTATATTTTTGTAGAAAATTTTGTAAAAAGAATTGACAACTATTTTCTACTTTATGATCTTTTGTCAACGTTTAAGAAATAGCTTCATTGTATCGATACAAGCTTCTCATTTTTTCTGCAGTTGATAGGAATTTCAGAATGACGTTTTGCTTAAATTGCACTCTCTTTCAGACCACTTCCAGAATGCTTACCTGAGTGAGGCAACTTTTATTCTAAAACCATGTCATGAAATTGTATATTAACCAACAATGCGAAATACCTTAAGTTCATTGTCCAACAAAATTTAAGTTATTTGTTTCAGTATATACATGGATGTGCAAAGAAAGAAAAAAATACTCCGCTCAAAGTAAATATATCGTTAACGTCTAAGTAATTGCTTTATCGTATAGATACAAGTTTCTCATTTCTTTTGCAGTTGGTAAAAATTTCAGAATGACGTTTTGCTTAAATTGCACTCTCCTTCAGACCACTGTCAGAATGCTTACCAGAGCGAGGCAACTTTTATTCTAAAACCATGTTATGAAATTGTAGGTAACCAACAAAAAAATGTGAAATCCCCTAACTTTATTATCCAACAAAATTTAAGTTGTTTCTTTCAGTATATGGATGTGCAAAGAAAGTAAAAAAAATTATTGCTTCAAAGTAATATATCGTCAACGTCTAAGAAATTTCTTTATCGTATACAGGGTGATTCATAAGTAATGGGCCAAATTGTAAATCTACGTTCAGAAGGCCAAAATCATAATATTTTCATTAACAATAATGGGTCTTAGTCTGCTTCTTACTGCGATACAGGATATAAAAAGCGAAAAAAATAAAATAGATTTTTGTTAATAGATCAGCTACTTTTCTACATAATGACTTGAAAATTGGGTATGAACTAGTTTTTGTAAAGGTAAACAAGAATGCGTAAGAGGATTTTTGTTAACTTGTCGATGTAGCCACATGCGCCATATGAATTAGATGAAATCTGCTACAAATTTTTTATCGCTCATTATTTTACAACTTACTTATTTAATTTGGATAGCATCATAATTTTTGTAGAAAAAAGCTATACTTTTTTGATCTTCAAAATATTAACGATTTTCGAGATATTTGAATTTTACTAATTCACTACACTACATTTCACGGTGGTCGACGTAGCATTAATCTGTTAAGACACAAGCATGCCATGGAATGTTGACATTTAATTAACCGTAATTGATAATGATAATATTATTAATAAACCATACAAAAATTACGTAATAAAACACATTTATTGTACGCCAATGTTGTCTTTCGTTTTATTAACTGACGTACAATAAATGTGTTTTATTACGTAATTTTTGAATGGTTTCATTTTTAATATGATCTAATTTGTAGAAAAAAAAAAAACCTTTGGAAACCATGGCGTAATTTCAACAATAATAAATGGTTACATGCATTATATGTATATTTAAATTTATATAAGCTTGAATTTAAGGACCATTATATAATAAATTATTATAATACAATAATTGCTTATGGATTCTTAATGACCGTTGTATATAAGAATGGTAAAATACAATGTAGTCCTATATATTAAGTATTCAAAGCTATATATTACTCGCATGGCTATATATTTCAATATTTCTACAGTATTATACTTATTATATTATACTTGCCAACTGTTATGTTGGCTATAATTATTGAAGAATCGACTATGTAACTGCTTTACATACCTGTCGGCAAAGTTGCTTACATTTACGTACGTGAATCAAGCTCACGAGTCGACACTAGATGTCGAAAAACTTATCGTTTAAATATTGTAATCCCTCCAGTAGGGCATATAGTCGACAGCACGCGTTTGTGCAATAGTAAACTTACACTCGAGTTCTCTTACTCCGGAAAAGTCCCAAAAGGACGAAACAGCTGTCGGGTGATTCTCAGTGTTTGTTTGCCATTGTACAACCCTCTGCGCTCTTTACTGCAGGCGATTAGAAATTTTTTATACTTTGCCAACTGTTATGTTGGCTATAATTATTGAAGAATCGACTAATGTAACTACTTTACATACAGTTTTAAATTTTTTGGTTTAGTTATTGACAATGACAACTCTAAGTGCGTTATTGTCATACCATCAAACTGTTTGTCAAAGTAGTTTGTGCTGTTTGTTTTAAACTGATAGGACGCGATGCGAAGCACAATAATTTTTAACTTCAGATTTTATATACGTTGCAATTAAAGAATAATAACAAGGATAAAATGAAAAACTCGTAATAAAACAAGAACTACGAAATATGTAATGCAGTCTACAACACTATAACAATCTACAAAGAAAGAGAAGAGAGTGGAAATAATTAAGTACAATGAATCCGTTTTTAACGCCATTTAAATTAATCAATCGTGTTTCAAATCGCATCATGCTGACTGATAAAACCCTTTAAAAATTAAAAAGTTTGGTCAAACTGATGTGCTGACGTCACACTACATCTCGAAACAGTTTGGTCAAACTCAAACTGTTTGCTCAAACTGTGTGATAGTGGGACATACGTTTAACTTTAATTTACATTTATTTCTGAATTATTACACTTTCGCACTGCCTATTTGAATAGATAATTGAAAATAGATAACGCAACCATTTGACAATGTAACCGCATACTGTTACTTGCTGTATATCTATCAGATAAAGCTAAACCTCTATTTTCTTTCACAATCTGCCTATATACCCGTAGTCCAGTGCATTTAGGAATTGACCCACCATTTTTGTATACATTTTTTCTTTTACTCTACGTTTGAAAGGGTCTCGGTGAGTTTAACCCTAAGTTTGCGCACCCCTAAAACCAACCCTTTCCTCCGCCATCTTAGGTTTGGTGTTTTTTTTTTGAAATTTTCATATCTCGCGCTCTAATTATCGCACAGTCATAAACTTTGTGTATTTGGATTCGTATTAAGCTATATTTTCAACAATGTTATATGACAAAAAACTGCGCGTTTAACGGAAAAAAAGTTATTGCTCTTCAAAGTCAACAGAACGACTTAAAAAAAGTATTTTTTTCTTTTATAGCTCCTTTTTCCAGTTCACCTAACGTTTTTGTGAAAGAACTTGATCAAAAATAAAGTAATTTCTAGCATTTACAAAAAAACAATATCCCGATACAACCATTTCTCGCCCGTCAATCGACGCAAAAAGTTGCTATGTTCCGGGCGGGATTTCAGTGCTTCCGCTCCGCGCTGCATTTCGTCGTAATACGACTTATTCCCCGTTCATTTATAAAAAAAACGATGGTTATGCATGATACATTGTTTAGCTATTTGTTCAATAAAAATTTTGTTGGAGTCAATTTTTATTTAAAAATGAACATTTCGATGGGTTTAATGATGACTTTATTCTTTCCAAATATTATTGAATTTTTTTTTTATTGGACCCAGAACTGTGTTTATATTGGAAACAATTAATATTTCGACGGGTTTTACCTTTATGAAGAAATTTTTTCTGCTTTTTCTGAACTCAATTCAGCACCATCCTTGAGGTTGAGTTCAAGGCCTCTTTTTGTCATGTGGTTTCCCGATAAATCTACTATACAGTTTTCACTTTTTTTTAGTGAATTTCTCAGCCTGCTATGATATTGATAGCCATCATCATTTTCATTCTCACTTATCACAAGTGATTTGGTTGATTTTTGTTTCAATAAAGCGGTTGATCTTTGTCGTCTTCGTCATTCGAATCCTCTACATCTTCTTTCGCGCTCGTGCAGGTTTCTCCATAGCAAATCTTGCACAAAACAGAACGTGCTTTTCGACATTCACAAGCCTTGCTACAGTTGGTTGTACATCCACAGAATACAAAGTCCAGAAGTATGTGTGGTATCGGTTCCTGATCGGTTGCCAGTGCATTATCTCTGCACCGATTCACTTTTGCACCTGATGATATGTTCGACGAGAATGTTGCCTCGGTGCTGAGCACGTGGGAGGTAAACGCGACAAATCAGTTTTGGTTTTCAGGTCAGGTTGCGAAAACGAGCAGCGAGACAACATTTCCTTCAAAGATATCGTCAAGTGCAAAAGTGGATCGGTGCAGAGAAAACTGCACTTGAAGCCAATCACAACCGATCGGAAATCGAAATCACGTAAACTTCTGATAACCAACTGTAGCAGGGCTTGTGGATGTCAAAAAGCAGGTTTGAAATGTTATGCTCTGTGCAATACTTACGGTGAGGAAATCTGCGCGACCGCTAAAGAAGATTGTTGAAATAAACACATTGTTTGCACGTATTAGCTCTAGAATTACCACAGTTATCTAAGTAAATGTGGGTACGATCTAATAAACCATAACTGATATAATGAGCGTTTCGCAGTTTCACCTTATTTCGGTATGTACTGGCAGGATCAACCAGGGATGATTCTTGATGGCAAACAAAAGTTACAATGAAATTCATTTTTGTGAGAGTTGTGTTTACGGAAAACATCATCGGAAATCATTTACAGAATCAAATACGAGGGCAAAATCGTGTGGTGAGTTAATTCATTACGACATTGTGGGACCGATGTCAGAGACTTCGTATGGTGGCGCAAATTATCTAGCAGTTTTCGCCGACGATTTTAGTGGAATTGTGACAGTGGCATCGCTGAAACAAAAATCAGACATTGTTGGGCAAGTTGATTCATTAATTGTCGAATTTAAGACCGTTGGTCATACGGTTCGTCGAATGCGTTGTGATAATGCACTTAAATTCAAAGGTCAAGAGATGCTAAAAATTATGCATAAGCATTCAGTTAAGCAAGAATTCTCGACTCCATTTGTTGTCGTACAAAATGGTAGAATTGCCTACTGGTTTAAGTATGTCGAAATTCGCAATTTGGCACCCTTGAAACGCCTTAATGGCAAAACACCTAGTGAAATTTTTCACAACAGAAAACCGGATGTCAGTTATTTACGAGTATATGGAAGCACGTGTTATGTTTACGTTCAAAAACACAAAAGAAACAAATTTGATAAAAAGAGTCAAAAAACAGTTCTCGTAGGGTATGAACGTGACTCAAAAGCTCATAGAGTTTGGGAAACCGGTACGCGTTGAGTTGTTGTCAGTCGTGATGTACATATTGTGGAACCAGCAATAAATGCCGTAATCACACTTGCAGTAATAAATGATGTACAACAAGTAGAAATCCAACCGATAAAAATAGAGAATAAAAATTCTTCAAGAATTTAATCTGATAACACAGATGTGATTAAATCAGAGCTTAACGAAGACAAGGAAGAAATTGTTGCACAAAATAGTCGAAGCAAAATTAAAAATCGAGAAAAATTGCAAAGTTTTTCAAATATTAGTTATTTTAACATTGCTTACGAATCACCGCTTACTGTTGAACAAGCCCGGAAGTCATCTGATTACGAACAGTGGGAGCAAGCAATGTTAGAAGAACTAAGTGCGCTTACTGAAAATAAAACATGGACTCTTGTAGAACGACAAAAAGATCGAAAAGTGATTAAAAATAAGTGGGTGTTTCGTGTAAAATTAAAACCAGATGGTCACATCGATCGATATCGTGCAAGATTGTGAATCAAAGGATGACTTTTTTGAGACAGTCGCGAGGTTTGAGTCAGCCCACATTGTTGTCAATTACAGCGGTCAAGAATTGCAAAATAAATGCGCTTTCCTATATGGAGATTTAAATGAAGTGGTTTACATGGAACAAGTTGATGGAACTAATCGCGTGTGATTATTACAAAAAACATTGTACGGACTTAAACAAGCACCGAGACAATGGCACGTAAAAATTAATTCTGTTTTAACAAAGTTCGGATTACAAAGTACGAATGCCGACCCTTGTGTGTACGCGAAGACAAGTGGAAGTTTATTTCTAGCGTTGTACATTTTGACGATGGTCTAATAGAACAATCAGATCAAGAAATAAAAGACTTGCTCGTGTCATTAAAAGTGAATTTAAAATTACGTTTGAAATAGCAATTTGTTATCTGTTATCTCGGTGTTCAAATTGAGCATGATCGAAATGTTAACACAATAAAGTTACATCAAACTGCGTACGCTAAAAGTGTCCTTGATCGTTTTGGAATGGTGAACTGTAATCCAATAGCTACACCGTCTCAAACAAAATTGAAATTAATTCGTAACGTGAAAGAAGATGGTAATGCAGGAGAAATCGCAAATGTGCCTTATCGCGAGCTCGTAGGTTCGCTTATGTGTTTGGCGATAGCTACGAGTTTGGATATTGCTTATATTGTTAATCAGTTGTCGTAATTTTTGGAAGCTCCGTCGAATGACAATTTTGATTCGATGGAGAGATTTTGTTAAATTTTATTGTGTCATTTAATTTGACGATTTAATGTTAAGTTACAATTTGTAATATCATTGTAATATATAATTCGCAATTATTTTAGGTTTCTGAAAGCAAAGAGCGAGTGGGAGTGTTGAAATAAACATTATTGTTTAAGTTTGGTGCTCTTCGTTTTGTTTCCGTAGTAAAATACTTTTGGAGCATGGGTGTTTTAGAAGGTGCAGTTGTTCTAAAAGAATCAAAACGATTACGGGCTTTTATTTTCTTCTCCATTAAAATAAAGTTATATTTAGTTTCAACGTTTTTTTAATTAATCTTGCAACAAAGATGTAGATGACTCGAATGACGAAGACGACGAAGTTGATGACAAACTTCAAACGATTGTACCTTTTCCCAGATCAATCGCTTCATTGAAAAGAAAAGTAAGCGAACCGCTTGTGGTAAGTGAGAATGAAGATGATGGCTATTAATATCATGACAAATTGGGAAATTCACTAAAGAAAACTGAAAACTGTGGAATAGGCCTATCGGGGAAACCACATGAAAAAAGATTTAACCTCAAGGGTGGTGCGAAATTGAGTTCGGAAAAACAGAAAAAATATGTTTATAAAGTTAAAACCTGTCGAAATACTAATTGTTTCAATATAAACACAGTTCTGCGTTTAAAAAAGGAATTTCTTACTGTACCAATAAATTAGTAACATAAGTATAGCAATACTGTAATTGAATAAAATTTGGAAAGAATAAAGTCATCATTAAACCCATCGAAATGTTCACTTTTAAATAGCAATCCACTCCAACCAAATTTTTGTTGAAAACATAGGCATATTTATATAATGTATAATGCATAACAATCGTTTATTTTAATAAATGAACAGGAGACGAGTCGTATTACAACGAAATGCAGCGCGAGCGCTATTCAGCATATTTCGAAATGCAGCACGAAACATAGCAACTTTGCGCGTCGATTGACGGGCGAGAAATGGTTGTATCGGAGTAATTTTTTTTTAACACTCCGATAGTCGCATCTGATCTAAGAGATCCAATTCGATTATTATTTACGTTTATGACTACAAGCTTTGAAGTGAGAAGTCTCACGTTTCACCTAACCTCCTAACTAACGGCAGGGTAACATTCAGTACCGTTGCGTATTTTGACAAGCAAACAGTGAATTGTAGAGCAGCTAGTGAATCTGTGAGATCGGCGCGACTAAATTTGTAAGTATTGATTGTAGTTTACATTTTTATAGTTTTGACAAAAATATGGAATTCTATGTAGCTTAGTGGACTTTATGACATGATCATAAAGTCCGTATGACATTTTTTGCGTAAAATTAACTATAATGAGAAACATAATGCAGATAGATCTAATAGATCCTGCGCGACTATTTATGTTATTTTATCATTTTATTTTATCAATAGCACATAAATATGATTTATATTGTTACAGTAACTAAGAAAAATGCCACGAGAGAAGATGTATGATTTAAATAACCCCAAAGATATTAAAGAAATATACAAAATTCTGTTCGAAGATGATTTTGATAAACCTGTAGCAAGTACCTCAATAGATACGTCTGATTTACAAGTAGAAGGCCCACAATATGATATACAAAATGAAAATTCCGACACAGACGCATCTGAGGAGATTGAAGAGAGGAAAGACAACTCAGACACTGAACAAAGTGATATAGACATAGGAGAGAACTTTGATGAAGACGAAAGTGAAAACTATTACGTTTGTAACAAAAAAAAATAAAAAATAATCGATTCAATAACTTGGAAAAAATGTCCTTGCACTAACCGGAAGAAAACTAAAAATGCAATTTGATAACAAGACTTCCAGGTGTGATTGGTAAAGCAAAAACATCAAATCGATTATAGATACTTGGATGTGTTTGTTTGACAATAACATGCTAGACATGATTGTAACGTTTACAAATCAGTACATTGAAACAACATCCGTTAATTTTTCAAGAGAAAGGGATGCCTTACCTACTAACAAAATTGAAATACAAGCATGTATTGGTCTATTGTATCTAATTGGTTTGTACAAAGGTGGTAGGATGAACTTGGAGGATTTGTGGGCTGTTGATGGATTCGGCGTAGAAATATTTCGATTGACGATGAGTCTTCAACGGTTCAGATTTCTGCTTAGAACTTTAAGATTTGACGATCGTAAACAAGACTAGAACGAAAACAATAGATCGCCTTGCACCTATTCGTAATTTGTTTGACTGTTTTGTAAAAATTGCCAGTCCTGTTATTCCGTGGGTTCAGACGTCACGGTCGACGAAAAATTAGAAGCCTTCTGAGGTAGATGTCAATTCATCCAATATATACCCTCAAAACCGGCTAAGTACGGCATTAAAATATTTGCCGCTGTTGACTCAAAGATGTTTTATACTTGTAACCTTGAAATTTATGCAGGTAAGCAACCGGAAGGGCCCTATCAACTCAGCAACAAGAGTACTGATGTAGTAGAAAGACTGATTGTTCCGATTACCAAATCAGGTCGTAATGTGACAGCTGACAATTGGTTCAGTGATGTAAGTCTGCTACAAACATTGTCTGAAAAACATAGGTTGTCATTTGTAGGAACCCTAAAGAAGAATAAGTGGCAAATACCTGCAGCAATGAAAGAAATCAAAAACAGAGAGCCTTGCTCCTCCATATTTGCTTTCAGAAAAGAAGGAACTATGGTATCTTATGTACCTCAAAATAAGACAACGAAGAAAAACGTCATTTTAATTTCTAGCATGCATACAGACAACTCAATAGATGAAGACACGGGTGATAAAAGAAAACCAGAAATAATAACGTATTATAACCAACATAAAATTGGAGTCGATATGGTAGACAAAATGTGTTCGACTTATAATGTTCAAAGAGGAACTAGAAGATGGCCAATGGTCGTATTCTTTTCAATGCTCAACGTGGCAGGGATTAATACTCAAATTATTTTCATAGGAAATAAAAATGAAGTCAAACGTCGTCGAATCTTTCTACGACAGTTAGGACAAGAACTAATTAATGCTCAATTGGTAAACCGTATTTCACTTAATTTACCTATGACAATAACTTCAAGAATACGCGAAATATTATGTAGCACCCAAGAACTTTCAGCGAAACCCACTGAAAACGCCAACACCCGAAAGCGTTGCAAAGTTTGTCTAATGACAACCAAAAAGAAGACTGACCAAATATTTTTGTAAAGAATGTGGTGAATATTTGTGCCTACAGCACTGCGCGTTCGTTTGTTGCAATGGATGTTGCAATAAAGTATTAGAAGAACATTGAAATATATGATTCCTACTTACACATGTTTGTCTTATTTTTCTAAATATTTCGGTATCGTGAGATCTCATTTTATTGAATTGTGTTTAAGTTTTTTTTAAATTTTTTTAATTAATGTTTTATAAATGGAGTTGTTGTGATTGATTTGTGGTCTTAACATAAGTTCCGTAAAAAATTTTAATTTTTGAATTGTAGGACCAAGTTTGGATCATGGATCTCACTGGTCCAGCGCGATCGTTTTCGTTAGTTTTAAGGGCGCGACTATCGGAGTGTTAAATGCTAGATATTACTTTATCTTTAATAAAGTTCTGTCACGAAAAAAGAGTCCGGTGGACTGGAAAACGATAGAAGCCGAAAAGGAAAAAAACCCTTTTTTTAAGTCGTTCTGTCGACTTAACAGCAATAACTTGTTTTCCGTTAAACGCACAGTTTTATGTAAATATAACACTGTTGAAATCCAAAAGACACCAAGCTTATGACTGTGCGATAATTAGAACGCGAGGTATGAAAATTCCAAAAAAAAAACACCAAACCTAAGATGGCGGAGAAAGGGTAGGTTTTAGAGGTGCGCAAACTAACTGAGGAAAACCCTTTCGAATGGAGGGTAAGAGAAAAAAGGTATACAAAAATGGTGGGTCACACCTATAAAAATTTCCTACATGCATTGGACAAGCATTCGTTATCTCCAATTTGTTATTATTCTGTGTTTATATCAAGGATACGTAAATCAGCGTGTACTGAATTTTTCGTATATAATACATCTGAAGTTGGCAATTCGACGTTTAAAAATGTCAAAGACCTAAAAACATGCACATGTTCGAAAGATAAGTAATGAAAATAAATTTGAAATGGCGTTAATGCAATTTTGTAGACACTTTTTACAAAAAAGAATTCCCACCTCAACGTCAAAAAGACATTACGGTTATATCGTACTGTAAGTAACATTAAAACACTTCATAAATATCTTACCAAAACACTTTAAGAGTTCCCGAGATTGGAGAAGACTTGCCCGATAAAAACCCTCTTCTTCAGCAAAATGGTCTTCCCGAATTTAACACATTAACAATAGAAAATTGTGTTGCCGCTATTGGAAAACAAACATTAGATTTCGAGTTAGGCATACAGAACATCGAGGAAAATATTCAGAAAAATGCTATAAAAGATGTGTTTACTAATGTGATAGACCCCCTAGAAAATTTAGGCGCGCCTTTAGACACCACGTGGGGTTTATCAAAAACTTTATATTTAGGAAATAGTACCTTAATGCCTACAAAAAGTTATTTAGCAATACATGATCGTGCAAGGAAATCTAGAGCGACTAAGTTCAATAGCCAATATATCTTTAAAGCAGTTAATGAAGCTGATACCTCAAATAGAACTAAAGAACAAATTCGGGTGCTTAAAAAATATCAATTAGAAGGTAAATTAAATGGATTAAATATTAATGATGGTGACAAAAGTAAACTCAATGAATATCTAAATAAACTGACGAATGAAAAAAATAATTTTAAGATGAAAACGGAAGTATCAACGAATGTGTTTCGACATCAAATTAATGATCCCCACATTGTTAAGGATTTTCCTATGGATTTATTAAGTGCAATGTCAAGTAATCCGATGAAAGGTCCTTGGGTGGCGACTTTACAACCGAACGTGTACTTGCCTTTTATGGAACATTGCGCTGTAAGAGATTTGAGATGGAATATTTGGTTGGCGATGGTAGGTCGAGGTTCTAATTTTGGGAATAAAAGTTATTCAACTAGTACTACCTTAGAAGAAATTAGATTCTTACGTCAGGAACAAGCTAAAATATTAGGATACAACTCATATGCAGAAATGTCGATGGAAACCAAAATGGCCGGAAGTGTTGAAAACATTAAAAGTGTTGTAGGTGTGATGCTTGACCATGCCCGACCAGCACAAGAAGAAGAATTGACAAGTTTGTATAACTTTGCAATACAAAGAGATTTTAAAGATTCTAAACTGGAACTATGGGATGTACCGTATTGGCGCAACTTACAACAACTACATCAAAATCGGTACACCGAAACTGATTATCTACCTTATTTTTCTTTACAGAGTGTTACGGAAGGCTTATTCTTGTTATGCAAGAAATTATTTAAAGTAAACATTGTACAAAGAAGTGATGTGTCAACATGGGCCAAAGAAGTCAAATATTTTGAAATTATTGATGAAAAGAATACATCACTTTCTGGATTTTATCTGGATCCTTATGCGAAAACTTCACAAAAATTGCATATACCATATCATAATGGATGGATGGTAGGCGTGCAAAATCGCAGCAAAATTGCAGATATGAAGCCTTTAGCTGCTTTGGTTTTTAATTTCTCGCCTCCAAAAGTAGACAAGCCTTGCCTTCTTACATTTAAAGACGTTAAATTGTTTTTCCATAAGTTTGGGCAAGCCCTTCAGCATTTGCTTACTCAAACATCATATTCGGACGTTTCCGGATTGTCAAACATTGAGTGGGACGTAGTAGAAGTGTGCGGTCACACATTTTCGCATTGGCTCTATAATAGGACTGTGATGGATTTAATTAGTAGCCACTGCGATACTAAAGATAAATTACCTGACGAAATGTTTAATTCTTTATGTAACGCTCGAAAGCACATGGCCGGTTTAGATTTGTGTCAGGAATTGTACTTGTCGGCTTTAGATTTAGAATTGCACTCGTCAAAAGATTTTTGGTTAGACATCGTCAGAAATTTATGGCCACAGTATCGTTGTTTCCCGCTGCATAAGTATGACTCCCATCCTTGTTCTTTCACACAAATATTTGCTGAAGAATGGGCGGCTGCTTATTACTCAAATATATGGTCGCGAATTATAGCAGCGGACATATACAGCGCGTTTCATGAAGTTCAAAACAACGAAGAACAGTTAATAGAAGTTGGGAAACGGTTTAGAGACACTTACTTAGCTTTAGGAGGTAGTTGTAACCCTTGCGAAATGTTTCGAAAATTCAGAGGAAGAGATCCATCTCCGAAAGCGCTTTTAGCAACTTTAGGTCTAAAAAAAGTGAAAAGTGTAGAATCAAAATAGTGCAACTAAAAAAATAATTTTATTTATTACGCGTTATGTATTTATTAGTTTTAAGTAATAAATTCTAATTATCCACAAATAACTTTTTCAAAGTAAACGATGATTATCTCTTAGATTTGGATTTGTTGGCGGCTAAAATATCGCCCGGGGCCGGATAAGGACGCTGTTGATATAAAGCACCCGAAGCTGTATTGTCTGCATCTGATTTATTGGATTCTAAGCCGTCGCTCCAAGTACCGACGGGAACGTCGGAATAGGCAGCGGGATCCATCGGGTCGATGTCGTCACGCCGCGATTTTCTTCTACCGTGGTCCTTCTCGTCGTATTTGTGCCTTCTGTCGCTGTCGTCCCTGTCTCTTCTCGAACTTTTACCATGTCGTTTTCTTTCTTTGTCGTCGTCAAATTTATAACTGCCCCGTTCATCGTTGACTATACCTTTTACTCGTTTTTCGCGCAACTTGGCCGCACTTTCGCTCGGTTTAGCTTTCGGATGTTTGGGGGGTAACCAAGACACCATGTCGGTTTCCATGTCCCAGTAGTAGTACCGCTTCCTTAACAAAAATTGTAAAGAAGTTGAAAGTATTAAGGAACTTAACGTAACTATAATGTACAAGATATTTTGCATAAGTTTAGTTTAAATAGGCAGTTTTTTATCGTAAATTCTACAATAAAAATTAGGATATGTACAGTGCGTTTCAAGGAACGTGATCACCGTTCAAATCAAGAAAACTCTGGAAGTTTAGAAGAAGGATATGGGACAAAAACTAACATCTAGGGTGCGTGTCCAAGTTTTTGTTTTACACATATTGAAAAACAAAAGCGAATCATCTGTCAAACTTATTAATATAACTTGTATATTTAAATGGAACACCCTGTATATTTTTATATTTTCGAATGCACAATTCCATTCCGAGTTCAACGATATAGCACACTTTATACTTTAACTCAGGCGTTGATTAGTTTTGTGCCCAATTCTCAATCAATCAAATGTGTTTGAAAAAGAATTAAACAAGTAAGAATATTCAACAAAAGACTATTTATCATTAGTACTCATCCTGTAATCATATGAACTGTTCCTTCCTTGATTGTATTTTAAAACATCATAATTAATTACAATTGTGCAAAAAACTAATCAAAGCGTGAGTTAAAGTATCAAGTGTGCTATATCGTTGAACTCAGAATGGAATGGTACATTCGAAAATCTAAAAATATACAGGGTGTTCCATTTAAAAATATACAAGTTATAGTAATAAGTCTGACAGATGATTCGCTCTTGTTTTTCAATTTGTGTAAAAAAAACTTGGACACCCTAGATGTAAGTTTTTCTTCTACCTTTTATCTTTCAGAGTTATCTTGATTTGAAATGTGATCACGTTCCTTGAAACGCACTGTACGCGAATAATGATTTTGCCTTGGTGATATGCATGAAATTTTTGGACTTAAGGTTTGTTGGTGTGGTTAACCTGTAGTACTTTTAAACTTTCACTAAAAACTCGTAATTCTATTGGAGGATAAAACAAAAATATAAAAAAAAACTAACCTAAGATTTCAGTTATTGACGTTTTTTGTACTATATTCTTAATTTATTTTTTAAATAAGACATGAACTGTGCGTTTCCGGTCATAGTCCCTTCTTATATCCACCAATTTAAATCAGAACATTGCTAATAACTTAAAAATTTGAGCCAAGTTTATAGGTACTTTAAGACCATTCGACGCATTAAAATGCATACTTTGTTACAGCAATTAAAATAGTTGCATCGGTTTAAGAGCTGTTTAATCGGTTACACACATAATGAGACATACATAAAAAATATATCAGTAGCAATACAGAATATCGTGCTCTCTCGTTGATATTTCACACATATAAATATAAATGAATTAGCGACACAGCAAACAAGTAATAGTCAAACCTAGATTGCCGTTGCTATCGAGTGAGACGGGTCCTTATCCTCCTAGAGCGACGAATTTATTCAAATGTAACAAGGAGTAAATTATTTATAAGCACCACCTTGACTTACAACGTAATTCATCAAAGTAGTCAAGATTACTTTGATAACAATACGAACAAAAAGAATAAGAAAGTAATTTGGCTAACGACATAAAGTTCTTCAACATTAAATATATAGTTACTTTGAGATAAGTTACTTAAGCAATGATCACATACGTGTATCAGTCATTAAGGCGTCCTTTTGGAGCGTTTGACATCAATAGTTCCCAGTTATAGTTAAGAAACGGTTTGGTACTGGTAATTCGATTATAACAGCATAAGGCAGTAACGGTTCCAGAAGACAATCCACAAATTCTGGATGTAATCAAATCCCAACATACATCAAGCAAGGTAATCCCAGAAAATACAATCAGACAAAGAAACTGCAAACGTTCATTCTAAACAACATCCCGCTTCATTTCTCATTACATATCCAATGTACTTTACATTTCATAACAGGCGGGTTATAACAACTTCGATCCATCACTCGTGTTCAGTCAAACACAAAGAGAAAGAACGTAAAACGAGCGCAATTGGATTTAGACGTTGACATTGTCATATTAAACTCGCAGTGAAAGTAGACAGGGCCGTAATAAGCAAAGTAACACGTATGCAGGAAAATGTGAATGGTGTTCCATTAAAAAAAAAACATATTTTTTGGCATCCAGTTAAAATGGGACACACCGTATGATCTTTTTAAACCAATTATGTTTAGTTTAAACCTTTGTTACCTATCTCTTCAACGGGTTAGACGCTAGAAAAGAACGACGTACTAATACAGGACCCTGTATATTAGGCGATTTTTCTCAAAATTTAATGTATGGATTGATAGTTTCATTTTAATATCTCTTCGGGGTTGGAAGTAAAAGTAACCACTGGTCAGTTTGAACTGGCTGGCGTTTCAACGGTTCACTTTGTTAGTTAATTGATGATTAAACAGAACATTTGTATAAGGTGTGCAATTTTATCAAATTCATTTATTTTTGAATTATAGTACCTATGTCTTTCTTAAGGACACTTCAAGTTGGAGGCACAGAAAAATGATTTGGAGGTGTTCAATCGTTCGTCTTGTTTGGCATAAAATTGTGTGTAAATTTTAATTAATACTGACTGGCATCAGTTTTGATTCCAATGTTTTAAACTAAGGGGGAACGATACAGATTTAAAATTCAAACGTTTACACTTTTTCGCGCTGATTTTTGAATGCATATTAACGCAGATATATGTTAAAAGAAAGATAAAGAAAGAAAGTACCTCGCTACAGCAAAATATTTAGTTTTCAATTGAAACTCTGAACACAGTAAAATTAAAAAAAAAATAGTATTTACGTAAACGTTAATTTTGAGAAAATGTTAATACATTTGCCTAAACTCAAGGCCCACCGATGCTACTATATTCAATTCAATATTTATTTTGTCTTAAAATTCACAACAAACGATTCGGTTTTTTTACTATACTAGACCAAACAATAACAATAAAACTTGCTATTCCAATAAATTATAACACAACAAATTCCTGTTTTTCTTCTTCCACCCCCCCATTACTCTCTTCTATAAACTTTCAATATTTCTCTTTTCCTCTCCTCCATCCTTTCCTCTCAAACACTTACCTCATCCATTGTCTTCCTTCCCCTTTTCTCCTAGTAGTAACTTCCATTCCTTTTCCTCGTCTCTTGTTTCTCTGCATCCCTCTTTTAGATGTATTATATTTTCCCATTCATCCCACACAACCTACATAATCTCTCCTCATCACTCATCCAATATTTATTTTCATTTTCTTCGTATCCCATTCTGAATTTTGCAATCATTCTTATTTCATTCATTCCTTTTCCCTCTGTTATGTACCTTGGTGTCTTGTCTGTCATTATTTTTATGTATTTCTCGTTATATTTTCCTTCCTTTATTTTGCCCTTCTTTCCTGCTTCTGTGTATCTTTATCTCTTGCGATTATTTCTTCCTCCATCTTTCTCCCCTCCCCTCTTAATCTCTTTCTCTCGCGTATCCCACTCTTTCATAGTATTTTCTTCTTTCTTCTTCCCCATATTTTACGTTCTGTGCCTCGACCTCTTTCCAACATTCATATAGTATTTCATTTTCCTTCCGACTTCCCATTTTTTCTTCATACCTTACTGCAATTCTTCCTGCTTGTATCCTTATTTTTTCTATTTCAAGCTCTTCTTCCACTATATACCCCGGTGTCTCCTTCTCTAAGCCTAACGTCCACCTTCAGTATTTCTCCTGTATCTTCTCAAGTTCTTGCCATTCCCTCCAACCCCAAATCTCCGCTCCATACAGTACCACACTTCTTACCAACTTTTCAAACATCCATCTCCTTTTCTCTATATCTTTACCAAATGTCCTTTCCCCTATCCCCCATACTTGTCCTACTATTCTATTTCCTTTCATTTTCATCTCTTTTATATGGTCGCCATCTTTGTTATCATATCTGATGTTGTAACCAAAGTATCTATACTTATCTACTCTCTCTACGTCCTCCTCCGCCCACCACCATTTCACCTCCTTTCGTCTTCCTTTTCTTTTTTTAAATTCCATAATTTTTGTTTTCCCGACATTTGCTGCTAGTTTTTTCTTTCCCAGATATTTCTTCATAACTTTAACCACTCCTCTCATCTCTTCTTCATTTCTCGCTATTGCCACAATATCATCCGCGTATGCTAATACCCATATCTTTTTCCTTCCTACTACTATTCCTCCTACTTGATTTTTTTCCATTTCCTCCTCCAGATCACTAATATATATCGAAAACAAACTTGGACATCCCTGTTTCAGTCCCTTTTCCGTCCTAAATTCTCTTCCTAGCTTCCTTCCTACCCTCGTACTACACCTTGTTTCTTCGTATATTTCTTCTATTGCATTTTTAGATCTCTATCTATTCCTACCTCTTCCATCCTTTTCCATAATAGCCCTCTTTCCACATTATCAAATGCCGTTTTAATATCTAGGAATATTGCGTACATCTTTCCTCCTTTCTTTGCTAACTCTTTATTGACTGTGCTTTAATATGTATATATTGTCTATCGTTCCTCTTCCTTTTCTAAATCCTACTTGCCATTCCGGTATTATTTTCTTTATTCTTCCAGCATGACTACTTCTAGCGGTTGATGGTCCGATTCTATCTCATCTCCTATTTTAAGTGATTCTATGTCCTCCTTACTTTTTTCGTTTATAATCACATAATATATTACTGACTGGCCTCTTTCACCTACATACGTAAATTCCCCTTTTCCTTCTTCTAAATTTCCGTTCATTATCGTCCAACCTCTTTCTTCACATAGTTCTATCAAAATTTTTCCTTGTCCGTTTATTTTTTTATCCATTGATATCCTACTTCTTATCTCTCCATTTACCATTATCTCTCTCCTCTCCTATCATTCAAATCTCCTCCTATAATCAACTTGTCTTCATACCTCTCTTCTATTGCCTTGTCTATAATTGCTTTCGTTGTGTCCATTTTCTTTCCATATATCGTAAGAATATTATATTTTTCCCCTTTTTTCCGTCTTTACTCTAATTTTGATCATCCCATCTACGTTTTCTTTTTCCATTTCCTTTCTATTTCCATTTCTTTCTTACCCCACTATTAGGCCTCCTTTCGCCCTACCCTTCCTCTCTTTTCTTTTTGCATACTGAATTTCCTATACATATTATTTCGGCATCTTATCTTTCCATGTACTCCATTCTTTTTCCTCCATCCAAGTTTCTACTAAACCTATCATTTTAAACCCCTTTATATAGTTCCAAAATTCCACTCCTTTGTTTTTTATCCTCGCAATGTTTCAAAATAAGATCTTATTTTTTCTCTTTATTTTTTACCCCCACCCTTTTCGCCTTTTTTTCTTTGCCCTCCCCCTTCTCTATTTTTAGTTTTTTGGTGTCCATTTTCTTATCCTCCCCTCGTTCTCTACCCACATTTTCCTGTATCCAATTTTCCATCTCAAACCTTCTTCCTCCATTTTTTTGCTTCCATTTTTATCTTCATCTGTATTTCCCTCTCCCTCTTTGTCCTATCTTCGTCTATGTATATCTTGGTACCTTTCATTTTGCTTTTTGTTCTTTAGTATCTCTATTTTGTCCTCCAAACACGACATTTTTATAATCACTATACCTTTTCTTATCTCCATTTTCTTTTCCAATCTTAGATTATTCTTTATCAGATCCTCCATTTCTTGTTTTATTTCATTCTTTCCTCCCTCTATTTCCATCCCCTTAACTACCAAATTTTTCTTCTTCTCTTTTCTCCAAACCATCACACTTCGCCTCCAAGTATTTGCACTTTACCTCAAACTTTTCACTCATTCTATTTATTTCTCTTTTATCTCTTTCATTTCCTCATTATTCTTGACTTGCACCAATTTCATTTCCTTTATTTCTTTAACATTTCTTTCCATATCATTTTCATTTCGTCATCGTCTTCTTTTTTTTTGCTTCTTCCCTAAACCTTCCCTTTTCTTCCCAACACTCCTGGGAAAAACATCACAAAATGAAATGGTCGGAAGCAAGAATTATACACCGAGAAGAGCACTGGTACAAGAGAAAATTTAAAGAAGAGCGTTTTTCGAAAACAACAAGAATGTCTTTAGTCAACCCAGCATAGAGATTAACAGTGTGGAAACCCTTAATTGGACGCCTAACTCAATCTTAGTCTACGGTAACGCCTCTTCATTAACTTTGTACCCTTGATCGCTTCACTAACTTTGTATTAGTATATAAGTTACAGTAGTCTTTAAGTTTGTTAGTATTCACCTGAAGACGATTGCAGATTCAATAGCAATTGAAACGTTGTGTTTATTCTATTAAAATAAAATATAGACCATGGAAGTCCAGAATAGTGTTATTATTTTTATACGATGACTTAATTATGACTTCAAACAATAATGTATAGATAAGCTAAAAAACTTTTTTTGATTCCAGACAAATAAATACGCAGTGTACCCATTCTAAAATATGGTATCTACATACTCTTTTTTTCACATTTTGCACATAGGAGTTTTTACATTAATTTAATCATTTAATTAGAGTTAAATTTTTAAATTCAATGAACCAAATGTTTGAACATATTTTGAAGTAAATGTTAGAAACCCTTCGTATAACTTAAATATTAAAATAAATATGTATTTAGTACTACTCACTTAAAAAAAATGTTGACACAGTATTTTTCTACTTTGCAGTTTTTTATCTGTGATAAAATACTTGGCCCTGCACCAAGCCGACGCGACGTGCAGACAATCGGTACTTATTTGATAAAGTTTTCTTTACGTACAAAAATGCATCTGTGGCGTTTCCCGTTAAGTTTACGTTTAGATGACTTAATAATCAATGTTTGAATTAATCTTAAAACTTCTTAGAACCCTCGTAGTATAACAAGTGCTGCGAGATACTACCGCTTAGAGAGTTTGGAATCAATCATTAACATAACACACAAAAATATTGTTACGCTACTGGAGTTACTAGAATTCTAGAACTCTGTATACAACGTTCGATTATCTTCTAGAATTTACTCAGTTCAGTTCGAAGATAAGATTTAATGCAAGCGATATTGAATTGTAACGTGTAATGTAATTGTTGCATCTTTATACGAATTAAAGTAACTGTACGTGTTAAATAAATAATCTCTTAATACCGTTATAGAGTGAAATTCGATCCCGACTGTTTATTAATCTCGCGGTTGTGAATGCGAAACAAAAACAACGATAAAATTCGTTACAATATATAAAATATTCATGATCAGCATTGAATCTAAAATTTTAATGAGAAAATATTAAAGTAAACATGGCATTAGCAGATGGTTTAATAAAAAAGTCGAGAGATTTAACGGAGAACTGATAAATAAACAAAAGTTATTTCACTTTTTAGTAGGCACCTTTATAATTCATATTTCCTAGAAATCCGAAATTATCACTAAACCCTGGACGCCGAACAGATGAAAATTGGCAAACCCCTCAAAATCGCGCCTGACTTAAATAAAATTGTAGTATTGGATCATTTAAAGTTAAGCGGCAATTATTTACATTAGACTGTGATTAGACTAGGCAACGGCTGATGCACACGCCACTGGCGTGGTTTACTTTATGTTCCAGTCAGTTGTTATTCATTTGAATTTTGTTTGTTCTGGTTTTTTAACGTTTATTTTGTGTCTGTACTACTCTTATATTAAACCAGTCTTTCTAAAGACTCTACAGTAGTCTATTGATTTTGAACAAGGTATGTGTCGATGTTTTTGTATTAATTATAAATAATAACTTTGTTTATTAGGTTAGAGTTACAATATAATGGCTTATTCTCCACCGCTAAAACGACAATCCAAGCATTTATCAGTTTCCGATAAAGACCGAATTATGAACATATTTAAGACATGCGAACAAAATTTTTCAGAACGACCTCAGATGGAGAATATTGAATTTACGGCAACAGCTGCAGGTTGGTTAAATTAGTTTTTATTTGCCTCTATGCCTTATGGTACTGCAGATAGAATTTCGACTAATTTATGGTGTTTTGTTTAAGGAGTGTGTGTAACAACTGTATATAGCGTTCTCAACCAATACATAAGTGATTGTTAAGTGCCAGTTTGTAGAGTACGTTTTCGCCTTTCTGTAGCAGTTTTTACTTTTATTCTAACGTATCAGGTTTCTATGATATGGCCGTTTTTCTAAAAATTTCATGAAGGTATTACATTAATTTTCGATTGCAATCTTTTGAGTGAATTTTATCAGCGGTCCGTGCGTTATCGACATGCCAAAATTCGACATTCGAGTAGGGGTTGCGCGGCTGTTGAGTCATCTTATCGAACGACTGAGAATTCTCGGTCAGTTGTCGAACGTTTGAATGCGATGAAGTAAATTACTAAGTATGCTTAAGCATGTTTCGCTCAGCGCGGTTATTTCTACAATTTTACATTCATCGTAACGTACAAGTATTGTTTTAGTGTTGGGGTATCTACGCAAAAGTTCGCTTAAATTGCGGTTTCTATTAACGCAAAATTTAGTTCGACAAGCACCCAGGTGCCATTTTCGCAAAAAGAATTTTGTACGCACTCTTCGACATACGCTTTAGGCGTATAATATCTTCAAAAGAATTTTGTACGATGGCCTTTGGGCTGTTGTAGTATTAAAAAGAATGTTACGATAAGGTCCTTCTAAGGATCCTTTTCCTCACGTATTGGGCTTCTTCGTAGAGCTGGTGCTCATTGACTCCTCCCATTTTCATCTGAGGGCGTGTACCTTGACCTGGGAGCCTGCCGTATGCCGCATCTTCAGAGGAATCAGCAGGGGCGCGCCGAGTTAAGGTAGAAGAACTGTAATATTTATCCAGTGACTCGGATATTTTTTAATGGATTGAATTCTTGAACTAAAACCAGAGTTATTCCGACATAACGATTGATTTATTTTTTTGTGCGGTCAGTAACGGAAATGAGAAGCGTTCTACGCTTCGGTACTAAGGACAGATAAGAATTGTGACGAGTAAAATGCGGTAATGCGGTTGTAATTTAAGTTTAATTACTTTTGTTAATAAATTCTTACCACATGGTAATAAGTAAATGATGTAATATTTTGTGAAATATTCTTTGTAACGTATGTAGGTCGCGATATTATTTTTTTTACTATTAGGTATCCCGGCGTTGTTATCGTCGGACTTGTATCTGTGTATCTTCTTTATGAACTGTGTGTGAATATACTTTGTTTCTTGTTCAAGTCCGGTTTATTATTTAGTTAACTTTTATGTTCCTGTGGTCATGTTCGCTTGGTGGACCTCTGAGCAGGTGCCGTAAACTCCTCTGGTAGGTAAGGGCTCGAGGAGTTTTTCCCCCTTTTAAAATCCTTGCCTGGCGCCCATAAACAACCCTAATATCGACAAATTTTATTTGAGAACCTGAGTTATAAGCACCCCAAATGGAAATTCATCGAGCAACTTAACGCATCACGACCCGTCTCGCCTGAGCTAGTTACCCCTTTCATTTGTGTTACGTTTTGCATGTAACAGGTTCATTCTTTGTTCTTAAGAAATGAACCACCAACTATTCAGAAAATAATGACCAGCATTCAGAAAATGAAAATTTGTCTCACCTGAAAAGGACTACGTTAAAATCTTTATTGAAGGAGATAGGCTTTCGGTTAGTAAACAACAAATTTATAAATACCACTCAAATTAAAAACCATTGTTAAAACCAGCTAAAATGTTATTTACAAAGAAATACCTGCAATTAAAAGAAATATTATGGACTTCTCATAAACAAATGATCTTTTTAGGTTTATGTGATTTATGGTTTTTCTTTTATTTTATCGTTTGAATGTTAACATTAAAATCATTTTTTAACAAACTTAATTCATTTCTCAGGTGGAAAGAATTTTAAAATGTATAACATGTAGGTGTTATTGATACATCTAGGTGTTGCCAAGTAAAACAAAAACCGCTGCTTTGTAGAAAACTACGTAGTACACATTGTTGCTTATTTGACAATTTTTAATTGATTTTGGATATAAATTTGTTGGTTAATTATTAATCCACGTAAAATCACATTTTAATTTTTCTTTGAAACATTTCTAAATTAATAAAATTACTTTGCAGTTATACCAAGAGGAAACGTAATAATATGCTGCGAGAAAAAAATGAAATCGTGGCTTGGCGAAGAAGATTCCTTCGTGAAATACGAAAAATAAGAAGTGGAGGAAAGAAAATCTATTATTTAGATGAAACTTGGGTAAATGCAGGACATAATGTCCAAAAAGTGTGGATGGACACATCAGTTACTTCAGCTAGGCAAGCTTTTGTGGGTGGTCTGTCAACGGGACTTAAAGATCCTTCAGGTAAAGGGAAACGTTTGATAGTACTTCATATTGGATAAGAAGACGGTTTCGTTGAAAATGGTTTACTTCTATTTGAGTCAAAAAAGACAGGCGACTACCATGAAGAGATGTGATCTTGCCTAGAAAGTTAGAAAAAGGTCCAACCTCTTCCACTAAAAAGGCTGATATTCAAGCTTGGTTGGACAACAAATCGATAACCTATGAAGATCATATGGTGAAAGCTGAACCTTTAACACTTGTTAAGGAACATGCCCCGATAAATAATAAGTATGTGGTGGATGAAATGGCAAAAGCTAGAAGTCGAAGAGTGCTGTGATTGCCACCGTACCACTGCGAATTCAACCCAATAGAACTGATTTGAGCACAGATTGAAGTCGGAAGTTGCTAGAAACAACACTACGTTTAAAATTGGAGATGTCAAAAAATTGTTTCATGAAGCTGTTGCTAATGTTACACCAGACAATTGGAAGAAAGCTGTGGAACATGTTATAAAGGTGGAGACAGACATTCTACTCGAAATTGAAGTTAACCTTTGGTCATTGCATTAGGTAGTGATACTTCATCTACCTCTAATTCAGAATCTGATTAGGTCAGTGATTTAAAAAATTATAAACATCTGTTTAATTAAATTGTACTTGTGATGTTATATAAGTGTTGACGCTTGTTTCAATATTTTTTAATCTTAAGACATGAGCTGTTGAGATATATTTGGTGTTGTTACATACAATTTATTTATTCATTATATGATAGATGTTATGCACAAAATGTTTATTGTAGAATACAATTGATAGGTTTGTATGTTGAAAACTAATTATGTAAATATTTTTTAATTATTGCACCCTTTTGAAACCTAAATCACTAATTTACTTGTCTAAAATATGTTTGCAACCTGGGAGGGAAATTTCACTATGAAAACCACGATGTCTCTCAATAAAATATCACAGTCGACTGAAAGGTGGTAATTTATCATTTTCAGAAGGAAATTATTGTTAAGTTCATTTTTTTGTGAATATTTAACAGAATTAAATAGGTTACAGGTTATACAGATTTTTAAAAAAATATTAGTTGACCACTTTGATATCGATTGCCGAGTCGTTTAATTTGGTAGTTTAGTACAATACAGTCCTGGAAAATACATACTATGAATTTGTGTAGAGATTATACACATTTTCAACTTTTTTGTATATTTCCTTAAATTCACAATTGCGAGAATTCCGCATCACAAATAATTATCGATTATCTAACGCTTTCCTGTGTTTACCTTGTGAATTCGTGTTTTAAATTAAGAATTGCACAGGGCATTACATCAATGTATTGTTGGTTGCCTACAATTAGGAGTAACATAATTTTAACCGCAGACTGAGATGGGTATACTGTTGGAATAAGTATTCGACCCTTTGTAAATCTGGCTTTGCGTGTAAAAGTATATCTCTTGGGGAGTGGTTACCCATTTTCATCTGTTCGAGGTCCGGACTTTAATCGAAACTTTTGCAAATATATAAAGCAGAAAAAAATGAAATATTTAAATTATGAAATCCAAGAAAAAAATTACTAGGAGTTTTTGTTTTAACAGAACAAACAACTTATGTTTCAAAAGTTTTTTCACAGCTTTCGCGATAATGAACATATTCTATTTTTTCGAGTATTTACGAATGACTTCGGATCTGCTCGGAATTTTCATTCTCATTCATCATTGCTGCATCACTTAAGCAAAATTTTATATTGATTAATAACAAAAATGGCTATACAATCATACTCAATTTGGGACACATTGTATAGTATTACATGCTGGAAATAAGAATTGAATTATACCCGGTGCAGAGTTACTTTTTTTTCGTATATAAAAAATCTAGACCAACATATAGAAATGAATGGAGTAAACTTATCCACAAATTTTTTTTGACGGTAAGAATGTCTTTATAGTTCCGAACCTCACGAAGTTCGGCATTGTAGTTTGGTTGCTATGGTTACTTGTATTGCGATTATTGAAAATTATCTGAACAAAAAGTTTCAACAAAAAAGAGCTAATAACTTAAAAACAACTGATGATAGTAATACATAATGTCAATTAAACTGACTCTAAATTTTATTTTTATATCCATTTATGCTGACAGAAATGGTAGCTGCCATTTGAAAAATTTAAGTATTTGACAGTTTCTGATTGCCAACAAAAATCGCAGTAGGCAAACGTGTAAGCAACATTTTAAAATGAATCTCTACAAATTAAAACACAAAAATTCATCTATTTATTTCCAATGGTTTCAAGGTAGTGAAATTTTTAAGAGGACTGTGCAAACCTAATTTTACGCATTAAATGTGACATACCGTGTGTCCCGGATAATCTGTAGCATTCTTTAACATGGGGAATTTGAAAAGTCCAAAGTGTTTTTAGGATATTTCCCAGAATATTTAACTATCAGAAAACGTTTTGCTTAATAATTTCTAAAATTTAACCAAACATATTAAAAATATTTGAAAAAATGTTTAATAATATTTTAAAACGTACGAGGATTCAAGTCCCAGTCCGATTTCTTTTTTAGTTGTATTATGATTTTAAAGAACAGCGTTTAATTTTTTAAGTTTTAATTTTTTTACTAGAACTGCCAATGGATTTATTAGAATATTCCTATTATTAAACATTTAGTTTTAAGTGTTTAATAATAGGAAGTTTTTGAGTATCGTAAAATACGTCATTACGCATGCGCAGAAGGAACTCACGTAATTTTAGCAGTTAATTTTACGATATTCAAAAAATATAATTCTAATAAATCCATTGCCAATTCAAGTAAAAAAGTCAAACTTTTAATTATATCAGTTCACCGATGGAGATTAAACGCTGTTCTTGAAAATAATAATACAAATAAAAAAAGAAAAAAGACTGGATTTGAACCCTCGTACGTTTCCAAATATTATTAAATGTTTTTTCAAATATTTTTTTTATTTTAAAAAAAAAAAAAAAAAAAAAAAAAAAAAAAAAAAAAAAAAAAAAAAGGAGGTCAAAGATTTTTTTTTTTTTTAATTTTATTTTTTTTTTTATTTTTTTTTTTTTTTTTTTTTTTTTTTTTTTTTTTTTTTTTTTTTTTTTTTTTTTTTTTTTTTTTTTTTTTTTTTTTTTTTTTTTTTTTTTTTTTTTTTTTTTTTTTTATTTTTTTTTTTTTTTTTAATTTTTTTTTTTTTTTTTTTTTTTTTTTTTTTTTTTTTTTTTTTTTTTTTTTTTTTTTTTTTTTTATGTTTGGTTAAATTAAATAAAATCATTTTGTGTATTTTATATGCAACTCGGAATTTATTCTACCTTAATTTGTTTTCGAGATGCAGACCAAACATACTTTTTTTTTAAACAGAAACCATAAGTTGGCTATGATTTCATTGATTAGAGATATTTATTTAATTTTTTTTTTATTTTTTTTTTTTCTTCTTTTTTCTCTAAAATCGCCGAAACATACATAGATGTGATTAGAATTAACGTTTCAAAGTTTTGCTTAAAATAATAATTAATTACTGAAATTAATAAATTTTTGGCCATTTATTTATAAGAAACATCTGCGTGAAGTGTCAAAAAACTAACAACGAATGCGCGCAGTAAGCAAAAGTTTATAGGTGACTTTGATCAAGAACTGTTTTTCAAAAATCTTTAAAAATTTCCTTATTTGACTAGATAAATATATGAAACCATATATTTTCAGGAAGCTAAAAACAATTTCTAATCAATAAAGTCATAGCCAACTATGTTTAAAAAAAAAAAAAAAAAAAAAAAAAAAAAAAAAAAAAAAAAAAAAAAAAAAAAAAAAAAAAAAAAAAAAAAAAAAAAAAAAAAAAAACAAAAAAAACCCAAAAAAAAAAAAAAAAAAAACAAAAAAAAAAAAATACGTTAAAAACCATTTACAAAACAAGAAATACAGAAAAGTTGTTTAAAACAAATAAATTTTTTTAAAAAAAAAGTCAAGGGTCCCCAACAACGTTTTCCCTATCAATGCACGAAATACCTGAAACCCCCCAATTACGTCAAAAAATAGAACACCCTATACAGTTTTTTACGCTGGTTTAGATTCTGCTCAGAAAACTCGAAAATTTCAAGCAATTTCGAAGTTATTCGGATAAACTCAAAAAACTCTATCATCGAAAAAATCTAATATTTCCGTTACCATGAAAGTTACGAAGTAGTATATTCTATTACACGAGGAAAAATTCACAGTTTTCAGGCGAGTGTGTTGGCTGCGCGAGAGTGGTAGCCCGAGCGTTGATAATTACGAGCAATGAAACATAATTTTATCGTCAAGTAATACACTAT
The DNA here is from genome assembly GCA_030710515.1 of Abscondita cerata. Classification (NCBI taxonomy): domain Eukaryota; kingdom Metazoa; phylum Arthropoda; class Insecta; order Coleoptera; family Lampyridae; genus Abscondita; species Abscondita cerata. The sequence goes on along the minus strand of JALBCR010000380.1, from coordinate 598,354 downwards.
ACTTTTTCCACGACCAGTATGTAGCATCTGTGAGTTTTATCAAAATTTAATATAAGATTTAACTTAAAAAAAATATAGCTGTTTTCATGACTACCAAACATTTTTTTATTCTCAATAATGAACAATAATTATCAAGTTTACTTTTTATTTGAAGTGTAGACGTCGTTTTGACAAAATTTTAGGTTAGATGAATAAATGTCAGTTTCAAATCAAAACGAGCAACCAATCAGAACAAAAGTTGCTTGCTCCATTAAACTAAACTCAAAATAATTTCAAAGAGCAAATTACTTTCACAGTTTTCGAGTAACTTTATTTTATTAAATAGACACCATCTTGGATTTTATAAGTAAAAAATTAAAATTTTTTTTCTGCTTTCAATGATGAGCAACAATCCAGGTTTCGGGTAATAAATTACTCCGTATTTTTAAATAATTATATCACACAAGTAGGTCATGAAAACAAATGTTTTATTTATAATACATACCTACAAAACATATCAGATTGCTCATTTAGTAAGAAACTGGCCTTTTCTAATTAATAACCCAAAATTCACAGATCAACAACATAACACATTTGTTTTGATGGCTAACTCACTATAACACAATAATTTTAAAATACGCAGCAATTGATTACCTGAAACCTAGATTGTAGCACATCATTGAAAGCAGAAACAAAATTTAAATTTTTGAATTATAAAATACGAGATGGCGCCAATTTAAAAAATAAAACACTAGGGTATGGGGCCGCACTTTAAAAAATTACATTCATAATAACAATTTCAAAAATAAACTTTTTTTCAAGTAAATTTGTTTTAATCAATTTCAATTATTCATGTAAACAGTGTTGCTTGGTAGGTTACAGTTATTACAATTTCTTTCTTTATTGAGTTTGAGTGTGCGAATAAGTTGCGCATAAAGTGAAAGAATATTGAGCTTTCCCAAATAAATTCGAAACTGCTCAGAATTTTAGAGTTTTCTTAGCAGAATCTGAACCAGCGCAATACACTACACATCATTGTGCATTGAACCAAAATTGTATCTTTATTAATAACAAAGAGAACCTTACAATCCTACTGAATTTGGGACACACTGTATAATTTAGCAACATGAGGTAAAATTAAAATTGTTTTTAAAACTCAGTAGAGAATCGGAAATTTACAAACCCTCTACTGTGTATGCCAAGTAGTTTCTATTAAAACGTATCACTATGACCGGTCACACCAACAGACATAATCATTACTACGCCTATCATAAAAGTGTCGTGCCAATTCCTATAAAATACTGTGCTAGGTTTTAAGTCCACAACACAAGAATATGTGTTAAAGAACACCAAGTGCACTCACATTCCTTTATCAAAAACTTCCGTCCAATTATGTGGTAAAGGATATTTTTGAAGTAATTTACCAACATTTCGCATGTACTTCGTATCAGGTAGATTGATAGGTTTCCAATGCAATTCACACCAATAGTTGCAGTCATGATATACATTGCTCTTGTTCGGACATGCAGTAACACCTCTGTAATCTCGTTTTCGTTCTCTTTCCACCGGTTTTTGAGCATTTCCTAAAAATAATGTGTGCTTTAACTTGATATTATCAGATGTGCGATTCGCTTACCTGAAAACAAACCTCGTTTCGCTAATTTGGCTGCTAAAGCAGCAGGCAACGGCATTTTGTAACAATTATTTTATTTTCACAAACTTTTATTGTTTATTTTATAACCTCTACAATTTTTCATATTATTTTAAGTGAAGTTAGCTGAATTATACATCGTTCGTAGTTCATGTATTTACTCAAGGTCAGTAATAATTGGTATTAATACCCTTGGCACAGTGACATATAATTGCAGTAGGGACACTCGCGTGACGCTAAGTTCAGTTCATTTACAAGAAAATAAAAAAACATTGAAACATTGTATAAATTTTAACCCTTTCGTTCCCAAATTAATTTTTATACCTATACATAAATTTAAAACAATTTCTGCCTTTTATAAAACAAAGGGATACACCGCATTTTTCACATTTTGATCTTGAATAAGCTTGGCATTGGCGGCATCTCATTTTTGGCTCCAGGGGTTGTGGCCAATGATCCGAGTACCAATATTTTCCGGAGTCGTGAAGGGTACATCATATCCAGAATCAAATCTTTCCACTTTTTCTACTTTCAATCAACTTCTTTCTCTTCTTTCTTGCATAGACGACGACGTTTCGCAAAATGGAAAAGAGATACATCGTTCTTACTGTCAAATTCATCTTCTATATCAAGACTTGGATCTATGTACCCATCTTGTGAAGTTTCTTCCATTTCTACGCTTATGGCATTTGGTCCCGGAAGTTTGAAAACTTTCCCATTTACCACTCTCCCGCAAAACAAGCTCCTCTTCGTCGGAAGAATCTTCATTTAGGACTTCTACATGAGACATCATCCTCTGCAAGTAGCAGAAGATATTCTTCTTCCTTTTCAGTAAGACCAACGCAATACATATTCAAAACTTATTTAACAACGTAATGTATAGAAACCTAACTTTTTAAAAATGTTATTCAATTAGGATCCTGTAAAACAGCTGTGACTCCATTTGGGATCAGTAGGAAAGAGAGGGTTAAAGAACATGCAATTACTTATTGTTATGTGGAAAAACGTAGTAAAAGTATTGGCATTTATTCAAATACACAGAACACTCTCCCATTGGCTTGACGTCACAACCTTACGTTACGTTAAGAATTAGATGACGAAAAACTTGTAATTTATTGCAGCCAACATAACATTGAAAATTTGTTGTTACCATAATGTAAATTAAAGTTAAAATTGGCAAAACATCACGATGTTGCAATATACTTTCTGCCACTTCGAATCACTTGTTATTTACATAGTTTTATAGGTTTTTTTACCCGAATGAACATAATTATGCTTCTTATTGATTACCCAAATTTTGGTCTATTTTACAAGAAAAAAGATTATGATTTTCAATGTAATTAGAAGTGCAGGTAGCGTAAAAGGAAAGTTATATGCATAGGTACATGACAACCTTTTGCAACAAACTGATGCGTAACGTTTTGCTATCGTGAACAATAGGAGATTATTTAACTAAGAGTTAAACAATTATATTATTTCTTCTTCATCGATAGTTTTTGCGTGTTATTTTCAAATTTTCAAGATTCTCGAGTGTTATAGTGACGTTTTATTCTCGACGAATCAAGTTGGTACTTTACTGTTACATTCATATTGTTACATTCATAATATGACAGGTACCAACCTCTAAATAGTCGTGAAAACAAAAGAACTGTTGCTTTTAATGCTTAGACAGTAAAAAAAAAACGTTTTTAGCGTCTGCCAGTAGTTCAATAATACGCCGTTTTATTGTCGCTTCAAGAAACACTGTATTTAAATTTATGTTTAGTTTAGGAGTTTGCGACTAACAAACAATCAAAGTCAAAATGACATTTTTAAAAAACCTAAACTGTGCATGCGTTGAGAAGATACTGACGTCATCACTAAGGTTGCGTTTTATATTTTATAGCCTCGTCAAATATATAGATTTTAACAAATTAAGTAATGCCAACAGTTAACTGTAACGACAGTTGATATACAAATGCAAATCGTTATCTAAGCGATAACTTAGAATGCAACAAACACACGTGTCGATAAAGCCAAGTGAAAGTTTAAAGACTAACCGCCTTCTTGTACAATTGTATACCGCACTTAAGTATACACCTCTAAAGAGCTCACAACAAGAGCGAAATGCGCAGGAGGGGTTCTTTCGTGGTGTATGCTACTGTACCGAAATACTTTATGCTTTATCGACACGAGTGTTTATTGCATTCTAAGTTATCGCTTAGATAACGATTTGCATTTATAACATTCAACTGCCGTTACAGTTATCTGTTGGCATACAAACAATCACAGTCACAATCAAACCTAAGCTGCTCATACGTTGATGAAGGTACTGACACTATCGCTACGGGTGCGTTTTATAATCTACTTTAAATTCATAGATTTTATTGTGTACATATTTTTCCGCATAAGATTTTTGGGGGATTTTATTATTATTACGTGATTCTATAACTTAAATATCATGCGTTTGGCCGTTTGCTATAATTAAAAAATAGTGAACATATGAATTCTTAAAACAGATTTGTTTCGTTAGGATTCGTTTATTTTTATGTTAATTATATTTGTAAGTAGAATTAATTAAATTATTATTATATTATTATACAGGGTGATTCAGCTAACCCGTTCATTAGAAGTTTATGGACTTTCCGTTGAAATATTTGTTTAAAAATTTGGAATAGGGAATTGCTTGAAAAGTTCTATTTAATTAAAATATTTCAGCTCTTCTAGCACTTCCGGTTACACCGAAAGTGGCAACCAACTTTCTTATTTTAAATAGAATAATTTATTTTGTTTGTATATTTGAATTCTACCCTAAAATCTGAGTTACTTTCATGTAGCACAACCTATATGAAAAATCAATAGTTTTTGAGATATTCTCATTTTTTTGAGAAAAATTGGTTTTGTAGTATTGTTTTCAAACGCTTGTCAATGATTAAAAAAGAAAGTTATAGTAACAAAATTTGGGCTATATTTAGGAGGACTGTTAATTTGAAATGATGTGTAATTTGACATCTCATTATTTACAGGGTGTTCAAAATGTTTGTCTAAATCTGACTAACCAACTGCCCAAAAATCAATTTTTTTAAATGGAACACCCTGTATCTTGTTGGTCTATGTGATGGAGAATTAAATGGTCTTTCAATCTTCATAAGGGTTCCCTATACCTATCTGTTACCATTTTTCTGCTATCGATGTATTTACATTCGACACACAATATTTCTCTATTTTATTAAATAATTTCTGACTAGTGGCCTGTGGAAATTAAAACAATGTGCCTTATTTATCAAACTTGTAAACGTCGACGTGACATATTATACACGATATGCAAATCCAACAAGAATATTCGAATGAAGACATACTAAATTTATTTAAATATATGTTTGTATGTGGCAAACCCCCAAACTAGTAGACATAAATTTAAATAGTAAATAACGAGTAGCAGCGTGCAATGTGTAGACATTTCAACGCTTTTGCCAAAATGGCGTCTTTGGGGTAAACAAACCTTTGTATTCATTCGAGGGTGTGTAATTACTGTTGTTTTTGTGTACTTTTAGTGGTATGTTTTAATTAAGTTAGTTATAGAATCCTTGAAAGAATATTTTAACTCAATTTATGTTTAAAATTACAAAATTAACAGGGATTCTAAGAAATTTAACACTGTCATGATTTCTTCTACTACCACAGTTCACTACACAACAAAATTATGGTAAATTACAAATCAATTAAACGTATATATTAAATCATATAACTCAATCATAAAACCCATCTAATTATACTTAAGTTTGACCTGCAGTAGCCATTTTTAAAGGTCTTTGACAGCTATCTGATAGTGCATTGAAATGCCTTATTAAAATGTGACATATAACCTAAAAATTGACAAAAATGAATACCTACTTCTAGATACGTCGAATTCTAACCTAAACTACGTATCATCTGACTAATTACCAAATGTCAAAGAAAATTCCAAAACCTACCTTATTTAAACGACCGTTATAAATGAAAATCTCAAAAGTCTACCTCACGCTATATTCACCATAAAGCTTATGACGTCAAGCCAATGCGAGAATGTTCTGTGTATTTGAATAAATGCGGATATTTTTGGAAAGTTTTTCTACATAACAAGTAATTGTATGTTCTTTAAAATTTAGTGTGCTTTAACATTTACTGTTGCTATTTCTAGTTGTGATGTATTTCCTTGATAGTCTATCCTCTTCCGGTAATTCTTTGCACCCCTAGTTTGCCCTGCTTGTCTACCGCTGTCTTGGATCGGGGAGATCAAATTGTTGGAAACTCGCAGTCTTCTACTGTAGGATTAGATGTATGATAGTTGGATTTTCTTATAAAAATTCGTTGGACATTAGTATAAAATCTAAAAAACGTAATTATAGAACTCACTAGTGATTTGCATCTAAAGTAGAAATGTTTTTACTTTCTCTTTTTCAAATTAATGACAAAATGTAAATATTATAAATTATATACCAGATATGCTATTATTGTTATTATTTGACTAACCATTTAGACATCTATACGTTAAAAAATAAACACTTAGAAATTCGGATTCTATAACGAAATCATTTTTGTTCTCTCTCTTCGTTTTTTTCGTATTCAGTTTTAACTTCTTGTAAATCATTTCGTATGTTTTGATTTAGAGGACTTAACTTAAGTGCCACTTCCAATTCATTTATACTTTCTCTGAGATAACCCATTCTTTGTAATGCTAAACCGCGCCTGCTAATGCAAGTCACTCTCTGCTCCAAATTAGAAGAAACTGCTGGTATCAATAAGTCAAGAGCGAATGAGCAATCTTGTGCGCACTTACAAAAATTTTCTAAAAAATTAATCGTAAAATTAGAGGTCTTGAATCAGTTATTTTTACCTTGTTTCAAGTGAGCTTCTGCTCGTCCAATGTATAAATCCGGAAACTGATCACACAATTTTATACCAAAACTAAATGCGCTGATCGCGCCTAAATAATTACCAGCTTTTAAAAACTCTTGACCTTTGGAGTTTAAATAGAGCGGATTCTTTTCTTCGGGTCTTAAATCTTCACTTATAAATCCGACAGATCTTCTGACTTCCGCTTGTTTTCTCAACCATTCTTCTTCTTCGGCTAATTGAGACTCTCGGCATGGTGTAGGAAAATTTCTAGCGGTGAAATCAATGCGAATGGTGGCAGATTTTCTTGGCAAGGGTGTCGGCATGGAAGGTTTTAGTTTACTTCCGTTTTTTAGGTGTATAAAGTGACAATCCTTTAAAATTATTTATTTTTTTGTTGATTACATCGTTGCCTTTCTCATCAATAGTTTCAATTTCAATGCATTTGGGTTCAATTGTATTATGCCATTTATGAAAATCGCCCAAAGCTGCTGTTTTTTCTTCGTTCTTAATTTTTTTCAATCTTGTCTCTTTGCTTAGTGTCAATTTCTATTTGTTCCCTTACAGCGATTCTTTTTAATTCATTTTTTTTCTCAAACCGTTTTTGACATTCTTGTTGCAATTTCAAATGTTCTTCTTCGATGTATTTTTTCTTCAACTCTTGTTTATCTTCTTTGGGCAAATTAATTTCTAAGCTCTCCCAATATTGTTCTTCGCACTTCAATAATTCAAATACTATTTCAGTAGGTGTTTTTGTACATTTACTTTCGGCTACGTTAACTTCATAAAGTAGAAAGGCTTCAAAAACCACTTTTCGAACGTCGCCTTTATATAATTGGGAGACGTAAATAAATCTATTTTTGACGGTGGTGCACCGTGTGATGGTATTTGTATTATTACAAACGCATTTGACTGTCTCCATTTGTAATCTTTACTATTAAAGGCATAGTTATTGTGTTTATAAATTTGATTGATTCAACAATTCATTACGTTCCCATGGAGTCTTTGAATACAAATCAAGTGTTGTAGCTGAGGCGCAGCATAATAAGCATACAGTAGTGTATCTCTCAAGCGGGGCATTTGAAGTAAAAAATATTAAAAAATTAAATAAATCTGAATATAAGTTTTTTTTAATAATCAATTTAATTTGTTTTGAATTATTCCATTCACTGAATTGCATGTATAATCATTAAATCTTGGAATCAAGTGACCTTTTCACAGATGATGTAATCTGGTTATTATCTGCCCATAGTGTATTGTAAAACATTTATGATTACCTTGGCATTCATTTTTATCTGTAGTTGCCAGTTGGTATCCAATCCAATGCAGAAATAGAATTACTTCAAAGTTAAAGAAAGTTCCATATAAACACGGAAATCTTCTAAATAACCATAGGGGGACACCAAAAACCATTAAATCGTTCTTAAGGCCATTTCCAGTATTATCCGATCAATATGAAAATAAATTCATTTCAGATTTAAACACGAACAAATACATGTAAAGTAAATAATAACATTGGTGGAAGAGATACGTGTTCATTAGCAAAAGATGTCATAACCAAGTCGCCTTTATAAATTATATCTTACATACAAAATTATACAGGGTGGGGCACTACCAACGAATTATTCTATAGCATAAAACGACATAATGTTAGAAATTTTAAGGCATACATATGTCAAGATTATTTGAAACCATATTTTAAAAATATTTTCGATTGTACATGGTGCTCTAGAAACAAGTGCCATATCAAAGTTGGGTTATTTTAAATAGATCACCCTGTATTTTTTTCTATTTTTGAATTGTACGATAAAAAATAATGTATGTTCTTTACCATGTCCCTATACCTACTTACTTCCGTTTCTGGGATAAATCGATTTTACCTGATTTGCAGACCCTCCCAAAAAAAATGCAATAACTTCAAGAATAAGAATAAGCAACTTTGGTTTACACCACCTTACTAAGAGCCTTCTTTTGCAATATTTACTATTATGTAATGATGTACAGAGTGTTTTTAATACTACCGCATAAGACTAACGACTTAAAACTTAAATAACTTGCTTAACTTAAATAGAACACTCTACATTTCTGTAGGTTGTTGAAAGCTGGAACTAATTACCTATTAGTCGGTATTAGGGTTACCAACCCCTAACTCTGATAGTTTTCGAGATATTTTAAAATTTGATAGTTTAACAATTTACAATGTACTGGTGTCTAAGTTACAGTGCGAAATATCCCTAATATGGACATTATCTTGTAACTTTAAGTTTTAAATATTTACCTTAAAAATTTTTATTTTTTTCAGAAAAAATAAACACAAATGTGCTAGTATCCTGGGCTCTAAGAGTCAGTTGAATTACGCACACCGGTCACAATTTACTAATGTTTAACAACAGAACCGTTATTTGGTACTTCAAAAATCGAACATACTCTTAACATGGACAAACTTTAACTTGTTAACTAAGAATGTAATACAAATCGCTCTAATAGTAGTACGATAATTTCGAAAACCATTATTTTTAGAATTTTTTTAACCAATGTTTACAGTGTCATCGATTTTTGCTGAAACTAATTAGAATTGCTTTTGTTTGTGACAGGTGGGCGTGATTCGACTGACTCTTAGAGCTAGGCATAAGTCATGAGCACATTTCTGTTATTTTGTTCTAAAAAAATTTTTTTAAGGTTAATATTAAAAGCTGGATTGGCCTATACATTAAAAATGTTTGCAAGATAATGTTCATTTTACTGATATCTCACAGGTAACTTAAATTCCAGTAAATTGCAAATTGTTAAACTCCCAAATTTTAAAATATCTCAAAAACTATCAGAGTTAGAGTTGGTACCATTAATACCAATTGAAAGGTAACTAGTTTCTGATACCAACAAGCATCAAATAAACTACACACATAAACAAACATAAAATATACATAAAAATATAGAACTTTTGCATAAGTTTATAGAAAATGTTAGTAATACAAACAGATTCTGGATTGCGCCATTCCTAAAATTAAATCAACAAAATAAGATACACAACAGTTACCAGTACAAAAAAAATTTTATACAGTCCAAAAATTAAAATGTGCAGCTTGTCACAATGAATAAGGTCAAAACAAAGTTGTTAAAAAATTCACGCAAACTCTCACATTGCCTGCTATTTCTCTTACCCCTAACGATAGACTATCTAATACTGCAATTCTGTACTTACAAATCATAACGGAAGATTGGATCTTATGATCTGATCGTAGCGAAACATTTTAAAGATCGGTATTATTTCAATTCTGTACCTCTGTCAAATTTTATAAAGTCTGTCTGTAAAGATTTAGGAAAATCCGTAAAAGCGTGGCTCGTTTGTCCGAGTGAGATAACAGACCTATATTATTTAAATAGACTGGCAGCGTATATGAGATGCGCAAACATAAAACGCTCCGATTAGATTAATTCGTCGGGGGTATTTTGACTTGCGCACTGAAAACTACTTAGGTTACGCTTGCATCACCCCTGGATAAAAGGGGGGGCTTTAGGGGCTATACTCCAGGCTTGGGTATACGTAATAAAGTTGCTATATCGTGCATATTTTTTTTCTGGCACAATTTGTGCACAATATAGCAACATATTTTATTAGATAATAAAAAACAGTAAAATTTTTATAATGATTTACGCGAATAAATCAGGGTACCATTCCGATTGTTGTTTTTTTATTAATAGAATTATTATTGATGTCATTATTAATACAATTTTTAATCTTTTTTTAAAATATTAAATTCACTTTACAAAATTGTATTATGATAATAAAGTTAATAAAAAAAAATGCTGCAATCGGAATCGAACTCGCAAATATTTAAAAATTACTAGTCAACAAATTAACTAATTCGTCCGCTTAATTAATAGAAATCCATTCGGTTAATAAATAAAATTTTACAAAAAATATGTTATTTTACTAATTTTTAGTAAAATATGCTTTGAATATTCACTCTTATCTCATCAATTTCTTTTTATTATATTTATCCAACATAATATGTTGTTATATTGTGTTCAAATTGTGCCAGAAAAAAGATATACGTTAATTTTTAATTTAACATAGAAATGCTTATGTCAACTTTTCGGTGGGACAGACGTTATAATAGTTACGATTGCTATTTCATTAGTTGTTATAATTTAATCTATTTTGATTAATGATTTCAAAAGTCAAACAAAAAGAGATGCGAATGCATTTTCGGACGTGTTACGTTAACACGAGACGATTCTAGATGTCGCAACACTTATTAAAAAGAGAGAAAAACATCTGTGAAACATAGAAATTGCGATTTTCCTTTTCTAGAATTACAAAGGGTCGAAATAATGGGAGAATCTAGGTTGTCGGCACTTTCTTTGTTGTTGATTGAAAGCGACCTAATGAGATTTTTAGTACTTTCCGACATTTTTGATAAATTTTCAGTATCAAAAACAAAAAAACTTTTTTTTAATTCCAAATAAACCTATACATGATTACGTAGTTTTGTATCAGTACAACTAATTATAGGGGCAGGGGCCTACATTTTGATGTAGCACCAGACTCCAAAAACCGTAAGTCCGATGGTGTGCATTACGTATTCTAGTTTGATAATATTTTATAGAGTAACTACAAAGAGACGTGAAAAGTGGATGATCCTAATGACAAATAAGGACACTTGAATTTGTTCAATATACTTTCTTGAAGGTTTTATTTTTATAAATAACAAACGAAGCCTTAACCTAGATGGTGCCCCACAACCAATTTAAAGCCATTGTTGAAAATCAAATTATTTTCGGAAATTAAAACATATGAATTTTTGTTCCTAAATTGTTGTTTAGTTTTGCTGTAAAGGGTGTTTGAAAACGGTCACAAAAACGTTTAATTCAATAAGGAAAGAATTCCTTTAATCCTTATTTTGAATGATAAATAAATTCATTTGACAAATACAGTTACTTACATGACAACGATTGAAATGTAGATGAGTATAGGCAATCCATCGTAACCGTGGAAAAAGTTGAACGTTGCGCAGGTAAGGTACAGTAGTTGGTACCCGGTTGTACACTCAAAAGCAAAATGATTTCGTAACTATTGGTTATTGCAGCATCAAACACTGGCGGTATAAAATAGATCAGCGTAGGTACACCGTAGATTGTTTAAAATATTGCTTCACATTAATTTATTCAATTTAATTTGTAATATATATATACAGCGTGTTTCAAAAATGACTTTACAACTTTAAAAATTCATATAATGTTTATCAAACAAGGTACAGAGCTGGTTTTGGTGTTGTTTTAAAGGAGAACACTTCAAGTTTTGACTCGCGTAGTCCGCTAGTGCCTGGTCGCGCCGCACTAGCGCTAGCGGCAGTTACGTCAAAGATGGCTGCCTTCACCGGACCCGAGCGTGCTAGCTGTGTGTTTTGGTTTGAAGAATCGAAGTCTGCGACAACAGTTCAGCGTAATTTTCGTACCAAGTACGCTAAAGATCCTCCTAGTAGGCCTACAATTTATGAGTGGCATAGATGTTTTGTAGAAACAGGGTGTTCAGTAAAACATACAAAATCCTCAGGTCGTCTAAGCACATCTGACGAAGTCGTTGAGCAAGTGAGACAAAGTTTTGTCAACAGCCTTACGAAATCGACCCGGCGTGCATCTCGTGAGCTTCAAGTCCCATATACGACAGTTTGGCGAGTGTTGAGGAAACGTTTGCATTTGAAACCATACCGATATTCGCTTGGAATAACCAACGGAAGTCACATAGAACATCTGTAGTTTAAGGTAAAAAAACTTGAAGTGTTTTCCTTTAAAACAACACCAAAACCAGCTCTGTACCTTGTTTGATAAACATTATATGAATTTTTAAAGTTGTAAAGTCCTTTTTGAAACACCCTGTATAATAGCGTCGTTTTGCTAATATTGTTATTAACAATTATGCCCAAAAGATGTTAATTTCGTAAGGTGCATTACAACAATGGCAATTAAATATAAAACTTATATAATAATAAAAAAAATTAAAACTAAAATTATAACATATAGATATAGTTTCCAGTTATCGTCCTTTATAATTTGAAATATAAAATTGTATCTTTTATTTTTCTAATTTTAATTTAATAACTACATTTTCGGCTGAAAATTTGTATCATTGGTCATTCTTGTAACAATGACTAATCTAGGATACAAAAGCTAGGTTGTACAAACAATAATTAAGTCTGTTGTTAAGTAAATGTCCTTCTGATTGGTTAAAATTTAAATCTTAAATCCTCTCTGATTGGCGAACAAATTGTTAATAACTTGAGGTAACACAGACATAAAATATTTCCAGTAAGTAGACCATGTCCATTTGTATAGAGTTACAGGTTTTCAGCTGAATCGGTTTTTTCGTTTCATTATTCGTCTAAGATGCTATCGTCGAGACAAACCCTGTATACCACGGATAAAGAATACCTTACAGATACTGTATGCAAGAGGAAAGTATTCGCAGATAGCTCAGATACACAAATTAATGTTTTGTTTAAAATATTTTTTAGTGTTGACAATCAGGAGCTATAAGTAAATTAACTATGGATAGCTACAATTCTAGAAGCGTTTTATGTTCTATCCTATAATGTAAGAAACTAGTAAATTTTTACAAGAGCCATCTGTATACTAGTAGTTGTCAAGCTGTGGTATCTATAGCGCTATTACACCGCCATTGCTAAAAGTGTGCCTCCTCTTTCCTATTTTTCTTCTCCTATTTACAAATTCCCATTCTTGTCCTTCATTCCTGATTTCTTTTATCTTCTGTTCGATCATTTCTCTATAGTCTATAGTCTCACATCCTTTTTTATATTCTTCTCTATTTACAGTATTAACCAAAATAAACAGTACTGAAACCGAATCCGCTGTAATTGCCTTCTCGATCAGCTGAGTCAATTGTTGATTGTTGCCACGGCTGCGTGTTCATTACTTATTTCTTAGTTGAGGTTAGTTTTTGCTAACATATGGTGCTAACAACGGTAGAGCAAACTTTTATCGTAGAGCATTATTTTCGCTTATACGGAATTGGACGTGCGGGTGCGCCAAGCTTGTCACACACTACATTACAATTTCAAGAACATTTCCACAAAAACCCGCCTAGTAATTCTGTGATTCTTAGATTTTGCTTCCTTTGACTTGTATGAGTTGGTAAAATTTATATGTAATGTTACTATGTGTACCATAATAAAATTACCATTTCAGTACTGTTTATTTTGGCGCATACTGTATTTTTCCATTTTCTTCTTCCGTTCCTCATTTCTTTTTTTCCCCTCTAATATTCCCCATCCCACCAATCTGCTTTTACACCATATTTTTTTTTCCCTATTTTGAAACTTTTCTTTTTCGTTGCCTTCTCCATTTTCTCTATTATACTTCAACTCCTTTTCTACCTCTCCCGCTGCTTTTTGATCTGTTTCCATTTGTTCCATATATCTTTCTTTACTTTCTTCTTCCATATTCTCATTTCTCCCATTTTGGATTTTCTTCTTGTTTCCACTCTTCCTCTGCTATCAAAGATCAGTTCTATCGACAAGTGGTCCGAGTCTACCTCATCTCCTATTACCATAAATTCTATATCCTCTTTACTATATTTTCGTTTGCAATTGCATAATCCATTACGCGGATTCTCCCTTTGCCCCTTTTCACATAATTCTAATATTTTATTCCCTGTCCGTTTATTTTTTTATTCTTCGAATTTCTCTTTTTTGTTCTCTATTTATTTCCACCCCTTCTTTCCTAATTCTTGCATTCAAATCACCTCCTACAATGATTTTCTTTCCTTTCCTTCTTTAATCATCATCAGTTTTTTTCCTTCTTCCCCAGCATATACCATTATTTCGTATTCTTCCCTTTCTTCTGTCTTTACTATAGTTTTCATCGTTCATTTTGTCTTATTTATCCCTATTAAAACTTCTTCCTCCCACTTCTTTCTTGCCCCAGTAATTATTCCTCTTTTTGCCCTACCCCTTCTCTTATCACTTTCCGGTAATTGAACTTCCCATATGAAGTCGTCTGGCAATTTATTACTTCATATTACCCAATCTCTTTACTCCATCGATGTTTCTATCAGTCCTACAAGTTCCTTATATATACTTCCAAAACTCTTCCCCTATTCTTTATCCCCACATTTTGTTCCAAAATAATATTTTACTTTTTGCTTATTATCCCTCTCCTCTTTTCCCTTTCTAGTTTCTTGCGTCTATTATTCTTATCTTTCCTTTCTTCTCCACCCATTTTGTTTCTTCTCCCAACACCCATAATCTCAAATATATCCTATTTTTACACCTTTTCATTCTCTTTCCATTCTCCTTGCCTCCATTCTTATTATTACCTGTATTCCCCTTTCCTTTTTGTTCATGTCGTCACTTTGTCTTCCAGTCGTTTACACTTGGCCTCTAGAATCTCATTTATTTTCTTCTTTTTTTCGTTACTCATTGCTTGTTCTTTTGCTTTTCCATATTTCAATGTTATTTCTTTTACCTCGTTTCATATATTCTCCTTTAGTTCCTTTCCTTCTTCCTTTTTTTCTCTTTTTCGATTTCTCTTTTCTTTTCCGGGGAACTTATCACTTTCTTGCTTTTCTAAATATCTTGTACAGCTCTTCAGACAGAAAGTAGAAAGGTGTGGTTGGGTCTGGTTTTTGTTTGGTTAGGCAAGAAAGACTGTTAACATAGAATATACTTCTTTTAGTTACTACTTGGTTAGTTACTTCGTTGGACTACTTTGAAATTGATTTTTTTTTAAAGGGATACCTTTACAACACTGTAAATAGTTTACATTTTGCAACGTCGCATCTCAAATTGTTTTTGTGTATATCATGGAAGTTGGTGTAAAAAAATGATTAATTTTATCCTAGATTTGAACTAATGAATTTCAAAAAAACATTTAATAAATTGTGTCAATAATAAAATGTTATACTGGCTAAGCCTAGTAATGGCAGAAGGTAATTCTCATGCGGGTGCTGTAGAAGAGTGGGATGGAAAAGAAAAACGTAACTAAGAACTCTTCCAATCATTATTTATGAGTAAAATTAAATTATGTTTGTAGCAGTTGATAATATAGAATGTGCAGTTTGTTTACAACCATGCATTCATCCCGCACAGTTACCATGCGGGCATATATTTTGCTTTTTGTGCGTAAAAGGAATAGCAAATCAAAGTAAACGTTGTGCAATGTGCCGTCAAGAAATTCCTAGAGATTTCATCGAACAACCTAAATTACTTCAACATCCCGAACCGGTAGAGAAATTTGATGGTGGATACCAATGGTTTTATGAGGGTAGAAATGGTAAGTTTATTTCATTGCCGTTAATTTTAAGTAGGGAATGCAGTGTTGAAGGTTGGTGGAAATATGATGCACGTACTAATGAAGACATAGAAGAGGCTTCAAAATTACATTGTGCCAAGTTTGAGATTTTAATATGTGGCGAGACCTACGTTATCGATTTCGAAAATAAAGTTCAGTTTCCCAAAAAGAGCCCAAGTCGTAAAAGATTTATTAAACGAGATATTATTTGTAATGTTGTTGATGTAAAAGGAGTTGCTGGAATCAACCTGTGAAATGTGTACCGTGTAAATTACTTAGAATTTTGCATTTTATGTAGGTTAAGGTTGAATAAATGTTTGTCGCAAGAGTTTTTTTTATATTTGTCTTCAATAATTTTATAGGTTGGTGGCAGTATGATGAGCGAACAAGTCGTGAATTAGAATCTTGTTATAAGGCTGGAGAAAGGACATGTGAATTGCTTATTGCGGGTTTTCTATATGTTGCCGACTTGGATACTATGCTTCAAATGAGAAGGAATGACCATTCGAGACGGAGGAGAATAAAAAGAGATCTTGCTACAGTGCCAAAAAAAGGTACATTTAAAAACATGCATTCAAGAACTACTACTAGGTACAATTTTTTGTAGGGGTTGCGGGATTACGTACAGATTCTGAACAATCCCGGCCATATATAGAAAATGAGCTTACAGTTGATGATCAAAGACCGCATAGCGTCACAGAAGGACGGACTGATAGCTTAACTCCAGCGACACCCTCAAATACTCCACAAACACCAGCAAGTGGCAGAGAATCTCCCCGGCAGCAAGATCTAGAAGCAACAGTGGAACGAATAAGATCATTGCGGTTAGATGGTACAGACAATTCCATTAGGTTAAGAGTTGTACACAATGATCAAGGTGAAATAGAAGATGGTCGTACAAGTAATGCTAACAGTAGAGAGGAGTACCGATCTCACTATAGTCGTTTTCAATTTTAATTAATAAATGGATGTGTTTATTGGTGATGGTTCATCTTTCTAATGCCTAATGTGCAAATAAATTAAGAACATATTCATACAATATTAAATTTTGTTATATTCTCGGATGATACTATTATACTTTTGTTAAAATGTGATTGTACCTATTATCAAGTAAAAGACAAATAATTTTAATTGTTTATTTTAACACAATGCAAACAGGTTGACGCTTCTATACAATTTTTATATGTATAACAGATTTGGTAATTTTGATACATATACTAATGATATGCTTATTCCTTGATTGATTAAATTTTAAATGAAAGCAATCAATAGTCATAACTAAACTAAATCGATTAACAAATTTACAAACAATTGTTTTCATGGAAAAAATAAAATCCACACACGTTTTCTTAAAACAACAGAAAAAAGAATTTATTTGAATGTTTGTGACAAAGGAAATATTTTCAAACGTGCACAAAATTAAATAAACGTTCACCACATTTCACGACGGACTTTCTTTTTTAAGTTTTAATGAATAATCAAGCATAGATTTAAACATTTTCCTTAAATATATGCATCTACTCTTATTTGTTTTAAATAATGTAACATTAATTGGGGATTTTAAAGAGATCTCCTGCCGATGGTAGAGGCGAAAGTCCATGAGTTACATCAGGTAGTCTAGTTAAGTCTGGGAGATTTCTAATGTGTGTTCTTAATTCTTGTCGTACGGCAAAGATTTTCTGCAGCCGATCTTGATATTCCTGAAACGTAAGAAAATCGAATATATAAAGCACCCCAATTGGCTGATAATAGTGATAATACCTTATTGTGTTGGGGAAAAGACCATACAGGAGCAGAGAAAAGGAGAAGTAGGTTGTGAAGGGAGAATATTAAATCAGTAACGATTCTACATCAATCGAAGTTATGCCTTAGATATGTTAATACACCTAAATGCTATCAAAATAGTATAATACTGCTTTAATTCAAAGTTTCATGCCACAAACAAAATGAATTTGGTTCCACAAAACTTTGATGCAAGTTGACTGAAGTTATAGCAGAAATTAATGTCAGGTTCCAAAAGCAATATATATGAGTTTGAAAGCTAAAATGAACTTTGCAAGGGATCTTCCCTAAAAAAAATCACAACTTTATAGGTTCATTTCTATTTTAAAAATGAAATTATCACGAATAATATAATTTTTCTTTAATAAGTGTTGCGACATCTAGTGTAGATTCGTTCTAACGTAACACGTCCGGTGTTTCATATACAAGGTGATCTGCGTAGAGCGTGCATTAAAAGTTTTTAACTTGCCGATAAATCAGGCTCTTGAAATTTGGTTCGCGACCATAATCGATCATTTTTGTTTTACCTAAAATATTTTCAGACTTTCAGTTATACAGGGTGTGCCAAATATTGTTATCAACTTTTTTATTTTAAATACAAACCTATAATCCATTTTACATGGGTCGATTGGCCATATATTTCTGATTTATATAATCTAAATTATGTTATCTTATTCTTGACCGTTTTTGACATACAGTAAAACCTCTATTTTCGGCCACCTCTAAAACCGGCCAAGTTTTCCAAGTCAAAAACCAATTATTTATTTATTTATTACAGGAAGCCCCATATTAAACAAATACAAAATGTACAATCTGAAATTAATTAATTTTAGAAAATCCTGATAAGATCCAAAACAATAAAAAAAAAATAAATAAAACATTATTTAGAAATTTAGATTTAAAATGTTGAAAACATAAACTTAAAATATATTATCGATAATTATTACCAACTAGAAAGAAAATCTATTAAATATTAGAAGATAATTATACTAAAGTAACCAAAAAATTTAATTTAAGTAGTAAGCAACATCAATATTTGGCAGTTCCTTAATGAGATGTATCTTAGTATTCTATTCGCAATCATAGTAATTAACATTAAAGAAAGAATTAGCAGTTTTTATTAATCTTAAAAGAGGAGAATGTAGAAGATAATTAGTTTTATTAAAATTTAAAAAGAACTGGTTTGTGCTACGTAGATTTTTACTAGGAACGTTAAGATGGATTTCCTGTAGAAGAGATGGGCAGTCAATAATACCATTTAGTAATTTATGGAAAAATAATTGGTCTAGTAAAATTCTTCTAGCTTTCAAAGTATTAATATTAAAACTTGATAAAATTTGAAGATAATTTGAGGATGAAAGTCTTGCTTTATATGAGAGAAACCTTAAGAAACGATGTTGAATTTTTTCAATTTTACTATTTGTGTTATCAGATAAGGAGCCCAAACTGTACTGGCATATTCCAAGTGAGGACGAACTAACGAGGAATACAACAATTTGATTACAAACGGATTAGTGAATTGTAAGGAACATCTAATTATAAATCCTAAAACTCTACTTGCTTTGTTATTAATAAAATTTATATGTAAATTAAAATTTAAATTTTGTGAAAATATTACTCCTTGATCTTTTATGTAATTCGTAACTTGCAAGGGTTGACTATTGATATTGTAAGAAAACTGAATAGGGTTACTAATACGATGGAAGGAAATCGTACAGCACTTTTTAAATTTAGTTCTAACAAGTTTTAAATACTCCAATCATTAAAACGATCAGCAGATGACAATCCTCTAAAGATTTAATAAGTTTAAAGATTTTAACATCGTCAGCAAATAGGAGAAAATTTGAATGTCTGAATACTTCTTTAACAGCGTTTAAATAAATTAAAAATAGTAAAGGAGCAAGATGCGAACCTTGAGGAACACCCGAATAAACAGGAATTGGATGTGAAAAAAAAAACCATTACATTGAACTATTTGGACACGATTCAAAAGATAACTTTTTAACCAAGAAAGTAATGATCCAAGAATTCCAATATTTTCTAGCTTAGTAATTAAAATGGAATGATATACCCTATCAAAAGCTTTGGCAAAATCGGTATAGACAGCGTCCATCTGAGCATTTTGTTCAAAGGTTGAATAAATAGAATGTTGATACAATAACAAGTTAGTAGTAGTTGAACGTTTTGGAAAGAGCCCATGTTGTTCATCAATGATCAAGTGTTTTACTAAAGGAAAAATATTAGAAACAATGATTTTTTCAAAGAGTTTAGGAATTTCAGAATTTTTGTTATAGGTCTATAATTCTTAATGTCCGATTTATTTTTGTTTTTATAAATGGGAATTACAAACTAGTTTTCCAAGGATCAGGGTAAATTCCTGATGACAAAGACATAGAGAAAATAATATGTAACGGATGAACTAATACGTAAAAACATTTTTTTAAAAAATAGGTGGTATATTATCTGGCCCACATTTGACTTTGTCAGGAAGATTATTTAGTTCTTTTAAAATATCAGCAACACTAATGTCTACTTTATGAAGATTAAAGATAAAGATTTTGGTTTGTATAGATTACCATTATTACATGATTCATACAGAGCCAAAGTGTTGAGCAAATAGATTAACTATTTCCTGACCATTGCAGCCTTTTGACGCATTAAAAATCATTTCAGATGGCAAATAATTATCACTTTATAAGGAAATATCCATATTAATGACCCTCCTAATAGCGAACACCTCTCGATAATGGCCATGGCCACTTATTTGTAAACTTTCTTTGAAAAATACATGTAATTCAACCTCCCATATCCGGCTATTCTTAAGTAAGGTCATTACTAGACAACAGCTTAGCGTTCAAGTTGTGCATAATATATAATTGTTTCAATGTGTGAGGCTTAAGTAATTACAGGTATTTAAGAACGGATTTAAAGAATTTGTTCGATTTACAATAGACAGTTATTACAGAGAAAGCGCTATTAAAAAGCTCATTAATCTCACCTCAAAAATAGTATTTTGCGTACATAGTTTGAGTTAGTATGTTCAACAGTGCTGTTACATATAGACGTACGGAAAAATTACAATGTCGCTTAAAGAGAAAATTGATATAACTGTGGAAAGTGAAAAGTTCAATACCAGTGCTAGAAAGTTGGCTGAAAAATTTAGTGTTGGAAGAACACAAATTAACGATATTTTAAAAAACAAATGTGATTTAAAAAAGCTATTTAAATGTTTGATTTTTTTATATAACTAGTAGTTAAATTTATAAGAAATCCATTAAATTTCATATAACTTTTTTTCTATTGTATTCAAATGTTGTCATATCCTGCTTCCAAGTATTACAAACAAGCACATGTTTCACAAACAGTGATGCAATAAAAAGCAATCAAAAAATTATCGAAAATATACTTAAAACTACTTCTCAAAAACGTAAAAAGAGTAATTACTCTTAAGGTCTTAAGAAAAGGACAGACATAGAAATTTACCTGCAACAGCAGGTTGTTGAAGTACTTACTACCTGCTTATGAAATCTTTTTGGTAAATCCCTTTTAATCCTTGAATTTGAAATTGAAATTCATATTTGCATATATTCCCAATAACTTTGTACATGTTAACAAATCACATCTTGAGTAATTTAATTAAATGAAGATTTATTACTCACTAATTCTGTAGGTGATTAGGATTATTTACAAAAGAGAAACTCTATGATCGTATTACTATAAATTGTATATAGTTTGTACTTGAACATGTTTTTCAAATCACTGTCAGTATTAGCGACATTAGCGTATTCTTTACAAATCCCACCAACAAAAAAATTTTAATACGCTTTTGCTTTGGAAGTTCTTGTAGAAAATATAAAAGAATATAACTTAGTTACTTTGCAATTGCCCGTTATTGATTGCAAATCGTTAGCGCGAATATTGATTTTCCTTTCAATTTGTAGTTTCGTTCTTATATTTTTATTGCTTATTCGTTATATCCCTAAATTGTTATAAAATGCGAAGTACTTGTAAGGTACGAAAGAGGGGACGTGCTTCTAAAGCTCAAAGATCTCGAAGAGTGCGAGAAAGTGTTTTACAGTTTATAAAAAATGGAAACGATATTCCAGAAGATGCTCAATCTGTCCTATTTCGAACAGTAAGTATACAGATCTCATACAACGTGTTTGGATAATTTGAATGCGGAAACAATTTTTATAGTATGTTATGTTCGTTCTAGTGTGTTTAGAATAAGGGTTTTATGTTTTGGTTTTCGGTTGTAGTTATAAAATAGTTATTTACGTAACATGTGTGGAAACAGATTCTTTCGGGAATGAGTGCCCGTTTCCAAACCCGAGTGCGCGTTAGTTGGTTATATAAATTTTGAGGTTATGTGTAGATACAAAAGTTGTAGATCTTTTTATTACCTACAACTTTGCTATTTAACTTTTTTCCATAAGACTTGTAGTTTTGCCGGAAATCGAGATATTTGAATTCCAATGGTCCATAGACAAATTTTATAGTAAACTTATTATATTATTGTTTCTGTATGCTTAAACAATAAAGAATATGGTCTTTTATTTGGCCCACATAGTCTATTCACGATAATTGTTTAATTTAAGGCATTAATAGTTTAAAATAGTTATAAATGTATACTCCTCTGGCCTCCCCATTAATAGATTATAATGATTTAAATACGGATGCCATTATGTTTTTTTTTAATAAGATCATATGCTTTTATAAACATCAAAACATATTTTATCAAAATACACTGTAAAAGTATTTATTAGTATAAAAAAAATAACTTAAGAAAGAAGTAAAATTTGACTTAAAATCGCAAAGGTATGTTTTTGTCCTTGAACTATGCGCGTACAACAGTGTGAAGTTAGAAGCAAGCTAACAAAACTAATAATATTGCGTCGGTTTGTGATTCACTGTAGAAAAGTGTGTTTGTGCCAGTCGTTGGAGTATTTCCTTTGGTAAGCATATGTTTTTGTATTTTATCGTTACGAAATTGTTCATTTGCACAATGCAATGTTTATTGTGTGTAGATGTCATGTATTACGTTAAACTGTGGTCAGAAAAGCGAGTGATCTTGTTTTTGTAGGTTATGTGCGATTTTGTCACTTCTCTGGCGTATTTCATGCCAGAGAAAATACATAATCGCCAGGGAAGTGACAAAATTTTGTTTCGTTAATATTTAATATTTTAAGGCTTCATTTAATTTGTTCTAGATAGGTACTCGAGCATAATCAGACATCATGGGGGAATGTTAAAAAGAAGCTGAAAAATTACGCTACCAAAGAATTAAAAACGATTCAGTTAAAAATGCTGAATTAAACGAAAAAGAAAAGCAGCAATATAAAAGAAAAGGGATAAATTAAGAGCATAAATGATATGACTAAAAGAGAACAAAGAGCTATTAGAAAAATATGGAGAGAGAAGACTAAAAAGCATAGAGATCGCGTAAAGCTACAATTCACCGGAAACTATCCACGAACACCACCTACGTCTGATAATGAAGACCAACCTCCACTTCCACAAAACAATATCGCTCTGGCTACTAAAAGGCGGTCAGAAATTCAGCGGAAACTACGAAATAAACTTATAAAAAAACAAAAATATGAAATTAACCAGTTACATCAAAAGGTACGTGATTGTCAAAAGAAACTACGGCGCATCGGAAAACAGAAAATATAGAAGAGGTGAAGAAAAAATTATCATTTAGTCAGGTGGTCCAATATCAACTCAAAGCAAATATAAATTTGACAACGAATGATAATAAAAAGAAGATATTTAAAAAAGTATCAAGTGGCAAAATAGTCAAGAAATACAAAGTGTTGAACCAAATTAATATGAAACCTATAAGACAGTCATCTACTGCAAATAAAAGTTTGTTAGAGAAATATTCGCAAAGTTTTTTGAAAAAGATTGCAATAGTAGATTATGCCCATGTAAAAAAGATAGCATTACAAAAGGTAAAATAAAAAAACAGAAGAGATTGTTACAGTACACCTTGAAAAATGTACACACCAAGTATATAAAAACAAAAAATATAAAGTTAAGTTACACACTATTTTGCCGCCTACGACATTTTTGGTTGTAACCCCAAACATCCAACAAAGAGAAACTTGCTTATGTATAACTCATGCAAACACGGAGCTAACCTAGGCTCTCCTAAAACAGGCAAACATTATAGATTTTCCAAACTATCAGAGTATGCTTAATTATTTATGTCTTATGCCAGAATGTCTTAACTGCAAAACACGTTCTATATGTTATCATGAGTTCGACAATTATGTTTTGATCAAATACTATTCATGGCAATGTATTGCAGAGGACATTTTAGATACTAAAACCAAGAAAAAACGCAGAGTTCGAAATTATACCAAAATAAAATTAAACTGTGCTTCAAAAGACATTGTAATGAAACTTGAAGAAAACCTTGATATTTTTTTAAAGCATTAATCAAATATAGTCCATCAATATCAAACCATTAAAAGTCTAAAAGATAACTTAACTGATAAAGATGCTGTGCTTCACATGGACTTTTCTGAAAATTATAATACAAAATGTTTTTCAGAAGTTCAATCATTCCATTTTGGTGGGTCACGTACGCAAATAAGTTTGCATGCTGTGGTCTTATATACTAAGGGAGAAACAAACTGTTTTGCCACAATGTCAGAAAACCTAAACCATAATGTGCCTGTAATCTGGGCTCATCTAAAACCTGTCATAGAACTCCTTCCGTCCCCAGTAAGAAACGTTTATTTTTTAAGCGATGGCCCTGTTACTCAGTATCGTAACAAAGATATGTTTTTTTATTTACTTTGTAAATTGACTGAAACCTATCCGAATATTTGTGATTTTACCTGGAACTATCATGAAGCTCGTCATGGTAAAGGCGCTCCAGATGGTATCGGAGGGACTGTAAACGAACCGCTGACAAAATTGTAGCTTTAGGAACTGACATTGCTACGATTAACGACTTTGCTAGGGAATTAGACAAATATTGTACCGGCATTCAAATTTTTGTGTTACCCGAAGAAGAAATTGATTTTCAAAAGAGGATAATGGAAGATAATCGACCAAACATCAAACCTTTTACTGGTAAACTAAAAGTACATCAAGTACGAGGAAACTATCTGAGCAATACGTTGTACAGGGTGAACAAATAAGAATGCAAAGTGTTATATCTCAGGAACTACTCATAACAAAGTGGCCATAAGAAAAAGCTGCAAATTATTTTCAAAGTATTGAGATGGCCGCTAGGGGGTAGCCGCCATCTTGAATTTAAAAATTTGAATTTAGTCGGGTTTTCGCTATATTAACATAATAAATAAATAAATGCTTTTATAGTTGAGAAAATCCTCATCTTTTTATTTAATACTTTTTTTCCTATCTCTAAAAATAAAGTGAAGAGGGGTCTTTGAAAATGCTTTAAACAAATGCCAACAATTTCAAAATGGCCGAACATAATTTAATGAGCTTAGTGTCATTGAAAAGAGCTTCCTTAGGTTACAATTCTGACCGTATTTATGGTCATCGTAATTTGACATGTCGCCGCTAGAGGGCATTTTCCGAAATTATCACGGAAATTGCGATGTTTCTCGGAAAACTTAAATGGAACGGTATCATTTTGCATTTGAAATATTGCCATCTTTTTGTTTTTCTTTTTCATGACCTACTACTTATAATTTACCTTTTCCAACCTATCTAGTTTAATTTTAATATGTGCCGAGCATAAATTATGTCCATTAAATTATACTGAAAATTACTCAATAAAATTACTAAATTGATGACTATCGAAGTTATTTATGTTTTTTTTACGGATTTTGAGTTTGATAGGTAAAATAAAGTTACTCGTAAAAAACAACCCTTGTCCGTTGTTATTTTTTATTCAAAAATCGACTGATTTTTGACCTTGTCGTGGTAAAAAAGATGAGATTTATTCTGTTCTTCTTGCAATTTATCGCACTTTTCGAATAAATTTCAGAATATAGTATTTTTATCCAAAATTTTTAAGAAAAAAATTGAAAATCTGACCGAAATATAGATATTTTAGGTTAGGAATAAGATATCGAGGTGTGGTTTTCACCAGCTTATTTGGGCTTAATTTTACTATTTTTTTATGATAAGAAAATGATACCGTTCCATTTAAGTTTTCCGAGAAAAACTGCAATTTCCGTGATAATTTCGGAAAATTTCAACGACACCAAGCTCATTAAATTATGTTCGGCCATTTTGAAATTGTTGGCATTTGTTTACAAGCATTTTCAAAGACCCCTCTTCACTTTATTTTTAGAGATAGGGAAAAAAGTATTAAATGAAGAAGATGAGGATTTTTCTCAACTATAAAAAGCATTTATTTATTTGTTGTGTTAATATAGCGAAAACCCGACTAAATTCAAATTTTTAAATTCAAGATGTCGGCTAGGCCCCCTAGCGGCTATCTTTATAATTTGAAAATAATTTCCAGCGTTTTCTTATGACCACTTTTGTTATGAATTTTTTTACCGCAAGTCTCTACGATGAGTAGTTCCTGAGATATAACACTTTGCATTCTTATTTGTTCACCCTGTACATGAAGAGCCTCAGCTACTTTTGTAGCAATTTTTGTCCTCACTTCCACTTAGGCGACATTAAATACCCCCAAAATAAAAAAAAAACAAATTGGATGTTGCTGGGGTGTACACCGATTCTGAGGAAGATGTTAAAAAAAAATGTTGCACAAATATCTACTCATCTGATTAATACTACAGACAATGTATACACTGCTATGACTGTCAAGAACGGAGATTTTGTACTTGTGGGAATACCATATTAATAATAAAAAATATAGATATGCTGGCGTATGTTCGTCAGATTTTGATGAAGAAGGAGAGATCAGTGTTACTTTTTTAAAGATCTCCAATGAAGATTGTACTCTTTTTAGAATAAATAACAATGACATGTCTGATGTTAAATGGGAACAGATCTTCACCATATTACCAGTGCCAAATATACGTATGAAGGGTAACAGAGTATTCTACAAGTTTCCAAAGCCAGTTGATGTATTTTAAAAGGAAATTGTTTATTGTTTACTATTTAAGTAAAAAATATTTAGTTTCGTGGGAATTATTGATTCTGTTCTTTGCAAAAAAGTTTTCATTTATACTGTGCACTGATATTTTTTAAGTTTATTTGTTTAAATAGCCTCGAAACTGATAACTGTATCATTAGACAGTACTATTGTTTTGTTTTGTGAACGAAGTTTACATTTTTGTTTCATTTATAAATTTTATTTAGATTAAAGTGCCTTAAACATGGCTTCTAAGTTTTTGAACGTTTTATAATTAAAAACCATCAAACAATATGTACTGTGATTTTCATCTCAGATGAGACTGATAAGAAGAAAATATTAATTCTATTATTTGATACGGGTAATTGAAACTTAAGCATTAACAAACCATTAATATTAAAAAATAAGGTTGCATTTAAAAACTGTGAAGACTGAATGTATCTTGTATATTAAAAAATATCCAAATACTATAATTTATGTATGTTTGATTTAATATTAGTCCCCTTTCTTAGCTAATAATCAATGGCCTGTCACTTCCCTGCTTTGATTTGTCACTACTCTGCCAATAGTGTCATTCCCCTGGTAACACATTTTCCTCTGGTGCTTATAAAATTCAAAAAAATAGAAAAATCTTCTGGCCCTTATCATTGCAAATTAAAAAATTGTGTCAAATAGAGAAATTATCAATATTGAATGGAACAGATAACATTTTGTTCAGGGACAAAAAAAAATACCGTATATTCACCCGTAAACCGTTTATTACCCTTAAAAACGCACCCCCTACCACTTCCCGATCTCAGATCACCCGTAAATTATTTTTCCTATCATTTTCGCTATATTCTCTTCCTTTTCCTATCGGTTTCATCCTATTATTTTTTTGGTTTCACAAATTATCGACCTTGGTCTATAACCTATTTATTATCAAAGAAGTCCCCAAAAAATTCTATTTTGGTTTTTCGGATAAGCGAACTAGACCTCCAGATCATAAACCATACAAAAATAATAATAATGGAGATCATTTATCACCCCGCCTACCCCCCACCCCGCCCCCATTATCATCTTACGTAGATTACATAGGGAAAATAAAACGTACGCTAAAATGGTAAACTACTTTTCTGTAGAGTAGAAAATTCTTTATAAAGAGGCACAAATATCCTTATCGTCTAAAGAACTCATCTGTACCGTTGGAAAATATTTTTCAAGCATATCAATGTCAACAAATACATTTGTAATGTTAAGATCAAAACTGACCTATAGTGAAGTTGATGAGTTGAATTTGGAATATGTTAACTTCAAAAACTTTTTAGGATAGGTTCAATATTGCTGATTGAGTTTATCAAACAACACCGATCAGTATAATGTGGACGATGCGTTTAGTTTTGGCGTAAACATTGGTTAAAGTCAACGTAGTTGTATGAAGAAGCTCTAATATAAAAAACCTTACATTGTGCATGCTCCAACCTTGTAGATCAAGTTCAATTTGTTGAGCGGAACATAAATATACATAAATGGATATGATTAGCAAGCAAAACAACTATAAATTACTCACCTCTAAAGCTTGTTCAGCTTGTGTAAGTAACTCTTTTTGCACATGTAAAAAATCACCAAGCATTCCAAAAACTTTTTTCCTTAAATCTACTTCTTTAGTCAACCTTTCATTATAATCGTTTAATAGCTTGATGGCATCATTCACTTGAACATTAAGTTTCTCTGCAGATGATCTATCTTCAATTTCATCTAATAATGCTATTTCTGAAACGTTCCTAGGTAATTGTGCAACCCTTTGCCTAACAACTTCGTCTGCCGATGCTAAATTACTTTCAAGCTCTTGCAAAGCTTTTATTAATTCTTCGGGTTCAGGAGGATCACTAGCCGGAGTTTTTGGACTCAAATGTACATGAGTCTCCATGGTGCCGTCAACTTCAACAATAACTTCAGTATCGGCCTTCTTACGCACAGGACTAATATTACGCTTCTTCTCTTTTCCAATATTGTCAGTCTTTACTCTTTTACTAGGTGGGTTTTCGGCTGATAGTACTAAAATGAATTGTGAAAGCGACATAATTTAAAAAAAAAATGAATACAAACATAAAGCTTGTTTAAATTCTGTTATCTGCAATTCATCATACATTCCTCGTTCATCCCAAATACCTACTAGCCTGGTTAAACTTGATTTCATTTTATCATCGTAACCTATTGTGGAGAGATGCTCAAAAGCTTTTCTAAGAACTACTCCGAATTCTCTGCCATATTCGGGACCTTTTTTTCTGCTATTCTGAATAACATCATTGGCAAGATACATAAAAGTGAGTTTCTTACTATCTTTTGCTAAAAAGAATATGTTAAAAACAAGATGTTTGTTTGATTATGTAGAAATTACCTCTTAAAAGTTCCTTGTACCATGTTTTAACAACTTGTACATAATGTTTTCTATGATGAATCAGCCAAAATGATAGCGTTTGAATGCTTTGCGTTGAATTGTTACATTCTGCCAACTTTTTAATAAACGCACTTTCAGTAAATCCTGCCATTGCACTTTTGAAGAAATTCAAATAAAAATAAAGAACGTCATAAAGTTAACGAAGATTGCATTAACTGCAGGCGTCAAACATTTTGACTTTTGACGTAAGTTGTGAAAACTTTTATTTGATGTACAATTCGTTCGTCTTCGCATTATGTATTTATTTTCTCCTTCGAATTATTATTGTTTAATCTATTACGGAAAATCCAGTGCTTTAATATTTTATTAAAATGAGAATTTAAAGAAACGTGCGGTGGTTACCATTCCGATGACGTGCATTAACATCAACAAATATTTACATAACTACCATTTTTACTGGCAGCAGTTCTCAAAATTTTACTAGAATTTACTTTAAAGGAATTTATACACACACATCAAACCACTGCCATAGCGAAAGGGTGGTGTTAGAGATTACCCCCAACCCCACCCTCCCAATCCGCAACAGACTAAGAACCGAGACAGATCATAAAGTAAAATATGTTAAACTAAAAAAAAAAAAAAAAATAAAAAAAGATTTTAAAATTTTAAGTTTGAATATTATAATATTAAACAAAGGCTTATGTAATGAATAATAAACAATATACATAATGATAACAGAAATAACGATGCTTAAGGCTGTTTTATCACTCGGGACAATTTCAGATTTCTAGTAGGCGGTTCACTATTTTTATTTTTGTTACATAAATAGCTATTTGTTGTTTTTCTGTTTCTAAAACTGTTTAAAATGCACGTCATGTACAAAAAAAATTGACATCAACAATTAAACAATATATTATTTATCTATTAATATTAATCGGCTTCCAAGTCTGGCCTGTTGCGCTCAGAAAAATTCGCCCGCAGGTACATTCATTTCACAATTCTCCAAGAGTTTTCAGTATTTATCGTTTACTTAATGTTAATTTTTCTCATTGATTTTTAAGTAAAAATTAAAAAAAAAGTAGGATTGTCAGAAAATTATTATCTATGTCGCGCAGGAGTCGAAATTTGGGCTTATAAGGAAATCCATTTTTCAATTATTTTACGTTTTAATTAAATTAAATACAATGAAGACGAAAATAAAAAAAATTGCTCCTGCACGACATAAATAATAATGTTAGCTATAACTTTGTGCAAAATCAGGAAAAAACATTTCTAAAAATAAGCGAGATAAATTTACATAAACTTTATAGCTCCCTGAGAGAACAGCCTTAATTGCTTATTATTAAACTAGATACTATAGTACGAACAAGTTTAGATTTCCTATTTCTAGAATCCTCTTTGTGGAGATATCAGAAAAAACAGTAAATTTTCTGTCAACGTTTCGGCTACTAGTTACAATTGCGTAACCTTTATCAAGACATCACATTTAAATCGTTTTTTCACACATGAAATTTGCTAGTTGGACACTTAAACTCTTAACAAACATAGTTAACTTATCACAACATTGTTAAGAGTCTAAGTGTCCAATTAGCAAATTCGATGTATGAAAAAACGATTTAAATTTGATGTCTTGATAAAGGCTACGCATAGTATCTAATAGCCGAAACGTTGACAGAAAATTTATTGTGTTTACTGCTATCTTCACAAAGAAGATCACAGAAATACGAAATCTAAACGACATTGTTGAACATTTTATTGAACATCCTACATTGTCAAGAGAAGAATTGCTGAAAGAGAACTAGTTCATAATGTTTTAAAAGAGTTACCAAATACCATCCTTATAAGCCACTAGTAAGGACTTCGGGAAGGTGACGTTGAGAGAAGAATGCATTTTTGTAATTGGTATTTAGGGAAAGGTCGAGAAAATCCTGCTTTTTTCAATCAACTTCTATGGACAGATGAAACACACTTCACCAATTGTGGAATTTTTAACAAAAATAGTAATTATCATTATTCGGCTCTCGCAAACCCAAATTTACTGAATTATTTCTTACAAATACCGTTTTATAAAACGTTAAAATTTTTTATTGGATTTGAAGTGAACAGATATTGTTATTTCCTTAAAGTCTTAAATTAATCTTATTTCATATTTTTGCGTTGTAAAATATTGAAATTTTCTTCAAAAATGTTTTTTTCTTATTTTTATGGTATAATCCTGATTTTTTTGTATTACTGTTTAGCACACGATTGATAACACTAGTAAACAGGTGTGTATGTTACATGAAGTTTTATACCTGATTCTAATAGTATTTACTCCACTGATTTCAAATTTGAAGTCGCTTTTTCCCGTAACAGCTCTAGTTATTCAGATATGAAGGGGAGGAATTTTTCCAAAAAATATTTCAGTTTTCAAGTAAATTTTTTTTATTATCAACACTATTAAAAACAGAACTTTTTCTTGTACGATTTCCTTGCTTGAGCTGATTCAGGAGTAATACTCTGAATGTTCCAACAGTAATCGGCTATCATATTCTTCCATAGTGTGAATATCTTGATGGAAGCGTTCTCCCTGTTCTTCAATCAGATCACACAGATCTCAGGGAAACGGTCTAAATAAGTGAAGAGAAAATGTAGCTTAATGCTCATGTTACATCCAAGTCGCTGGAAGTTCAGGATTAGTTTTTGAATGTGTTGATGGTAGTCAGCCGACCTTTGATTTCCCAAGAAATTTTTCACTAACCAAGCGAACTCATTCCAAGCAGAATTTTCAACAACTGTCATGCAATTGATAAAATATGGATCATTTATCATTTTTCTGATCTGAGGACCATTAAAAATTCCAGATCTTATCTTTTCAGTAAGTACTCAGGCTTAGTCTTGTGATATACTTAAAACATTCTCCCTCCTTGTCAAAAAAGCTTTCACAAACTGTTTCATTAGCCCTAATTTAATATGCAGAGAGGCAGTATTATGCGGTCTCTTGATACTATCACATTTAGCATTCCCGGAACTAAGTCCTCCCTAACAGGCCAACTTTTCTTAGTCCAGTGCTCAATTTTAGCTCGGCTGTCCCATAAGCATATGAAACAGGGATATTTCGTGTACCCTCCCTTGCTGACCCAACCGAAAATTTACCATTTTCACATCTACGCGTATAACCCAGGTTATGTGTTCTTTGTACTTTATTTTCTCCAGAACTAATGATATGGTAGGATATTCTTCTTTCACTTTTGGTGAATGCGCTATAGGCAAAGAACCAAGTTATTGCCATTATGCAGAAGTACACATTTCAGACTGGGTTTCGAAGAATCTATAAACAGACGCCAATCATTTGAAATATATTGTTACAAAATAGAAAATCATCCTCTTCAGAAAAGAAAGGGCGTAAATTCCCGACTACGAGACACGGATATAATTCTGTCGGGTGTTACGAGATTTCTTTTCTTTCAACCGAGAAGCTAGAAGTTCTGACCCCTGTTTAGAAAACCCAAGATCTCTGATCAGGTCATCTAGATCATTTTGATTGAAAGGTCAAGGTTCGGAAGTGCAATAAGTCACTATCCTCTCCATCATCACTTTCATCTGAACGTTCTGGGGATGTTAGAGTGGATGTACTTAGTTGGGACTATGGTACTGACGCATCACTAGAAGTCTGAACAGGTCTAATAGCGGATTGCAAGCTGGGATAAATCTACTTAGAACAATTTTTGCGATTTATTTTAGTAATGTTCACAACACAAAAATAGCACTCATCGTGATGGTTTGATGGTTCACGCCAGATCATGGGACTTCTGAACTTAAAACTACGACTTTTTCTATTTGTCCACAAACGTAAAGACTCCACACAACTCCTACACACACTAAGTTTGGGATCCAAGGTTTGACATTTATTTCTAATGGCTTCCCAAAGTAGTCTTTGAACATGTAGTCCCCACAACTGACACATTTTGATGACGACATCTCGATAGAATTAAACAATCTTGTTACTTACTACTATAGATAAAAAGTGAAGATAGATTCGGTATCAGGAAGGTCGAATTAGTAAAGAATAATTAAAAAACTTCATGCAACAGACAAAAAGCGCGATTTTGTTAACCAGTGTAAAAAATCATGCACTTTTCAATGAACAAAAAATCCAATATGGGGGCTATTAGAAAAATCCAAGTCGATGATGTTTCTAGAAAGTCGAAAGTTCGTAAAACAATACTGAGTACAGAGTCAATTTAGCTTAAAAAATGCTTCAAAGATGTTTTTACAGATTTCAAAAATTTTTGCAAACAACAAAGTTATATCGACTTTTCTAAAATACAACATTTTACTTTTTCAACATATCTGGCAACACCGTATTTTTGAACGGTTCTTTACGCGTCAGTATTCTACAAACGTAATTGGCTAATACTTTCCCCATTATAATTCTAATATTAACCGAAATCCCAATACTGTCGTAACCAATTTCGGATACACTGTACATCCAAATGTTACTATTCTGGAAGACCAAGTTCTCGATGCCTTATCTCTGATCTCTGTGTTTTAATATTTTATTATAATAATATTTTTTGTATTATTTTGTTTCTTGTTTTTATTTGATACCGATTTAAAGTTTTTTTTGTTTATATTTTTTTATGTACTTCATATATGTAAGTTACGTTCCGTGTTTTTAACGCTCTAATTTTTAATATAAAATTTTGGCTACGTCACTGGTTAAAACCCCCATCTCTTCTAGATAAAAAGGTTAAGAAAGTCATCAAATTTCACTCTACTATCATCTAATTGCGGAGATATTAACTAATAATAGACGTTTTACTTAAGTTGGTCCATGTGAGGTTATCAAATAGAGAAGTGGCGTTATGGTTTGGCGCGAGTAATACTTCCATATATTTCAATGTAACAAATCACGGGAGTGAATTTGAAACTTAGGAAAAATGACAATACTGTATAAGTTGAATGCCCGATTACAAATACATAAATAGTTCATCAATATAAATTATACTAAAATTACACTTGCATGTATGTATGCATAATTAAAATTTGCGAGACAAGGTATATTTATGAATGAAATCACAAACGAAGAACTGCAGCAAACTGAAGGAATCGTGTACGTTTTTTCCCGAACTTTAGCATATTTATACAATTTAGGGAATTATCTAATGCGATCACGTTTGCAAATGGCATTAATAAGTGTGGTATCTTCACAGTTTTAAATTAAAAAACATATCTGCGCAATACATTTCTTATGGTAATGCTGTTGGCGCGAAACTGCTACGCCTTTTACTGCTACACAGCTACCCACACCACCCTATTTCTATCTTTCTTTAAGTAAAACGTCTATTACACAATTTTTCAACTTGCGTTTATTCGGAATTTTTATTAAGGCTACGTTTGTACGCTAGAGTGGTCATTTCAAAACTACACCATTTAAATAAAAATTTTTGAATCAAGAGGGTAGAGTTTCACGAAAGTTGTGGAACACCTCTGTATAGAACGTTATAAATTAATTTCTTAGGGATTTTCGTTTATTGTTGTGGTAACAACGTGGTATATCTTTTCATTTGTATTGGCGCTTGCGTTAAGGCGGTTTGTGTTAATTGCGAGTGTTTTTCTTTTAATTAGAGATTAATTTAAATTAACAATTAAACATTTTACTTTATTTACAATGGCAATGCAACCACACAGTAAAAAACGAGTTTGTTACTATTACGACAGTAAGTATCGAATTTTGATGTACGTATACATTTGGTTGCTTATGCATGACATTACTTCCATTTTTTTTACCATAATTTATCAAAAACGCCTTGCGTTCGCGAAATAAGTAATACTCTTTACTTTTCGGCTAAATTTTAAGACATTGTAATGCATGAATACGATTTTCCAATCCTTAAATCGAGAAATTCACGGGAAACTACGGTGCCTCGAACTATCCGTAGTTCTGATTGGTCGATGAACAAGAGCGTCATAGGCTTTTACGGTGGCTTGTGTATAGTCTGTTGTGACTATCTCACTTTTATGAAGTTAAACATTTTTTTTTAAATTCCATTGCAATTTGTAATTGATTTCTTATCAAATTTAGGCGACATTGGCAACTATTACTATGGCCAAGGACATCCTATGAAACCCCATCGCATTCGCATGACACATAACTTATTGTTAAACTACGGCTTATATAGGAAAATGGAAATTTATGTAAGTTGTAGTAATTTATAATCGATTAATTGTAAACAAGGAAAATTTTAGCGACCACATAAAGCAACTGCCGAAGAAATGACAAAATTTCATTCAGATGATTATATCAAATTTTTACGCTCAATCAGACCTGATAACATGTCCGAGTACAATAAACAAATGCAACGATTTAACGTCGGGGAAGATTGCCCTGTTTTTGATGGACTATACGAATTTTGTCAATTGTCCGCCGGTGGATCCGTTGCTGCGGCAGTTAAGCTCAACAAACAAGCTTCAGAAATTTGTATTAATTGGGGTGGAGGTTTGCATCATGCTAAAAAATCTGAGGCGTCAGGTTTTTGTTATGTTAATGATATAGTTCTTGGAATACTTGAACTTCTTAAGTATCATCAACGTGTATTATATATTGACATTGATGTGCATCATGGAGATGGAGTTGAAGAAGCATTTTATACCACAGATCGAGTAATGACAGTATCTTTCCATAAGTACGGAGAATACTTTCCTGGTACGGGTGATCTTAGAGATATTGGTGCCGGAAAAGGCAAATACTATGCGGTTAACATACCATTAAGAGATGGTATGGATGATGATTCCTATGAAAGCATTTTTATTCCAATTATTAGCAAGGTTATGGAGACATTTCAACCTAGTGCTGTAGTATTACAATGTGGCGCTGATTCTCTAACAGGGGATCGTTTAGGTTGTTTTAATTTGACTGTAAGAGGACACGGAAAATGTGTGGAGTTTGTTAAAAAGTACAATCTTCCTTTTATGATGGTGGGAGGAGGTGGTTACACAATACGAAATGTGTCACGTGCTTGGACTTACGAAACTTCGGTGGCTTTAGGTGTAGAAATTGCAAACGAACTTCCTTACAATGATTATTTTGAATACTTCGGACCCGATTTCAAATTACACATAAGCCCGAGTAACATGGCAAATCAAAATACACCAGAGTACTTGGAGAAGATAAAGACTAGGCTTTTTGAAAATTTACGTATGCTACCACATGCTCCCGGTGTTCAAGTACAAGCAATACCAGAAGATGCTCTGCATGAAGATTCGGATAACGAAGATAAGGTGGACAAAGATGAAAGATTGCCACAGAAAGAATTGGATAAGAGGATTGCGCCTGAAAACGATTTTTCAGACAGTGAGGATGAAGGCGAAGGAGGCAGAAGAGATCAGCGCAGCTATAAGGGTAGGAAGCGTCCTAGGTTAGAGAAAGGAGGTGACAACAAAGACATTGCAGTCGATGATAAATCTATCAAAGACGAAATGAAATTGGAGAAAGGTATATATTTTGAGTATATTATGTCTCCTTAATAAATGTTACATATATAGTTTATTTAGTTGTTGTACCATTACAGATGATAAGGAGGAAATTAAAAGTACTCTTGACGACAATAAGAAGGATGCAGGTCTTACACCGTGACGAAACTCTTATTCGCAACATTCTAAATTTACATATAAGTGATATTTATGTTTTGTCTGTGTTGTAACATCTGAGTAACGTGCAAGTGTTGATTGTTGGCAATTGAGGAAATGGATTTGTTTATTAAAATATAAATTAAAATAGTTCAATTAATAGAACAATTATTGAAAAAGAAAAGCAGACATGTTCTTCTTGGAAATGTACAAAGTTTGATTTTAAAAAAATAAGAAAACTATGCGAATATTTATTTAAGTAATATGTAATTCCGTGTCTTGAAATGTTTAGGTTGTATATACGTTTTATTATGTATCTTAGGTAAAGCCATGTTTATAAGTGTTTTCATACAGTTTGATTAATAAATTTCTCTCAAATAATTTGTAATGAAATTATCTAATAATTTAATTTTAACCTTTTTCAATCGCTCTTCGAGAGAACCTTTTTTTTACAAAATTATTCCTTTTTTTCAAAGAACTGTAGTAACAGAAAGATTACTCTTAGATTAATTTATGTAGTTTAGGTGTTTTACAGATAAATTAAATACGTATATATACATTATAATTGAAGCTTGAGTTCTGTTTTATTTGAATTGTTAATATCTGCTTCAGCTTCCATTAAAAAAAACTGGCAATGTCATTTATTGCAGTGCGCGCTAAACTAAACTTCCTATTTTTTATAAATGGGAAAATTAATCTAAACGTATAAAAGAAATATTTCAAATAATAATAAACTATAACAACTTGAAAAAATGTTTGTGATTATTGTTGAGGTATATGTTTGATTGTAAAATTTCGGTTGCAGACGCTGCTTATTCAGCTGCTCCTGAATTTTTTGAAGTTAATTCGAATCCGTAAGACAAGAAGAAATATCAGCAGTAGAATATGACATACTACCCTTTTTATTGACCATGAGCTGTATAAGTACATTGAGAAAAGCATTTGTTTATTCGTTATAATTAAATGATCTTGTTCTTTTATTTGCTATATTTACTACCTGAATAGTCCAGTGCATTTAGGAATAGACCCACCATTTTTGTGTATATTTTTCTCTTACCTTCCATTTGAAAGTTGCGCACCTCTAAAACCTACCCTTTCTCCGCCATTTTGGATTTAATGTTTTTTTTTTTAATTTTCATATCTCGCGTTCTAGTTATCGCACAGTCATAAACTTAGTGTCTTTGGATTCGTTTTGAGTTATATTTTCAACAATGTTTTATAACAAAAAACTGTGCGTTTAACGGGAAAAAGTTATTGCTCTTCAAAGTCGACAGACCAGTCTATCTGACGCTTTTTCGTGACAGAACCTTATTAAAGATAAAGTAATTTCTAGTATTCACAAAAAAAATTATTCCGATAAAATTATTTCCTACGACGCCCAAATTGCTATGTTCCGGGCGGGATTTCAAAATACGCTAAATAGCGCTCGCGCCTGCGCTGCATTTCGTCGTAGTGACGACTTGTCCCCGTTTATTTATTACAATAAACGATTTTTAAGCATGATACAATACATTGTTTAAATATACCTATTTGTTTAATAAAAATTTTGTTGTAGTGGATTAAAAATGAACATTTCAATCGTTTTAATGATGTTAATAATGATAATAATGATTGTATAAAGTACCATACGAATAAATAAATAAATAATGATTACTTTATTCTTTCCAAATATTATTCAATTACACTATTGATATTTATTAATAATTTATTGGTACATGAAGAAATTCCTTTTTTGAACGCAGTTTTAGCTTTTTTAAATTGACTCGATACAATAATCTCTCGCCGTCAACTGGAATCGAACCAGGGTGCCAGCGTTGGTCCAGTTTGTTAAATTGACGCTTCTACCGCTAGGCTAAGCTTCCACTGATGGTAGAGTCCCACAGCGGAAACACACCTATCATTTATTTAAATTTTCACTTTGGTACCGGAAATAATTTTGAACAAATATAAATCAATTCAAAATTGTTACAAAAGTAAAAGACATCTAATTACATTAAATTACTTCATATTAGGTAAAAATAAAATTTAACTTTAAACAGAGATGCACCCACATCTTATAAATAAGACTATACTCAGTATACTATTGGCGCGGAGTATCAGAATTATCGAATCTCCCGTATTGCAGTGGAGTAGGTACCTGATACGTTTGGAAAATCATATTTTTAGTAGGTAAATATATTATAATAGTAAATCTACCTTGATATGAATTATTATGTGGTTTCTTTTTATTGTTTCAATCCTTACTTTGTGGAATCTATTTTCATAGTAAATAATTTAATTCAGCAATATTCCACCGTATCTTGGTACAATACCCACATCTACGGCTATGATTCTCGTTTCGTCAGTACCTGGGCTGATGGCAACGTGTTTACACAGATTAAACTATTGTTCTCAGACCCTAGATGGGTCGATATGCTGCAAGAGCGGCACAATGATCGTATTTTGGTTAGAATTTATTGGTTTTACTTAACCGTAGAAGTACCGCTTTCACAAGAAAATAAAAAATTATTTCAAGCAATTATGATTTATTACTCCGCGCCAATAGTACACAGACTTTAGGGAATTATGCGACTGTTTCCAAACCGAAAATTTTAACATCCTAATTTTTTTTACTTTTTTCAATGAATTAGAGTTACTACATTATAATGAAGCAAAGAAAAATATTTTGTCTGATAGACAAAATGAACTTTTAGTATCAGTCTTTTTTATAATAGCGCCGATCCGATTCGATTTTGAGTATAATCTGCCGAACTAAAAGGGCAGTTAAGCTACATAAATTTTTCCATTCTTGAAATGTTTGCAAAAAAATTATTTTACACTGCAAGAAACTGTTAAAAAACCAATTAAACATTTTTTAACATTATTTATTGCATGCTTTTCTTAAATTGCTAGTACCTGCTTTAAAATGCCTTCATTTTTACTTATGGGGTAGAGGGAAAGACTTTGTTTTTGATACCCACGATAAATAAAGATATGATTCAGCGCATAAGTGACACTATTCGCAGCATTTCTGAAACGGAAGTGGAAGCAGCTGTCTTGTCGACTAAGGAAAGATTGGAACAGTGTGTTCAAAATGATGGTGGTCAGTTTGAACACTTCGGACGTCATTGAATGTAAGAACATTTAATGTGTTTCATCTCTATATTTTGTTTATATGTTTACAAATACTTTTCGGCTAAATTTTTGTTATTGTTTATGTCTTTGTAATGGTATTCTAGGTTACGGTGATATAAATGAAAAACAAATAACGTTTCAATTTGTCATTTAATTTGTATAATAGCGAAGGATCAACAGGGCACACATAACATCACCATTCTTACACGATTATACTCGTCAATTTCTGAACGTGAATTGTCTAAGCTACAGTGATGCACGCAGGCACCTGTAGTAATACAAAAATTAGCCAGAATGGGTGCTTACAAAACTAACTTAACTCAATACCCCAGCCAATAGACCAAATAATAAGTACCTATTTTTGACAAAAATAAAAGTAGGATACCGCCCTGCGCCATGTAATTGTAAATCGTATAAAGTACCTTATATTCATGTTTTATACGGAAAATGAATTGTCATTATATGGTTAATTAACATTTACATGCAAAGAAACGTGTTTTTTTTCAACTTTTTTAATAAATCTTTCAGGAAATAGGAGGTAATGATACGTGTACTTAGTGTGTGCAAAACCCTGCAATTGTTGGGCAATTAGTTTATGCACAATTCCAATTTAAATTTTTTATACCAATATATTCAATCGAGGCTGAATGCTCGTGTGGTAGTCCGATTGTCAGAAATGTGAAGCTGAAATAGAAAGGAACAAAACGTATATTCTCATTTTTCGATATAATTCTAACGATTTTTGACAGTTTTTTTGACATTTTTGCTCTATCCAAATATGGAATAAAGTATAAACCGTTCAATTAAAATTTTTCCAAAAATTTGACAAAATATGTCAGTTGCTAACATAGCGCCCTCTACCGGAGTTCGAAAAAAGTATCCAGTATTGATTTATAGGGTTAAAAATTAAGCAAACATAGCTCTATTAAATAAAAACAGTGCTTTATCCACCACTTTATTTGACAAGTGACAAAATTTTGATATCAAGCTTTTTGTTCAGAAAACATTAAGTTAAAACAGTGTTATCTATTGGCATACGTTATTTGGGTGTTTCTGGAGATATTTCCAGTTTTTTAATTTATAACCACAGTTGCGCCTCCTAACGGTCAATCTACGAAAATAATTTCAGCAATTTCCTACAGTCATTTTTATTAAAAAAAAGTTTTCCCTAAACTATGCGATTATTAGTTTTTGAGATACGGCCGGATGCCTTTCTAATGGGACACCCGATACATGCGTTATATTCTAATACATACAGTAATATAAACTACACAAATTAAAACTCAGTGATGTAAAAATATCGCACAGGGATTGTTAGCGCGAAAGAAAACCCCTCGTTACTCGCCTCTCAACCTATAGAAATGTATTACTGTCACCGTTACCGTGTGAGATTAAAGTTTTTATTAATTGGGACAAATTTATGTAATTCATAGGTTTGATTTGTTAGCGATTATTTCCTGTCAATTCATATCTACAATTTGCATTTTTAAAAAGGTTAGCAGATACTGATAAAAGGTACATTCTTATCAAAATTTGAAAACTTTTGGAAGATTTGTAATTACTAACCCGTTCATCGGGATGCAGATATACCCACCAGCTCTCATATTGAGTCACTAATTAAAAAAACAATTTGCAAATCTATCACTACTCAATTATCCTTATTTAGAGAGGAGTTAATTTCGTCCTTTAATAATGAAATTTCCAAACTACATAAGAGAATCGACTCACTTGAATCGGAATGTAAAAATCTAAAGCTTGAATTAAATGAGTTAAAAGAAACAAAAATATCTAACGTTGAGGAAATGTACAATGAAATTGATGAAAGATCGAGATGTGCCAAGAATGTCATTATACATAACTTAACAGAACAATCTTTTGATTCCCCTCAAGCAAGAAAACAAGCTGATTTAACATTTTGCAGTGATATAATTAAATCCTTAAACCTAGATTTTTCTCCCATACAAGCCTTTCGTGTCGGTAAATCAACAGACAAAAATAGGCCTCTGAAAATCTCATTTTCAAACAAAAGTCTGCTTTCCAACTAATTAAAGCACATCGCTCTCAGCGAGAAATAGTAACGTTACAATTAAATCTGATTCTACTTTAAACCAGCGATTATATCTTAATAAGTTGCGTAAGGAACTGGAAAACCGAAGAAGTAAGGGTGAAGAGCAGTTGACAATTCGTTATATTCGTGGTATTGCTAAAATTGTGAAAACTCCAGCAATTAACTCTCACTCTCAAAAATCAAAAAACTAAACATTTATTATCACAATGCTGGGGTATCAAGAGTAAAATTCGTGATTTTTGTGTAGCAATAGCTTCTTGTAGTTATGACGTAATAATCATCGTTGAAACATGGCTCGATGCCTATGTTAAAGATTGCGAATTTACTCTGGTTAATTATAATATATATCGTTGTGACAGATCTGAAGCAACAAGCACGAAAAACGTGGCGGTGGCGTATTGATAGCGGTGAACAAAACTATTAGTGCTTTGGTCTTGAACGCTACAACAAACGTGAAACATCTTTTCTTAAAGGTTAAATTCATCAAGGAGGTTGTGCTTATAGGGGCTGTTTATATTCCTCTGAACAGTTCTTCAGAAGTGTATGAATCCCATTGTCGAGCTGTTGAAGACTTATGTGATAATCATTCCCCAATAAATTAATAATATGTGGTGACTACAATCTTCCCAATGATCAATGGTCACATGACAATATGGGAGTCATGGCTAATTATGAAGCTAGTCCAAGAGCTGCGATTCTTCAGAATTCATTTGGTTTTTTAAATTTAGCTCAAAGAAATAATTTGCCTAATACACGTGGTGTGTTTCTAGATCTAGTGTTTTGTGATATTACGGCTGATGTGTCTTATAGTTTAGATCCACTATTCCCTAATAGTGCTCATCATTCTGCGTATGCTATCAATGTAAAGGTAGAAAAATCGTAACTGTACCTAGTTCTATAACTAAATATTTTTTCATGATGCAAAGTTTGAGGAAATTAATTTCGTTCTCGCCTCTATTGATTGGGAGTTTCTTTACTCGGTATTTGTGAATATTAATGATCTTGTTGATGAATTTTATTCCATTATGTATCAACTGTTTGAATTTTTGTTCCTAAAAGAACATTTATCCGATCTAAGTACCCTATATGGTTTAACAAGTCCTTAATAAGTTTAACCAGACAGAAAAAGTGTGCGCATGCTAAATTTAAGA
Organism: Abscondita cerata; assembly: GCA_030710515.1. Taxonomy (NCBI): domain Eukaryota; kingdom Metazoa; phylum Arthropoda; class Insecta; order Coleoptera; family Lampyridae; genus Abscondita; species Abscondita cerata. The sequence goes on along the minus strand of JALBCR010000380.1, from coordinate 555,418 downwards.
GTACTAATGGGTACAATGATTACCTAACTTTTTATAATCTGCGACACAAATGTAAATCTCTTAGTGCCATACTTTATAGGGAATATTTAAACGGTATTGAAGTAAAGATTGCTACTAACATAAATAACTTTTGGCGATTTGTAAATGACCGAAAAGAAACTAAAGGCTTGCCTATAGAAATGTTTTTGTCCAACAACCGTAGTAACAATTTAAATGATACTGTTAATTTATTTGCCGATTATTTCTCGTCTGTCTATAATTACAACATCTGTAACCAGACTTCAAAATCTGGAACCGTTGGTTACGAAAAGGTTGATCCCAATTTTAAATTTATAATAAATAGGGCAATGGTTTTTGAAGAAATTAACAATTTACGTACCTCCTTTACACATGGTCCTGATAATGTCCCTAGTGTAGTATTAAAAAATGTATTTATTCTGTTATTATACCTCTTACCATAATCTTTACCCGTTCCATACAAGATCACTGTTTTCCTGATAAATGGAAATTAAGCTATCTATCCCCAATTTTTAAATCAGGAGACAGGCGTGATATTAAAAATTATAGAGGCATTCTCTACAATCAATCATTCCAAAATATTAGAATGTATACTAACAAAGCAACTGATGTGGGCATCTAGAAATCTGATAATAAATGAGCAACATGGCTTTTTATCTGGTCGCGCTACAACAACTAATCTCATGCAATATCATGCCTTTTGTCGGAGGCTTTGGAGAATCGTATGCAGGTTGACGCTATTTATACTGATTTCGCCAAGGCTTTTGATAAAGTGAACATCAGCACTTTGTTAATGAAGTTAGAACAGTACGGGTTCAATGTGCTGATCGTTGAATGATTAAAAAGTTTTCTTTGTAACAGGAAGCAAATTGTTAGAATCGACAGTCATTACTCTAGAGAAATAAATATACCTTCTGGAGTTCCCCAGGGTTCTCACATGGGGCTTGTACTGTTTTTGCTATTTATAAACGATATAAGAGATTGTATCACTAACTACCAATGTTTATTGTATGCGGACGACCTTAAGTTATTTAGAACTGCAAAATATATTCAGGACTGTATTTTGATTCAAAATGATTTAAATGCAATTCAAAATTGGTGTGGTAGAAATGATTTGTTCCTGAATATTACTAAATGAAAAGTCATATCATTTTATAGAATTAAGTATCCGATAGAATTTAAATATTGTATCAATAGTATTTTAATTTGGAAGGGTAGAAACTATTAAAGACTTAGGAGTCACATTTAGTTACAATTTAAGTTTTTGTGCACACATTTGTAACATCGTGAACCATGCCTGGAAAATGTTGGGGTTTATATTGAGAATTGGTAAAGATTTATCTTTCAGGTGTTAAAAATTCTATTTTGCTCATTAGTTCGTTCTACCTTAGAGTACTGTTCTCAAATATGGTCCCCTTACATTAAGTATCAGATCGTCGATATTGAAAAATTCAAAATAGATTTTTAAAAGCAATATCTTTTAAATTAGGGTTTCCAGCATTCAACACTAACAATATTTTAATGCATTTGAACATGTCTACACTAGAAAATAGACGTATAATGGCAGATCTGTTTTTTATATACAAGTTGATTCATGGGCAGATCTTGTAGAATCACTTGATTTTTGGAACTCAAGTTATCATTGTAATACAAGAAACAATGTCTTGTTCAGAATTGGTCATTTAACACTTGGTGTGCCTATTAATCTCCTCTTGTACGAATGATGCGTTATGTCAATGTTTTACAATCTGATCCCTAATTTGATCTGTTTTACCTAAATATTAACGTTTTTCGTAGCAGAGCAAAATCTGTAGTTCATTTTCTCCTCTAGTGATATAGTTTATTAGCGTAGTAAGAAAATAATATTAATTATTGGTACCTTGCAAATGTTATTTCATTTTGTTTTGATATGGATGTATTTTTATGTATAGTTGTATACCTAGTTTATTAGCGTAGTTAGAAAAATTGCTTATTGTTACCTTGCAAATTTTTATTTTTATTTCATTTTGTTTGAAAAGGATGTATTCCGTTTGGATAATAATAAATAAATAAATAAATAAATTACTGTTTAAAATTTCATATATTTTAAGTATTGAAGTTACACAACTTCAACCTCAACTTATGTAAAATAAGTGCAAAAAACAGCCCGTTTCTTAATTTATTTATAAATAACTACTGAAGAAGTCCACCTACAAATTTGATATTTATTGACCGCTAGTAGATATGTACAAGCATTGATTATACGACGGAGTCAGATTGGCAGAGCTTATGGCAGCTTTGGAAACGCAGTTTATAATTAAAAATTACAATGGATGGCGCTGCTAGTACAAAATTATCTTCTTAGAATTTGATAAGCAAAGTTACGCACCAGTCCGATTATCGAGACTCTGATATGATAGAACTGAGTCTGCGAAACTAATTATGTCATTGTTTGTTATGTTAAGCAAAGTCTTGCGGTTTTAAATTTCAATGATGTTTAAATGCAGTCAAAACAATAAACGTAGCGTCGATCCTTCTTCTAATACAAGGACAGACATTAAAAACCACCATTCAAAGCAAATCAATTGTATAAAATATTCCAGATAATTTATATTGCAAAAATAGTAATGCTTTATACTTAAATATTAAAAATAGGTCGTGTGTTTGGAACGGTCTCACGATTAAAAAATACACTTGACTTGTTTTTCCAATAATTATTAATGCGTCGAGTAGCAGAATTGCCAAATTCCGTTACTCCAGATAAGTCGTAACTTTGATTATATAATTGAACTAGGTATATAAACAAAGCTCGTGGATTCTCAAAAATTTTGTCTACAAAAATACCAAGTTGCCACAGATTTTGATACAAATTCTCAATTATACTGTCAATTATTATGTCACTGGGGAATGGCAGAATACCGTTTTGTACCTATTAATTAAAACCATTGATTAAAACAGCATCAAAACACGTTAAATTTTGACCGAACAAAATTATTGATATATTATTTAGGTAGTTAGTAAGTAATAAGGAATAAAACAATAATGTTCAAAATTAAAAAAAAAATGTGTTTTTTATTAGTAAATAATGTATACCTACTATGGATTTAACTACTTTATAAAAAATATAAACAAAATTATAATTTACAATAATCACCACATTCGTATAGGTTCACCTTAATTAAATTTATTTGTGCTGTAAAATTCTTAATTTTGGATTGGGTTTATTTGATGTAATAATTTTATTACAAATTAATTTTGAACATTTAAATATTTTTGTAACTAAAAGTTTGTTTAGTATAAATAATTTATGTTCTTTACAAATTTCATCTTGTGCTAACCAATTTATAATAATAATATTCTTTTGAATTTTACGCATAAGTTTGAACTTTAATTTGGTCTCATGGTAAATATTATCAAAACATTTTTGGAATTTCTTTAAACACAAAGTAACTACATGTAAATAATTTTCACTTGGTGCATAAAGCCCCCTTCTGCTATCTTAGTTACATTATCGTAAGTTTTGTATAAAATCAATAGTTCTTTTGGTTGTTTAACTTAGAATTAGTGATTAAACAATTTTTACATGATGTACAATTAAATTTTGTTATACACGTACGAGCTAAGTAGCCCGCAAAATATGCTACAGAACAATCTTCACTTGTCACATTTATAGTATTGGTACTCGGAACCGAGTTCAAGCTGGAAACACTTGATGTTGATGATGACATAATGGTCTCATCTTCATCATCTTTTCGCCTTGATGCGGTTTATCTCCACTTTCAATGACAGTTTTCATGTCCGGATCCATGTCAAGCTTTACATAAGTACCATCATCAGCTTCACAATTAGAAGACTTTGGTGGTTTCATTAGGGAATGTATTGAGTATGAACGGAAGATCGTTCTAAATAATCGTGATGTAGGATTCCGATTGTATCCTCCTTTTTGTCGGTATACAGAAAATAAATTTTCTATCACATCCTGATTCAACCTGCACGTTATTATATATTTTATATCTAAGTTCGTTCGTTCATCTACAAATAATTGCTCAACACCATTTATTGTTTGTAATAAACCATTAAAACACGGTGGGGTAGTAATTTTTGTAGTCGCATTCATATTACTACTATATCTTTTTATTTTTTTCAATTTAGGTATTAGGTTTTTTGCATTTTCCAGTACAGATATAGCTAATTTATTTTCTTCAGAAAGGGCGCAATTGTAAGGATTCCGGGTATATAATTGTCTACTATTTAAAACATCAAATAAATTGTTCATTAAGTTTATAAATTCAGCTGTATTTTCTGCGGTATTGCTGATCAATTCCTTTGTTTTTATGCAAGTTTTAATCGCAGCAGCTACAGAATGGGACATTACTTGAACAGCAAGTTTAACACTCATTTTTGAAAAGAGTTCGGATAAATGTGTGCATCTGTTATTTTCATTAACATTTTGCAGTTTATGTTTTTTATCGATCTGGTAAGTTTTTTGATGTCATCAAAACATATTTTTTGTCATCGAACTGATAATCGCCTACTAAAAGATTATTACGGAAGCTTTTAAAGAGATGAGGGACGTCAAAGATTGCATATATTTTTCTGTTTAACACGTTAAAGTGAGGTTTCTCGACGGTAACATTTAATAACTTTAGTGCACTCTGATTACTTGTCCCTTGGTCACAAATTATTATTTTAGGGAGTAAACCTACGTTAATTAAGTTTTTAGTGCTTCTTGAATAAGAACTGCCAAGTCTTTGTATTTCACACCAGAATTAGATAAAAAGTATGATAAGGGTAATTTCCATGAATTGTAAATCCCTCTTACCATAAAAACTAATGCAAGTTTAGCACTTTTATTTTTCGCCCCAATTGGCCTAAATCTTCAAAACCTTCGATGACGTCCATGCTTTTTAAATATTCTAAAAATTGCATTATTGACATTTCATCAAAACACACGGCACAGGATTTTTCCAAGTTTGATTTAAGAAAAACTTTTTCTTTATTTGATATAGATGTTTTTGTCGAACCCTGTTTTGTAATAGGAAGAACCTATCCAACTTCGGACTGTTGTAGGCGATGGTAAAATTATTTTTAAGTCATTTCTTAAGAATTTATAGGTTGTTGGAGATTTGTAAAACATCATTAATGCCAAGTTCTTTTCGCTGTTGTTCCATACTGTTGTCTTGGTTCTAAATTGCATGTTTGCAATAATTTTTGAGTATTTTGATGGAAACTCATACTTTTTATTATATTGTCCAATTTAGTCCTTTCTTTAATAAGAAAAATTCTTTTCTTTAGTTTGGATATTTGTGATTTCTTTAGATTAATTTTTCTTTTACATAATTTTAAATCCCTTATTAGTTTTTTTCTAGAAGCGACATTGTTCTCATTCGTTACTAATTTTTTTTTATTGTCGTTTACGTGATGATGGCATATCCGTTAATTCTCTCAAACGTGTCAAATCTGTTTCTGTTGTATCACACTGAATTTCATCTTCATCTTGAGAAATCTCAGGATCCATTTTTCGTTTTTACTATATGTACGTTTTGGAATGTCGACCACAAGAGGAGGTGATGTAGTTGCTTCCGTGGTTGAAGTACTTGGTAAGAATAAATCGGATGAAACATGATTATATTTTGAAGGGACCGCTGATTGAATGAGATGATGTTTCGTATGATTGATAAATGATCCGGCATCAAAATGAAGTTCGCAAACGTAACGAGTTCTCAGTTTTTCCTTGTCAAGGTCAAATAAAACTAGATTTTCTGAATTTATTAACCACTTTTCCATCCTACCTGGATCTTCTGTGGAAATCTATACATTTTAAGTTTGGAAAATCGCTCTTTCTCTTATTACATTTAATAAATGCGCACTTATTTCCAGGCATTATGTAAAAATTAAAGTTTTATTACACAATATATTAATCACGTTCAAAACACACAAATAACACACATAAAATTAATTAACTAACTAAAACTAGATCGTAAAACTAGATCGTTTATAAATTACAATCAGAGATTAATCGAAATATCTTAAATGCGTAATGAAAAGGGTTAGCTGAAATAGAGTAGGTAGGTATCTTCTAATTTTTCAACTATTGCAATTGCCGGTTTCTTCCCATAGGTTCAATACGACAAACCGACTCAACGTGGACTAGAAACAACATAAATATATTTTTAATTAATTTAAATAATATATTTTATTTAATTAATAATTTTTTAATATTATTAAATTTTTTTTTTATAAAAAAAAAATTTTTTTTAAAAAATTTTTTTAAAATAATTTTTTTTTATTTTTTTTTTAAATTTTTTATTATTTTTTTTTATTTTTTTTTAATTTTTATATTCGGCGAACCGTTTAACAAAAGAATGCCCTAATTATAAATAAAAAACATTTTCAGTTCTTATCGTAACGGAATGCAACTGCTACAATAACAACTTGTGAGAAAGTTTGGATTGCGTCATTGTTTACTCAACGCGAACATTATATACCGTTTGCATTTTTTCAGCGCTAACAATTTGAATCAGCGACATCAAGCAATTGAATACTGTACTACAAAATTTAGCGATGACAATAACCTTTTAAACGAATTTGAGCGTTTGAATGCAGTACTGCAAATACTTCAGTATCGCCGCCTGGTAGCCGAATGCGGTTAAGGTGTTTCCAATTTTTATACGGGGTTTGTCAATCTGACTCCGTCGTATAACAATGGTACAAGGTACATACATGACAACTTTCAAAACAATCGAACACCCAATAAAAAAATTATAGCATTCTAAACTCCGGCGTCTTGCTTCTTAAACCCAAGACTATTTATTCTCCTGTTTTTATCTTTTCTTTTGTTCTCTTACTTTTTTTAAAAAAACACCATAATTTCTTTAAGAATTTGCTCCGTAGATTTAGTTGGTAGTTGTTCTATATCAAGCTTAACATGTATGATCTCAAATGTATTATCACAAGACGTTTCAGGATAGATCACAGTTTATTCGGTAATATATTTGGTATGTGTAGACTTTTATCGGTAGAAATATTTTCTTCCATATCGTGAGTTATATTTTCAGGTCCACCATTGATCCGCAAGTAAAGGAAACTTAATTTCTGAATTAGATGTTTGATTTTCCTCTTTCTTTCGGTCGGCGTCGTTTCGATTTTCGAAATCATTAGCTTCGTTTTGCTTCTGGGAAGTACAATCATTTTGCACATTATCTGAGATCTCTCCGCTTTAGAATTCTGATCAGGGAGCTTTAGTGTTTTGTAACTAATAATATTTATCTTTTTGGTGGTCTCTTCATAGTATTTCCACGGTCAATTTCACTTACATTTTTAAGTTGTTCTTCCCCAAAGCGTATAGTTCATTATATTTAAAACCTTAAAATTCTGGCAAATCAAATTTCATTATATCATTGCTTTCATTAGCGATAGCTCCCTGACCATGATTGTCTGGAGGTGTCAAATCATCGTGAAATTTGAGCCAAAACATATGGTTTGCCTACATTGTATAAACTCTTGCAGTAGTGGTTTTTCAATATTACTTTCTAAATAAATTAAATGATCTAAATTTTGACTTTTCGGCTCTTCGGAAATATTTTCTACAACCTCTAGATTGTTCGGTTTCAATTCTTGAACACATTTTGTGTAATCCACTGAAATAGGGTTAAAAGAAAAGGTCGCATTTTCTTAAGCCGCTTTTAACATTTGTCGCAGTTTATACATCATTTAAAACATTCGGAAGGTCGCATTTTTTTGTTTCTATTCCATTTTCGTAACAAAATTTCTTTAGGAACTTTCTCCATTTTTTCTTTAATGAGTCAAGGACTCCCACATCTAACGGTTGCATCATATGCGTTGTTTGGTGGCAGGCATACTACTATAATTTCTTTGTTCAACAAAATCTGCTTAGTTGTAAACTCAAATGTGTAGAATGTCCGTCTAAGAAGACGATAATGGGAAATTCGAAAAACTGTTCAATAAAAAACGAATAAAACACGTTTGCAAAGTATTAAAAAAAGTCATCCAGTCTGACACAGAAGTGCCAAGGATCCAGCCCTTTGGAACGTTTTCTTTCCCATCTCATCTGAATCAGAAATAGGTACCTAAGTAGTTGGTTGGTAAAAATATTTAAAATTGACAAGGTGGCGAGAAATTGATAAGTATAACATAAGTAAAATGTGTGTCTTACGACATCTCGTGTAAAACATTGACACGTATGAATAGTATAAACTAAGAAAAATGCCAACAGTTAATGGTAACGACATTCGTTGCGTGTTTTGCTTCTGTACAAGTTTTACTTGGCTTTATCGACACACGTGTGTTTCAAGCTTAGATATAGCGCTATGCACTTTAAACGCACACATGTCGTTACAATTAACTGTTAGCATTTTTCTTAGATAAGTATAACCTTTTCTGTACACATAGCTGGCAAAATCCGCTTATAGTAAAAAGAAAATAATAAAATGTGGTCGCAACCTTACCTTGCCTTCCTTAACAATTACTTAATCCGTTGGTATCGAATCTGCCCATATGAACCAAATAAAACAATAACTAACGGCATCTGATAAACCTGTATACAAACTACAGATTTCTACACTAATTATTTCTTTTGATGAATCTTGGTAATGGCATGAATGATCTTTACCGAATTAATTCCTATACTTACAAGTTTCTAATTTTAAGGATGCTTCTAAAACTGAAAACTTTTGTTGTTAATTGAAGAACAAAAGTTGACATTTTATGTTTCTTTCTTGATGGTGATGGACGATGAATAAAATAATAGTTCCTGTTTGATGGTACAACAGATGATCTCTAATGGATGGACGATAAAAGATGATGATAGAAAATTGGTAATAAATGATGGATGACAATAGATGACGGATCATGAATGGCGGATATGTAATAAATGATGCGTAGATGGTGACCGAGGGCGGGTGGATGATAATATGCACGAAGATATATGATGGTGTTAGATGATAATAGATTATGGGTATTGAAATGATAATGGTAGTGATGAATGGGTGGTTGTTGGTGAACAGATAATGGTTAATAGATAGGATGATAATGATGAGTGATGGAAAATGGGTGGCAATAGATGATGAATGATGAAGGATATGTTGAATTTTGTATAGTGGGCGATCGATGATGATGATTGATGATGGAAGATTAATGGTAATGGATAATATATAATAGATAATTGGTATAATGGAAGATATAATGAACAGATAATGATGGATGAATTATGGAAGGAATATAAATAGAGGGTGATTCACGTAACTATTCGGTTAGAAAATCAGTGACTTCATAAAATTCTAACAATATGAAATTTGATATTTGGCCATAAACGACTACTCCAAGTCTAACTAAAATATTTTCAAAATAGTGCCACTTCTAGATATACCGAAAATTGACACCATTTTTGTTTTCAAATAAAATGGCCCCATTTTGACATTGTATTTTAATTCTGCATTAAATTCTCTGAATAGCACAATCATATTGTGTAAACATATCTCCATTTTTGCAAATGTAACATGTAATGCAAACAATCAAGTTTGCAGAGGTCCCTTAAGATTTCTAGAGGTTTATCTAATATTTTAAATAATTAAAGTCAATAATCACAAAATCGCAACTACCATTTCTGGATACAGATTGTACCCCGCAACATAACCATCAGTAGCATAAACAAAGCAAGCAAAATCTGTTGCCCAAGTGGCTGAAAAAACAGAAGCATAAATGTAAAAAATTATAACCTAAATCTATTCAGCATTTTTTGGATAAAACTACGTTTTTGCTCCAATTTGTTTGAATAATCGCATTGGAGTAACGATAGCAACTACTAGTTACTAATAATTTTCTGAGTTGTAGAAAAGTCAAAGTTTCACTATCATTGTGTAATGTATGGCATTATTTGTTATTGTTTCAATTAATTAATGACGAGAATGACCTTTAATGTTTTAAACCACGAAAAGTTCGACATGTTCAGATACGCATTGTAGGTACTATTTCTGACGGCAAAATTGATGTAGTATTAAATTTTAAACCCAGATTTGTATGACATTCGGCACTTCTCTCTTCAGTTGTTTTTAAATTATCAACACTATTTAAGTTGGTTTGCGCCCATTATCAACAAAAATGGTAGAAATATAAAAACCTGGTTGTAAAAACGTCATGTAATACAAAATAACCTTTTTCTACTCCGATTCTAGAATAGTAACATTCTGGATCAATTTTTAAATGCAGAATAGTTACATTCTACAGCACCGTGCGAGATTATTCTCGCATTAGTTATGGAATAAGCACAGGTACGGCCATCTCGTGGCTGTTAACATAACGTTGCGTTTGGTGAGAATTTTTACAAAATAATTAATTGACGATACTCGATTCAAGTAAAACCGGTTATAAATAACACAATTTAATTTTTAAGTTTTACCATAATTCATGTTGAGAGCTTATAAACGTACAATTAACTTCCAAAAGATTTAACCGCCAAATATATTGTTGTATGAAATTATTGTGTGGCTGGTACCATATACAAGGGGGATTCAAATCAATTAAAAAATACATTGTTCATAGTTTATTATTTCTATAAAATTACACAAATTATTTTAGTCATTGCCAGTTCCTCATTCAATTATGAAAGTATCTATATACTGTGAATGAATACGGTCCCATATGATAGGCGTTAAAAAACTAACCACAACTATGAACAATAAACCTGTAACATTTATGAACAGAGAGTGTTCAACTAAGTATTTAATGAGTTCTTCGCTATCATTCGTAAGTCGAAAAGTTTAACCTTATTGCTTATGTTGTGGTTAAACATAAAAAATGTTTTTCTTAGATAAGTCATTAAGAACCTAAATTGGCTTTGCTTATTAAGACAAAATCCACCAGTCAAAATTATTCTTATAAACAAGTGCTGTAGAATTTGTCGTAAATGATGAATAACGAAATAAGCCCAGAAACTTTACACTCATTAGCAGAGGTAACAATTAAACAAACTTCACTAGTAATTATCTTAATCTATATATAGTCGTAGGACTTTCGAAGGAGCATGTGAGATTAATCTATAGTTGCACAACATTCAAAGCTGGCAACAACATAACTAGCCTATGGAGGGTCACTGTTCAAGTCGAAAAATTTGGCCTCTATTCCTATATGAAAAACTAAGTGATTGCCTTTGAGCATGCACCCATTATCTTTACTTTATGGAATAAAGATAGTTTTGTACTTATCTTTTCTTTCGATTTATTCAAATGTTAATGCATAACTTATGGCCGGTTGCACCGACACAACTTAAACTTAAGCTGTGCTTAAGAACTTAGATAAATAATTGTTAAAATACACACCTTTTTTGTCGTAGAAAAGTATAGTCTGCAACACGTATTCCATACTTGTTACAGAATATACTATTATGAAGTAAACCTATCCAATAAAACTGCTCAACAGATGCACCTTTCTCATTCAGGCAATCTATACTACGTCTCTGAACATGCCAAACTTTGCGAGGTTCAAAATTACTAACGGGCATTTGCACCATAAATAAAAAATAATTTAATAACATCATTATGCAACTATGGTACCCAACACAACAATAGCGAGTATTCTAACGTTTCGCTTTTTTCCAAGCTTTCCTACAACTTAGCAAATAGGAATAAAAACTGTGAACATGTTAAACGTTTATATTATAATTATTGTAATAAATTATTAGTAGGTAGAGATTGCTTAATGAAATAGGTTTATTTTAATTAAAAACCCAAAATGGCGTCGAATTCCGGTGTGTCCTGGACTGCAACCATTTTGGAAATATTTCCAATTTCAGATTAACATTTTAGAAAGTTGATAATTTGCTACATGAATCATCTTGTAGGTATATTGTTATCAAACTGGTAAACAAATTGATTTCCACACTGAGTATCTCACATCCGCGACCTTTTGTTTTCACATCCTGTATTCTTCATTTACCTTGAGCAGTTACAAGCGTTGCAGAGAGCACAGCAAAGTTTAATGGGCTCATGTCTGGAGTCCCACAAATCGGACTATGCCGTTCCTACTATACCTAGGTCGGGGTCACCATTTGCGTCAAAATGGTTTAGTTTCACCAGTATTTATTATACAAACCTCTTACATAATAACATGTACCTACATTATTTACATTAACGGCAATGTTGAATACGGTAGTGTGGAGGGTAGGTTCCGATGAACTTGTAACTTGATGCTGCGTGTTGCGTGATTGATTGACTCGAATCAAAACTTATTCAGCAACTGATTATTGATTGATGTGTACCGTACTTATTTATTTATGCGTATTGAGTAGGTCATGCTGACGCGACAAGTTGTCGTAATTGTGCTTCTTCATTGTCAGCGCATTGCTTTGTGGTAATAAAATACTGAAGTTTGATTCCGGATTATGCAATCTTTTATATACAGGGTGTCCAGAAACTCTCCTGACAAACGAAGACCAGAGATTCCTCAGATAATTTTAAGACTATTTAACCCATTTCACCTAGTCCGAAACTGCTTCCTAAGGGAGCTAGAGCTTTTTGAAGATGGCGCCTGGTAAAATAAAAAATTAAAAGATAAACTTCGCGAACTGACAACAATTTGACAATGAAAAACGTAGGTTTTACTTTTGTTGGCAGTTCAGAGCCAACTAGTGCAAAATATATAAATTTAACTTTACTGACAAAAACCAAAAAATTTTCAAATCCATTTTTCTAGAAATTGGTGTATCCTAATGACTTAAAGTAAGAGTACCTTTTAGTACTAGAATACCTGAAAATTTAATCAACTAGTGTCACAAATGCTTAAAACTTAAAGACAAAAAATTATGCGTTAAAATAATCCGTTGACCTACCCAAAACGGACGCCTATGACCGGTACTAGAAATTCGCAATTGATGGAATCGATTCATCTCTGAAGGCTAAACAAGCATACCAGTTTTTGCTTTTTTAAGTAGAAGCGTTCTGGGGGTATTTAAAAAAAACTATTTACAAGGCGCCATCTTCAAAGAGCTCTAGCTCCCTTAGGAAGCATTTTCGGACTAGGTGAATTGGGTTAAATTGTCATAAAATTATCTGAGGAATCTCCGGTCTTCGTTTGTCAGGAGAGTTTCTGGACACCCTGTATATAGCCACATGCAATGCCATAGAAAGTTCCAAGCAATCATTCAAATGGATTTGCTATACCTATTTCGAAAATAGTTTAAATACCATACTAATCTTCTTATTGAGTAGATATCATAACCACGTTCAATTCTTTCCCTATTCAAAATTTACTTCTTCTTTGTCATAGAATTCCGTCTAACCTGACGGCCAAAGAATCACCTCTTGGTGTAGACAACTTGGAATGGCATACCATTATCTTGCAACTAAGTTTTTAATTGAGAACCGTCTCAAAAGTAAATCCAACGGCTTAAGTTCATTGTTAAACTATTTTTAGCGTACTTCACAAATCTATTTAAATGTTTGTTTTCTACAACGTATTGTTTTTCTCCACCTTTTTTTATAAGTTCCTACACGTTTATTAAAAACGGGACAATGTGGAGTTCTATGCAAAACACTTTTTGATCTTGAACTTATATACACTAGTGACTGACGATCGCTACAGATTTAATTTATTTAAATAAAATAACATACATTGAAATACAGACATATTTGGAAATAATTCGACAATTCACTAGTCGGTACGTCTTGAAAAGCAATTACTGATTAATCTAACGATAGTACACTGTCAATACTAGAACGATTCCGAGGAACTAACAAAGGCCCACCTAGGTAACTAATAGGATTGGCATATGTGCGATTTGATTCATTTAAAAATATTGGTGGTAATAGCCTCGAACGTCTCCGATATTGATAGCCTAAAATTTAATAACTTAATAACCTAAGTAATAAATTAATTAACTCTTACCTTGATTAGAATTTTTGGTAAGTGGAGTGGTATCAGTAATGTTGCTAGGTTCAGTTACCTGAAGAATATTTAAGTGTAATTTAAATACTATTAGAATATAAACTAAATATACGATGGTAATTGAGAAAGTCACTCGACGGCTTACATTGATTATATTATGATTTAACTGTGCTACGTGATAGTTGCGGTTGTGAGTTCCGAACCTTCCACTTCGTCGATTTTAAAAAGTAGTTTTCTAGCAAGAAGGTTGTTGTGGGGAGGCGGTACTTTGATGCGTGCCCGAACTGCTATGGGGTGTGTAATCTGAACCCCACTTTACCCATGTGAACAGAATGAAAACAAAAAATCTGTTACAACAGCATGCACATGCAATTACAAAACGATTTATTACAATTTGACCTGCCGACAAAAATTAAACTGTCTCTCACTTGTGTTAAATAATTTTTAATAATCGAAAGTTTTAAATACAAATGTACCCTACTTAAGCTAAATATCATATCTGCAATTTTATCCAAAAGTATATAAGTGGATTTCTACACAGCTAAGTACAGCGTGATCCATTTGGATAAACTTGTGTATTGTGTTAAAACAAAGTAAAAAGTGGGGATCATTAGGTTTCGAGTAGCGAACGATGAAGGGTGTGCAGTTAAAATGGTGCACAAAACAATGAATGTGTTAAATTTGTAGTTAACCTTTTAAGAAGACGGTTTATACCAAAAAGTCCAATACGCCAGCTTCGTATTAAGCACGCGCATTGATCTCAGCTGGCGCATCAAAGTCAGCTTGCGCATCGTAGTAAATTAAATTAACAAAAATAAAATTAATGTGCAATAATGAATAAAGTTGGACGTAAATTGGAAGAATAGAAGGAAAGACACCAAAATTATTACAAACACAGGACATCGTATAAAAAACCCTGGTCATCGTTCAAAGTCGATGAATGTTGAACGCATCAAGATTGTAATAAAAAAATGTGCATACAAAAAGAAAGATGTAGCATAATTATATTTTAAGTTGTTATTAACGTGCACGTTGCGCCATTTAAAATTTATTTAAATTTAATCAATAAATAAAATTATACGTTTTATTATTTTAGTTTTAAACTTTCAAATTACGTATTTAATAAAAAGCCAAGATTATGAGATAAACTATAAAATAATTAATAGAGTCTCATGTTCAAAATAGAATGCATAACCAATAGAAGCTATATATATTTACATTGTAACGCACCAAATTAAGATCACCGTAATGTGTGGTCAAATAAAATGTGATAAGTAGTAGAGATTATCATTCTATTTTCACTACCTTGCACAAAGTTGTAGTTTCCAAATGTTTGTTTCGTGGTACATTCTCCTCTTCAACATAATATGATAATAATGTATGTGTTTGAATTATAGAGTAAATGTCGGACGAAGCAGTCGTGTTAAATGAGGCTCCGTCTACGCAAACTGAAAAATGGTGTAAAAAGTGCAAAAAAAAAGTTACGGTGGCAAGCATTAAGTGTATAAAGTGCGACAATACTTATCATAAAAGTTGTGCTCAAATCCTAGAAGGCAAAGACAAAAATTTCACTATTTTAAATGGAACAGAATTAACCTGTCAACAGCATGGAACTACTCAGCAAGATAAAGATGAAGGAAAACACACAGACGAAACGGTAACTAAATTAAAAATAGAAAACAATTTGCTTTTAAATGAAATTAAGAATTTAAAATTGGAAGTACATAATTTACAAATGCAAATAAAAGAAGGCCAACTATATCAAAATTGTGATAGTGATATATCGCATGTTAACAAACATGACCTTCTATTACTATTAAACGATTTCAAAAAAGAAATTTATTCAAAAATAAACAGTTTACACGAGGAAGTTAAATTACGCATAAATTACGAAGGTAGCATAAAAGCAACATACAGAAATTTTCCTGATAATACTAAGATGACAAAATCTTATAGTGATGTAACTAAAAATAAAAATGTTATGGTAATACAACCTAAAATGCAACAAACTAGTATTGAAACTTTGAAACAAGTTCAAGAAAATATCAAACCGGATGAAATGGAAATAGGGATAACGCAAGTAAAACAACTTAGAAATGGTGGAGTGGCAATACGGTGTAATAAACAAGAAGAAGTTGAAAAACTCCAAGAAGAGGCCAAGAACAAAATTGGACAACACTACTCAATTCGTAAACCAGAATTTTATAAACCCAAAATAAAATTAGTAGGAATGACAGAAGAATTAGATGAAGTGAGTCTAAAAGAATGTGTGGAAAAACAAAACCCTACTTTAAAAGACGCTATAACCTTTTGGAAATTGCTGGTAACCAAGAAAATGCGCACTAAATATATGGCAATAGTCGAAGTTGATCCTAAAACATTTACAGAAATTATCAACCTAGGAAAATTGAATATCAAATGGAGTAGTTGCGATGTTTACGAATATTTTAATATTCGTAGATGTTTCTCATGCGCTGGTTATAATCATATGTCCTTACAATGTAAAAATGAAAAATTTGTCTAAATTGGTGGGATACTGATCATCTTGAAAAACTGCTCAAATACCACAAAATGTGCCAATTGTTTTCGTGCCAACCAAAAACTAGGGCTACAATTAGATGTACATCACTCTTGTTTTGATCGTTTATGCAGTGTTTTTCAAAAACATATAATCCAAGAAAAAAGTAAAACAATTTACGATTTATAGCAATTAAGTAATAAAATACCTAACATAGATACAATTGGAAAAATATGATAAATCATGATTTAGTACCTGATGAAAATTTTACGATCATTCACCAAAATATGCAGTCCATAAAGAACAAGATAGAAGAACTAGAAGTATTCCTCTACCAAGAAAAACCAAATGTATTTTGTGCTTCAGAAAGTTGGTGTTCTGTTAGTGAAATAAATTTGCTAAGCATAATGGGTTATGAACTCGCTACTTCGTTTAGTAGAACTATCTATAAGCATGGTGGTGTGGTGATATTTGTTAAGTGCGGTACTGTATTTGAAATTATACCAGAACTCGCTGAAATTAGTGTTGAAAAAGTATTTGAGTGCTCGGGTATTAAAATGAAGCAAGATCATGGAAATATCGTGATAATTTGTTTATACAGATCACCAGAAACGAAGGTAAATGTGTTTCTACAAAAACTAGAAGAATGTTTATTTTTTATTTGTAGTAGATTAAGCTTAGGAAAAGTAATCATTTGTGGGGATCTAAATGTAAATTCATTGATAAAAAATTCACAGTTTAATGATTTAACTGATATTGTAAATTCCTTTAACTTACAATCCGTATTCACGGAACCCACTAGAGTAAATAGAAATTCAAGTAGTGCAATTGATTATGTTTTTACTAATTTCAACAACAATATCTTATTCAAAACAATTATACATAATCACCTTTCAGATCATTCTGCTCAAAAAGTTATATTTAAAGTAAAAATATCTCACCAAGAAAAAAAGTGGAAAGTTCACTCATATAGTAAAAAAAATAAACAATTGTTGCGCAACTACCTTGAATCTGAAAATTGGTCGGATGTTTTTAATTGTAATGATTCCGTTGATAAAATTTTCTCGGTGTTTTCAAATATTCTAAAATATTACATAGATATTAGCTTTAAAGAAACTCATATAATTACGACAAACACCAATAAAAATAAAAGTTGGGTTACAACGGGAATCAAAAATCTTCTATTAATTTACAAAATATACACATACTAAACAAAACAGGGTTCGTTAGTGACGAATACTACAAACTTTACAAAAAATATATCGCAAAGTTATCAACAAGGCAAAACAAAAGTATCATGAACAAATGATACTTAACGCGAGCAATACCACAAAAACTGTTTGGAAATTAATAAATGAGAATATAGGTTGCAGACGTGTAAACAAAACAATTGATTATTACACCATAAATGGTTTGACTTTACACAACGGGAAAGAACTTGCTAATGAATTTAATAAGTACGTTTCAAATTTGTCAAAAGAAAAAATGATTTGTCACTCCATAACAGCAGAATTCAGCATCGTAAGCATTGTATAGCAAATTCTATATATCTCGATTATGTTACAGAAAGTGAAGTCTACAATACAATAGCTCAATTAAAAAATTCTAATTCTTCAGGAGTCGATAAATTTCCAACTACAATAATTAAAGAAATCAGTGACTGTATTAGTGCACCACTATCGTTTATAATAAATCAATGCTTTGCAGAAGGTGACTTTCCAAATATTTTAAAAATTTCCAAAGTGATTCCAATCTATAAAAAAGGTGTCATCAGTGATTTATCAAACTATCGACCTATTTCAATATTATCTGTCTTTTCAAAAATAATAGAAAAAATTTTGGTAAAAAGAATTATACAATTTTTAGAGAATAACAAACTACTACAAACAAATCAACATGGCTTTAGACGTAATAAATCGACAACTACTGCATTAGTTGAAATCCTGAATCTCGTATATACTCAGCTTGATAAAAACAGTAAGGTAATGGCTATATTCCTAGATTTATCGAAAGCATTCGATTGCGTAAACCATAAAATTCTTCTAGAAAAATCCAATTGTATGGTATTCGAGGAAATTGCTACAATGTCATAAAAATTACCTAAAAAATCGGCAACAACTTGTCAACTTTAATGGAAAAGAGTCCGATATGATCAATATAACTGCAGGAATTCCACAAGGTAGCGTTTTAGGTCCTCTCCTATTTCTCCTGTACTGCAATGACATCAATGAATACATTCCTGGCTTTAGCTGTGCTTTTGCTGACGACATAACTTTAATTCAATATAACAAAGATCAGAAGCTGCTCTACCACGACGTTGTCAAAACCATAAATTTAGCAAATGAATATTTCTGTGCCAACAATCTTTCTATAAATACCAAAAAATCAGTCACTATGGAATTTTACCCAAACTTATCGAATAGCATTAGTAGCATGTTAATTAAACTGAATAATAATAGTATCCACCAAACTAATACCTTTAAACTCCTAGGGATAAACATAGATGCATCTTTATCATGGAAAACTCATGTCGACTCAGTTTGTAAGAAATGTGCGAGTTATTGTTTTGTCTTGAGGAAACTAAGGTGCGTTGTAAGTAGACACGCTTCAAAAATATTTTATTACTCAAACGTTGAAACTATTCTAAGATATGGAGTCATCTCCTGGGGTAATTCAAGTACAGTTCATCGTGTGTTTGTCATACAAAAACGAGCTATTCGTTGTTTATTTAATTTAAAACATAGAGATTCATGTCGAAGTACCTTTGTAAACAACAGAATTCTCACGTTTCCTTGTATCTATATTCTAGAAATGTTGAAATTTGTAAAAACAAACTTATTAGACTTTAAGAATCAGGCTAAATACCATGAATATAATACTAGATTTGGTTCCAACCTACAATTTGAGAATCACAAATTAAAACTATTTGAGCTTAACCCATACTACGCAGGAGTCACTGTATATAATAAATTACCAAATTGTATTCAAACTCTAAATTACACTACATTTGTTAAATCATTAAAAAATATTTTGTTACAAAATGCATTTTACTCAATTAATGAATTTATGTTATTCGATATTAAATCTTAAATGTATGTATAACAGTCAATTTTCTGAATGTTTATTTTAATTGACTTATCCTATATCATTGTAGTATGATTTATTGGATGAATAAATTATTATTATTATTATTATTATTTACTTAGAACTTTTTAGTTAGAATTGTAGACATACCACTTCAGACAAATTTCCTGTTTATTGTTGACTTTTGGTCTTGTAAACACGACTTCTATTATACTGCATCAATAAAAACAGCAGTAATATGCCAAAAATTGAAAACTAATAAAAAAAAAACATTCTAAATTTATTATAATAAGCTTAAGCATGTTTAAATACCCAAAATAATTTAGAAAACTGAAAGATATAACGTCGATTGCAGTGATAAAAATTTTGTTATGCATTTGCATACAATTTGATAGCCATTAAAATTTAGCACAAATCAATATAAATCATTCACTGGAATACTTATACATCATGGGATAGATAGACTGCAGTCCTCTCTAATTTATTTAATATTAAAATTAGATATGACATTTTCCACTGTTAAAGTATTGCGCATTGTTCTTAGAAGTTTTTTAATAACATCGTATTTTATTAATTCTGCATATATGTTATCAGTTCCCGCAGTTCTATGCTTTTTCATTATTTTAATTTGTAATTTATTCCTTAGCTATATGTAATGTATTGTTATCTCTCCTCTGTTAACCATTTTTAAATAATGCATTGTCCAGTAATCCATAGTAATCATATTTACTATACTGTAAACTAACATTTAGTTCAGTAATTAACGTCCCGAATTTATTTTCAAACGTACTTATTTTTTTATGTTGTTACAAGTGCGTATTTTTGCACCAGTTTTGCTTCATAATAACTTATCTTGGAAATTCAATCGTAAGTTGTCGATGGTTTAATTTGTATTCTCGTTCTCATAAACAAAATTCGTAGAATTTTTGTTAGTTGTTTTTCGTTGGGAATGTTTCAATTAAATCCACCACAGCTGCAGAAATTTAATAGTTACGTTGTTAGGTTTATTCTTATTATAGCCTAGTTTTTGTTTGTCTCTACGTGCTATTTCTTCAGTTTAGATTTGATAAAAGATAAAACCTAAGCACACACATTTGGTGTCTTTTGTGAGTTGCATTTTTTTGTTTAATGATGACAGTTTCGGATTGGTTATTGAAGATATTAAATTAAGAAGAGGCAAAGAACGTTCGAATTTTGTAAAATTAATTAAGTTTCGTATTAGACTTTAATAGTGAAAGTTCGCGCGGTAATATGTTGTATGCGCCGCTGTATGTACTATTAATTACTGATGTAGATTTAAGTTTGTAAATACTGAAAAATCGGGCGGTACTATAAATGCTTTTAAGTAACTAAATACACAATTGTATAAATTGTGTATGTAATTTTGTAAATTTTTGAACAATTATTTTAGTCAATTAAGCAAATTACGTCCCGGTGTTTATAGTTAGTCGGAAAGCACTTGTGTGTGGGACCTTTTATTTATTTCAATAACGAATAAAACTTTAAACGTTTAATTGTGTAAACATTCAATGTTTGCACGTTGTAAGTGTACGTTGTTTTTCGTAGTGCAATTATTTAATGATTGTGTATTTGATGATGAATTACAGATATTTGATACATAACTTGTCCCAATCTTTGGCTTAGGCCTAAAGAAACAACTACTTCAGCTGCGAAACGTCGCCTAAAACCATTAATTGAGAAGTTAATTCTTCACTTCCACTAAAAAGGGTCCAGACGTTTTACCATCTGGCACAATTAAACGTATAATACATATTGGAAGATCCAACAACTGAAATTTCAATAAAACTTTAAGAATGTGAATTACCGTGGACACATTTAACGTTTCTCAAATCGACGAAGACTACGACTGCAGTCAAGGTGGCAAAGCAAGTTCAATCGTGCGCGTCAATTTTGAGGGCGTATTATTTATGAGTTTTCATAGTTTTTGAACACATACAAACTTTCGTTGATCTCGATCCTCTAGTTAAACTCAACTAAATTTTTTTCTTTTTATTTTACTTTTCTGTAGATCGGGGGTGAACGGTGTTGGTTGGTAGGTTACAGTTATTACAATTTATTTTTTAATCAAAAAGAATATGAGTATAGTACACGAAACACATGAACACGAAACCGCAGTTTTTTTAAAATTTTTTAATTCTTTGCACCTAATTGGGTAAGCAATAAATCCATTTACTGAGCCACTGGCCAGAAACTCAGCGTCAACCATCAGTGAAGTAATTCCACATTCACTTACAAATTTTTTTTCTATTTCATGAAAATAAGCCATCATTACGTGAAAGTCACCCAATCTAATAAAAGTATTATCAACTACAGGTTTCTCAACGAATTGTATTTGCAAAGCCGTTTTTGCAATAGCTAAATCATAAGAGAATTGCATGTAATATTTTTTCACTTGAATTTTATGGTTTTAATAATTTTACGTTATAAAAAAATAATCTTTTTGAAGATATTATACGTAAATAATTTATTCATAGATATACTTAAAGTCGACGCGCAATAAATAGTGAATCAATTTATTCCGTTTTAAATTATGATTATGATTCCTTGGGTATAAACAAATATATGCTGCAAATAGCGTCCATGTCCTCGATGACGAACTTCACCCACAATTTTTGTAATTTTACCCTTGGATATCATCCCTTTAGCCTCGGATTAAACAAACGCCCTTCAGAAATTGAATTGAGTGTATCGCAAACTTGTATTTGGCCAATTTTTAAGCATGCCCTTAATCACGAGGACTCTTTCATCCTTTATATTTACCCTAAGCCACGGCTGGCACGGTAGCCTGTGCAGCAATGTGTTGGTCGTCGATATCACTTTGTAATACCGTAATATGTGTCCTTGCCCAGCGGCTCCAGCTCTCTGTCTATAATGCCGTCTAGATTTGAGTCCAAACAGCGTCCATCGTTGCTTGGAATTTCTTCTTTACGTTTCACTAACACAAGTGGTCAGCTTCTTCAGAGGTCCGCCATTTCCGATGTTGGATGTCGAATAATAATGTCTATTTCGCTGCTTGTATGTACCAGAGCGGTCTGAAAAGTTTCCGACCTCAACGTGAAGATGGCAGCACTCGTCAATAAAAGTCAGGGAATGTAGTTGTGCATCTTTTGACAGCAACACATCAAAGTTTCAGCCATTTGGACCCGCAGTTTTTATTTGACAGTCGTTTGAGTGAGTTGATGTGAGTATTTTTGTGAAAATGGAGATAATCGAGTATCGAGCTGTCATAAAATATTTGTTTTGGAAAGGGAATACGCCTACGCAAATTAAAGATGAGTTAGACTCAGTGTACGGGGACTCTTCACCGTCATTTACCACTGTGAAAGTTTGGGCAGCTGAATTTAAACGTGGCCGTAAGAGCTTGGGATATGATGAACGTTCGGGACGTCCAAAAACTGTAACTACTGACGATAACATCGCTAAAGTTCACCAAATGGTGTTAAACGACCGCCGAATTAAAGTGAGAGAGATAGCAGAGGCAATGAAAATGTTCAAAGAACGTGTTTGTCACATATTAAATCAAGATCTAAGCATGAGAAAGCTGTCCGCGCGTTGGGTGCCGCATGTGCTAACGTTAGACCAAAAACGTGTTTGAATGAACATTTTTAATGCTCTGTTGGCGCAGTTTAGGCGCAATAAATTCAAATTTTAGCGCCAATTAATTACTACACTATACGCCTAAAACAAAAATACAGTCAAAACAGTGGACTTCAAAGGAGTAACCGGCTCCAAAAAAAGCAAAATCTGTTTTTTCGGCTGGGAAAGTGATGGCGACTGTTTTTTGAGATAGTCATGGAGTTATCCTAATCGATTATCTTCAAAAAGAGAAAACCATTACAGGAGCATACTACGCATCATTACTTGACAAGCTGAAGGCAGAAATTGCGGATAAGCGGCTACATTTGCAGAAAAAGAAGATCCTGTTTCACCTCAACAATTGCCATAGCGAAAATCCATGAATTACGGTTTGAACTGCTTGACCATTCACCTTATTCACCAGATCTAGCCCCAAGCAACTTCTTTCTGTTTCCTCAACTAAAAACTGCGCTCAGAGGACAAAAAGTTTTGTCAAATAAGGAGGCAATCATCTTCGTGAACAATTATTTTACAGATAAGAAGACCGAGTACTATTTGGACGGATTAAAGAGATGGGAGCATCGCTGGGAGAAGTGTATAGAGTCACAAGGAGACTATGTAGAAAAATAAAAATAAATTTTAAGATAAAAATTCTTGTAGCTATGTTAGGTCGGAAACTTTTCAGACCACCCTCGTATTTATAGTGTTCTGAGGGGGTGATGCTTGCATCAAATACGAATCTTCGTAAGGTGCCGTACGGGTGTTTTCGAGATCGGATCGCAAATATGTTTAAGCCTCAAGGTTTCTTCTTGAATGTTAAAGCTTTCTGGATGTTTGTGGATCTCGATGGCTTCTCCAACTAATCGGTTGGGATCTTGTGATCCTATTGCAAAGCGCATGTTATGCTACAGCTGATCCAAAAAGCAGTTTGCACGATGTTCTTTGAAACTTGTTCCCATCTATATCTTGGTAGTTCCTATGTAAAACTGTGCAAGTATACCGGAAGCTTTAAAACCCCACACACGATACGGAAAAATTCTAGACTTCCTTCAGTTATAATGATAGCATCGAAAGAAGACATCCTTGACCTCCTGTTTAAGATAAATAAATGCGTGGAGCCTAAGAAAAAACGGAAAAAATGGTTACTGCAGCAAAAAGTTACAGTCACATTAATTCACTGAACGGTTGAAATTTGAAACTAAAGATTTACAAAACTATTTACGAATGGATGAAGGAACTTAAAGTAGTTGTATATAGTTGCTGCATTGATCAAAAAGATGGACACACTAATAAAAAACCGCAGATCAACTCATCAAGGATTAACGGTTTCCAGCAATGAGAAGAACTTATGAAGATTTTCTTGAGCTTTTCCAATAGTTTTTTTTTGTTGTAGCTCATTTTTCCTGATCATGGTATTCTTTAGACTTTATTCGCCGCAAATTTATACAATTCTAAAAACTCTGTTAATATTTCGAGCTACTCTTCAACCTTAACCATTATTTTTCTAAGATATCGTGTACTACACAAATTTTTGACAAGAACTGAGGACCTACCCAAGTTAGTCACGCAAATGTTTCGGTATATGGATCTACAGAATTGTGGCACATGTGAACCGAATCGATTTTCAATACTACTCCGGTCGTCTGAACAGGTCATTCGATCGGCACAGGTTAGCTCAATACATATTGCAATAAAGCTGTACAAGTGTGTCTGTGCTGACATACTACTTAGGAGTACCGAAACGTCAGTAATCAGCTTTAGGAAGAAATTCCAAGCAACGACGAACTTTAGACCTTAATCTAGACGACACTAGTTCTTAATTTACGCCTGAGATTTACACCTATTTTCTTTCCGTGTTGTCTTTAAAATATTACTGTAATATTTTACAGATTAGTAGATAATGGTCACTACCATAGTTAAGTCTCCGTTTGACACTTGGTGTCTATTATTTTGAATCGAGTTTTCTATATCGACGATAGACTTTAATACTGATTCTCCCATATAAATCGGTGAATTTCTTTTATGTTCGTAAAATCATTCATCACAGTTCCCACTTCTTCACTACTTTGTGTTATAACTTCCATGTAATTTACAAATTGCATCATATCGTAGCCTCCGTAAATTTTCTATTCACTTATTTAGATAGTTGCTTTTTGCATATTTGTTCAATAATATTAATGTAGCTATAATTAAAAATACACAATCTCCCCCGGAATGTATAAGGCTCAGATGATTCTATATTTGCACATGAACTTCCCGAAGTTGCCGGTAGGTGGCGATACGTATTTCTTTATTATAATAATATTTTAGTTTCCTGTTATTTTCACACCTAACCTAACACTCAATTTAAAATTAAATATTAATTCAATCAAACTAAATAGTACTTATATCAGTAATATTTATACAAATGAAATATTAAAAACTTTAAAAAATCTATTTTTAAATTATTGCGTTGTTCTGTTGTGTGATAACATTATTTTGCGATATTCAATCAATGACGAAACCGGAATCTATCGGTGACTGAAGGAAACACTAACACGTATAGATAATCTACTGCTTGTATCTATGGGACGTTCTACATTCCGGGGGAGATGATGTATTTCTGGTATAAACAAATCACCTTTTTTTAGTGATTTCATTACTTTTTGTATTGAAATCCTGTCAAAGAGTTAGTTGAAGTCAACAAAGTCTATTCATTTAATCTTTTTATTGTGTGGAGGTGGTTGATAGTGCTAAACCTGTTCTTGAACTCTTGTCTGATCTATTGGTTCTTCTTCCAATCTATTTGTTATTATGTACTTTGAAGAATATTTAATATTTCTGCAAATTGAACATTTGCCTTCTTGTAGAAGGAGTAACCAAATATAAAACTACGTATACCGTGTGTCGCACGAAAAAGTTGAAGAGTTTACCATGTTAAATTTAAAATTAACCCATATTCTTTCTGGGGCAATTTGATCACAACACAACAACATATTTTGTTAAATAGATGAAATATACCTAACAAATGTATGTGCTAATAATGAGTGTTTAAAGCGCATTTTAATAAAAATTCAGTGAAATAAGTTATTGTTAATAATATTTTATTTATTAATCTGGGATGGAAAACTTGATGTAAATGTCTTGGTGAACGAGTATATAAAATGACTAATCTTTAGTTTTATACTTTAACGTATTTCTGATCAGACGAAGCTAAAAAATAAAAGAGTTAATTAAAAAATTTACGGCAGTTGGAATCGAACCCTGGTTTTGTGAAAAAAGCCCTAGAACGATATAACCAACTTGTCCACCAAGTCGTTTTCATAAAATGCACCATACCGGTTAATACAATAACTTATTTGAATAGTTTAAGTAATTATCACATAAAGTTCATCTGTCCAACATAATATGTATTGTGCTCGAATTGTGCCAGAAAAAAGAAATGCTTTAATTCTGAATTTAACATGTATATGCTTATGTCAACTTTTTCGTGGGACACACCGTATATACACCAAGATACATTTCTTGACACGACATCACTGCACTTCAATTATAAAATTATTAATACATAACACAAATTACGTAACACACATTCATAATGTAATTATAAAAATTATTTCAAATGTACATATTTAGAAATAAGTAAAAAATATTTAGAAATTTAAGTCACTCAGAGATTTGAATTTTTGTCGGCAAGTGGTTAACAAAAATGGTTAGAAGTCTCAGGTTGAAATAATTAATAAACATGTGTACTTTATGAAATTGGATTTTATTAACAACATACGTTGTTGTAAATGGATAAAAAAAGTAAGTTCACACTGTTGGCCAAAGACCAAATAAGAACTCAAGAGCTTCATTACATTAAGTTGGTGTTATTGTCAGATAAAATTTTCCTTTATGTTATAGCCGCCTTGAGTTTGTGTAAATAAATACGTTATGTATAATAATCTACAACTATTTCGACAACCAAACCTATTATTGTAATGAAGTTCTGGCATAAAAACATGTACGAAAGCAGACACATAAATTTTTGAACATAAAATAACACCAAAGAGCAATAAATGAAAATTAATTTAAAAAAATAAAGTTCAAGCGTATACCCGCAAAGCTTCACATTTAACAACCGTTTGATAAAATCGGAAATCAATTTTGATTGCTGATATTCAGCACTACACTCAATCAAAACGAGAGGGTGCAACAAATATACAATTTCAAATAACGATCTAAAACTAAAGTCATTGAAAAAATGTTAGTCCATTTCAAAAATATTACTAAGGCTGGGTCTCGAATAATATCTTGACTTATATGGCGATAAGGTTGTTTCGCTGGTAGTATTGAGCGCTGCTAGATCTCTAAGACTACTTACAAGTTTGTCTGGTGGTTCAGCATCTTCTGTCTTGCCGTTACTAATTAAATTACTATTATTTTTATGTTCATCCTCTTCGACTTCTTCTATGACAATACTGTCATCTTCTTCATCTTCATCTTCTTCGTCAATTTTACTTATTTTATCTAACAATTCGACACTTTCTTCGGGAACATATGCGGAATCTGAATTATTAAACAAATAACATTTGCAGAACTTTTTGTAGAAATGTTACCTTTAAATCCAATCCTTCGATCAACTTTTTCGTCTGGGGTAATTTCTATTTTAATAGGACTTTCCGGGATATCAGATGAACTGCCGTTTTTGTTTGGTAATTTTCCATTTTGAACGGTTTTTCCGGGCTGATCTTCAAAATCTTTTGACTGAGAAGCAACATTCAACACCTTAGATTATAATTAAAAAAAGTAATTACCTGTTCTTGAAGTTTGGCCGCTTGTTCTTTCGACCAAATAATACCAGCGTCCGTCTCCATTTCCTTTCTTCGTCTATATCGTTTATCGGTGCGGTACAATTCGTACGCGCAACAAATTAATATTACGACAAAGAATGTAGACAAAGTGATCACTATTATTTGACCAACACCTTCTTCTTGTTCCGACGCCACAGAATATATAGACTGGTACAAAACACGCTGCGGTGCGTCTTCAACCCAGGTTTTGTCTTTTCCCTAAAACGAGAACAAAGTACAAAATAAAACAAAATGTTATGTGTTACCTGGCTAATGTTAAGATTTGTGGGACCGGCTGGTACTTTGTGAGGTACGTCAAAGTACGGGCTGCATTGTGCGCTTCTGTACTCCGTGAGAATTAGATACGTTAACTTTTTCAGAACCAGTTTTAGTAAATAGCATGTATTCTTCCAAAGGTTTCATAACGTGTTCGTTTACTTCAATAAATATATCTGCAATGTTTAAATTTTTGCACAATTTATTCAATGTTAAAATGGAGGTATGCGTATACTTTTCATTTCTGATCGTAGGCACACTTCATACAAACTGCAAATATTGTCAAACTTAAACGGAAAAAAGTAGGTACTCGAAATTCTATAAGAATAACAAATAGGGACACAAAGATATTACAGCATAGACGACTTAGCCCTCCTCCCCCCAAATTTTTTGACGTTTGCACACGAAAGCTAACACACCTTTAATAGTTATAAATCAGGGGGGGGGGGCTAAGGCGCCCTCAGCCCCCTCACAAAAAATATCAAATTTTTGATGTTTGCACACAAAAGGGAATAGCTAGCACAACTTAACTGAACGCTAGCACACCTTCAATAACGGAGTTGATGGTTGAGTCTAGGAAGCCAGCTCTCCACAATCAAAATTAAAATTTTTCACGTTGAACATTAAAAGCTCGGCATGCTAGCACAACTAAAATAACGCTAACACACCTTTAATAACGCAGCTATTGCGATCTTAGCCCTCCCACAAAAATATATCCAATTTTTGATGTTTGCACATCAAAGAAAATAGCTAGCACAGCCTACCACAACTTTTACTCAACGTTATCATACCTTTAATAAGGGAGTTATTGATGCTTGAACCTGGAGGAGCTAAAGCGACCTCAGCCTCCTAACAAAAAAATATCTAGCACAACTTTGCTCAACGTTAGCTACACCTTCAATAACGGAGTTATTGAGGGTTGAATCTAGATAGCCCCCCATACACCGATATTAAAGATGTCTAGCGTTGAAGCTAACTACCATGTGCTAACTATTCTTCGTGCAAACGTCAAAAGTTCGATATTTTTTTGGGAGGGCTGAGATCGCATTAACCCCCCCAGATTCAAATCTCAATAACCTTGTTATTAAAAGTATGGTAGCTTTTTTTTAGTGGTTCTAGCATGTGCTAACTCAGTTCTTTAATGTTCAAACTTCAAAAGTTCGAAATTTTGTTGTGGCTTCCTAGATTAAAGCTCTCAATAACTCCGTCATTAAAAGTGTGCTAGCGTTGAGCAAAGTTGTGATCTTTAGTGTGCAAACATAAAAAATTTAATATTTTTTGTAGGGGGGAGGGCTGAGCTTAAAACCTCAACAACTTATCCAATACAAGTGTGCTAGCGTTTTGCAAAGTAGTGTTTATCTGTGCCAGCTGTTCTCTTTTGTGTGCAAAAGTCAAAAAATTCATTTTTTATGTGGGAGGGGGTGTTTAAGACAACTGAGCTAAATATTGCGGCAAGTGATGGTTAAGAAATTGAAAAAACTGATGACGTAATCATTGTATGCAAACACATATTATAGTATTTTTTTCTAATTTTGACATATAAAGCGACATTTTTTATACTCAAAGTAGATATCAAATGGCCCCTTTTCGTAATTAGTTACGAAAAAAAAATTTTTGCCCCTTGACAGATTGATTTAATATTGTTTTGAGAACGGTAACCGTGGTAACATCGGTCAATCTCTATTAGAATTTTCTTTGTCGTTGTATAAAACAAGAACATATTTATTTCTATTGTACAATAGGTATGTTACATATGTCGTTGATGCATGAGCGAAAAATTTAATCGCGAAGGCCTAGCAAAAGGGAGATTATCCCGTGAAGTAATGATGATTTTCTCACCGTAGTGCACACTTTACAATTTATGTCATTCCTAAATATAATGAAATCTCATAAAAATTATAACTTTCACGCTAAAGTACAAAATCCACAGTACACTTTGATAAGGAATGTGCACGTGGTCAAAGTAAGCGGTTGGTGTAGCCATCGAGTTCGTATCTTGGCAATAACCACTGCTACCCACTATACAGGGTGTTAAAAAAAGATTGTAAAATATTTCAGAAGGTAATAGTATGAACCAAAATAAACAGAAAAGTCTTAATAAACATGGGTCCGTAAAGTAACGGTTGCGGAGATATGGAATGTTTTACGTTTTTTAGCACCTTTTGTTATTTAGATGGGTAGGAAGGGACTTGTTTTATGGCCTCCAAGATAGCTTGATTTGAACCCTCTAGATTTCTTTGTTTGGGGATATTTGAAGACATTAGTGTATGGAAATCCAAACCAAGGAGGGCGTTTTTGAAAGAGTTCAAATATCGTTGAGACGAAGATGTCGGGCCTGCTTGGAAATGGACGGAGGACATTTTGAACATCTTCTCTAACTTTGTTTTTTGTTTCTTAAAAGCTTTCTTTGTCGGTTTATTCCTAATAAAATAAAATGTTTGAAAAACGAATAGTGGTCCATATCTCCGCAACCGTTACTTTGCGGACCTATGTTAATTAAGACTTTTCTGCTTATTTTGGTTCATACTATTAACTCCTGAAATATTTTACACCCTTTTTTTAACATCTTGTATATTTACCAGAAAAGTAACCTAAGAAGGATAAACAACCAACACCTTGTAGAACCGTAGTCCACATAGCTGCCCTTTTAACTCAGTCGATCAAAGACAACACCGATGACACCAACGTTAGCGAATAGTATTTACGTTTATGTTTATACGTAGGTAGAGTTCGCATGCTGTTTTTGATCTGAATATTGTTTCAATTTTATACATTTTTGTTTAATAAACGAACCTATATTTCAAAGGGGTGAAAAGAAAAGAGGCTAACGACTCACACACATATCCTCTGAGAGAGAGAGAGAGTGCTAAAGTTAAAATTTCCAATTTAAGTGGTAAAATTGTTATTAATGTATCGTAAAATAACCGACATGCAATCATTACAACTTAACATGAAATGAAAAAAAGCATTCAAAAACGATTAGTGTGGATGTGCAAAACTCCCTACAGTTCTGAATATCGCTCGGTCGATTCTACTCCGGTTTCGTTTCGTATGTCGTCATGTTCGTGGTGTCGTGCTATCATACCTCAAATGGGCCGCCTACCACTTACGCATTTTTGCATCTCCAATACCAGTTGAGATGGACGTAGCATATTTTCCTATATCTATTTGAGTTACATATCCACATAATAGTCAAAACCCCAAAAAGTATCTTCCGCTGACTACATTATTGAGACGGTAGAAGATTATATACAGGGTTTTTCACTTAAACCTCGCACGCCAATAACTCCAAAACAAAAAGAAGTATTTAACTTCTGTAAAAGTGAATAATATATGGAGTCAAGTAGATATTTTTCAAAGTTTAAAAATTTAACGTTTGCAAAAGAGCTAGGCGTCGCGACGCGTCGAAAAATGAACCGATTACAGGGACTTTGAAAATAAGCGCATACAAAAGTACATGTCATTTAAAAATTTTTTTGTAGTTTAATCAAACTTATTTACTTTACTCGTTTCTGAGTTATACCGGGTTTATAAGAAACCCTTTTTTATTGACAAAAATGCGATTAACGATTTTTTTATTAATATGCCATGAATATTAGTTACTATGGCAACCATTGTTTATCAAGTTTATCATTAAACAGGGATAATCAAACGACTGAAATAAGTAGACAAATTGGCCTAGCGGAGAATTCTTTGGCAAACCTTAAAAGTTTCTTAGCAACAGCTTTAAAATCAAAGGTATTCAATCAATGCTTCCTGCAGGTCATAACATATGGAGCAGACACACTAACACTATCTAAGGCATCTGCCCACAAAATCAAAGTGATGTAAAAATTAGTGACAAGAGCAGTGATACATACCAGGATAAGATATAGAGTCCGAATTGAAATTATTAGAAACAAAACCAAAGCAGACAATGTTATCCAGAAAACTAGTAACAAAACCCATTTGAAAATGGGCCTAATCTAGACAAACCTGAAATTAAAGCCGTAAGGTCAGGCCAACTTGTGACCCCGCCTAAGATCAGCGCCTGGACCTCTTGAACAATTTGACGTTTCGATCTCCGAAATCGGTTCAGCCGTTTCGGAGGAGAAGACGAACATACAGACAGACAGACAGACAGACAAACCGGGCCACGATTTTATGTGTGTAGATTGCGACAGTGAAATGGAATTGG
Source organism: Abscondita cerata (assembly GCA_030710515.1). Classification (NCBI taxonomy): domain Eukaryota; kingdom Metazoa; phylum Arthropoda; class Insecta; order Coleoptera; family Lampyridae; genus Abscondita; species Abscondita cerata. Next base: position 523,056 of record JALBCR010000380.1, on the reverse strand, counting down.
ACATTAGATGTCGCAAGAATGTCAGACAACAAATGAAGTCAAAAACTGTTAAAATAGAGACCAAGAACAAAACTATCAACAGGACACCAACACGCTGGAAAGATGATATTAAAAAAATTAAGGGCATGATTGGATGAACAAAGTGCACGATAAAGACAACTGGAATCAATTGGAGGAGGCCTATATACTGCAGTGGATGACAACGATGATCATGATGATGATTATAGTGCTTCTGATCGTGTAATTTAATATCAGTCAGTTTTGGCTACTTATTCACAAAAGATTAGTATATTTTTCTCGAAAACGGTTCATGATATCGATTTCAAAGAAGAGGACATTTTTGATGAAAATTATCTTGAATTTCTCAAACTTGGTGTCAGATACAAAAAGTAAAAATAAAACATTTTTAATAAAATAATTCGATTGTTGGCAGTGAAAGTGAAAGGTTGTGAATTGGCTGCAGTCTCAAAAATTGTTATTGTAAATAATTCAATTGGGACGATAAAGTAGTATTTTAATAATTAAAGTGAAGGACATTTAGTGGTTTTAATTTAGTTTAATAGTGTAAGGAAAAAGCAGATAAATTATTGTAAATAGGTATTAATGTGGACTATATTATAAGGCAAAGGATAAGTAATACACGAAAGTGCGGCCGGAGTTTCCGACAAGATAACGGTACAAGTGCGCGCTAGTGATAAAAGTATATAACGGGCAATAACTTTTACGGAATATTTACATTATTTGTAAATTTGTGTATATGCATTTTAATTGAAATCTAAATGAGCGGAAAGAAAGAAATACGTGAAAGATCGGGAAGCTTGGGAAATATAGAAGAATTTTTGAAAAGAAAAAGAGAAACAAAGGAGGAGGAAAACTGGAGGACGGATAAAGAGAAGAAGTACAAAACCCCTAGAACGCCGGAACAGGAAAGAAATAAAGAGATGGAATACGAATGTAATACAACGGAAAATATAAAATGGATAAACTGACAGAAGTGATAATGGAGATGAGGAAGGAAATGTGGGAAGGATTCAGAGAATGTAAATGGGAAATAATAAAGCTGAAAGAAGAGATGGAAAGAAAAGAAAAGCATGGGAGCAGGAAAAGAAGAATTGGACAAGAGAAAGGCAAGAGTTGGAGAATAGAGTGAGTAGCATGGAAAATGCAATGGAGAGGCACGAAAGAGATAGAAGGAAGAACAATATAGTAATTAAAGGGCCTATAAAGATAAATCAAACAATTACGGAAGCAGCAAAGGAAATAATTAAAGAAAAATAAGAGTGAATGTGGAGATAAAAGATGCATATATGGTAGGTAAAGGGAAGGAAACAGTGCGATAGTGGTGAAGTTAGGAAGCTGGGAGGAGAAAAGGCAAGTAATGAGAGAAAAGAGTAAGTTAAGAGGAACGAAAGTGTATATAGATGATGATCTAACAAGGAAAGAAAGAGAAATGCAAGAGGAAATAAGAAAGGAAGCTAGAATACAGGAAAAAGAAGGCAGGAGAGTGAGAGTGGGATATGGAAAGGTATGGATTGATGGTGTGGAGCACAGATGGGGATGGAAGGAAGGAAAATTAAAGAAGTGGAGTCCAAAAACTAGAAAAAATAAGGGAGGGAGGGGGTGAGAAAGATAAGGAACAGGAGTGCAGAAAAAGGAGGGCGGAAATAAAATACTATTTTGGAATGTGGCTGGTATGAAGAACAAAGGTAGAGGGTTTTGGAGGTATATAAGAAAATTTAAAATGGTTGGGTTGACTGAAACATGGATAGAAGAAAAAGATTGGGAACAATGGAAAGATAGGATGCCGGAGGAATTTGAATGGACAATACAATACGCGGAAAGGAAAGAAAGAAGAGGAAGGGCAAAAGGAGGAATAATTGTAGGGTGAGAAAAGAATGGGAAATAGTGGGGAAAAACCGGCGGAAAATGTAGAAGGGCTAATAAAAACAAATATAAGGACAGAGAAGGGTGATAGTTACGAAGTAATTACGGTGTACGGGAGGAGAATGGAGGAAACAAGGGAAAAATAGAAAATGTATTAAAGGAAAGGGAAGAGGAAGAAAAGATAATAATAGGGGGAGACTTTAACGCAAGAATAGGAGAGGAAGGTGGAATGATGATAGATGGAGAAGTAAAAAGAGAAATTCAAAAGACAAGAAAATAAATGGGCAAGGAAAAAATTGATTGAATTTTGTAAGGAAAGAGGATGGACAGTGTTGAATGGCAACATGGAAGAAGAAGGAATAGGGGAATACACGTTTATAGGAGGTAGGGGAGAGTCGGTGATTGACTACGTGGTGATAAATGAAAAAGTGCTGGAGGACGTACAGGAGTTTAGAATAGGAGAAGGAGAGGAGTCAGATCATCAACCATTGGAACTAACGATAGTGGGGAAGGAGGAGAGAGAAAAGATTTGAAAGATGAAAAAGAGCAACAGTGGGGAAAAAGGAAGATATGGACAAGAGAAAGTATTGAATGGTATAAAAAAACTTGAAGAGAATTGGGAGAGACAAGAGGATATAGAGGACGAAATAAGGATGATAGTAGAGAAAATGGAAGAGGCTACGGTGACTAAAGAGTATAAGAAGAGAGTGGGCGAGTTAGGAAAACGATATGAATGGTGGAATGGAGAGTGTCAGAGGGCAAAGAAGGATATGAGAAGAGGGAGAAGACAATGGAAAAAGGCAAAATAGAGGTAGAAGAGTTTAGAAAGTTAAAGCTGAACCTCAAGGTAGTTTGTGATAAAAGAAAAGAAGAATACAGGAAGATAGTGGAAAAAGATACAGAAAAATCATAAATGAAAAGCAAGTATGGGATTTGTTAAAAAGATGCAAAACAGAAAAAAGAGCAGATATAAGAGTAGAAGCAAAAAATGGGAGGAGCATTGCAAGGAACAATTGAGCGGAATAGAAGATGGATTGGAGTAGAGGAGCATAAAATAAATGGAGAGAGAGAGAAGGAGATATAGGAAGAGAGGAAATGGAAGAAGCTATCAGAAAAATTAAGAGAGGAAAGGCAGGAGGCACAGATGGAATTCAGGGAGAGCAGTGGAAATATACAGGAGAAATAATGAGGGAAAACTGCGGGAGACGATGGAAAGGATATGGAAAGGAGAAGGAGTCCCAAAGCAATGGAAGGAGGCAGTAGTGTGCCCAATATACAAAGGAGGAAACAAAACAGAGCCAAAAAGTTACAGACCAGTAAGCTTATTAAATGTAGGGTATAAAGTGTATGGGGAAATTTTAAGAAAAAGATTAGTAAAAGAATTAGAAGAAAAAGGTTACTACCAGATTGGCAGGCGGGTTTTAGAAAAGGGAGAGGTACGATAGATAACATCTATATACTCAAACATTTAATCAATAAGCAAATTGAAAAGAAAGGAGGTAAAATGTGGGCAATTTTATAGATGTGAAATCGGCGTTTGATAGGGTAGGAAGAGAAAGTATGTGGAGATATATGAGGAAAAGAGGAATAAGTGAAGGATTAGTAGGAGCAATTGAAGAATGTTATTTGGAAACAACATGTAAGACAAAAGTAAAAGGAGAAATGGGGAATGGGTTCAAAACATTAAGGGACTGAGACAAGGATGTCCAATGAGCCCATGTTTATTTGCGGCGTATATAGGAGACATGGAAGAAGAATTAGAGAAACAGCAAGTGGGGGATAGTAGTGGGAAGGAAAAAAGTAAAGGTGTTGGCGTACGCAGACGACATAGTGGCAATAGCAAAGAGTGAGGAAGAAATGAAACAGACTATAAATGGAATAAAAAGTACTTAGAGAAGAAAGGATTGAGGCAAATGTGGGGAAAACAAAGATCATGGAGTTTAAGAAAAAAAAGGAAGGGATAGGAAAATAAAATGGTGGTGGGGAAGAGAAGAAATAGAAAAAGTTGACAAATACAAATACCTAGGATACGTTATAAGTGCTGACAATAGCAATAGAGACCATATAAAAGAGCTAGAACAGAAAGGAAACAAGATAGTAAGGCAAGTGTGGGGCATAGGAGAAAGAATATTCGGAAAGGATTTAGAGAAAAGAAGATGGCTGTTTGAGAAGATGGTGACAAGTGTTTTGAAATATGGGGCAGAAATATGGGGATGGAAAGAATGGTATGAGCTGGAGAGGATCCAAGAAAAGTATTGAAATGGACATTAGGTTTAGAAAGAGAAACACCAGGATACATAGTAGAGGACGAAGTCAAGTTAGAAAAATAAGGATACAAACCGGGAAAAGGGCGATGAGGTATGAGGAGGGGATAAAAGTAAGATAGAGAAAGAGATATTAAATGAATGTTGGAAGGAAATAGAAATGCAGAGGGTAAAATTTGGCGAAGAAGAGAGAAAGTTATATTATGAAAGAGGGGGTATGCACGAGAAGAGATAGCAAGAATAAGAAGAGAAGGAAGATCGGTAGAAATGGACATTATAAGAAGGGATTTAGATTTGCAGGCGCAGGAAAGAGCTGGAAAATAAAAGAAGGAAAGTACAACGTAAATTACTGGGAAATAAGATCAGATGAAAAACCAAAATATTTAACGGGAAGGATTGGATTAAAAGAAAAAGAATTATAGCGAGGTTTAGGGTAGGGAATGAAGAAAGGGAAAACAGATATTGGAGAGAGGACATAGATAGAAAGTGTAGGATGTGTGGGGAAGCGTGGGAGAACTTATATCACATAAGTAGAGAATGCGAGGAAGTGAGAGTGGAAGAGAGAGAACGAAGGAGTTGCTGGGAGAAAGAGGGGAAGGGATAGAGTGGATGAAAGAAATAATTAAAAGAAGAGAAATAATAGAAAATAGAAAAAGAGTCATAAGCAAGGTATAAAGCAAGTCAATGAAGAAGGGATTGATAAGAGGTGCAGTTGGGGAAGAGAAGAGGAGGAAGAGAGGAAGGACCGATTAAATTTATTTATTATGTGTAGAGTGAAAATAGTTTAGTTCAATTTGTAAGGAAAATCGAATTCTTTGTTTATTTATAAAAACAAATAAAATAAATTGATTGAATAAAAATACTTGTTGGTCTCCCTACTGATACGCTTGTGGTGGTTGTAAAAAAATTAATTATTTGCTGAATATACGGTTGTAATCGATTATAAAAAAGTTTGAAATTTTTAAGTAACGGCATTTTTGAATGATTTAAAGAAAACGAAGGGCCTGTAGCTCACTTAGAAGCATTATCGGATTAAGGTAATTTGAGTTAAATCGTCATAAAATAACCTTTAGTACTCCACCTGTAGTTTCCATTTAGCAGAAGAGTTTCTGCATACATTCACTTGTGCATGTCCAGGAAAACTTCAATTATCTAAAATTCAACAACCTAGAGAATATTTTTACACATTAAACGGAAATTTCCTCAGAGAGGCAGAGTTTTGTGATCTAAAAGTCTATGTGCTTTCAAAGCAGCAGTTTGATGGAGAATATGGAAAACAATCGTATGATGTATAATAAAATCAGTGCTTGCTTTGTGTCCCAAAATTAGAAAGGAAAAATGTCATTTGGGTAGAAAATAATCACGCAAACGGAAAAAAACACATAAACTTGTAGGAGAGTCCTTTCTAAACATAAATCTGAGTTTTCGAATCCTGACCCCGAAATCTCCCATAATTGCTTGTTTGATGTTTTATATAAACAAATGGATCCGCTTGGATTAGCGAAAGTTCAGGAGTCTGCGAAAGAGACCAATTCTGTTCAGTTTTTGACGCCTGATATTTTTGCTAATATCCTGCTAATTAATTGACCAAGTCATGGCGTTGTGAAGAAAAGCATTTATAAAATTTTCTCGCGACCCATTCCTTCGCGAAAAACGATGGAATGCCACCCTAGCCCACTCAAATTGCACTGGTTTTTGATCCTTTTCCATGATTGACAATACGACACATAGACCAAAAATTGCTTAATTTTTTCAAAATCACGTTTTTCGCGATCAAATCCGCGGAGAGTTCACACGGCGATTTCTTTTCGCGCCACTATATATTTTTTTTGGTCATGACACCGACCTCGAAAAATCGACATTTTTCCTGATATTGGAGCAAAACTACTCCGAGTTTGAAACAATGCATTTTTACGTGCAAAGTGCTCCTGAGACGTAAAAAGTGTTTTATTACCGTTTGTACCAACACGGCTTGAATTTAAGCAATGCTTAACAACAATCGTTACATTAGCATTTTAACAATTGTATCTAAGTATCACCGCTGAGATAAAATTGCAAGCGCGTTTTGTTTTAACATGGTATCCCCAGGAGGCCTTTACCTTAATTTACCTTCACACTTTCCTCTACATTTTTCTTCTCTTCCAACGATTTCCTCGTCTTTAACATCAGACTTGGAGACAATTTTCGTCTTCGACTTCTGTTCTTCTTCTTCAATCTTCTCCGAACTCAAGAACATTCGCTTTGTTGCAGCATTTTCCGTCACAATTGTGAGACACTGCAGTGCAATGCAACTCTACTTTTTTACAACTGCATCTTTGCGATGCCACATCTCCAAAAGAATCGATCTGAGCAATTCGCAGAACAGGACCAAAATTGTTGCACACAAACTGAGTATGCTACCGTGGTATTCAGTCGTTTTTTCACGTAGGAATGGGCCGCAAGAAAAAAAATTTAAAAAATTCCCCTACGCTACTCGAAAAATTAATTTGCGGTATGTGACCAAAAATGTTGGGCATCAAAAACTGAACAGAATGGATGTCTTTCAGAGACTCCTGGACTCGTGGATTTCCGCCAATCCAACCCATTTTCGAGTTTATATCTTGAAAACTATTGATTTTTCAAATTTGGTCAAGAAGACAAAAATTGCAGCACGCAAAATCCTTCACTTTGGATCGTTTGTACGAGCATGACATCGCGAGTTATAGCCGATCAAAGAAATTTAATCCTTTTGGCGATTATGAGATCGCAAAGATATTTAGCAAAACTCCCTACAACCCTTGGTGGTTTTTTCTGTTTGAGCAAATATTTTCCACTTACCTCCTTCTTATTCAGATCAATTTCCTCGGACAAAATCTGTTATTATATTTATTTAAGGCCTCCACCTAGTGAATTTTGTGACGCAAATAAAATAATTCTTTATAAATAACCACCAAACCTCTGAAGTAAGAAAGAAAGCAACTATCAAAATCATGGCTGAGTGGTCCAAAGCAATTCAACCGTTACTAAACTAAATGTTTGTACAAATACCATAAGATTAAGAAAAATGTGATTTTTGTAAGTGTCTCCTTCGAATTTCAAAAAATGTGTTACCATCGGTTCCACGAACAGCAATGCTTAAACTTGGATACTATTGTTGAGAAAACCACAGCAACAATTGTTTTTAAGCTCTGCTTAAGTTTAAGTTGTGTTGGTAAAGCCGGCCGTTAGAAACGGAAGACAACCATATCCTAAATTAAAAGAGTTTCTAGATATTCCTAAAAACTTGAAACCATAACAAAGATACCTTTTAAGCACTGATTAAGTTTAAATCGGGTTGGTGGAAACAGCCGTTGAAAATATGGAAGACAATCTTCTCCTTAATTAAAAGAGTCTCTACATATTTATATCATCAAATCCATCAAAGGAATGTTAAAATCGGTTAGAATTAAAACAAAACAATCGGGAAAACAACAGAAAAAAATAAAGGTATCATAAGGACATCTCATTATACATAGAATCAATATCAATCAGGGACGAAACTGATGAAGCAAAGTAATCCAAATTTGTCAGTCACACATACACAAATGCCCCAAATACATTGAATAAAAAGTACAAGGTTTCTATAAATGATTGTCTCATCAATATGAACAAAATTAACGATAAACGGCAAACAACACACAATAACCAGGGATAACTACAACGGAACGATGAAATAACTGACAGATGATGACATTAGCATAAATTAATTCAATATCAATTTAAGCGGCTAATTTGCATTTTTTAAACTTTCCAACGCTCACCTGATGAGACAATCATTTATAGAAACCCTGTACTAAAACTAAAATCCTACATTTTTGAGTTGAATTTAAACAAAAAGTGTAATATTTAAGATGGTTGGTATTGTTTTCTTGTGTATTTGTATTAAGTGTTAATGAAACAAACAGTAAACTATTGGCAGGGACACGTTGAGCAAGTTGATTTGAACAACGTTTGTTGTTTGTGCTTAAAACTAAGCGCCTTATACCGGGTTCTTCTTACTTATTACACATTAGTGCGATATAGGCAACCAGTTATGCCACCACGTTATACTTGCACAAATCTTGCTCAAGTTGGATTAAAATTATTTGTTTTTTTTATCTAAAACTAATTTCTTTATTAATTATTAACGCAAATCACCAACAAACAATAATTTATTAACGCAAACAAATAAGTAATGAAAACAAGGTTAGTAAATTAACATTTTATCAATGAACTTTAACAATATTTAATAGGTATTCATTGCTTTAATGACCTAATAAATATTCAAAATGTCCACCTTGCCTTTCGAGACAATAAGCTAGCGGTCTTGAAAGCAACGTAAAGAATTTTAAACAAATTGTGGATTCATTTCATTACATTCAGTGCGTATACGATCTTTTAATTTGATAAGTTTTGAATGGGTACATTATTATAAACTTTGCCTTTTAGGTTACCCCATAAAAAGTCAGCTGATCGGGGTGGCCACAAAATAGGACCAAATCTTCCAATCCAGCGTTGTCAAAAGTGTCGTTTTAAAAGTTTCTTATTATATTCGTTGAATGTGCCGGAGCACCATCCATTTGCCACCAGGTTTCAATAATATTAAGTCTTTCAATTGCTGGAATTATGTACTCTCGCAGTAACTCCAAAAACTTTACAGCTGTTAAACTTCCATCAACAAAAAATGGGCCAATAAGAGAGTTATTTACGCATCCTAGCCAAACATTAACCTTTTGGGGGTACTGTGTTCGAGTTAAGTTTTCGATATGAGGATTGGAACAGGACCAGTATCTGGATTAATAAAAGGGACATTTGTGATTTTTATGGAAAAATAAAAGATTAGTACGAACCGGAAATTTTAAGAGTTGACCTCCCCATTGATAGTAAAGGTAGCTTCATCAGTAAATATTATTTTACTTAACATTTCTTCATTTTCATTCAACAAATTGAACATTGTTTCACAAAATCGGTACGCTTTATTTTATCTTCCTCGGTAAGTTGTTGATGATTTAAAATTTTATAGGGTTTATACTTAAATTCTTTTAGGGTTCTGTATACCCTGTAGGCTGTTCCTCAACATAACAGAGGATATTTATTTTCATTTCTTCGATTACAATATGATTGGTTTTGCTTCTTTTTCTATGACCAGTTATAACACAACCATCTCTTTTTAAATTTGTTAAAATATACAGAATGGTTTTGGCACAAGGTATTTGCTTTAGGGTAGTGGACTGAAAACATGTCCCGAACGTTTCTCAAGCTACGATTTTGTTGGTATCACATAAGCATTGTCACTTTTTCTTCATTATTATACCTGTTCATTATGTATTTCACTAGAATTAATTAATAAAAACTCAATAGTAAAAAACAAGTTGACATAAAATGATTGTAATATTGACCTTTGCATACTTGATTTTTTTTAAATTTTAATTATTTTTTGCACTTCCTATATTTAATGATTCACTTTACACCCGCTTCCGCAAGCGTAAAACGACTCTTTTTCGCTCGATTTACTTTTGCGCCCGCATTTTTTACATTTTGGCCCGCTTTTACTTTTAGGCCCGCATATATCGTTAATACCGAATTGATCCGAGCATTTACGATTAATCATTGACAAAATAAGAATAAACGGTACGAAATTACATGAGAAACACTACAAATTATTCTTAAAAAATCAAATTTTAATTAAGTTGTAGAATCTGAATATAAAGTAAAATTTTCTTGTAGAACTAGAGTAAATACAATAAAAGCACATTTTCCGTTGCTTTTTAAGTCGACATCATTTTAAAAAGTAATCGTATGTATTTTCATATATTTTGTTGGATTAAGCAAGTAACAAATCCGGAACCACGTTATCTGCTACCTCTTTAATACCGGGAGGAGTTTTAGAAAGTTCTTCATTATCAGTTTCCATGTCCACTGATTTTGGAAGCTTTGTAATTTAAATTTTAAATGACGTTTAGGAATGCCGGTAAAGAAGAACATTTTATTCTTAATTCTTGTAAGTTACCCTAGAGTTGGCGACCAATTTACGTTCGTAAATTTAAATTTTTTAATTAATTTGTTGTTATTAATACCTTTAAAATAACAACAACTAATCTTATTAGTACTATTAATTTAAGGTTTTATTGAATTTTTGAAATTAAAATAAAATATGTAATTAAAAAGTAAATCTGTTTCGACTTAGTATTACTAAGAAGTGCAAAATTTGTATGCACCACAGGTGTAAAGTACTTTACACCCTTGGTACATAAATAACTATTTTTATCAGGTTACCTAGGATATGCACAAAGCTTTGACAGTTTTTCTTTTATAATTACATATAGAACATAGAATGTGTAATTGAAAAAGAAGAACCCGGTATAATGTAACGCATGTAAATCAAACTCATTCGTTAAAAACACGTGTGTTGAATTATACTTATAAAGTACTTAGATGCACCTACACCTCAAAATACACTTACTAGATAAACATCCGCTGTACCCCTTGTAAATGGCGAACCTAGGATCGGTAGTATTATGTCCACCAATTTGAACTTCGTTAGCCCCCAATTCCGGAACGTTTGTAAAAGTTTGCGCAGGAATTTGCACCATTGGAATTAACTCGCGATCGACAAGTAACTCCGAATCATCCTGATCTCTTCTGTAATACACTGAATGCCTCGCCCCGTTAATGAAACTTTTGCTTTGAACAATCGTATTAAACACAGCACCTTCTCTATCCTCTTGAACAATCAAAAAGCCTTCCGGCGTTAGCCCCACCAAGAAATAATAACTGCGACTAAAAAACGAAGCAAAAATAAACGAAACTATTTAAAAAAAAAGACTCACTTATTTTCTGTTTGAAGTAGCAATAGAACCGTATTTTTATGTCTGATGTCCATGCTTGAAAAAGCCAGCTGTATTTTAACGTGGTCGACGGATCCGTTCAAGACATACTCTCGCCACAATATCGACTCTCCGCTAAAATCAGCCCCCTTTTCGTCAGAACAAAATTCGCCGTAATAACTCGTGTGTTCACAGTTGCATGTGTGCTCTTGCTTGCGAAAATCTTCAATACACACTCCTTCGTGTTTGCACGGCAAAGCGTCGCACTTCATATCGCAATTTGGTATCACTTCTGCAAAAACAAGTTCACTTTTTTTAATTTGTAATAGTAGTACCGATACATACCTTTTTCCGTAAGTTCCATTGCTTTTGCCGTCAAGTTTATTAAACTGTCCCCAATTTGAAGCCCTCTCATGCATCCAATGTATCCGTTCAATTGTTTAAACCTTTTCACTAATACCAATAAGTTTGTAAATTCATATCCTCCTAAATACAGTTGAAAATATTCCGTGGGAGGTGATGGAGGTCGTTGGGGGGCTAAAACTTCTATACTTTGTGTAAAAAAAACCGCCACGAACCTTTACTTTACCGAATTCCGGATTAGTCCACGGTTTGTTTGAATATTCTTCCAACAAAGAAACACCTATGTTTAGAGTTTTATTTTGATCATTGACGTGTAAGGTGGTGTTTTCTTCATTCCGTTCGATTGCGATTTGTATGGAATTGCTCGAGTTTAATTGTAAATTTTCCACAGTAATGTTGTGAATAGTGTTGCCGTTATTAAATAGATAAATAACGTTACTTCCGTTTTCGATGTGTAAATGTACGAAGTTGTTCAAATGATCGTTGGCGTACATTACCAAAGAAGTATCATCATAAGTTCGCAAGTTAACCAGTAGGGATTCGTATAAAATTTTTTGCAGCACAGCTTTTTCGTCTGACTGATCAGCACCAACAAAGTTATACTTAATGAAGGATTCTCCACTAGTAAACGTCAAAGCGTTGGTGTTGATATCTGTAAGCAAGAGATATAATAGTCCGTCACTGAAGTTTCGATACTTAACTGTTTTCGCAAAAAATTCCTGTGTACGCCCATGGATTTGGACAAATACACTCAAACGTGCTCCACAACTCTTTACAATGGGCACCATTTTTACAAGGATTTGGCACACAAGAAGGTTTACAGTCTTTTATAATTTCGCTTAAGTGTACGCTCATGTAACTGTAAATATCTAAAATTTCTTCGTTCACCACTAAACCTCTGAAGCAGCCAATAAGTCCTTGATGCACTGACGACTTGGGGTTTAATAAATCACTAAAACCAAAAAAAACTTAATTTTTAAAAATTTGGTAAATTTAATACATATATAGGTACTCAGATCACAGAAAAGTACCAACAAAATTTTCTGGAATATTGTTAACCACTGAAAGAGCAATTGGAAGAGTACCGGTTGTTTAAGAAATTGGATGAAAATGTACACTCATGAAATTTAAAACTTGGACACCATAATTTCTGTAAACAACAGTTTGCACATTGTGAAGCGGGTTTAAGAGTATCATTTACAATTCTAACAGCAGGTAGTCTCAGCAGGGGTTATCTTATAGAAGGACTGTAGAATGAATCATTACACTAAGCACGTTTTAGAAAATAGGTAATTTACGTTGCTTACTTAATTTTTTTCTTTAAAGAATATATTTGAAGGTATCGCTAATTAAACACCATAGCTCGATTAATTATCGAATCAAAATTTTGTTTAGGAAATGTTTACAAAATAAAATTAGAAATAATTTTGATTTAATAAAAGTCTATAAGCAATAACTTTTAAATTAAATCAAAAACTAAACATGGTTATTTGGGTTGACTGATTATTACTTATTTTTAAATAAATCTAACCTACTAATTATTGTAAGTTATTAAAAAAATCATTAAACTCTATTCATAATATTTAGTCCTTACAAAATGTATATTTTATGATGTTTCATTTTTTTACGAGAAAATAACTTGGAGCTGTTACCCTGGCCAGCAAAAAGCCCAGATTTTAACATTATCAAAAATGTTTGGGCTCGAATACTTGCTGTTATCCAAAGACAACAAGGGCCAAATTTTATACCAGTAAACCGTAATGCACTAATTGCAGCCATTGATACCGCATGGGAAACGATTAATATTAATTATATTGATACCTTGATAGCGTCAATGAGCAGACGCCTCCAAGAATGTATCAATAATAATGGAGGTCACACCCATTATTGATTTCTTATATTTATTTATATAGTAATACCTTTATTTAAAAAACGTTTTCATTTAATTTTAAACTATAACTTGGTATCTTAATTATAATTATGTAATAAATTCTTGTCAAAAACTAAATATATACGTTGACAATAAGAATTGCCTTAGTTTTTATTTTCACTTTTTATATTAACTACAGAAAAATGAAACGTCATAAAATATACATTTTGTAAGGACTAAATATTATGAATAGAGAGTTTAATGATTTTTTTTAATAACTTACAATAATTAGTAGGTTAGATTTATTTAAAAATAAGTAATAATCAGTCAACCCAAATAACCATGTTTAGTTTTTGATTTAATTTAAAAGTTATTGCTTGTAGACGTTTTTAAATCAAAATTATTTTTAATTTTATTTTGTAAACATTTCCTAAACAAAATTTTGATTCGATAATTAATCGAGCTATGGTGTTTAATTAGCGATACCTTCAAATATATTCTTTAAAGAAAAAAATTAAGTAAGCAACGTAAATTACCTATTTTCTAAAACGTGCTTAGTATAATGATTCATTCTACAGTCCTTCTATAAGATAACCCCTGCTGAGACTACCTGCTGTTAGAATTGTAAATGATACCCTTAAGCCCGCTTCACAATGTGCAAACTTTTGTTTACAGAAATTATAGTGTCCAAGTTTTAAATTTCATGAGTGTACGTATAAAAGATTTTTGGGATTGAATCGCGTGGAAATGATAACTATAGTTCCCAACGCTTTGCAGGTTTTGTATGCCGACAGATATGTAGGCAGTTGCATAGTCGATTCTTCAATTATTTATCCTATCGTCTACTGTAAGTTTGTAAATATTGTACAATAGAGCAAACAAACACCGAGAATCACTCGACAGCCGAATAGTCTTTTTCGGACTCTTCAGAAATGAGACAACTCGAGTGAAGTTTACTATTGCACAATAGGCGCGACTGTCAACTTAAAACTCCACCATAGACACATAATTTGGGAACAACAACATTTTGCGACATCTAGTGGTGCTCATCCTAACGTAGCTTGTCCAAGAAGTAATTTGTATTAAAGCAACTTTGTTGACCAATATGAAAAATCGAGATTTATTATATTGATTGTATTGGTAATGTAAATGGGTTACTGGACTAAATAGAACCCACAACTTCTTAATTTTAGTCTTTAATTTCGAATGAATCCTAAAGTGTTCTATTTTTCTCTCTTTCCGTGGAAATTTTATATAAATTTGAGACGAGGGTCACGCCTGATTAAACTCGATTTTGACATCCCGGATATACTTTTACCTAGTCGAATAAAGGTTAAGCGGGAGACATCCCCTACAACTGCAATTAGCCGGCAAAGCGATCGTGTGCGTTTATTTGAGGGTTTGAGGGCATAACACACTAATTTCATTTTTTTGTGTTATGCAAAATAAAAAACAAAATGACCTTTTTATTGTGATTAAAACACTTAATTATATAATATTATAATACTTTACAAAGGAGCGCCTCCAATAAACATAGAACCTTCAAATGGACCAAATTCTTCTTCTGGTTTCAAATCAACCATTTGATAATCTTCGTTGATCATAAACCTGACATGATACTTATTGTAATCGATCCACAGTTTGTGCCATTCCCCTCCGTTCAGTATTCTATTTGAAACAATAACAAGTTCTTTCGATACACCGGTGTTTAAAGTAAAATTAAACGTTAGTTGATAATCTGTAAACATCAAGTAGTTAAGTTAATCATCATCTGATTTGAATACATACCGCTAGTTAATGCTACCATGAAACTTGGATACTTCGGTCGTATAGGTGGCTGATAAAGTAATATAGCTTTTTTGCCAGTAGTTCGAAACGAAAACGCTAAGTCACCCTTTCTCCATCCAGGTACCTCGATGTAGGATTGACTAGTAGTAAAAGTCACTACGTATCGTTGAGTATCTACAATTTTACGTAAGATTAAAATATCATAAAATTTTTCATCGTCTAACTCGTTTCGACGCATTCTAAAGGCCCTAATGTAATTCGCCCCAGTGCGTCTTCGGGTAAATCGGGCTGTTGCAAAAAAATCATTTCGGTGATACCCAAACTATTAGCTCTAGTGTAAAATCCATCATCCGAATTCCACTTATCATCTTCAGAGTCACAGTTACACCATTGTGTCGGATTTTCGCATTTTCGTCCATCAGAGCATGGACACGTACCTCTGTAATTTTTTTAATTCGTACGAAAGAGAACAATCTATTAACGTACCTTTTCTCGTCACCAATAAAGTCAACCGTTTCGTTAGCGGAGCTCATAAACCATGTTGATGAATGAAGATCTAAGGGGGCTTTAAAACAGTCGTACTTGATGTACTGACTGCAGTTGAGCGAATGCGATACTAACTCTTGTAACATATCAGCTGTAAATTCCCTATACTTAATACTGAAGCTAAAGTCTTTTTTCTGAAGGTGACCTAACGTCAATTTGACTAGGTAGATTATGCTCCACAATGGTCTTAGTCGAGTCTTCCAAACTTTGAAACTCGCAGCGCACGTGTGCTGGGGGAAACCTTCCGTTCCCGTCAATGTCAATTAAGTATACGTCCGGTTTAGTGTAGCCTAATAAAGCCAGTTCTTCGCAAGTTTTGCGGTATTTCGCAAAATGACAGTTACGACCCATGTATCCAGTTCCGGTACAGTCGCAAGTTAACCGATCTTCCTTAACAGCACATTTACCTTTGTGTTCGCAAGTGTTAGGTCTATGGCAAGGATCAACAAATTTACAGTCGTCTAAAGTAACTTCCCCAACAACTCGTTCTGTTTGAAGTACAGCCCGAGGTTCGATTTTTTCACCGTTTATGACTATATGTCTAATGCATCCTACGAGACCGGCATTATTTTTCGATCCGCTGCCTAATTTTATTTTGTCACCTACAGAAAACTTAAGGTTTCCTAAGTTTTCTTGCTTAACTTTACTATCAACGGTGAGAGCCACTTCTGAATTTTGGTAAGACAGTTCTAAGGTGTGCCAGATTCCACGAGTTTTCTTAACGGTTAGTAAATCGGTCGTGTTTCGGTTCGAATCGGTGAGTTCAAACCGAACTTCGTCATTGACGACGCGTACTTCCCAATAAAATCCGGTTTTGCTTTCGCTAGACGCGAGTACGCTTAAATTAGACTGACTTTTGAAATCAAAAATCAAAGTCAAACTGTCTGTGTGATTATTAGGCCACCAAAAATGTGAACCAGAAAATGGATAAGTTATGGGTATAACGTCAACATCCGCTTCGTAATATTCAGGTTGTAAAATGCCAATGTAATGCACTTTTGGATTCATTTTTTAAGTTCATATATTATGGAAATTTCGTTATAAAACACATATTTAATACACCCCGCAAAATTATTACTGGATATTAGACCTTTTTTCTTCTGAAGCTCGGGACCACCAGCTATGTATATTTCGGGATCTATATACAAAAATGCGTTTTCGGTTATATTGATCGTAATCTTTTCATCGTTCAACGACAGATGCACCTTGTTGTATTCGTGGTATATCGTAAGATTGTTCCACATTCTTAAATCGGCGTTTTGTCCTAAAACCGCGCTCAAAGCTTCATCTCCAAAATCCATTTTGATGTAAATGGAGTTGTTGTACACCGAAGCCGATATGTAATGATTGATGCCTTGATCACCACCAGCGGCGTAAAATAATGCGGAATCGTCAAAGTTCGTTTTAAACATGATCGAAAATCTATTTACGGACGAATGTACACGATCTTTCCAATCGTACACTCTGTAGGATACGTACGAAGAACCTCTCAGCGTTAAAATTGTGGCGGCTACAAAAACAATAATAAAAATTTGATTTAGTGAGCGATGCAGTCTTACTATAAATATCACAAAACTCTCCTTCGTAGTACGTACCAAAACAGTCGCACGTAAGAGTATTATAATGATTAATACAACGAGAACCTTGAAAACATAAATTTTCTTCAGTAGCGCACTTGTCGGTGCATCCTTCTTGAACATTCTCGTGTTTGGTAGCTATCAAAGGTGTTATGGGCAATAGTTCTGAAGCTGATTTACCTGTACTAAGAATCATGTCTTTGATGCATCCAACAAAAGATTCAATGATGTATTTCACACCGTGTAAGCGTTCTTCTGAACTCAACCCTAAAATTCAATCGTTGGTTTAAGAATAAAATCGACAATAAGTACGTATTGCTCACCTCCGATCAGTACCACTGAGGTTAAATTAGCCGACACACCGTAATTATTTTCTTTGTCCAATCCTTTAATTTGTGTTTCTTCTTTAAGATCATCAACTGTCGCGGTTAGTCTTGCCCCGTGAACATCAATTTTTACCTAAAAAAATATATAGTTATTGCTTAATACCCAATAATTTCTAATGAGAACGTGCCGTCACTGAGTGCCATTCGTCACGATTAAGACCCCTTCCTACTGTTAAAGCGGTAGATGCCTTTCCATAAACATGAACTACTTTTAGTTCACCTTGTTGAACAATGATATAGAGCGCGTACGGTTGTAGCGCTACTCCAGCTGGCACTTTAACATTATGGTACACCAACAATCCGTGGGGTAAACGAGTACGAAATTGAAAGGAAATTTGTCTACACAGCCTAAACAACAACGTATTCATAATACAACAGAATTTCAATAGGAATGAAAAACAAATGAATTTGGTACAATGTAGTTTGTAGATCAAGTGAAATTACCTTAATTGAAAAGTTTGTATGATATCACCATCGATTTGTATAAAAGTATTTGATTGCGCAAACATAAACGTATTGCCTTTTCCTGTTTCTTGAAACGTTAATCTAGGTCCGCGATTTTGAGTAGGAACTGTTTCACCGACTTCTTCCAATGGCTCTAAAACTAGGCCCTGTTTATGCACGATAAGTTTCCAAACCAGAAAACACTTACAATGTGATCCTGCACAATACCTCATGCACAGAAGTTCGGTATCGAATCGATTCTTATCGTTTCCGGCACATCCTCCCCAAATGAACATCACGCAAGATTTTTTGTCGGGGTCGTAAGCCCATTTGTAAATGGATCTATTGCACGGACCCTTGTCTGGAGGACCAGGACATGGTTGACCTCCCGTTTGGGGCGCCTGTCGTGCAACTGCATGTGTTATAAGCACGAACGTCCAGGGGAACACTGCCCACATGTTCCCTGAAACAATAATTTTTGTTAAAAGCGTTCTACTAAAATTGAAAAATCAGCAATGGGCCTCCGCACACGGGTCGATTAGCACTCGAGACGACTGCAACTCGAAATCGATACAATTTTGCTTACTATTGACTTTCTAGGTAATTAAATGGAATTTCGCACACGAGACGACTGGTGCTTATTTTGAACTCGATGCGTTTGCGCCTCAAGCCTCAGTCGTCTCAAGCAATTTGTTAAGAATTTTTTAAACGTTTTTGGGGCCAATTACTCTTTTGTAATTCCTCTTCAGCAGCAAGCAATTGACTATGAAAATTAGGAAGGTCCTATGTACGGATGCAACCATACTATTTGATTGCCTTTCTTTTCATCCGTCAATACCGATTCCAATACCCTCCTCATCACTTGAAGTGCTCATTATGATGGTGTCTTTTTTTGTTTAAGAAAGTTTATCTGGGCGATGTGAACAAACTGAGAATAATCGACCCGTGTGCGGAGGGCCTTAAGATGAAAAACTAAAATCAGTTGTTACAGCTATTTACTGGTTATAAGTGCTGTTCTTGTTGCAGAAGTATTTGATTAAATATACGCATTCTGATTATAATGACCGAAATAATAAATACAGAAGTCCTATATACAATGTTTATTTGATTCAGCATGTATATCTTGTGTCATAAACTAAAAAATCCTGATATTTTGGAATTGAATTTGAATTTGGACTTGAGTATTTTAAGTCAGTGTTTGCCTAGAAATCAAATAAATTTAAAGCTAGAGAACAAAATTGTAGAAACACAATCATAATATACAATTTTTTTTCAGCATGACAAACTGGTTTAAACTTAAGCGGCCTGTTTGTAAATTGGTGTTGTCTAGATTCGTGTATGAACACCGTCGTTGATTGAAATTTCATCCTCATACGAGTGGCCAGCTTCTTCAAAGGTCCTTCCATCTCTATGTACACTGACAGAAGTTACGTAAATATTTTTTTTATAATGAGAAGATAGAACTCTTTATATCACAGTGAGGTTGGATAGTCAAACTCAAAAGATCTCTTAAGATTTTTATTATATTTCATCATATAGAGGGTGTGCATGGAAACAAAGAAATTATTAAAATATCAATAAATTCTTACACTATTTATTCAAATAAAAATAAGTCATGCGTTGCATCACCTCGTACGTTTACACAATCAGCAACCCTTCTGGGCATATTGGAAATCAGGTGGTCGATTGACGTTTGAGGAAGTTCATACCAAGCTGTTGACGCAATTCAGGTAGAGTATTGCGCGGATGAGGTAAATGAAGCAGATTTCGGTCCATCATATCCCAGACATGTTTTATAGGGTTAAGTCCTTGCTGACCGAGACCAAAGATTTACATTATTTTCTGCCAGAAAGTTCATAGTTACGGGGACAATATGAGGGCGCACGTTATCATGCTGAAAAACAGTCTATGGAAGGTTTTCAAGAAAAGGAAAACATGCTCCAAAACTCTACCAACGTAACGCTTCACATTTAAAGTGCCCGAAATAAACAGTAAGGGGGACTTGTCCTTGTAACGTATTGGCCACTCCATTACTTTAGGAGTTGAGCATACTGTAAATTTTGCCTCTGGTCTCTAGGTCGGGTAACCCGTAAACGTCCATCCAAATGCCACAAATAAAATCTAAATTTATTGCTGAAAATGAGATTGTGCAGTACTAAACAAACACCTAAAATCACTCAACAACTGTTTCGTCCTTTTGGGACTCTTCAGGAGTGAGAGAACTCGAGTGTAAGTTTACTATTGTACAATATGCGCGGCTGTCGTCTTATTACCCACATGAGGGCAAATAGTACACGATATTCTCGGTGTTTGATCCCGAGATAAACCCTATTATAAAAACAGTCAAAAAAGAAAAAGTTCTAAATAATTTAATTTTTTAGAATTGTATCTGTCAGAAGAGTTAATTTATAGAATCCACAATGCGTCATTGTCAAAATTAATTAATTCTTTGTAGAAATAATAAGTTTTAAATTGCATGCACTTTATTATTAAACCAAATTAAATGGGTACGAGTACTTTATTTGTCAACAAATTATTTCAGCAACTCATCACAAAAATGATTTTTTATGATAAAATTGCTATCGAGTTTTAAGTTGTTTATTATAATTTTAATTATAAATAATAGTTAATATTCTATAACAAAATAATTTAAATAATATTGACTTAAAAATCAATATTTCTTATGCTACCAAAAATCATTGACACTTACCAAAGTTTTTACTTTAATTTTTCTTACTTTGTAAATCGCTATGGTCTATATTAAAAAGCACTGTATATACCTATTTGCAATCAAAACGTTGATGATACATTTGAGACATCCACGTAGATTTTCTGTATAGAAATTTGTCAAGTACTTAAAAATAATATAAGTAAACAATGAGCATAATTCTAAATTTTAAGTCAACATGTAGTAACTCATTTTTTATTATTTTGACCGACATGAGTAAGCGCAAATTAAAATTATTAGCATCATTGTTAGCAGAGGTCACGTAAAACATGTTATTTCAAAAAATTTCTAATTTTGACATACCTATAAAGTGACATTTTCATAATCAGACTAGGTGTCAAAATGGCCAAGTTACGTAACAGTTACCAAAAGCTATAGTTACCAAAAGTAATATTCTTTGTCGCTTGTTAGATTGTTTTGACATTTGTTATGGAAATGGTAACCATGCTCACACTCGATTTAAAAATATTGTACGTTACACATAAAGAAACATGATTTTTTGTAACTGACATCGCGGGCCTCGCTACGCTCGTTCCGCAATAACCACATATACGTTACAAAAATCATGCGTATAGTCTCTAGTAACATAAATACCTATTATTAAGTTGTACAATAAAACTATAAACCAATTCTCCCCTAAAAATAATTTCAAAAATGAATAGACAATAGTAATATCAATCTTTGAATACTTAAAAAGTGTTTATTTATCCTCACCTCTACTAAAGGAATTAACATCGCTGTCATCCTAACAACCTCTATGTTCGCCTGTAAACAGAATATGGGCCTAAATTGGATCAAAATACCTCCAATGCCAAATTTTATCAAGATGTGTACGGGATGCTTCCGATATCGTCCAAAATGAAGAAAAAATCCTTATGAATAAAGAAGGTGAGAGAAATGTCTGGAAATTATTTTGAAGTAGATAAATTGGCGACTAGGAGTCGTAACTGCAATAAGAAACTTAAATTTCATGCCATCTGGGAAAGTTGGACGATTAGCCACAACTTTGAAACGATCATTTGATGACATGTGTTTTGGCCGTTGCGGTATAATTTTGATTTATGACATTTTTTCGTACACCTCAAAGATCGCCAGTCGCCTACTCTGCGGAAAATCTTTCACTAAAGTATATGTGGCTTCGATTTCCTTTATCGAGGATACTACGTACTAAAAATGAAGGAGATTGTTGGCTCCAAGAAACCTGTAGAATAGAAATGTATGGCCACCTGCTCTATACAGAAAATTCACCAGTAAAAATATCAAGAGCACCCTATTTTAGATCTGCGTCAGTATTAAATAAGACGTAAGGCAT
This sequence comes from Abscondita cerata, assembly GCA_030710515.1. Classification (NCBI taxonomy): domain Eukaryota; kingdom Metazoa; phylum Arthropoda; class Insecta; order Coleoptera; family Lampyridae; genus Abscondita; species Abscondita cerata. The sequence goes on along the minus strand of JALBCR010000380.1, from coordinate 501,070 downwards.
AGTACCACCGCAAAAAATTTAAACTAACATTGTTTTTTCAGTTTTTCAGTCATTATCAATAATTCAAATTAGCCAGGGAAAGTCCATGATTGGAAAACTGTCACTTCAAAAGGTGCCGTTCCAAAATACATTAGTTGAACGATTTCTTATTCAACAAATGATTTTGCTGCTTTTGTGAAGGTACTACAGCTCAAACGTGTATGCACGGAAAGACATGCATTTGATAAACCAACGTGAACCCCATAAAACACGGTTTTGGCAATCTTATAAATAAAATATGTATATGATAAACAGAGAAATTGTTTACTAAAAAGAAATTGTTGTTCAGTTGGAAACTGTCACAATAAAGTAATTTAAATTGTCATTTCAAGAGCCTTTTATAAACATAGTGTAATCGCCGCTCTTTAGAAGTGACATAAAACAACAAGAATTTCTATTTACATTTATTATGAAATAGTTTTGCTTTTGATAAGAAACTATTAGTTGCATTATTTGCTATACAGATTCATTTGTAATTTAATTTAATTTACCCTATCTATAAGTGTCGTTGAATTGAAATGCAAAATAATATACGAATATAGCCACACCATACAAATTTGAAACATAATAGACACAACTACTGTTTTTGCAAATTCTTATGAATGCCACTTTCCTCTAAGTTGGCCATACGTCCTGTTTTAAACGGGACAGTCCCGATTTCTTTATCATTGAGACGAATATAAGTATGTATCTACAAACCTTCGTCAATAACAATAACAACTGACCGACATTTTCGGTTTGCCATAGACACAGTATATCTTCAACATAATTAATTTAAAAAATACATGGGTATTAAATTATATTAATAACTAATTAATTTAAACTAAATTAAAGAAAATTAATTAATGTTAAGCTTCTGACTATATAAATGATGACGCAATATAGCTGTCGAACTTCTTAAAATTTTAAGAACAATGTTTTTTTCTTACTTTTTGGCGAAATTAAATTTTTTACGAAAATCAATGAAAAATTTAGTAAGTGTCCCTCTTGATCCAAACATTAAATCAATTACATCTATTTTCTTAACACAAAATTTTGATTTATAGTAATTTTTAGTGGGATCATAAATATTTTGTTTTTCTTTATTCACTTCCATAGGTTGATTGTGAGAAGATTCAAATCTGATTGTATGAATGCTTGATCTCTTGAATTTTCAATGGCGATAATATCAATTCTTCTTGTACTATCTTTTTCTGAAACCCCAAACGCCTCTTCATGTACATCATAATTTTGTTCACGTAGAGCATCCGCCAAACTTTTTCTTATCTCGTTATGCTTTTTTATTCTTAATGCTTCCCCAAAATGACAATAACCCAGTTGTACAACTTTTAATGCCAATTAAAAATTCCGCTTCGGTCCGAAAATATACGGAAAAAACCAAAAAATTTTATTTTCAAAAATATCAATTATTTTACTTATAAGAACAGCTATTGAAAAAAAGTTCGCACAAAAGTTTCTTTACTAATAAAGGAAGGCAAACTGTAGGGAGGACGGGGTAATGACGCTCAGTGGGTAATGGCGCTCACTGACATTTTGCGTTAATTTTCAAATATTTACAAGTGAAACTGCGGCTCCATCAAGCTATCGTCTTGATAAACAGAATTTTGCAAGTTGACGAAATTCTTTCACGATAAAACCTGTGTTTTGCCGATAATTTGTGTTTTCTGTAATTTCTTATAAGAAATCGATGACGAGACTTAAAGGTAAGCACTTGAATTTGTTTTATTAGAATTATACTTTGATCTCTTACAAAATTTTCATCTTTTTTAAAAGGAGTAATCCTATCAAGCTATTTTTCAAATTCCGAGGTTATGTTAGAATAACTGAATTTAGATCTTGGTGCAAATGGAAGTAATGACGTTCACTTGGTGCTTAGGGTAATGTAAGTAATTTATTTATTAATTGTTGCTACAGTAATCGTGCACAATGCCTCGAACAAGACAAAGAACGACTAATAAAGCTTCATGGGCTATTGAAGCTATGAGTGAAGCAATAGAATTTGTGAAGAATAATGTTGTAGGGGTTCGTGAGGCAACAAGAAGAGTTAACGTCCCATATTGTTCTTTAAGGGATAAAATCAAAGCTGGACATTGTTTCGAACCGAAGCTAGGAAGAAATACAACATTTAATGATGAACAACAAACTGAAATTGCTAATCATTGTTTAAATTTATCCAATTTGTTTTTAGGTTTAACGTGCTTAGAGCTAAGGCGTGTAGCGTTTGAGTACGCCGAACTAAACAATATAAGGAATACCTTCAATAAAACACAACGTTAGCAGGAAGAGACTGGCTAAAGGTGTTCTTAAAGAAAATCTAACCTTGAGTATACGGAAACCTGAAGCGACGAGACTGAATCGAATAACCGCTTTTAGTAAACCCAAACTAGAACGTTTTTTCTGTAATCTGGTCAAAATAATCAAGAAACATAATTTCACACCAGATAGAATGTTTAATGTAGATGAGACGGAAATAACAACGGTTCACAAGCCTAAACCTATTGTCGCTCCTAAAGGACAGAAGCAATTTGGGGTAGCTACTAGTTGGGAAAGAGGAAAAACTATGACTGTTCTTCTGAGACATACGTGCCCACTTTATTTATTTGTGTAAGAATGCGTGTCGCAAAAAGTCTTAAACGCGGTGGACCAACTAGGAGTATTTATGCCAAAAATGGATGGATGATTGATGAAATATTCCTCATTTATTTGAAACATTTTGTAGCATTTACAAAAACTTCCCAATCCAATCCCACATTGATGATTTTGGATAATCATAGTAGTCACATTTCATTGCCAATTTATAACTACTGCCTTCAGAATGGCGTAACAATGTTATCGATTTCACCCCACAGCTCCAATCGTTTACAATCTCTAGATGTCACATTTTATGGGTCCTTGAAGACAGCGTACAATTATTTATGAGAACCAGTCCCGACCAAAAGCTTACTCCAGGTGATCTGCCCGCCTTATTTTCCAAAGCGTATGGCCGCGTAGCAACAATAGCAAAGGCTGTGAAGAGGTTTGAAACAACCGGAATATTTCCAGTTAATCCAAATATTTTTCCCAAAGAAATTTTTGCTGCAGCAGATTTGCTCACAGAACACATGTACGCAGCAAATTCTGAAACTAATGAACAGTTAGATATGAATCAGAACTTATCAGAAATTAATAAAAATACGCAAGTTCTTTCTACCAATCTTAACAAACAGGTTGATAATAAACAACTATCAACGAGCAAAACTCAAAGTGCTGTCAAACATGTGTCAGTTGAGGTGATATCAACCATTCCTCAAACTTTTAGAAAATCTCAATCTAAAAAAGGAAGGAAACGACAACATTCAGAAATGTTAACTTCTACTCCTTTCAAATCAGTGCATGAACAGGGCCGGCTCGTGTATAATTGGCGCCTGAGGCAAAACCCAATGTTGCCGCCCTTTGAAAAGAAATTAAAGTAGAATTCAATAAAATAAAAATTTATTATACTAAAATATACAGAATCCCAAGAACAAGGTATTGATAAAAGAAAATAAAACAAAATATTACGAAAACCGGAAACAGTATTTATCATTTTATAAGAAAACTTTTCTGCATTTTTCTTTGGCAAAATCATCAATAATATCGTCGTATTCTATATTTACACATATATCATTCTCAATCGTAAGTATGGCGAGATCTGTTAATCTGTCCTGCGTCATTGTTGAACGTAAATAATTTTTGATCAATTTAAGTTTCGAAAAAGAACGTTCTCCACTTGCCACAGATACAGGAATGGTAAGAAGAATTCTTAATGAAACAGCTACATTGGGAAAGTTTTCGGTCAAACTGTTTTTCTCCAAATAGTTTAAAACTTCTAAAGGCTTTGTGCATTTATTATCCTGCATTATTTCGCTTAAAGTTACAAGCTCATTAAGCAATTCATTTGGATCTATGTCATCAGTTAGCTGAATATATAAATCCTGACACCTTTTCAAAACATTTTTTGAGTCCATTTGTTTCAGGGCGGGAATATCATACAAAAATTCGAAAAGTTGACTATGGGATTTCAGCTGATTGAATCTCTGCTCAACTGAATTAATGGCGATATCCACTAAGCAGTTAAAAACGATACTTCAAATTGTTTTAGCGGATTTTCTATAGGATCATCTTCTCCCTCATATTGAAAGAGTTTCGTCTTGCGCCGAATTCTAAGAGGAAGAGGTCGAGTACTTGTAAATTCTGGCGAGATCTCCATATCCTCAGCAATTTCTCTAGCCGTGCATAACATTTGATTAAAGCCATTCAAACGAAACTCTTTTAAAAATAAAGTTATATTTTTTAAAATAGCGGTAGTTTCATTTAGCACCATATTTGGACTTTGCAGCAATTTTGATCCCAAATTTATTTTATATAAAACATCATACCAAATTATAGTACTACAAATAAACTTGTAACTAGAAATTATGGACGCTAATGATCTACCTTTGTTCCTGGTATCAGCGTCTTTTTGTTCATCTAGAGAAATTTCAACTAATGCATCATATATTTCACCGAGTTGGTACCTTAACGGCTTAACAGCTTCGATACGGCTTTCCCATCTTGTATCGCTTACACTCTTTACCGTTAGTGATGAAATATGTTTTTTAGTACACTCCATCTTTGAGTTGAAGCCGAAAAGAATACAAATAACTCTTGTACTTGAGAAAATAATTGGAAATTTCGCCTGTTTTTTAGCTGCATCATTCACAACAAGATTCAGGGAGTGGCAGGAACAGGGAACAAAAAACGCCTTTGGATTTTCATTTAAAATTCTTCTTTGGACGCCAGAGTGCACTCCCTTCATATTGGCTCCGTTATCATATCCTTGGCCGCGAATATTTCCAATTTCGAGCCCTAATTTGTTAAGTTCCTGTATTAACAGTTCTGTAAGTCCTGCTCCACTTGACGATTCGACAGGTAGAAAATTTATAAAATACTCTTTGCAAACAAATTCTACGGTTTCTTTTGTCACAATACGAATAACCAAGGACATTTGTTCTATTCTACTTACGTCGGGGGTGCAGTCTAATATAATACTGTAATATTTTGCACGTTTAATTTTTTCAATGATGGTATTTCGAACTTTTTTCCTAATAGACTTATGATATCATTTTGTATATTCTTACTTAAGTAGTGGGTACTGTTTGATTGAGACGAAGCTCTTCTCAAATGCTCTCTAGTGACAGAATCAAATTTAGAAAGTAATTCCATTATTTTCAAAAATGTCCGTTATTTGGTTCAAAACCTTATCGGAAGTACCCCAAAGTGGCAACATTTGTGAACCGCATAGTTGTATAACAGCAATAATTCTTTTTAAAATATCTCGCCAATACTGCCGTTCTAGGTTCAAAATTCTCTGATGTTCTTCATCAATTGTTTTACCCACTTTTAGTCTATTATCCATTTCCTTCCATTGATTAAAGCAGTCCATATGTTTCCCAGAGCTTTCATGAGACTTTATACTTCTAACAATATTTTTCCAGTCTCTATAACCTTTTGACCAATTCGCCGCGTTAATATCAGAATTTTTAAATAACAAACAGCAAAAGCAATACACAGCATCAGTACTTTTGGAGTAAACTAACCATTTTCTTTCTAATTTTTCTCCATTAGACATTATACGATAATAATATGAATGAGAAAAATGCCTTCCAGAATCGTCTTTTGGAAAATCAAAGCCTTTAACCTGTATTGGCCCTTTTTCTATTATAATCTGATGTTGGGAAACACTTAAATTTTTCCAGGAAGCTGGGTCACTATCAACTTCGGTAACTACATCTGTAGAGGCTCTGGTGTCAGGTTGATCGTCATCATTTTTTGGAATATCCTGATAAACTGTTTGATTTTCCTTGAATGGTTTCACAATAATCTCTTTTATTGTATCTCCGTCTGATCCTGAACCTTCTAAATAACTTTCAGTTGTATTCGGAACGGAGAGAGATGTGGAAGTGGAAGGAATTATAAATTTTTCTATTGTACCAGAGAGTTTGCGCAGCTGATTTTCTTTGCCAACCGCTTTTTTTATACTCGCTGCCAGATAGCTTTTTCCTTTTTAAATCACTCATTGTCAATACGTGTGAAAATCAGGCCTAAAAATATTAATTTAGTAATACCGATCACTAACTCACTAAAAAATAGCCTAACCTTTTTATTTAAATATTATTTTATAACGCTTAAAATTAACCAGAATTTTTATTCGACTATTCCCGAATCCCGACTATCAACTATTAACAATACACTGCACAATCCTGTACTACATTAGATAAACCATTTCAAGCAACTGACGCCTAAAGAGAAATAATTATAGTTGACTGAGTAGTGTGAAGAATCGTTTAAAAAAAACAATAAGCTGATAAAAAGGGTAAGGCGGGCACGAAAGGAAAAACCAAAATTAAAATGGAAATCAAGAGTTCGGCGAAGTCAGAAACCAGCTCATCGGAGGATGAACTCGAAGAACATCATCTGTGCGATGATTTGGAAGCACCTTAGTATTACAGTGTAAAGAAGACCTTGAATGTCTGGTATGTGGTGAATTTGGGCGAAATAACGAAATCTGGTTTCGCCGCATAATGTGTGGCGAGTGGATACATCAGCAATGCAGTGGTGTAGACAAGGCAGGATATATTTACGACTTTTGTAAATAATTAAAATAAATATTCTTGTATTACATACAATTACGATCAATAAAGCATTTTTCTTAATGAGTATATAAAGTTATTTACACCTAGAACTGATGAGCGCCATTACCCACTAGCAGGCGGGTAATTCCGCTCACATACATTTTTTAAATTTTTTAATATGTTCGTTTCCTTTAAGGTTAAATTAAATTTGGCTTAACCCTAACATTTATTGATCTTTTGACAACACTAAGTTCTAATTACAACGTACGTTATAATGAAGCAACAAAGTTTTCTCCCTGACGGCCGACTGGCCGTTCGTATGTAAACAAGACATCAAGATAACCACCCGTCTAATTTTTATAAAACTTTGCACATAGGTTTCATTTATAATTCTGCAGATTCTATCAAACCAAAAGGGCCGTTAACCTGCATAGATTTTTGAAATGTTGGTATATTTTCAAAAATATTTATTTTACATATTGTTTTTTCAAATAAAAGAGTAACGCCTGAATTGGGCAGTCTGTGAAGACACTTTATTTTGCTTTATTTAGTACAAGTACAAGAAAATATTTATTATAGCTATTTACATATACATTTTTTTTTCAAAATATTATTCGCATAATAGACCGATTGTGTCAAATAATGGTATTTTTCATTATTGTTCATGCGTAGCATGCTTGCTTTGCTAGTAATAGATGTATTGTTTGTTTCAGTTCTTTTATAAAGATAAGCAGTAAGTAGTAAAGAGTTCGAACATTTTATTAGAGTAATTTTAATTTAGTTTTACTAAATTTCAATCTTTATATGTAGTTAAAGTTACAGTTAGATGAGGAAAAAAGATAATGTAATCAGAAATACGTTTAAAATAAACTTGTTTGTTATTTTAATAATTATTGGATATTTCTTCGACACGAGTGGTGCACTCTTGTGGATACTGTAAAAAGTAAAATAAATAGCTCTGATCGATTTGAATTTACCTTACTATACTTGAGGAGATAAAATGTTTTTTTCTTTCTCTCTCTATATGGGAAAGACACTTCTACAAAAATTAAAATCACGAAATCAGCATTGAAGCGACATCTTACAGAATGTGGAAACTATTTGAATATGTGTGCAGCCTTAATATTATAAAAACCTAGAGCGTCTACAGAAAACCATAAGTTCATTACGTTTAAATTACACGTTGCTCAATCTTTACGCCCAAATGATTATCTGCGTAGAAAAATATTTTACTGATGGATTTGTTAATAAAAAGACAGAAAATGATAGTTTCATCAATCGCATCTAATGGACTGACGAATCGTGCTTTTCGAATTGTGGTTTGTTTAACCGCCACAATGAACTTCACTGCGCCCAAGAAAATTTGCATATCGTCTACCACGGTAAAATTAGACTCTTTTCGGATTCAATGTATTTTCTGGAATATCGATTCTGTAATTTTTAATGGTCATATTGTCCCTTTAGTGAAAAGGTCGCTATTGGAAAATTTCTGTTTAATCACTAATAATACTGATTTCAAGTAATTACCAGTCCTTTACTTTACAACAAAGTTATAAACAAAAGTGACAACTTGAACAATTGTCGAAGTTCATTTGTTTCCATGGCTTATCAGATAATACAGAATAACCAGTTTGTCAAGATTTTTGATTTTAAACATATCATGTGACATATCATTGAAAGCAGAAAAAGGAGTAAAAAGCACAAAATGGCTGAAAAACTGTATCATAAACAGCTCGAAGTTCGCCGGTTGATCGTAACCCATAACACACATACAAGAATAATATTATGAATAAATATTATGCAAGCATAATTTATTAATAAACTCTAAAATTACCACTTAAAATTAAAGATATTTAAAAGATTAACTTTGTATACATAAGTACATGAACTTAGAGGTAAACTTTGTTTGCTTTTAAAAGCAGTTGCATTTCAAAATACTCATCGCTCAGTCCTTGTCTTATATTATTTAAAACTGAACTAGCCGCACTAAATAGTCTTTCGACTGAAGCACTTGAAAGAAGAGCGGTATTATATTTTAAAAACAACTCTTTAAAATCTGTGAAAAGTGGTCCACACAACATGTTTACTGCTCGATGTGGACTTTCTAAAAACGTAGAAAGTTTCTCTTCTGCTGATTTACAGTTTTCACTTGTCACTCGCAATATAGGAAATTTAAAAAAGCTTTCCTCGATTTCTTTGGTAATTACTTGATGCACTGTAGTATGAGTTGAATCATTTTCATCTTCTACATTAATCGATTGCAAGTCCATGTTTCTTTCATTTAATTCATCAATCAGCCAATTTTGTGCTTCCGATTTTTTTCTGGTAGCCAGTTTAATTTGAATCTTGGATGAAGACAACTGGAAATTACAAATTTTCGTTTTCACCAAATAGTTTTAAACAGTTTTAAAATTATATTTATAAGCGATTCTAAGGACTGTGGGCGAAAAAACATTAACATTGAAAAACTAGCATAACTTATAAACCGCTAAATAAATTTTCAAAAAAATTTAGTTTTGGATAGCTTATTTATTATATAAAAATTAAGAAAAACAAAAAATCAATCAGACTTATTGTCATAAAAAATTTTGAGCTTGTCGGGAATGGTCTCCATCATGGCTTTTATCGTGGTGCTCGACACTTTCTTAGTCGCTACGGTCCACATTTTTCTAAAACTTTCAATCGATTTTGCAGCCTTTTTTGTCTGCTTCAAGCTTCTTTTCACCAAAGCCCAGTACCGCTCGATTGGGCGAAGCTCAGGGCAATTTGGTGGGTTAGCCTCCCTGGGTTCAAAATCGACATGATTCTCTTCGTACAATTTTTTTGTCTGCTTACTGTAATGGCACGAATCTAAATCCGGCCAAAAAAATGTAGATACCTTATGTTTACTCAGAAAAGGCCGCAATCTTTTTTGGAGACACTCCTTCGTGTAAATATCGGAGTTAATTGTTCCATTTGTTATGAAAGATTGGCTTCTTTTACCGCAGCTACAAATCGCCTGCCAAACGAGATATTTTTTGGAAACTTGGACTTTATTTTAGTTCTAAACTTCTTAGGAACATTTCCTCGTCCACAGGAAACATAAAACTCCTGACCAAGTAGCTGAGAAAAATCGGCGAGGACGTAAGTCTCATCGTCCATCACGCAACATTGACGTTTTTGGAAAAATCTGCTCTCAACTTTCTGGCTCGTTTCTTGGCTTCAATGTTTTTCTCCGCATTACGATCTGGAGTTGTTTGAACTTTGTAGGTCTTAAATCCACTCTTTTTTAATTTTTCGAATTGTCTTTTCCGACAAGTCGACTTTTGCAGCTAATTTCCGGTTCGATATCAGCGGATTCTTAACCATCGCAGATATTGTCTTTTGCACCTTTTTTGGTGAATGAAAACCCTCTAGTCGTCCACTTCCTGGTTTCCGTGTTATAGTAAAGTCTTCCTTGTACCGCTAGATGACTTTTGCTGCCACTTGCCTGCAAACTTTTGCCTCCTTTGCAATGCGAACGACTGACCATTGTGGATTCTCAACAAATTTTTTAATGATTAATTTATGTACTTCCATTACTTTTGCCATTGTGAACACAATTTGACTCAAATAAAAATAAAAATTTGACGACATATTCTGACAAAAATTTCAAAGCCTACTATATTAAAATTTTGTAAAAAAATTATATGGTATAAAAGTTATGCAAGTTTTTCAATGTTAATATTTTTTCGCTCTCAGTCCTTAATAACGGGGCGCAAAATTGTAGTTACTTTTTTTCTTCATTTTGATGAGATCGGATTCTGTCTGGTATAAAGACGGTAACAACTAACCTAAATACATGCAACGTTCCCTTTGCAAAATATTTAAAGCCATAGCTAGCGGCTTCATTGCCTCTACATACTCTTTTACATCGCAACAGGAGTTGATTTTATCAAATGTAGAATTCCACCTAGTAATTTTAGGAGTTTTAAGATAAACCCCCAAGTTCTGGTTAATGCAATCATTTGCCACGGAAAACATGTTTTGCTTGTTTCAATGACCCTGACATTTCTTAAATGTAGATTGATAAAATTTTCTGTAAGACTGGTTCACCATTGCTGTATTTGCATCTTTGGTGGCTACTAAATTAAGAGTATGATTGGCACATCTGCAATGTGCTGGCAATGACTTTGGTTGACTTTGACAATCAGAATCATCAAGCTCATTTCGATTAGATAATGTATTTGTAATTTCAACCATTTCCATATCTTTTATTTTGTTCATTGAGTACCCCAAACACTCTAAAGGCCTTAACAAAATTGGAACCATTATTTGTAGTTATTCTCGTTATTTTATTGCGAACTTTATATTTATCAAATATTTTAGATAACGCTTCAAATAAAATAATCCCCTAACAATCGTTGACAAGCAATCGCGGATTGTTGACGTTCTAGATTTTCGGGGTCAACCCAATGTGCAGTGACGCCCATGTAGCTTCTTTTAGCTGTTGGCCCAGCAATCGGCCGTTGTGCTAACATAAAAATCTTTAGACATCTTATTAAATATTTCAAGTAACCTGGATTTCAATGTTTTGGAGCACATTAGTTTTTATCTGGCTGGAATCGTGTTACTAACTTATTAAAAGCTGCACTAACTTCATTATCGGAATCTCAAATTGAAAACGGTTGTCCACTTGCTATTAGAAAACTAATAATTAAATTGTCAACTGTTTCCTGATCGGTTGTTGTCACGTTTAATTTAAAATTATTATTCAGTTTCAATTGCTTGATTCCCGTTCTTAAACTAAAAGTAAAAATGTGAATGAGTTACTTACCGAAATATGTTTCCTCAAATTTGCAACCGTCCTTATGTTACAGGAGATTTTCTTAGGAGGAACACGGATCCTGCATTTCGCTTTAAAATTTCCCTTGGTATCGATAACACAATTTTTCTGTTCAAAAACATCTCTGTATCGAAGCCATGGTAAATTACTATCGATAGCAAGCGCGTCAGTACATGCTTGATCCATTTTAGTAGAAATTTGTTAGTAATAGAAATATACACTTATCACACTTTATTAATTAAAGTAAGCATGTAATATGGATATACCGTTGGTAGAATAAAAAACCGTGGAAAAAAAACCGGGGAATAAAAAGCTGGGGAAAAAAGGCCGCGGAAAAAAAAAGCTGATCGAAAGAAAAGTCGCGAAAAAAAAAGCCTGCGGAAAAAAACAGGCAGAAAAAAAACCGCGGAAAAAAAGGTGACGAAAAAAAAATCAGAAAAAAACAGAGGAAAAATCACACATCAAGTGATCAGTTGTGTTAAAAAACTTTTGCTGTAGTTTTTCAAGATTATTATTATGAAGATTATAGTATAGCCTCCAGATGGTACAACAATAAGGAATTCTACGATGTATTAATTAATGATAGAACGTAAACGATATTTTATAAACTCAATGCGTTGACTTTAGGTCATCAGATTTTTTGTTTTGTTCACATTTGTAATTGACTTTTCATCATACAAAATAAAATATTCTACTTTAGCACTTATACCATAACAACTATTATACACTTTAGTTTAGAATGTAAATAATTTAATTTTTAAAGTGCATTTCCAAATCTAAATTTAGAACTTTTTATAACTTGCAAGTAGTTTTTAAAAAGCATCTGCAATTCGTCTTAAAACTAATTCCCTTCTAGTTACTAAGAAAAATTCTGTCGCCTATTGTAATGAAAGAGCACAAATTCTTATTCTTGTGTCAGATTATAAAATATGACTCGAATGACTAATTACATAGAAAAATTATGTCGTCTACTGTAATAAAATTGTATTTACAATCACTAATCTTTCTAAAATACTTCATAGTCTAATGACACAAGCAAATATAAATAAGAACTTTTACCGCGGCTTTTTACACACTAGCTTTTATATCACGGCGTTTTTTGGCAGCTTTTTTATATCCACGTTTTTGCAAGAGGTTTTTTTCCGGGGCTTTTTATCCGGCGGCTTTTTCTAGAGGCTTTTTTTCCGAGGCTTTTTTTTCCTAGATTTGGATATACAAAAGTATTTAACCCATAAGCAAAAGTTTCAAATACTAAAATAAATAAGAAATGACAAAATTTTCTAACGAAGTAAAAATTCACTCGGTCATGTAAATGTAAAGGACAGCAGATAATGGTAAATTTATATACGCATAAATGAATCCTTTGGCACATTGTTATATGATCGGATTAACCCTTTATATATTACTTACCTATGTCAATAGGTTATGTATTCAGTCTTTTGTATTTATGCTTAAAATTATGGTAGTACCTTCCAATCTTAGTACACGTTCTTTAAGATTGTAAAAAGTAAATTTAAATATTTTTTTTACAATATATTTGTATTTACTTTAGGTTTTTACCATTGATAATAAAGTTACAAAAGATCCGCAATGCATATGGGAAAAATGTGACGTACAATTTCACCGATTTGTAGATGGCTCCACCGTCAATTTCCAGCAAAATATTTTTAGTTGCTTTCTTGCGTTCGTTGAATTAGCGTCACCGTTTAACCTCTCCGAGTTTGTGTGTATGTCTTGAAGTTATTGTGATTTGTTGTGACAATGGCTAAGTGCAAATAAGTGAATTGCAAAAACAAATCTAAGAACAGAGACAAAAGTTTTTTAAAATTTCCAATAAAGGTAGCCAAAAAATTGTGGGAACATTGTTATTGCTCTTGTAGATATTGACGCTTTAGAAATTAAGTTAATTTGTAAAGAACATTTTTTAAGATCAGACGTAATTATAAACAATAAAAGAAAACTTATAATGCAAATTAATATTATTTTTATTTCCTACTTAAATAGTTTTGTCTATTAACTTATCTTTCTATAGTTTTTTTTTAAATTTCAAATTTATAAGATAAAGAATTATACACTTGTTTGAAGTGATTCACATAAATTCGTCGCGTGTTTTATTAACTTTATTCCGTTTGAAAATTTTTAATTTATCCAACTGTAAGTTTTTGCGCAAAAACAAAAACACAAAACAAATTTAATAGCCTATTTTCACCTTATTTGTTTTTTGATTACAATGTACTAAAAGTTGTGTGTAATTAATGAGAATTAAAATTTTAAAATTAATATTTAAAATTAAATGGGTACAATTGACTCAGCATATATTTTATCAGTAAATTTATGTTATTTTTTTCTTCTTAGAATCAACTTGCGAAGTCCTGCTTGATTCAAAAGAAAAACTCGACAGATTTATCTTTTCCAACTGGGTCAAAAGCGAATAAATTGTTTATGTAAATAATAACCACAATTGCATGGAAATACATAAAAATGATGTTTTCCTCATATATTTAATTTAATTTAATTTTATGATCCCTTAAAATTAGTTAATTTTCAAAAAATAGGGATTTTCAAATGGCTTCAACTTTTTTCTTTGAACTTTGATTTACTTAACAAATGACGAATCAGTTTATAAGAACACCGGTTGTAAAATATTTATTGAATTATTTTTAATTGTTAATTTTCTAGTCCACTTTTGAAATAAAAATTAGTATTTACAATCAGCGCATTTATTTATAACGTAGACTGGCTGACGATAAATCATCGAAACCTGATACCGTTGCTGATAATATTTTATTAAGGCTAAATGCAGTTTTACGACGGTGGAATTTGTAGTTTTCGCATTTTATACCTTGAATCTGTGGAGAAACATTAAAAATTTATTTTTTCAGTTAAAAATATGTTGAATTTTAACCATTTCAATACTCAAATCAATGTACTACGCACCGTTATACTGTCAAATATTTTATCGGCTTGAAGTATTGCATTCTGTTATAGTTGATAATTTAATTAAATACCGCGATATCGATATCTAGGTATAGTTCCTTTATTCTTAATATCGTGATACTACCTTCGATAATGACGAAGTATCGCGATTTCGGTATGGCGATACTTCCGACCACTGTGAATACATTTTTAGACGTCTAGATCTGGGTCACTATTGCCTCAAGAAGTACCTACTTTTGACTACCGAAATTTGAAGGAAATCTCTTGCTCTTCAACTTTGTGAATCAGTGTAATCCACTAAAAACGCATGTTTTACAAATTATATGTAATAAACTGAAAAAAAATTGTACTTTTTCCGCTGGCCCCAAGTCAGCACAAAGTCGCCGATGACAAAAACTGAGATTCTTCTCCTCAGTTTGTTTACAAATTACCTGTCAAAGTAACTTTTCAGGTATAAAGTGCCTGTGAACGATTTGACATACATACTCACACAAAATTTTATTTTGTCGAGATAGAAGACCCGCCATATAACCAATGATTGATTAAAATTTTTTTCGCAGGAATAATAATTAATAAGTACGTTTTATTTGTGGTAAAACCGTGTTTTTATTAGACAAACCAGTTTAATAAGAAGCTAATTGATAAAATAAGAAAAAAATTATTACGTCGTTGGTCTATTTGACGAGACAAAATTTAATCTTAAGACAAAATTCGAAATGCACCTATATTTTTATTTGGAGGGCATAGAAAAAAATTTTTAACGTAATCAACTAATAAAAGTACTTGAACCTTATACTTTTCCACATTTAAGTATTTCTGTTAATGCAACCGGACAAACTTGAAACATCATCTTGAATAGCATGTGCCTCCAATTGTAAATATTAAACACCTACTTAAAGTAGATTGTAGCTCTCACAGAATGAGAATTTACACACCGTAGGAGGTAATGAGTTCAACTTTAACAGAAACAAGTAAATTATTTGCAAATTTAGTCACAAGCCACTTTATTATTAGACTGACTGTGGTTAAATTTATCCTAATTAATACTTTTACCTAATCAAAGATTATCAATATCCCATAATTATTATATTTCTTACCTACTAATGTATTAGTCTTCGTTTTGTCGTATAAGTTTGAACATCTTTTTTCAGTATTGCTGAACTACTGCTAAACAACATCACGATTCACAATCACAATGAATGTTATAAGATTAGCAATTCTTTTTCCCCGAATTTTGCCGCAGTTTCTTAATAACAACAATGGGGAAGCCCCAAAACTTGTTATTTTAACTTGTTTTTATTGAAAGTATTTCCGTTTTAACAAATAGTATTTTTTTTATAAATTAAATTAAACTTCGACCTTGACTGCTTGACGTATCATATTTTAATGATTTATACAAAATGAAATGTAGGTATTAATTGCAATTCAAACAACTAAAAATCTTTTTCTATTTTGGGTAGTTTACAGAGCTATAAAAGGACTCAAATGAGTTATTTTATAAAAAAGTGAGTTCTTTTCTAGAAATAGAACAATCTTAATTCCGAACGGTGGTAACACTGATTTGATATTAAACCTCAAAGTTGTCGTTACGTTCGGCGTGCGTTAATTTAAATCGTAATTAATGTTCAGTACATTTATTTATCTATTTATTGTTATTTTCACCAATTTTTTTAAAGTTAAACGTATGATAAATGTACTAATTAAACTTAGGTCTGGTCTTTTCACCTCCAGTTAATTTTATCTGTCCGTTAATCACCTTGGAAATGCGACTATCCAATGATTTGATTGGCTCAAAACTGTGTTTCCATAGTAGTTGATTAATTTATTGAAAATATTGCCACCCTAGCAATTATACTTCAAAATTCCCTAAATTTAAAAATTAATCTGAAAACCCAAAATAGAAAAAATAGTATAAAGAATTCGTTTCAGAAGGCATTTTAGCAACTCGTACTCGTCTTATAAAATGCGTCTTCTGAAACTAGTTCTTTAATATATTATTTTCTATTTTGGGTCGCTTATATAGCTATAAAAGCACCCAAATCAGTTCTTTTATAGAAATAGAACAATTTTTATTCGAACGGTGGTAACACTGATTTGATATTAAACGTCAAAGCTGTCGAACTTAAATGTATGATATATTTGTGTCATGGAATAGAAAAAATTTCTCGCAGACAAAATGTATCTCCTTTGCCAGAATTCTATGGAGGTATTCATGAATTTTCATGTTGGCTCCATAAATTTGAGCATTCAACAAAAGAAAGGAGGTTTTCAAAAGCTGAAAACTTAAACTGTCTTCAAAAGTGCGAGAGAAACAGTGACAGATCTATTCTGTAGCCCAGACAATGTTGAAACGATAATTGATACTTTTAAACTATGTTTTGGTAAAAAAGAATGGGCTATCATGAATCTTATTAAAAAGGTTAAAAAATGCGCCAATCCACGAGAGGATTCTATGGATTCTTTTATAAATTTTTCTATATCTGTTACGAACATGGTGCATTTAGGGTGCATAAATTTTAGATAATCCTGAACTTTTGAGTAGATTAGAGAGAAATTACCACGTAGTTCGAAACGTTCATGGGCAATAGAAAAGATTAGGTTAGAAAATTCAAATAAAAGGGTTCATTTAGGACATTTTTCTGATTGATTAAAAAGGGACTACTTCCACAAATAAAAATAAAGAAAACGTTTATAATGTAATAGAAAAAACAACTAAATGTTGTAAACTTTGCAGAAATGCTTACCACAAAATTGACAATTGTGAATCTTTTTTAAAAATGAATATAGATGAAAGAAGAAAATATGTGAAAAAAAATGGTCTTTGTTATAACAGTCTAGTTTCAGGGCACAGAGTGCAGAAATGTTTTAGGAAGATACGTTGTAACGTCAAAGAGTGGAAAGAAAAACACAACCGACTTGTACATGAAGAAAGAAGAGAAGTCACTTTAGAGGAAAACGATAAGAAAAATGTTGAAGAGAAAACCCCAGGACCTTCTGGATTGACTTCACACTTATCTGGGTTTGTTGGAAATATTTCGTCTGTCTTAAAGATGGTCAAGGTAAAATTGTTTGGTCCAAAGAACTATATGAAAACATTTGCGCTGTTAGATGAAGGGTGTACAGTAACACTGATAGATTATAAAACAGTCAAATCCATTGAATTAGATAGACCAACGTTGCCAATTTGCTTACAATGGACTAATCAGGTAACCCACAGTGAAGATAATTCAATAATAGTTAGCATGGATATAGCTGGAGTAAGTAACTTAGAAACATTTAAGCTCCGTCCTGTTGAAACTGTAAAAAAATTAGTATTGCCAACACAAAGTTAATATTGATTATATTTGCAATGAATATCCGTATATTAACCGTTCACTTTTAGAAATTATTCAGAATGACTCTCCTAAATTGCTAATAGGAGAAACAATGATAGTTTAATTAATTCCCAGAAAATAATTCATCCAAGTTTTGATAAATTAGCTGTAACAAAAACAAGACTAGGATGGGTTGTTCAGGGTCCATATATAACTAGAAATAAAGGAAACGATTTTAACTTTAGTGTTAATCTCTGCCAACACGACGATGAGTACCTAACAAAGTTAATAGAAGACAATTTTAGAACTGAAAATATAGGGGTAAATAATGGTGAAGAACTTTCAAGAGAAGATCAGAAAACATTAGAAATATTTAAAAAAACAACTGAAAGGGTAGGAAACAGATTTCAAATAGGACTTCCTTGGAGAGATGAAAATATTGTCCTTCCAGACAGTAAGAGGATGACATTCAGTAAGTTACGATGCATGGAAAGAAAAATGAACAAGCATCTTGAATTCGCTAAAGAATATTGTAGGAAAATCGAAGAATATGTAGAAAAAGAATATGCTGAGAAAATTTCAAAAACAGAAGAAAATGAGAATAATAGAATATTCCACATTTTGGGGCAAAAAAATCTTAATAAGCCAGGAAAGCTCACGTTCGTATTTGATGCCGCAGCGAAGATAAATAGATCATTAGAAAATAAAACAGAACATGTCAAAGACTTCTGTTTAGAGGCTTAGATTGCAAAAAAGAACCTGAATTTTTACTATTAGAGTGGGAGCTGTTCTATGCAATCCAGAAAATCTTTTCTTCGGGGAGATTTTTAAACGAGAAAGAGAAACTTTCTAGATTTTGCACTTTAAATTTGGAATTGAGCAAATATTTGGGACTGTTATTGTTAAAGTTTTTATATATTTATTTACCTTTTAAAATTTTGATCATAGATATTATTTTTGTTTTTGTGAATGACAATAAGTCAGAAATAAAATAATTTTTGGAATATGACATTAGATAAACCAAAAATTAAATCATCAGAGTTCAAATAACCACTGGATAACATGTCTGCGGGGTTATGGGATAATTTTACATGATTCCACTGACAGTCATCAGTGAGTTCTTGAATTTCAGATACTCTCCAGCCATGTCAAACTCAAAGTCACTGGTGGGCCAAAAGCATGAAGACCATAGACTAGGTGGGCCGCAAAACTTAATCTTAAAGAAGACAAACTACTGAAAATCTTAACGAAAAAAAGTACTATTATGTTAGAAGTATATTTATTAAATTTCCAATAAAAAGGACATTACAAAAACTTACAAACATTAACTTCTTTTGCCAGATATTTGACATCTTTTGTCTTTAATTAAGTTGTCTATTTGTGCGTCCGTCAATCGCGATCTTGCGGGAGACTTGTTTCCTTTCATCAAAGAAAATAATTGTTCACACTTATAGGTACTTCCAAACATTGACAGGATTTTACAGGCAAGTTTTCTCATTTCTTGGTATTGAAAAGGCAAGTACTTATAAAATTCGAATGTACCAACACTATCAAATTTTTCTTTTAAATGGGTTTGACACTGAATCTCAATCACTTCCATCTGCAAGTGAGGGGGAACTTTATCAATATCGATAGTGAAAAGACCAGTAAATAAAGAAAAATTGTTTTCTTGGGACTTAAAATCCTGAAAACGCTTTTCAAATTCTGACAGAAGGCTTCCCATTTTCTCTGTATACATTTTGTATGATATTGGGCCACTTGTACTTTCCTGATACGCCTTGCAAGTCGGAAAATGTGACAGATTATCCACCGCTAACTGGGTTTTCCACAGCATCATCTTACACTTGAAAGCTTTAACATGATCATGCATATCTGTTATAACTTGACGTGGTCCTTGCAATTTCGTATTTAAGTCCGACAAGTGTTTTGTGATGTCTACCATAAATGAAAGATCTTGTAAAAAGGTACGTCGGATAATAAGCTGACATCTTGTTCTTTCACTTCCATGAAAAGGCGTATTTCTTCTTTGAGTTTCCAAAACCGATCGAGAACCATAGAACACGAAAGCCATCGCACTTCTGCATAATAAGGTAAACCAGTGTACTCACTTTCTAAATCACGTAAAAACGCACAAAACTGTCGCTGATTCAAGCCACGTGACCTTATGAAGTTTATCATTTTTTCACTGACTTTAAAACGCTTTCCAACTTGATCACTTTTGAGCATAAAACTTCTTGGTGGATTATGCAATGAACATGATGAAAATCTGGTTTGTCACTGCCCGTTTCTCTGATATTTGTTTGTAATATTTTAATGAAGCCATTATTTACTCCAGTCATTGAAGGAGCTCCATCTGTTGCAACGGAATACAGTTTTGACAAATCTAAATTGTACTTTTGCAGAAGTCCATGGTACTAATTCCATCAATTCTTCATAAACGTTGATATCTCTATCAACAGCACGAAGAAAAACAGCGAGTTGCGCCACACCACACACATCTGTACTTTCGTCACAGGCAATAGAAAATGCAATGAAAGAGTCTGATTTTGTTTTTATCTGTTTGCTTATATTGGCAGCCAACTCGGTAACTCTTTCAGCGACAGTATTCCGGGACAAGGATATATTTTGAAAAGCCTTCACGCTCCGGGACTTACAATTTCCGCGGCCTTTACAAGGCACTCTTTTATAAATTCACCTTCAACAAATGGTTTTGAGTGTTTTGCGATCAACTCCGACAGTACGTAGCTCGCTTGAACGGCAGATTCATTTTCTTGCTTTGGACGTGTAAACATAAGCTGTTGATCTTTTAACCGTGATTTTAACTCTTTTAACTTTTCGTTTCTAATCATGCCTGTATACTTGTCAAACTTAGTTTTATGACTATCATAGTGACGTTTTATATTATATAATTTTGGGACACCGACTGTACTGTTACAAATCAAGCAAATAATTTTGTCTTTCACTTCACAGCAAAAAACTCTAATTCCCACTTTTCTTGAAAGATACGATGCTCATCTCTAAGTTTCCTCTTACTTCCACTTGGTTTTGAAACAGACATGTTAAAAACTTTACCCGAAATAAATAACAATAAGTACTGTTACGTGTTGTAACAATAAGTACGCAAGTACGCAACTAAACTCGCAATTCTGTCGCAACTAACTCATAACTGACTGAACAACTGAACTGAATCGAGCGGTATTGGCTTATATACGGATTGTGATTTCTCAACAGTTCTTTCCAGAATGTTCAGATAGCGTCATCTGTGTTCTCGCGCGATAGAACTTTCCGGAACAAGCCAGGCTTTTAGGTTGAGCGCGCATCTTAGTTCATCATCACAGTACTTTATTTTCGGTTTTTAACAGGCTCGCGGGCCGCATTACATGGCTGTTTTCAAAATTGATTCGGGGCCGCAGGAAAATGCTTTGTGGGCCGCATGCGGCCCGCGGGCCGCATGTTTTACATGGCTGGCTCTATGCGATACAAACGCTGCTCATCGAATGGCGTGACTTTTACACCAGTATAACGCAATTTGTGAATCTGTCCAAAGTGTGACAGAGGTAAGAGTTAATTTTCCTTTATAAATCGATACTACTTCCTTAATTGATTTTGACAACAATAACATGGCACAAAGTTCCAGTCTAGAAATTGTTATTGCTTTGTTATTGTCTAAGTAAATGGTTCTAATGTATGTATTGTATACACAAGCTCTATAAGCAAAATTGCTTGCATCAGAAAATCCACCTTATGTAACCACAATCTTTGCATAAGAACTTTTCCTTTAACTATAACAGGCCAAAGCATTGAGCCAAATATGATAAAATTTTTCTTTTTGAAATGGGAATATTCTATAAAGGGTGGGAAAGAACAGATATTTGAAAACTGTCTGATGAAGGGTTTCATTTCAGACCAAGAATGTTACATGAAGATTCTTCTTGATTAAAATCTGTAGTTTGAGGGTGAGATAAAAGAAGTCAATTGAGAATAGAGTTCAGGTAACTTTTTCCGAGTCACATCCAGACAAAATGTCGTCAACATAAGTTTGAGGAGTAGAGCATCTGATGCTACGGGGTAATCAGAGTTATTGAGAGTAATATCATTTAATATACGAGTACCAGAATAAGGAGCAAAATTTGTTCCGAATGTGATGGTTTGAAGTTCCAAACATTTTAAAAATTGATGAGGTGACTCACGCCAAATAATATTTTGCAGAAAATTGTGTCAAGGATTTGTGAAAACCTGCCGATACATTTTTTCAATGTCGGCAGTTAGTACAAATCTAAACGATCGAAATTTACACAAGATGTCATATAGTTTCGGTTGAACTTTAAAACCTTTTAAAGTAATATTGTTTAATGAGAGCCCTAAAGACGTTTTACAAGATGCGTTAAAAACAACACCCAACTTCTGATTACGGACAAATGAGGGATAAAATATTTATTTCTAACTTATTGTTAGTAGGGGATAGCAGGACATATTTTGCATGAACTAATGACCCGTATTCATCGATGAATTTTTCATATTCGTGAAACAGAGAGGGATCTTTTTCGAATAGTTTTTCTGGAGAAAAGAACCTTTTTTGTGATACAGAAAGGGAATCGCCTAGATTGTGATGTTTATTTACAGATTTCAGAGGAATATCTACTTGATAATGACCATTTTGAAAAATTCGAGAAGTAGTATCATTTGAGTGGTTAATGGAATGATGAGAATATGATGTTGAAATAAATGGTTGAAATATACCGGGTGGGTTTTTGAAAACGAAACAGATTATTAATTAAGTGACATGTAATTAATCATTAAAAGAATTGTAGCACGATCTTTATCAGAAATTGAAATAGGCACAACAAATGCATTGAAACAAAACCTTAGAAACGTCATAATTTGAATACTAATCGTTCAAATTTAAAAAATAATATGCCATTAGAAATGTAATTCGATGGGCTTTAAAATGATATGTCACTTGACCCCTGGTGCTATTTAAAATTTTTAGGGCGCATGACGCCCCCGCCTAGAATTGATAAATGTCAAACTAGTCTAGTCAATTGTCCCCCTCGAAAATAAAATTGACCTGTCCGAGGGCTTTTTGAAAAAAAATAGCTAAAGGCCCAAAAACGTATCTGTTTCGTTTTCAAAAACCCATACATTATAATTTTCGGGAACGTTTCCTGATATAATGCGTATTTAACAAAGCCTACCT
This sequence comes from Abscondita cerata, assembly GCA_030710515.1. NCBI lineage: Eukaryota > Metazoa > Arthropoda > Insecta > Coleoptera > Lampyridae > Abscondita > Abscondita cerata. The sequence goes on along the minus strand of JALBCR010000380.1, from coordinate 478,147 downwards.
AATTTCACTAGACCATGTGTAAGAAGTGTGTAGTAAATATCTGCTCTATATCTGATAGACTGTGAAAAACAGGATCAGCTAAATTCATCTTGATCTTATCTGGCATTTTAAATTTGTCAGATTGTAGAGTTTGTGAGTTATTTGCTCTAGTATTGTACAACGAACTTTGAATCTTTTAGAGAGATCTATGTTAGAGAATGTACATGTTCACCATTTTATTTGAGAATGTTTGTTTTTGAGAAATTCCAGAAATATTCAAAGTTTTATTGTTAGATGTATAACCGAGCAGATTAACCAATTTTTGAGTACAAAACGAATTATGACTTCCATTATCTAACAAAAATCTTGTTTGGATAGGTCGTCCTTGTGCAGTGAACAAAGTTACTTGAGCTGTGGCTAGTAACACCTGGCAATTTTTTGTAGATAGAGTAGAAAAACTTGATGAGTTTTTAGGAGGTTCCTGATTTGCTTGAAAAATTGAGAATGAAGTAAAAATGACCTTGGGTGATTATTTGACAACTGAGTTTCATTCGAATGCAAAAAATTCTCATTTTTTGGTAAATTGCGAGAGAAACCGTTGTATTGTGTGTTTAAGAAAGAAGTAGTGGTTTTGTGTTGATTTTGAGAAAAACCTAATTTTCCTGAACTATTCAGCGAACCATTTTGTATGTGTAAAGTATGTTTTGTGCCTAAACAGTTTGTACACATTTTTTACTTTGAACGAACTTTAATCTTTCTTGAGGAAACAATTTCAAAAATTGTGCACAACCGTAAATTCTATGAGATTTGTTGTAACAATTTGTTGTGCACGAGAGAGCTAAATTATCACTTTTCGAGTGTAGTAAACATTTTGAGTTAACATGTCTTTCATTCCCTTAAATGTTTTCTAAAACAACACAACGATTTTCGAGAAATTCAAAAAAGTTTGGCAATGTCGTTAAATCACGACCTTCCTCAAACAATTTCTTAGAACCAAAATTAAGATTTTGTTTTAAAAGAAAAATAAATACGAGGATATATTGAAAAATTCTTAGCCTACTATAGAACCAAACAAAATTTCAATGTCAAAATATTTTATTACTCAACATATTTTCCTCTTAATTGGATACATTTATTACAGCGAACCTGCAACGTCTCTAAACTTTTCAAAAAAAATTTTTTTTCTTGCTCTGCAAACCAGACCTCCACAGCTTCTATTACCTCCTTATGGGAAAAAAATGTACGACCTTTTAAACTTTTTTTCAGTTGAGGAACAGTCGAACGGAGCCAAATCGGGTGAATAAGGGGGGTGTTCTAGTAATTCAAACCCTAAATCACGAATTTTTTGCATGGCAACATGAGATTTGTGTGCAGGGGCGTTGTCCTGCAAAAACAAAACACTTTTGGATAGCTTTCCGCGTCTTTTCTCTTTAATATTTTCCCGTAGAGTGGTCAGTAATGTCGAATAGTAATCTCCAGTTATTGTTCTACCCTTATCCAAAAATCAATCATGATTACTCCATGGCAATCCCAAAAACTGAAGCAAGAACTTTTCCAGCAGATTTTGGACACGAAACTTCTTAGGTCTTGGAGAACCAGAGTGTCGCCATTCCATCGATTGTTGCTTTGTTTCTGGATCGTAGAAATGTACCCAAGTCTCATCCATAGTAACAATTCGGTTTAAGAAGTCTACATCGTTTTCAAATCGAGCACAGATCAAACGCGATGCTTCTACCCTTGCACGCTTTTGGTCAACATTCAAACATTTGGGGATCCATTTTGCAGCAATTTTTCTCATGTCAAAATTGACGTGAACCATATGATGAACGCGTTCGTATGAAATATTCAGTGCTTCAGATATCCGTTTTAGCCCAATTCGACGGTCTGATAAAATCATGTCATGAACTGCATCGATATTTTCGGGGACTGACACAGAAACTGGCCTTCCCGATCGGTCATCATCTTCAATGGAAAATTTACCTCTTTTGAAGCTTGCATTCCAATTTTGACGGTCGCATACGAAGGACATTGATCACCAAGGGTATTAAGCATATCTTCGTAAATCTGCTTACCTCTTAACCCTTTTAAATACAGGTACTTGATGATGGCTCGATACTCCAATTTTTCGATTTTCACAATTTCGGTGGACATCTTTTTCATTTAATTTATTGCGTGACTCTGGTTTACTTTTTGACGTCAAACTTTACACTGACACTTCTAATAAGTTATTGTTCGTTGGTATGGCAATATTTTGTTTATGCAAGGAACTGGTCTAGGCTAACTAGATATCAATACATCCTCGTAATGATTTAAAATGCATTTATCAGAGAGCTTCATATTCTTAGTGATTCTAGGTTTTTTGCAAGTTGTAACCAAATCTCCAAAACTTTGTGAATTATATTTTGTTATACAAGGAGCATTTAACAAATTTTTGAGTGAGAATTAATAATTTTATTTTTGTTTTTATACCTTTTTGAAGTAATGAAAGAGCTGTAGAGAAATTATCATTAGTCAATTGCAATGATTCAATGAAACTAAGAGCTTCACCTTTTAGCAATGTTTTCAAATAATAAAAACGTTCCAAATTTGAGAACTGTGAATTGTTTATTATCAACGCCTTAAAGAGATCTAAAAAAGGTTTCCATTCGTACAAATTTCTTGACAAATATTAATTTGTGGCAATTTTATATTCGAATTGCGTGTATGTGAGCTATTTCCAATTGAATCATTGTTTTGACACAGATTAACATTGTTGTTAAATATTGATTTTCAAATTTTTCACAATCTTCTAGTTCTGAATTATCATCAAATTCTAATAAATATGAATCTATTTCGTCGTGAGTACATTCGTATTCAGAAAATGCGGATTTTAATTTTTCTTTTCTACATGAAAATTCGTGAACGTCTAAAGTCATACAAGGTGGTCCCCGGGTACGGGAAGTATTGATAATGTTGTTATTCCGTAACTAGGTATAGTTGGCTATGAGTTGTTTTTTTAGACTATCTGTCAATTTATGCCATTTAGTAATTATGGAGCACTATCTTCAATGGGAATTATTGGGCCCATCTTTTTTAAGATGAAAATGAAAATGCTGTTACCAATAACTTTGTCTGTTATACCGGTATGATTAACCAATTCTTGAGTCATCATGTAAACAGATTTTCACACAACAATCAGACATGGTTTCAGCAGGATGCTGCTACGTCTCACACCACGCAAACAACATTAAATGCTTTGCAAAGATTGTTTCCACAACATGTTATCAGACGAGGAGAAATTGTCTGGCCGCCAAGGTCACCAGACCTAACGGCTTGCTACTATTTTTTGTGGGGCTACCTAAAGCTAAAGGTTTTCACAAATAAACCAACAACCAATCAAGACCTTAAAAGGAACATAATTGAAGAAATCGCCAATATTCCTGTTGATACTTTGCATAGGTGAATTTCTGGGAAAGATAGAAAGAGTGCATACAGAGAAGGGAAAGGCATTTACCCGGTATTATTTTTTAAGAAATAAAAATGGCATATTGCTAGCTTATTACTGTGTCACTGCATTTTATTAGAATACATTTTTTGTTTAAATACTACTGTTTTCAAAACTTCCCATTCCCGGAAACCACCTTGTATTTTGACAAGTCTGTACCCAATTCTAAATGCGAGTGATTTTGCTTTTAGCGCTTGTGCGAGTAGTTTTTAACTTTTTGAAATCTATATTAGCAAGAAAAATCTAAATTATTGAAAATCAAAAATAACAGGGCGAGAAAGACTATTTGAGAGTTTTTGCAAACTTTATGTAAACAAATTGGTTCACTAACCTTTTCGTACAACAAGCGATCACTTAGTGGAATCTTCCTTGACGGAAATATGACTTGGAATATGTGGAGGATATCAGGTGATTTGGAGTTTACATGTAGTTGGAACTTGTTCTTCCAAACAACCATGTGCTTGAGTGTAGGAAAAACCATTGTGATCTTACTGTGAGATATTTTGAGGCAACTGGAAATCAGGCTCGATGAAGACCATGAGCGAAAACGGTGCCTTCCTTCGATATGATAAAAAGCTCTCCGTTCGCTTCGTAGTTTTTTATATAATAACTCGATTAGAATATGTTTTATTAAGTTAAATAAAGTTTTATATTTTGCGTTTTTTGTTTTTTACAAACTTTGAGAGAGTTGATATTGAATTAAAATTGATTGTGTTGTTTCACAACAAAAATCTTAACCATAATCTGAAAAATTATATATGAGTTGCATTTAGAAAGAATAAGTTGACGTGTATTGCAAATGATGAGTTTAAAGTAATAATTACACCGTTTATAAATATTACAGAAAAAATAAGTGAACTCACCGAATGATTATTATGTCAAAGGTCTAATTGAGTTATCCTAGAAAACCAAAATGAAACAAAACGCTTTGTGTTTGTTACCATTCCATTATTATCGAGAAATGTATGAACTAGAATAGGTTTATATTAACAAAAGTTTAACAAGCAAACAATTTTCTTTATTGAATATGATTGTTAGAGACAACAGTATGAATTGTAAATTGCTCATTACACTGGGATTTAAGAGCAACAGTTAATGTGCACCAACACAAATGAGTTTAATTATGCAGAACAGTCTAAAATTATTTAGTGGCACATTCCGTCATTTTCCTTTTATTTAAAATAATAGACGTAGATTTTTTTCTAATGTACATACATACGTATTTGTTTAGCCAAGTGTAATTCATAAAATTGTTGTCATTATTTGATTTAATGTCCGTTGAACTTCCTTTTAAAAGCATTTTTGTAATACATTGCAGCTAACCGAGAGTTTCGTTATAGTTTCAGGCGCGTTTTAATTTGTGGTTCTTGAAAATATTAACGGGAGGAAATGAGTAAACGAATTTTCAAGAAGGAAAACAAATTGGTGTTCACGAAAACCAATTAAATTGTAAATTAATTTAAAATAGCTCCAGTGTTCGCTTTAGTAATTGAAATAAAAGAAGTAGATACTGGTTTTATTTGTAATTTTCAACACTTTGTCAATTAAATTAGCCTTGAATTTGTTAGAAATGAACTTATGAGTATAAAAATTTTAACAAACCGATGATAAACAATAACCTGAACCTGAATATGTTGTTGTTTACCAACGTATGTTCAACTCAGTTACTAGAATTTTAAATTATTCAAACCAGTTAGTAAATTGTAAAGGTTAAATACTCAAATTATCATTGTGGGGTAGATTGTGATTGTTATAATTAAACATTGTATATAAAACTTGGTCAAAAAAATCAGAAAGGAATACTAAACAAAACATATCTAAAAAACCTTTGTTAGCAAATGTGCATGTTCAAGTACCTAACTAAAAAAAAGAAGAAAAAACTGAAACTAATTGGTTCGTAACCGACAACCACTGCATACGATATATCAGAGTGTGTTCAACGAAATCGAGAACTTCATAACTATATGGCGTCATCTACTATTATATTTACGCGACCCCTTGAGGCAGATCAAAAATTTTGTACATTAGAAATTAAGTGCCCATTCACTGCTAATTAAGTACGTCAATTACGAATTAATTGCTACAGTAGTTCTTGAGATATTCAATGATCTGCTATAAAAGTTAGCAGACCAAGTATCTAAAAACAGTGATAAAGTTTGATTACAATGTCTAAATGGATCAAAAAATTAAGTGCTATTTAAGTGCTTCATGTTCAGTATTCCAGAAGCACTCAAAAAACTTTTTTTTCTAAATCACTCATTAGAAACTACCTTGGACAACTATAATCAAACTTCAACGCTTCTATACATTTAAATGCTATTTATGTTTTATGAGCACTTTCTTAGAAGCACTCAAAAACCTTTTTTTTTCTAAATAACTCATTGATCTGCTATTTTTAGCAGACCAAATGTTAGAAACCATCCTAGACAACTAACACATCTACGAGGATATATTGAAAAATTCTTAGCCTACTGTAGAACCAAACAAAATTTCAATGTCAAAATATTTTATTACTCAACATATTCTCTTCTTAATTGGATACATTTATTACAGCGAACCTGCAACGTCTCTAGACCTTTCAAAAAAATGTTTCTTCTTGCTCTGCAAACCAGACCTCCACAGCTTCTATTACCTCCTTGTTGGAAGAAAATGTACGACCTTTTAAACTTTTTTAGTTGAGGAAAGAGGTGATAGTCGGACGGAGCCAAATCGGGTGAATAAGGGGGTGTTCTAGTAATTCAAACCCTAAATCACGATTTTTTGCATGGCAACATGAGATTTGTGTGCAGGGGCGTTGTCCTGCAAAAACAAACACCTTTGGATAGCTTTCCGCGTCTTTTCTCTTTAATATTTTCTCGTAGAGTGGTCAGTAATGTCGAATAGTAATCTCCAGTTATTGTTCTACCCTTATCCAAAAATCAATCATGATTACTCCATGGCAATCCCAAAAACTGAAGCAAGAACTTTTCCAGCAGATTTTGGACACGAAACTTCTTAGGTCTTGGAGAACCAGAGTGTCGCCATTCCATCGATTGTTGCTTTGTTTCTGGATCGTAGAAATGTACCCAAGTCTCATTTATAATAACAATTCGGTTTAAGAAGTCTACATCGTTTTCAAATCGAGCACAGATCGAACGCGATGCTTCTACCCTTGCACGCTTTTGGTCAACATTCAAACATTTGGGGATCCATTTTGCAGCAATTTTCCAAATTGACGTGAACCATATGATGAACGCGTTCGTATGAAATATTCAGTGCTTCAGATATCCGTTTTAGCCCAATTCGACGGTCTGATAAAATCATGTCATGAACTGCATCGATATTTTCGGGGACTGACACAGAAACTGGCCTTCCCGATCGGTCATCATCTTCAATGGAAAATTTACCTCTTTTGAAGCTTGCATTCCAATTTTTGACGATCGCATACGAAGGACATTGATCACCAAGGGTATTAAGCATATCTTCGTAAATCTGCTTACCTCTTAACCCTTTTAAATACAGGTAGTTGATGATGGCTCGATACTCCAATTTTTCGATTTTCACAATTTCGGTGGACATCTTTTTCATTTAATTTATTGCGTGACTCTGGTTTACTTTTTTGACGTCAACTTTACACTGACACTTCTAATAAGTTATTGTTCGTTGCTATGGTAACGCAATATTTTGTTTATGCAAGGAACTGGTCTAGGCTAACTAGATATCAATAAATCCTCGTATAGATTTAAGTGCTATTTAAGTCTATATGTTTACTATTACAGAAGCACTCGGAAAACTTTTTTTTTTAATAACTTATTGATATGCCATCTTTGGCAAACCATATGTTAAAAAAACCTAGATAAATTAAAATCACGTTTAGATTTAAGTTCTTCATGTTCAAAATCACAAAAGTTCTGCAAAAACTATTTTTTTAACACATTAATCTGCTATAGCAAAACCAAATGTTAACTTGTACAAATTAAAATCAGAATCTAGAATATGTTTTGATTTAAGTTCTATTTAAGCGCTTTATGTTTGTTATCTCAGAAGCACTGAAAAAACAATTTTTTTTGACTCATCTGCTACCTTTGGGCGACCAAATGATAGAAAGCACATTAGTTGACTAAAAACAAACAGGTTACCAACTAATTGTGCTGTGTGCAAATTAGTTGGCAATCAGTTTGTAACGCGTCGGTAACCAATCAGCAGCAACCTGACGTACTGGTCGCTAGGTTTTTTGATTTTTAGGTGATTTTATAAAAAAATACAGAAAAATCGTTAAATATTAGTTTCGTAAGTGTTACGTTTATTTATTTATTTACGTTAACACCAGTCGACACTAGATTTTGCAACACTTATTGTTCTATAGATGTGTTAAAGTTGTCCAATGCGGTTTCTAACATTTGTTTTGCTAAAGATAGTAGATCAATGAGTTACTTAGTAAAAAAAATTTTTTTAGTGCTTTTGAGATAGCAAACATAAAACACTTAAATAGCACTGAAACCTAAACATACCAAAGACTTTGATTTTTATTTGTCTAAGTAGTTTTTAACATATTTTTGCCAAAGATATCAGATTAATGAGTTATTCAGAAAAAAAGCTTTCCAGTACTTTGGAGATAGTGAACATAAAGCACTTTATGAACTTAATTAACGTTGAACATATTTTAAATACACAAATCACATTTATTTTATGTTACAGGGTGTTTCTGTCAGGTGGGTACATTGCTTTACCAGAGGTTCTCTGGCTCAAAATAGACCGTTTGACACCAATTTACCTATAACCAAAAGTGAACCATAAGGGCGCCAGAGGGCGTCAAACTTTCCAAAAAAATATTGTATATTTTGAATAACTCGAAAATGGTTTTACGAATTTTGTTCCGTTTTCGTATGCTGGTTGTCTGCTTCCAAAGACGTATATCTGTGTAATGTGGACAATGTCAGGAAAAGTCGATTTTATACGGGCACTGTCAAATAAATAATAATATTTTAACAACGATACGAAACCAAAATAATTCTGACAAAGAAAACGAACAATTTGAAAACTTTTTTCTCTCTTGTTAAATTGCGCTAACGATATTAGTTCAATCAGAAAAAAATAAAATCATATCCCTGCAAGGCGCATCCATACGCTTAGAAATTGATGTAGACTGCTAGTAAGTTATGTGATCATGTCAATCCGATTTGGAAACTTTTCTGCGTAAACCCTCACGCTCTCCCGACAATTGCCACTGCAAAAGCCCAACACTAACAGCATATCAGTCTGTTCGGCAAATGTGTAGCCCATTTTTCAAGTAGGTAGTTAATCGCAAAATAGAAACGTGAGTAATCTTAGATTTGGTTTTTGGGAAAATCCGGAAAATGAATGTGTTACGGTTTTATTTCTCCGAATTTAGGACGTATGTTGTGAGCCGCCTTAAAACGTATGTCGCGAGTAGTATGGTGCGACAAAAGTCGTATTTGGCGCGCATGTTGCTTATTTTCCATTGGCGGAGAGAAAACGTTTAACGGTATTTTCAAAAACTTTATTGGTTCCTCCACTATTACTATTATTCAAATCTATTTTAAAATGGAATAGCAATAGCAAAGCCTACTACCCTGAAATCTTTATTTTGTTATGTTTCATGATTTAGCTTAACCCGAGGCTTAACCAAACATAAATGTGTTATACATGGTTGAAAAGGATTTTTAATGAGGATTTTGAAAATGTAGAAATTCAATATGGCGCCCATAAGAAAAACAAAAGTTCAATTTGGCGTGTCCAACATAGTAGGCCTACACACGTTTTTAGCTTTGGCGTGTTCTCTTACCCATATTCTAAAAATTTGATGACCCTAGCTTCTTAAAGGAGATATGGCAATTTTTCTAAAATGCACAATTTCCTGTTTCACCCTGTATCTATGTAACGGTATCGATTTAAATTAAAACAAACGTAGATTATTATTGGGCAGATAAATGCACAACTTTTCTCCCATTTAACCGACGTTGTATCTCCAACGGTTTCTGATATTCCCATGTACATCAAATTTATATATGTATACACATACATTTTCTTTTAATGAACGATTTTAGTATAGGCAACAAGCATACATATGTAGTACATCAAGTTGCCATTTTATCTGTCAATCAACTACAATATGAAAATATAAATACAAAATCTGTCATAATACGTAGCAAAGCAAATTGTAATCATAACAAATGGGCATTAATTTACAGTTGTAATAAATCTTCAATTTGTTCATACAAACTTTGAGACATTCTTGTACGGCGCCAAACATTCCGATGATAACGCTTAATAATATTTAAGGGTCTTCAACTCATCCATTTTTGCGCGAACTTACTACAATGCGCGGGCTGTCTACAATACGCTGGCGTAAGAAAACATTTTATATACATATATTTAAAATTATAATTTTGAAAGGTTAATGGCAATTTCAACAAATTAATTGTTTGATTACCAATCTTAACTTTACACCAACCATCGTTTACTGCTCAAAAGTGCCTCCGTCCCCATTTTCACTTAGGTTTAACACGTACATAGACCTTATATCAATTTATCCTCATAGTATACAATACACAAATGTATCCTAATATTATACAATACACATAGTTACAAATTCATACAATGCAACGACCTTGCGATCATTGCAATACATTTTAAGTAGCAAACGTTGAAGGGTGGGTAGAAGTTAAGATAGGTAACAAAATAATGAATGTATAAATTGACTTTTGAAAACAAATACTAATGTGGTATTAAGAATAGATCGATAAATTTAGCAACTAAATTAAAGTAACTTAAAAGAGTAACGAAAACAAAAGCACCACGTCTATTTACGAACAAAGAACCAAAGTAGGCAATAGTTATTTATGATACATGTGTGTGAAGTAAGGCTTTATGGGCGAGCTGCGGTGAGTGTGTTTTCCCATTTTATCGACGTCAAAACTAATTTTGGCAAATAGAAACGATTACTTCCACAGAGAAACACATACGGTTTAATTCTTTTTTACTCCACATCTTTTGAAATAAGTTATGGAACGGTTCCAAAACGAAAATTTGAACAATCTTTTTTTTTACTTTATTCGACAAATTAGAGTTAGTACGTTATAATGACGCAAAAAAAAATTTATGTTCGATGGCCGATCGTCCGTGCGTATATAAACAAGTTATCAAGAAACTACCAGTCCGATTTTTATGAAACTTGATATATGGATCTTGTTTATAATTCCGCAGACAGATCTGATTAGATTTTGGGCACAATCTATGTATTTTCGAATTTTTGAAATTATTATAACACTATTAATTTTACAAACAAAAGTTGTGTGTAATTTAATTATACACAATTTTTCTTTAAACTATGTAACAATATCTTCACAAATATCAATTATTCAAAAAAAGTTGAAGTACAAACGTTGTTGGAAATTTTATTGTACTTTGTTTGAACCATTTTTTTTGTAAAACGCAATTTCATTTTCGCTTTGTGAGAGTGAGAATTTTTAACTCATCTTAAGGAACTGCGGTGCGCGATACCCCGTTTTGCACGACGGACTCTCGTAAGCAGTATTTGTATAACGGCTTAGCAGTTAAATTCATGTTCTTAATAGATGTGAAAACCGTCGTTCAGATTTTCATAAAACTTTGCATATGAGTTTCATATATAATAGTACAAATCTGATTAAATTTTGGGCATAATCTATCAAGCCGAAAGGTCCATTAACCTAAATAGATTTTCGAAATCTTAGAATATTTACAAAAATATTTATTTTAGACATTTGTTGTATGACGTTTATTAATATCGCTGCAATGTGGAGTTCTGCGGTAATCGTTTCTTGTTATTTCAAGTGTTAGTTGGCAGTCATCCTTAATAGCAAAAATCGTTTAATAATGAGAGTCCTCTTTAAATTATATTGTTTCTTTAATCACGATTTTATTTTTTAACGCACGGTTTATTTAAAATTAGAATTTCACATACAATTATTTAGTAAGTAATGTTAGACGTAGATAATAGAAATTTTGTAGTAGGAATTTATTTTTAAGTTACGTTTTAATGTGCACGCTACGTAATTTTAATTTAATTTTAATTAGTAAATAAAATTGTACTTTAGTATTATTTCATTCTATTAAAATTTGTGGTAAAGATTCAAGCCAATATCCTAAGATAAATTATGAAAAAATTAATAGAATCTCATGTTAATTATAGAATGCTTTACAAATAAAAGTTATTTAGATGTATATATCACCGCAATATGTGCAGGGCAGCTTTAGAGGTGTAAAGAAAAATTAAACATACACAAGTATTATGTTTACTAGACTTGTCAGGCCTGCTATGTCGAACAGTGTTACCAACCTTTTATCTGTACCTTACTAAATCTTATTAATCAATCAAGTCAATCAAGTAATTTGGTAATTATTTACCACTAAAATGATGTAGCATGAAAAAATAAACTTCTAAACCATTGATTTATTTATTTTAGTTAAAAGAGTAAATATTGCAGTAACACATTGCAGTACATGGCTTATCAAACTAATAACAGATCCTAACCAACAGCGACATTCGTAAATTGTATTTCAAAATTGTGGTACCCACGTCGAGTATACGGCACTGGAAGGATTTTCTTTACACTGTCTCGTGGTACAAGAGCTTTGTCTCTAGTGACGGGAAAGTGAAAATGTGTTTTCTTCTTTATCAACAAGCTTATCAATATATCGAAGGCTGCCCGATTAACTTCGGTCACTTTACTGTCAACATAAGTCACTAATTTTTTTCGCCAAGGACGTTTAGCTTCGGATTACATACCTCAAAAAGGTCATACTCTACTCCCAAATTGTTTTGTCTTTCAATATTGTTTAATCATTGTTCAAAAGTTAAATTCTTCAAGCAGGGCTGTAAGAGAAAATAAGAACTATAAAAAAGGAATAGCCCGATAAACATTCCGACTACTAAAAATATCTTTTGGAGGTGTAGTGGAACCACTTTAACAAAACGTTTTTTTTATAAACTCTACATGCGCATGTTGTGTGAAATAACAAAACCATTAAGGTGAAACTAAGCTTTATCGTTAAAAAATCTAAGCTAATATGACTCCGATAAAAATGTTGCAAAACTATTGCCACTATTGAACACGTGCAGGATAATCAATCCTGTCTCAGTAAGTTAGTGGACCATTTGTACACAGTAGGGATATAAAGAATATCTTTGTTCGGAATGATGTGACAGTCATTATTCAGTTTTTTTGCATGATTCATCAAACATTGTCAACCACTTCTTGGTAGGGGCATCATTATTTTGATTAAGCACCAATCCGTTCTCACAAAAAAAATTTTTGCTGTGATAAAAACTATTGTATTTCGACACAACAATTGAAATTGAGCATCTCAATCTTCGATCAACTTAGTGACCTTAATTAAAACACTGTATGCAATAGCCATATAAAAGACGAAAAGGTAAAGAATGATCAAAAGCAAAGGTCACAAAAAAGTAGAAACAATAAAGTTAGGTTATGTTATATAATTCAAAAATTGTGGTAAGTTCTTCACATGTAAAAACTTTTAATTGATTTACTCAAGCATCTCCCCCAAATTATCTCGTGACATTTGTCGAAAAGAACTTACCCGAACGGACTCATGGTTTTTATAAGATATCATTCGATAAATTATATATTAAGCAAAACCTTTCGTAACAATCCAGCCAAATTTAACCTTTCGTTATGTTATATATAAAAACAACTGCTTTATCTAATTAGTTACGCATTACTACTTGAGTACCAAATAACAATGGAAATATTTGTTTGTTATTCAATAACTTAATTTATAATTAATTGTTATGGATAATTATACTGTTATTGTCATATTCCATACGATCGTAGTCAGTGAGAAAATGTTTTTATAAAAACTATACGAAATGTGGGAAATGTTAAATTAAAAATTAACGTATATCTTTTTTCTGACACAAATCGAATTAATATAACATATTATATTAGATAGAAAAAACAAAGCAAATTGATGGGATAATAATGAGTATTCAGAGCATATATTTTAAAAAATCAGTAAAATAAGTTATTTTTTATTAATTTTTATGTATGAATCGCATAAATTTTAATTCATTAAACGGCCTTAATATTGTATTAATTAGATGGATTATAAAGTTATCAGAAAATAACTATCTAATACACAAAAATAAAACGATCAAAAGGCCGCTACTTCAAAATAATTCATTCCAAATTACTTAGACAACTATATGATATATGCACTTGTAAATTTATTTAAAAACAACTGGTATTACCATTATTAGATTTAATGTTTAAATAACATTATATTATTAGGAGTTAAACAACATAATTGTTGTTGGCGAGGCGTTAAACGGAAGATTTCAAACTTTATTCATTTAACTTGACAATATCCTACAAATTCAATATACAGTGACCGGCAAAGAGTTTGCATCAAATGGGAAAAATTTTTGTAATTGAGATATCCGAAAATTTCTTTTAGCAAATGAATTCAGCATATGGAATGACAAAAAGATTTTGACAAATGTCATGTGACCACTGTTATGGCGGCAAATTTAAAAATATCCCTTAAATATAAAGTGAGGTTAGATAACAAAATATTAAAAAATCGCCTAAGAAAAAGTTGTTCAGAATTAGATTATATTCTATGTGCAAATTTTCAAAAGAAATAATAACTTTTCAACAATATCAGTTTTCCGGCATTTTTCCGGAAATATTGAAAACAAAATTTTTGCGTTTGATTTGCATAAACACATTAAAAGCAACAAATAAACTTCACAATCCAGTAATTTTTTTATTTATTAGTCTACCAATGGACGGTAAAGAACAAAAAAAACATTGTTTTTTAGGACGGACTTTGTTGCAATGGTCTACAGAAAATAAAAGGTTGAAATTAAAAATTTAGAATTATTTTAAAATAGTCCTAAAATGATCAATTCTTCCATTCTAAACCCAATTTAAACAATTTTTTACAAAAAATTAAGAATAATTTCGTATTTTAACCTATTTTTGTTTCTTTTAAATAAAAATTACTGGATTGTGAAGTTTATTTTTTGGTTTTATGCAAATCAAGCGCAAAAAATTTTGTTTTCTTAATATTTCCAGAAAAAATGCCGGAGAACTGATATTTTTGAAAAGTCGTTATTTTCATTTGAAAATTTCCACATAAACGTATAATCTAATTCTGAACAACTTTTCTTAGGCATTTTTCAATATCTTGTTATCTAACCTCACTTTTTACATATTTAAGAAATATTTTTTAAATTTGCCGCCATGACAGTGGTCACATAACATTTGTCAAAGTGCTCTTTTTTGTCATTCGATATGCTGAATTCATTTGCTAAAAGAAATTTGATGCAAACTCTTTGCCGGTCACTGTATAAAATCTACAACAATTGTATTTCAACTGATAATGTATCTGCAGTAATCACAAGGTCGTTGCAATATATAAATTTTTAACCATATGTATTATATAGTTTTAGGATAAATAAGTGATAATAAGTGCCAACAGCTCACTGTAACAGACAATTGATTGTTATTCGCAATATTGTCATCGAAGTGATAACTTCAAATGCGAAACAATCACTTTGATTTACAAGCCAAGTATTTCTGTAAGTGGTATACAAGTACGAAAGAACACATAATTTACTTCACACACGAGATGTCGTTAAGACACATATTTCACATATTAGGGTAAACTTATGTATTGTATAGTATGAGGATGAATCGATATTTGGTGTACGTGCTAAAACAAAGAGAAATTGACGATATAACGTTTTGAGTAGAAAATGATGAGGGTTGTGAAGATGAGGTGCTGCATAAAACAATGAAAGTGTTAAAATTGTCGTTAACCTTTTAAAAAGAACGGTTTTATTGCAAAAACTCCATTAGCCATCAAGTCAACTCGTGTATTGTAGTCACCTAGCACATTGTAAAAATTAAAGTAATAAAAATAAAACCAATTGACCATAATAAATAAAATGCATCACGAAGTAATTAATAAATCAAGCATTAATGGAAAGTAAATATGAAGAGTGCGGAAAATTAACATCAAAGTTATGAACAAATAAAGAACTTCGTATGAAACCCAGATCATGGAGGTCATCGTTCAAAGTCGAAGAAGGTTGCATCGATTACGTCATCAGTAAATGTAAGTAAGGTTATTGTATTAAAAATGTAATAATAAAATTTTTCATACAGAAAAATGATTGTATTTAAACGTGCACGTTGCGTCATTTATAATTCAATTGAATTTAGGCAATAAATAAAAATTGTACAATTTATTATTGTAGTTGTATCATTGAATATTAAAATTATTAAATTTCAAACCACGTACCTATTTTATTTAAAAAGTCAAGATCCTAAAATAAAATTATAATTAAAAGACTTATGTTTAATAGAAGTCAATTGAATTTGAAATGTTCCGTAACATTACTTAAACACCGTTTTAAATTAGTAGCAAAGCAACACATTTTTTGAAAATGTAAACAACAAAAATTGATGACAGATAAACATAAACTAATCTACTCTAAGATAAAGGAAGAAATCTTCCCATTACTAGCACAATTGAAATACCAATCAATTTATACTCGTTTAAAGAAGAATAATTGTCAATGTTCAATAAACCAATTTACATTTACACAAAAGAAATTGTATATTTTACAACAAGAGATGAAAGTTCCTTTTTTTCCGTGAGAGAGAAATTTTGTTAGACCACGTCTGAATAGACATTTTCTTACTATACTTCTCTGTCACTTATGTTTCACGTAAAAACTATCTAATTAATGCTTAAAGACAAATTGGTTCCGCATAATATACTTTTTTCAAAGTGACAATATCCTGAAAAGGTTGGTCGCAAAATGATTTTGTAATTGAATCAACGAGAAAACAAATTAATTGCTGTTGCGCACCGGGAATACGAACAATCAAAAAATTAGTAGCTATAGACTATAAAGAAAACTGAATACGTAAAAGTAATCTGGCCGAAAGTCGACAAAGGATGTCAATGTGAAAGTAAAACATATATTTTTATTTTTTATTCTATATCTACGATGACTTTATGTATACGGGTCTTACTCAAAAAATGATACTTTTTGAGATATCGATTGTTAAACATTTAATTGAGTCAATATCGGCCTTCGGATATTTCACAAATTCAAATTTCATGATTTAAAAGTTTACATCGATTATACAGGATATGAGTAATATAAAATGTCAATCTTTGAAATAGAAAATGACAAATAACTTAGTAAAATCAAATATCACACCCTGTATATATTCTGCCAGATCGATGTAGAATTAAATTCTCTACAAATTTGCTATACATGTTTTTTTACCAAAAATCCACTTACGGCCACAATAGGCGAACTCGGTAGAGCGGTAAAACCAGGAGGTCAAAACCGTGAAACTCGTTTTTACGAGTATTGAAAATTATCATCGAAAAATTATGTAAGCGGTGAAATGCAAACTTCAAAGTTTATTGTTGTCACGGTTGTGTCAGTAATTGTTCTTTCTATTACAATTTTATTGTAGTTTTGTATTGTTAGTAATAATGAGTGAGTTTTTGACAGCAGAAGTATTATAGTTTATTCCACAGAAAAATCGAGTTGGCAGCTCATAATTATAAAGCAGATAATCAGGAACCACAATAATACCTTCGAGCTGAGATTCAAAAATACTAGGAAACATGTTTGCTCTAAGGAGGATATGTTTTTTGACATCGTTATCAACAGTTGAAAATCCAACCATTGGAATACGACAAATAGCAGATATTGTTGGAACTTTTAAGATCCATCCGAATAAGGTGTTACAATAAACAAATTACATTCTTATCGCGTGCAGCACCATATCAATATCTGACAAAAACAGATTTTAAATGCTAACACGTTTACCAGAAATTCTTCTCGTATTTGACATTGATGGTAGCAACATGTAAGCAGATACATATGATATTCAAGAGTGATATGACAATAAAAGTAAAAAGATGCGAGTTGTCATGACGAACAACATTGGTTTGAGTCATGAAACACAAAAATTGAATTGTAAGGTAATAATTTGCTCCCAAAAACCTGTTTTGGACATGATTGTGGTGGGGTTGGGACAGGAAGGGTGCGTCGTACCATACCCAATTTCTAATCAGCTTTTCCTTGTAGTAGACCAGACCTACTGAGAAAAATCAAGGTTCTAGATGCTTCCTGTGAGGCGCTATCGCGCGTACTAACTTGCAGGCTTGCTTGATTACAGACATAGGTTTTTCGGACTGGATCACAGGAATGAGCTATCGAAAAACGGTTTTTACCAAAAGACGTGGAATTTCGAGGCCAACAATCGTACACCGAGGTATTTTTTAGTTGGGTAAATGATTAGGTCAGAAAATGCGAAAAAGTGGTTTTGCCATCTGGACGATTATAAGTCGGTAGCAACTAGAATATAAAAATAATGTGTTTCCATTAAAAATGTCAAAGTTGACAAGTGGTCTATGTAAGTGGAGCAATATCAAAGATCCGCGTACTACACGGACAGGGTGTATAATAATATGGAACGTTATAGTGGAGCGGATAGACGCTCAAAAGTCGCTTATTTAAGGTAGAAAAAAAATTCAGAGTAGAAAGATATGACACCTATACCATCTTTTTAAGAACACTTAAAGGCACTACAATCTCGTTTTACGACTTTTTTCTGTGGTACTGAAAAGAGTTATGACCGTTTGAAGTCAATATATATATTAGCAACTTTTCCGACAGGTATGTAAAGCAGTTACATAGTCGATTCTTCAATAATTATAGCCAACATAACAGTTGGCTGTCGGGTGATTCTCAGTGTTTGTTTGCTATTGTACAACCTCTTGCGTACTTTAGTGCAGGCGATTCGAAATTTTTATACTTGCCAACTGTTATGTTGGCTATAATTATTGAAGAATCGACTATGTAACTGCTTTACATACCTGTCGGCAAAGTTGCTAACATTTACGTACGTGAACGCTTTCACGAGTCGACACTAGATGTCGAAAAAACTTATCGTTTATATATATATATATATATATATATATATATATATATATATATATCAAGCGACGTATTCCAGGACATTTCATAAGGTATATATAATAATAGTTATTTTTATTGAACATGCCATAACAAACAACATGTCCAAAACCAACTCAATATTACAGGTATTTTACAAGGTATTCCACATTTTCAATTATTTGGATAATATGTATTGTTGTATTCCAGGACGATAAAAATAAATAGTTTATATATACCATGTAAAACGTATACATTAAAATTTATTTGGGTTGTTTTTTATTGCTTTTTAATTGTTGTTACAATGTACCACTAAACAAAAAATATTCTTGTGAATTAATCAGAAGCAAATTTTAAAACCAAAAAATAATATATTGGTCTTCCCAGGTAAAACAAAACATTTTTAAGACGTATATTTGATATTTAACGAGTTCTAAAGTTAGGTTTTTGAAAAGATTCCGTAAAATGTCGATCGTGATTAGCGGTAGAAAAGTAGAGCCGCTTTGATGTTGAATTTTTTATGTAAAGTATAAATAAAGGTGGTGCAGTAAAATATCTCGTCACACGAGGGAAAATTATGGTGTTTTTAACCATGGACGATTTTGGCTATATTTGTCTTAAGTGCTAAAACACTTTTGAGAAAAATTAGCAATTGTAGGTAATCGTACTTTGGTAAGACGTTTGCTTGGGCTGTTTTAAAGCATGTTTATGAAACGAACGCAGAAACGTAAAATAGGGAACGTTCCAAATCCATGCGTTTTGTGTTCATTTTTAAATCGTTTAATAAGTTTACACCTGCTGCTATGACATAGAACTTGACGTAGTAGAATGTTTTCTCTTTAATTAATGAAGTGAAGTACTCATCTTCTAGCATTGGCTTAATTAAGTTCAGTATTATTATAAGTATAACTTAGGGTCCCAACGCCGCTTCGCGTCGATGGCGGTAGCCGCTTCGCGGCAATCTCGTCCCGCTACCTTATAACTCTAGTTTGCAAACAAGTTTTATAAAGCTACAGCTGGCTTGGCTTGTTTTTATACGGATATCATTCTTAAAATTTATTGTTTTTCAAGCAACTTCCATTAATACACAGATTCAACCTAAAAAGTAGCATTTTTTTTTTAAAAGCAAAATAAGATAAAATAAGATCAACACTGACTTCTAACAGTAATCCTTATAACTCTTCAGATGTTATTCAGAACTCCGTTAAAATCAATACTTTATGTCGAAAAATGATCGTACTGGAGAATTATTAAAGTCGTACCGAAAGCTGCACGAACTTTTGAATATCGATTCAAGCGAAACAAAACAAAAAAAGGTTGAAGATGAAAAACATGTTTTTTTTCTTACAAATTAAAATGAAGGACCTATTATTATATAAACACCAGAGAAGTAGAAAAATGTGAAAAAACATTTAATTCCAGTTCTTCTTTTAAGAACAAAGTATTGACGGAATATTAAAGATAATAGTTTTTAATGTACAAAGTTTAAAAAACGTCATGGACGGCAGAATCAAGATAATATATATTTTTGTATACAAAATTAAAGAAAAGAAACCAATATAATCAAAAAGAAAAAAATTAAAATAGACAATCAAGAAAATTGCAAAAACATGTAAATGATAAATGAATGTTTTTTCACAATACAATTACTCTTAATGAAATGCTGAAATCGATGTTTAAAAAGTTTTTGTATATTTACTTGAAAATCAACCATATTACTCTTAAGAAACTCAAAGAAATCATGGTGTTTCAATCAGAAACAAAATGTTTTCCAAAATTTATTTATTTTACATAAATTGCAAGTTAATTTTGGCCGCATGTTTTGCTTATTAATTTGTAACGTAGGTTTATGGGACCGATTATAAAAAAATACATGTGGTTTTGCTTGTTCCTTTAATGAGAAAAACTTCAAAAAAGGACTTGTTTTGCTAACATATGATCCACAGACAAGGAATTTCTTAAATAAATAATGACGTAACGTTATTTAGGTCATCGCTTTGAATGTCGAAAACGTGTGCACCGTAAAGCCGGGCCCAGACGAGTGTAATGTAACATGTAACATAACGCGTAATGTAACGCGAATTCTTTGTGTGGACAGTGCTACGAGCATTACATGTAACGCTCGCAAGCCTTTCCGGCGGGTTTTGGTGCGAACACAAAGGCGTTCGCAGTTCTCGTTTGACGGCGTTCGTGGTGGGTTTGTCGTGTGAACGTGAATAAAAATGTGGACCGACGAACAAACGTTGGAACAAATATACGTAAATAAAAGCAGCACCAGCTATCACAACCTTGTTCGACATCTTCGTCAGAATAACTACGAATTGCCCTTAAACCAAAGATTTGCATGCAAGATTCGCGTAGAGTTCGTATGCCGTCCACACTGTTTACGCTAAATTACACGTAATGTTACATTACACGTTACACTCGTCTGGACCCGGCTTAAAGCGAACACAAATGCTTCTTGAACTGTTAAATTTTTGGGTTTGTATCTATTTGTGATTTTAAAATGTATTTGAACTATGTAGCTTGAACGGCCTTAAAAGTTACAAAACACATCAGTTGCCTTCTTACCGATTTTCTTTACGTAGGGACACAATACACTTTTCATAGAATAAGGTTTTGTCCTCTTAAGGACTCCCTTTGTCTTCATTGGATGATTTAAAGAATAGTGATTGTAAATGCAATTTCATAACAATAGGCGACAGAGTTTTTCTTAATAACTAGAAGAGAATTAGTTTTAAAACGAATTCCAAATTTTTCCCACCGGCTTTTCTTCCACGGCTTCTCTTTCCGTAAGCTTTTTTCCTCGGTTTTTTTCCGCCGGCTTTTTCTGCAGCCTTTATTCGCATTGTTTTTTCCAATGTTTATAATGACATAGTAGTAAATACCGTTCCAAATCTATTAAAAGATAATTTCATTGACGATCATGAATCGTAAAAAATCTTCTTTTACCGGAAAAAAACTTTTTCAACTTCTACGTAAATACAAAATGACAAGTATCTAATGTCGATAAGTCGATAAACAATGTAACTCTAGCCATCACCTTACCTATAATTGGAAACAACGTCAGTTTGAAAAAGACGTAACATTTGTTCAATTAATCGAGTACGAAATAAACATATAGAAACTTTAGAACACATTTTATTCTGTTTAAGATACTGGAAATAACACTATTCAATTAGCCAAAATGAAAAAAAGGTTAACGTCTAAGTAAAAAGCTTCGAATATTTGATTGCCCGATCGACTGGCCAACTGTATTTAAGGGAATGATTCTTTAAATATCAACATATTCAAAGCATGAATCAACGCGCAACGTCTCGCCTTAAAATACAAAGAGAACCTTTTATTTAGACTATTTCAAGGAAACAATTGCGAGATCACAATTTGTTTAGTTTTTGATTCATATTTTTAGGTCAAATGGTTTGAAAATATAAATGTAATACGTTTAAATAAGTACAATTTTTAGGTCGCTTATCTTCATAGGTTTTTACATAACTCTAATGACCAGTTGTATAAACCTCGATCAAGCTGAACTGTGGGTTGAAGACAATGGTTGTCATGGTAATACTATTGTGTTCCCGAGCCCACGGCGACTTGTTTGAACACCAACAACCTATGTCGGTAACGAGTTTATAAATTTGTATAGTTGAGGGGGGATATTATTCTAAATTCGTATTCTACGTTCCATGACGAGTCGTTTGAGTACCTACAACCCATTGTACAAAAAAAGTTTATGATTCTTGGTGGTGATGGGAGTGTGGATGTCTTTCAACGGTTTAAGCCTCTTGGGAGGTGTGACTAACACATACATATCAAAGTTTTAAGTTTCTGGTGGAAGGGGAGATAGTTTGCCCGATTTTAAGCTTCCTGGTGGTAGGTGGTGGTGGGCCACTTTAATTTCGTGTTATACGTTCCATGACAAGTCGTTTGAGTACCCACAACCCATGGTTCAAACAAGTTTATAAATCTCAGTGGTGGTGGGAGTGGTCATGATTTTCAACGGCTTAAGCTTTTTGGGGAGTGGGACTAACACATACATTTCAATGTTTTAAATTTCTGGTGGAAGGGGAAGTAGTTTGCTTGGTTTAGCGCTTCCTGGTGGTGGGTGATGGGGGGTCACTTTATTTTCGTGTTCTGTGTTCCATAGCGAGTTGTTTGAGTACCCACAGCCCATGGTTGAAACAAAGTTTATAAATCTCGGTAGTGGTGGGGTGGGCATGATTTTCAACGACTTAAGCTTCTTGGGGAAGTGTGACTAACACATACATTTCAATGTTTTAAGTTTCTGGTGGAAGGGGAAGTAGTTTGCCTTGTTGAAAGCTTCCTGGTGGTGGGCGAGGGTGGGCAACTTTATTTTCGTGTTCTATGTTTCAAGCGAGTCGTTTGAGTACCCACAACATAGATGGGACATAAACTTTAGTTTCCGGTGGTGGAGGGTGAAGGGTGGTTTTAGTTTGTCGTCCAAATCCGTTGGGTTAATTTTTTTGTTCGTAAGTTTTTTCTAGTCCCAAAAGTGCTGTTATAACAAATCCCGATATTGCCTATTAATTCAAGGTCCGGGTTGGTACTTAGGTAGCACCTGAGGGCTTGTCGCTAGGATCCGTTTGTGCGAAAATCTTTTCTGTTGGAGTGCAGGAAATCGCACGCCGCGGACCCGTTTCCGCGGCCTCGTAACCGGGTCTGTGCCGCGGATTTCCCTTACGCTTCCGATTAGATTAAAGCGAGCGGTGTAGGTGGTTTTATGATTCTTAGGGGAGTTATCCCCACTTTTGACGATTTAGGGTTCTTGGGAGGGCGTTAAACATAAATTCAAAAGTTTTATTTTTCTTGTGGGCAAGGGAGAGAATTTGTCTGGGTTTAGGTTTCCTGGTGTTGGGTGTTGCTGAGTCACTTTAGTTTCGTAATCTACATTCCATGACAAGTTGTTAGAGTACCAACAACCCATAGTTAAAACGAGATTTAAGTATCTCGGTGGTGGTGGGAGTGGGCATGATTTTCGACGGTTTAACCTTCTTGAGAGAGCAGGTCAATGAAACACCATGTCCTTAGTTGAGCCAACGTTTTGACTGGCGTACGCAGTCTAAAGAAAAGTGCACAGTCAATGACTCATTTAGAATTTAATGAAATTTTCTTAAAGTAAACAACAAATGTATCGATATTGAATAAAGAAACATGTTTTTTTTTACTTATTTAAGTACCACTAAATTGATCTGTTTGATGTAACTAATAACGGTGAAATGATAATTAACGTCCAGGACAATCCTGGAAGTCAACGAATGTCCCGGAAGTTTACGCTGCTCTAATAAAATGGTCCTGGAAAGCATCACTTGACATATACAGGCAGTCTCCTAAAAAACGCCGCAAGCCATAACTTCGTTATTTATAGTTTGATGTCAAAAACAAAATAGTTATTTGTGTATCAAGGCTGTAAAGAAGGTTTTTTCGGCCGCTCTGATTGTTGATGACCGAGGCGTCAAAATGAACTTCTTCCTGTTTGCGATAAATCAATTGTCAATATGGATTTCAAAAGTATTATTCTCCTGCTTCAGTTTACCGCTGAAACGTTTATTACCAATCAAAAATGGATAAGAGGCCCACTGTTAAAGATAGGGGCAATTTTGTAAAAATTTTCAAAAAATAAAGATATCTGAGAAACAGTTAAAATATAAGTATAGAGAGACCTAATGAAACTCATCATAAAATTTTCTCATAAACCGAAAATAAAATAATGTACTGGGTATTCTATTTAAAATCACTAAGTTCATGGCGACTTCCGGTAAAACCTGAAGTGGTGTGACATTGAAAATATTTTTAAATGAAAGGAAATCTTGAATAACTTTAAATCCCAAAATATCAAACTTATAAGTTTTTCTTACTCCAAAACTTCTAACGAACGGCTACGGTGAGAAACACTGTATAAGTAAGCTACCTATTAAGTACAATAATTGGCTATAACAATAGGGCAGTCAACGAATATTATAATATTATAATTTTTCATACTAAACGTCTCAAATCATCCATATTCGGTCAATTTTTTTTACAGAGGTCAAAAAGTCACGAAAATAAAAAATCACAAATACCAAATATTCCTTAAGTCTTTTGGCATACCACGGTGTTTGCGGCTTCTTACTAGGGTTGATATTTTTCAAGTACCGGAGTGTGTAAAGGGTGAAAATCGAACACTGTCTATTATCGCTGATATCTCCTTCTGGTTTATTCCTATTTAAATTTTTTTATTGACAATTTTTTGAGATCCCTAGTGCGTAATTCCAGTATTTTTTATATTTTAGTTTTTTAATTTACAACATGAAATTAGAGCTTGAATGTTAAATTCTCTCTTACAGTTTGGGCCATTATGATTCACTCTGTAATGATTCGGGGTGACAATTTTCCTAATGGGCAAGAAATATATTTTAAGCAGTTTAAAAAACCGTGATGACTTAATTCAAAATGTAGACATATTTACACGTAATAACTGTTCGCTTCCTTCTTGCGGTGTACGGAACTCCAAAGCAAGTGGAGTCAACTAACAGCTACAGTTATACCCGTTTTGAAAAACAAAGTCAGCTAAACAAGCCTGTTCAACTGTCTTCTCTGCCTTTCACGTTTAGTGCAACCAAACAACATATTCGTCAGGTATATCAAATCAAATTTTATTGTTCTTTTATATATAAACAAAGTAGTCAGGTATATCACCAAGTACAGAAATAGTTCGGCAACCAACTGCCTCCACAAGACTGGGGATGGACCTTTAATATAAATTAATTGGAGCCAATAAAGAGTATACGGCCACTTGCTCCATGAAGCACTTCTGAACACAATATTCTGCAATTGCATGAATGGCTGCTCTTCAAATTGCGGATGCCAAAGGTTGAACTGCACTGTCCTGCAGTATGTGGCAACTGTCCGGCAGATTGTGCCTAAATGCAGCACTGGACACGCAGGGTGATTTGGAGGACTCAAGTGAAAATGAAAGACCTGACTCCTCTCAATCGCAAATAATACAAGACGATGGTGTACGTATTCCAGAGTATTACGAAATATATGAAGCTGAAACAGATGAAGAACTAATTGCTGCATGGAAGTAGTTGAAGACGAATAAACCTATAAGTGGATTACGCTTCTAGGGGACACCGCGGTAAAAAAAAACGAACCGAGCACTCCAACTCAAGGGCGTACTGGAAACGAGCGCACATACTCAACCTGTAGTAGTATTGAAAAACTGAATTTTTGTAATTATAAGCAAATTGATCAACGGTACAGTAAAAAACCGGGTGTGCAACTAAATGAGGTTTCAACACTCTAAAAACTAAAGGTGGTCAATAGGAAAATTGCCACCCCAATCATTAGAGCGTGAATCATAATGGGTCAAAGTGTAAGACATAATTTAACATTCATGCTCTAATTTCTTGTTGGAAATTAAAAAAAATACTAGAATTACGCACTAGAAATCTCAAAAATTATCATTAAGAAAAATTAAATAGAAAAACGGGAAGAAGTATCACCGATGATAGACAGCGCGCTTTTCACGTTTTACAGCCTCGATTCTCGGAAAGTATCAAGCCTAGAAGAAGCCGTAAACACCATAGCATGTTAAAAGACCTAAGGAATATTTGGTAATAGAGGAATTTTTTATATAAAAAATTAAATATAACTAATGACGGTTAAAGTATACTTTATCTGTTAATAATGGACCTGGAAGTTGACATTTCATATAAAAACTTCCAGGACAGTCCTGGAACTTGTCCTTAATATAAAAAATGTTCCAGGACAGTCCTGGAATTCAACGAATGTCCCGGAAGTTTACGCTGCAGTGCTGAAATGGTCCTGGAAAACATCACTTGACATATATATATATATATATATATATATATATATATATATATATATATATATATTTATGCGATACGTTTTTTTTCTTTATTATTAATTAACTTACAGAGCTGATTTCACGTACGTAAATGTTAGCAAATTTGCCGACAGGTAATGTAATCGACTATGTAAACTGCTTTACATTACCTGTCGGCAAATTTGCTAATATATATATATATATATATATATATATATATATATATATATATATATTCATGCGATACGTTTTTTGTCTTTATTATTAATTAACTTACAGAGCTGATTTTTTTTCTGTGATAGAACAATGACGAAAGAGTAAAAATATATTTATGTAATGAAAATATCATCTCTATTTTTCACAGGAAAATCTCTTTTTGTGGAAACAACGGCGCAAAATCTATGAAGTTCCGCATTTGAACATGCTTAACTTTTTTTCACGATATGGATTTTAGTTTTTTAACATATTTTGTTAAAATGACCTTTGGCAGCATATTATCTCGCATAATATATAGTCACGTTTAAAAAATAAAGTTGTTATAACCTGTTATATAGAATAATAGCCCAAGAATCATCACCATCGCCGTGAGTGCGATAGAGTACGAGTTATAGGGCGAGGTGCGTATTGAACAAGGAAAAGAATAAGTGAATTATTACTCATTAGGTTCCAATTTCTTTGAAGTTGCTGTCGGTTGCAATTTCTTAGAGTTTTACTTTGAGTATTGAATCCAGAGCCAGTGTCGGTATCTACAGTGAGCGAAATAAGGTCACTTGTGTCTAATATTAAGTGTTTTTATATGAAAGTAGAGCTTTTGATTGCCGGTAAGTTTTATATTTATTTTATTAGGTATAATTTATACTGCCGTCCTAAGCACAAACTACACGTAACTACATTTTTTTGTAGAATGAATTGCAACTGCATGTTAATTCCTTTTTTGTTTTCGTGTAATAAAAGCTCATTATAAAAGAGACCATGAGTCCATTAAGATTTGTATGAATGTTTCTCATTTTAGAGTAGCATAATATATATGTCTTTAAATGCGTGCACCTGAAAATGAAGATACGGCTTTTTTGATTAACACGGTAGTATGGTAAAGTTTAGTGAACTTTTTGACCTTAATGATGACCTTATACAAAGTTTATTTTGTTGTAATCAAGTAAGAAACCGCAAAAATGGATGTTAACTTTTGTCTTATTTGCAACGAAAGTGTTACCGAAGTCACTTCCAACAAAGTAATACAAAAGCCTAGAAGTATAGGTATTCAAGCAATTATAGATGCAGCTGAAAGAAGAAATTATAATGTTTGGACCAAAATTGGTCCCACAGAAAGATCCGAAACCACTACGTCATATTTATCTCCAGAAAGTATAATATTGAAAAACTGTAAAGATGAAGTAACTATCGAACTCTTACACTTTGTCTCTTGGATTCTAAATGATCAAGATTATACGGAAGGAAAAATCTCCGACGGCGTTGAAATTTCTGTATTGGCAGTATGTAACGCTTTCATAGGAAATCTTCAGAAGAACAAACAAAAATGCACAAATAATATATTGCCACTTTGTTTAGGATTACAAATTTATTACACTAAGTGTAAAAATTATTAATATACGATTTAAAAATGGGATATAGTTGCTCCTATGATGAAATCAGAACTTTCTTAACAAATATTGCGCAGGTTAATCTCCACAGAGATAGTAGGTTATACATTCCTCCAAATCTTAAAAAAGCTACTGAAGGTAATTGCATTCATGCCAGCATCGACAATTTTGACATCAATGAAGAAACTATTGATGGAAAAAATTCTATCCACTGAATGGCAACAGTTGTGTTTCAAAAGAAGTCTGACAATGTACACTTGGAACCAATATCTAGACGACAGTGTCGTTCACTGTCCAGGCATTATGAAGATGAATATACAGGAAAACTGGAGATTTATAAAAAAAAATAGTAAGACCGGAACCACCTAAAATACAAAGAGAAAATGTAATAACCTCTCACGAGCACGTCAGCACTCGACAGTTTTCTCATATACATTATTATTATGGAACATTGAACGTTTTCAGAAAAAAAACTTCTTTAAACTGGTCAGACTTTAATAACTTATGTTCGAAGAATAACTATAATTCAGTATATGCCATTTATAAATACTCCTCCTACTAGCTACGATACAATTTTAACATCACTTGTAAATTTATCAAACTTAGCTGACGCTTTAAAACAAAATCATATCATTATTACCGCAGACTTATCTATTGACAATCGAGCACAAGAAATTTTATGGAGTAGTCCTTCCAGCCTACAACAGAAACTGCATATTGGTAATAAGCATTTGCTGATGGCATACATTGCTAGTTTAGGAAGTATATTTGGAGACGTAGGATTAAAGAACCTATTAGATCTGATCTATCTGATATGATAAACAATATGCTAGAGGTATAAGAGCTTTTACTTTAGTAGGTAATACCTTAATGAGGCTGTTATTACACCAAACCATTAAATGGGCTAAGGATCAATACCAAAACAATTAGAATTTTTGGAAATTAAACAAATTGATTTATTAGAACCTAATAATTTTCAAAATATAGATGAAGAGGTGAAGGTAAAGGTTATCTATGAGTTCCTAGACTTCGGCAAAAACAAATCAGCAACATTCAAGTACTGGACAATGTTTCTTGATGGTACAGTACTTAACCAATATATTTAAAAATTTAATTTAATATATCTTATTTTTAAGTGTCCATTTATTGTGGGAGTACCTTAGAGCGGAAAGAAACGGTGAATTTGAAAATCATTTGTGGGCAGTATCTAGAATGATCCCTTACTTACGTGCAGCAGGTAGCCACAATTATACAAAATATGTTCCTGTTTATCTTTCCGATATGGAAAATTTGAAATCCAAAAATCCCCAAATGTATGAATTTTTAAAGTGCGGCATTTTTGTTGTAAATAAGACGGACACAAAAAGATTTAACTACGTTGCTTCCGATATGGCATTGGAGCAAAGTATTAATAGAGATTGTAAAAAAACCACAAACTTTGTTGGTTAGTAACAAGACATTCAATAGGTGATTATCTAACAACATTTGATGAGTTATTATCCCACAATGATTTTCGGCAACGCCAACAGTGGAATCCCTCTAAAAACGAGACGAGTGCGACATTTGGAAAATGCTAAAGCTGTTTAATGAGCAATGGACATTTGATTTGTTAGTGATTCCTAGAGATTTAATCAATATTACCACGGGGTAGATTGCTCCAAAAGAAATTAAGCACAGTTTAACCACGTGCCTTACTAAGGCTCAAAAAAATCATAGTGAATTCATAGAAAAAACTTTTTTACAGACAATGGTAGTTTCTGGAAACCAATAAAAAAAGACAAGATTAAAACTTTCTTGTCAGATTAGGATAAAAAAATTAGAAAAAACCCAGAAACTCAAATAGCCTCAATAGGATCTGAAGCTATGTTTAGAAGAGTATTGACTATTGCTCGTTTAAGTGATATTGAGATGTCAGATATTATGTCATACAAGCTATCTTCTGTTCCAATGTCGCTCTGTCATGGAGATTTGACTGTGAGAAAAAACGTTAAAGCAGACTTAAAAAGTAATGTTTTGTTTGAGAGGTCTGAAAGTACTGACTGTATTTTAATCGATGGGATGGCATTGGTACAGTCAATTCCAGAAACAAAAAGAACAAGTAATGATCTCGGTGATTGGATTCTCAAGAAAATTTTAAAACTAAAAAATGTAAATATCCAACACTAGTGTTTGACAGATATGATGTAGATACATCACTAAAAAGCGTCGAGAGACATAGGCGGGGCGAAAATAGTCAAAGTACGTTTGTGATAAAAGGAGATCGGTATATTCCAAAATATCGAGATCGTCGATGAACAAAAAAAATGTAATAACGTTTTATCTAATTTTTGTGTGATCATCTGAAAAATAATTTAAAAAATGATGCGCAAGTCACCATAGCGGATGGTTTTGAAAACGGCGAAGAATGTTTTACCTTAACAGCCACGTCAGTTAATGAAAAGTCCCATCTTAGATGTAATCATGAAGAGGCCGGTACACGTTTGTTAGATGCATCTAACCATGCAAAAAGTATCACAGTGCAATCTGATGATACCGACGTTTTCGTCTTGGTTCTGTATTTTATGTGAATATATTTTGAAGAGTTGAAAGAAATTTCAGTATACTTGAAAACAGGCCATTCAAATCACAATACTTACAAATTACGGTTCATAAACATGAATTCTATTTTGAAGGGACTGGGCCTAGAATTTTGCACTTGTCTACCGGCATTACATGCCCTTACTGCTTCGGATACCACAAGTGCACTATTTAAAATAGGGGAAAGATCCGCGTTTGACTTGGCGTGGAAACATAAGGAGGCTATTAGAAGTTTAGCAAGTTTCCATTTATCTACAGACATAAAAGATGCAATGAACATTGCTAGAGGTTATATTGCAATTTTGTATAAAGCCAATGGTGCCAAAAACTTCAACATCCTCCGACACCAAATGACCATAAAGTCATTAAAATCTTCGATGGCGATTGCTCCGACTGAAGATGCTTTTTCTCAACATGTGTTAAGCTAAATCATTTTTATTGTTTGATTTTTTATACCTTAATTGAAAAGTTTTGTGTTTTAGGTCACTTCTGCAAACCAAAATATGGTGCACCAGTGATAGGGCCGTAATGGAACCCTTCAACATTTGTGACTTTGGATGGGAAAAAATTGATGATACCTTTACTAGGCCGGTTCTAGCAAAACAACCACCAATTCCTGGTGAACTGCGGGAAATGTTAAATATAATGTAAGGACAAAACCTGTAGAACAAACAAATGTGAATGTTTCAGAGAAAATTTAAAATGTACAAATTTTTGCAAATGCAATGAGTGTGACAATATTTACGTTGAAACATTAGTCGATGAATGAAACTGTATTTAATAAAAATATTACTTGTTAGGGAAATTTTTCTTTATATGTGCGATTGTTAAATTCTTGTACATGCAGTGGAAGATAAGTTAAAAGCTTAGTTTATGCCAAATGTCGTTCTAGTTACAAGTGTTTTAAGTGCCGAGCGAATCCATTACAGAAGGATTAAAATCATCTAATATAATATTCAAGGACAAGATCTTAGGCTTGAGTGAAAGTCGGAGAATTTATATCACTCACCAACAAATAAATAAGGTAAGATTTTTTTTCTGTTGGGTTAATCTATTAACTTAATACAGTCCATTTTGCTGCTATTATTGGTTTTAAAACTGATCTAATTAGGGCAGATAAATGTTACTTTGTTGTGTCATAAGAAAATCGGCCCTTGCAATAAAATTTTTGATTTTTCATGGAGTGACCATATGATTTAATAGCTTTACTGTAAATTGAAAATTTAAATCATTTAGTAGGAATTTCGATGTAGTTTCACCGTTGAATGGTTTATAGATACAATTCTAACAAATTATTATTTTTAATATTGTGTTTTATACTTATTTTATGATAAGATTGTTGCTTCTTTAGTCTTAATATTCTAGAAATATTTTATCCTCTTATATTTTATTTAAATTACCCGCCTTTTTATGCATCCTATCAAAATAATTACTAATCAAGGAATCCCAATACACTTGTGTTTTTTCCGTCTCTAATAGAGGGCGCATTGTTACACCAAATTTTGATCGTTAAGATATTGTTGACATGTGGTTAAATTACACTTTGGTTTCAGGACAGAAATAAAAATCGTTTGTTTATTTTGTTTTTCTGTGCGTGAGAGCTTGTAAATATATAAAATATAAAAGAATACATTGTTATCTTGATTATGTATTCAAATGTTGCTATGGTGTATGTTTTTCCAATTTCTTCTAAGATAAATTTGAATTATGTAAATGAAACCCTTTATCTGCGAATATAATGTCATTTGATACTAAAGGATCAAAAAACCCTCTGTCATTAGTTATGTATGCATTCAAAAGCGCCCTCGCTTCGTATGATTTTAAAATGTAAGGTATGAAGAAATGGATTGAGGTAGTAAAAATACAAAGGCAAAGATAAAGTAGGAGGAAGATTGGGAATTCCAATAAGAAATCGGATCCTACATTCCCTCATGTTTGCAGATGATCAAGTTATAGTTGCGCAAGATTAGGATGATATGACGTATATACTGCGAAAATTAAGGAGGAATACGAAAAATGGGGGCTAAATATAAACTTTAATAAAACAGAATATATGTGCATTGGAGGGCAGATGAACAATTAAGAATTGATGATAAAAGGGTTAAAACATGTACAAAATTCATATACCTGGGCTCAATAATATCAAGTACGGGAAAAATAGAAACATATATAAAAGATAAGATTGTTAAAGGTAAAAGAGTAACTCAAACACTGCATGGTACAATATGGAATAAAAATATTAACAAAGAAACATCTTTGGATCTATAGTGGAAAGTATAACGACATGCGCTGGAGAAACTTGGCCGATTTGTATAAAGTTCGGGACAAAATAAGAACAGTCAAATTAGACTACATGAGAAGATGCATATAGTATACAAGAAGAGATGAAATAAGAACTGAAAAAGTATGGTAAGAAATGAGAGTTACGACGTCAATTACTCGAAGCATCAAAGTGGTGTGGGCACGTAAAAAGAATGGACGAGAACCGATGGCCGAAGAAGATCATAAACTGGTCACCGAGATGAAAAAGAAAAATAGGACGGCCAGCTGTCAAATGGAAAACATATATAAACAATATAATGTTCGAGAAAGAACTCGAGAAATGTAGGTAACTGGGAGGATAGAAGATTATGGAACCTGAAAACGGCAAACCCATAATAGGAAAAAAGAGAAAGAGAGATAGATATGAAACCAGATGGAGCAATAGAAATCAGAAGTGTTGTTGTAAATTAACTTTTACGTTAATCGATATGTATTTTATCATCTAATTTCTTTGACTGTTGAATCTCTGTACAATCAATACTACTGCACGGCACTTAAGGTAGTGAGTCTTAAAACCAATTGTTCTTCGCTTTTCGTACAAGTTCATGTAAGGAGATGACTGTAAACATTCTGTATAGATGCACTAGTTTTATGTATTTGAAAGAGTATTCCCAAAGTACTGTTAAATTACATTCTAAAGATGGT
The DNA here is from genome assembly GCA_030710515.1 of Abscondita cerata. Taxonomy (NCBI): domain Eukaryota; kingdom Metazoa; phylum Arthropoda; class Insecta; order Coleoptera; family Lampyridae; genus Abscondita; species Abscondita cerata. The sequence goes on along the minus strand of JALBCR010000380.1, from coordinate 444,689 downwards.
CGTTCCTAAAATTTCGCTAACAGAGAAGCCAGCTTCTTCAGAGATCCTTCCATCTTCAACTTTGGATGTAGATTAATTATTTCTGCTTGTATTTACACTGTTTCAAAACGGTCGAAGCTTGCATCGCACCGGTCAAGTGCAGATCTTCGTAAGATGTCGTTCGGGTGTTCTTGAGGATTGAATTCCAAATCTAGTTGAGCCTTAGCGTTTCTTTCTTTCTGTTGAAATTTTCTGGACATTTATGGATTAACATCTACCCGTCACTAGTTCACTAATACCCATACTAACTTGTTCTCGCAATTACTTGTTTTCATCAACTTTTCTGTATATCTGAAGATATATTACAGATTAAAAATGGCCAATACATGTACCGGAATTAGGTATTTACAGAAGGAAACAATGTAGAATAAATGAAAAGGTTTAGCAGATGGTCACTCTTGGTATTTTGATCAAAGTGAACACTACATGATGATAATATTTTTAGGTGGAGGTAATAAATGAAAGAAAAAAGTAACGGCTTTTGTTTTCTATGAAAATGCCGACTGAATTAGCTTCATGAAAACTCATAGAAAGCGTTTAGCGCTTTTGTACCGACAGAAATGCATATAGTCTTCATTAGGTGGCGCCTATAGCATTTATACACGATTTTACACAGCGCATGCGCAGTTTAGCTAGAATTCTCAGACAAAGTAAGCTGTCAATCAGTTGTCAATTTTGATAATGCCGAATGCTATATGCATTTAAGATAGATTTCATGTGAGTATTTTTATAGAGCGGTATTTTTTGTTTTACATGGATAAGCCTCCTGTTACTAGATCGAAGTCATTAATTATCACTTTGCATGTTATCAAGTTTGATAATAATATGAGTTAAAATACTGATTTATCAAGTACTAGGTTCTTCAAAACATTATTTTTTCAGGTAACGCCCTTCTAGATGGGCTTTGATTACATACGCATTGATTTATCAAAGTAAATACTGCATTATCAATTATTGTAATCAATTGACTTTGATCATGCAGTTATTACAGTTAAGTAAACACAGGATTTACATTAACAATATTCGTTGTCATATTTGTTTATAATTTTATTTTTTATTACTCTAGTTAGTTATACAGGGTTTGGAGAAATTATGGAAACAAGAAAAAAAATTACAACAGAAGAGATGACATTGATGAGATTTGACTAAAAATATTATCCATTTTTTAATTTAAATGGGACATTCTGTATATTTGTCCCTATTGCTTTCATTACCAGTATTTGCAAATGTGCAGGATATAATATTTTAGAAACGAACTACTGATATAAACAAAAGTGTGTTTAGGTAATTAATTTATTAAAACCTCTGTTCTTTATTTGGCCGACATTTCATCAACGTTTTTATTATGTAATCTGCGTATTTAAAATTACAGTTAAACTCTAATTTCAAATAGAAATAAAATAAACAATTTTTAAACAATATTTACATAACTAAAATTTGGATACGTGCGCATAATTTGAATATTTATATTACAGAGAAATTAAATTGTATAACAATTGTAGAACAACAAAATAATGTAATGTAAAACAAATTAAAAATTATATAATTTCTAATTATTCAAATTTTATGACACACGAAACGGCTTAAAAAATATTATCCAGTTCATTAATAATAATTATATTTATCTGTTAATTCTTCTCATTCTAAATTTGTTTCAATTTGTTAACACTTCGGTCAATTCGAATGATGGACAGTGACTGAAACACTGAAAAAAACAATGTTCAGTTATAAGTTGTAAGGTAAACAGCTGTTAAAAATTTAAGTTGGTCATTGTAAATAAACATTATTATAGAGTTCAATATTAAAAGCGAGTTACTGGATAGGAAGATAAGGATGTGAAAGTGAAGCTGGAATTTCCGACTAGATAACGACACAAGTGCGGGCTAGAGATCGTAAATAAAAGACATGAACTGACAATAAAACGTGAATAATACTTGTAATAGTGTGTATATAATTAATTAGTAAATTAAAAAAATAAGTGCGAGATTAAACAGACGCAGAAGACAAACAGAAAAATGTCGGCAAGAAGGCAAGAAAAAGAGGAAATACGAGATTTATGTTTAGAGATGCTAAAAGAAATTAAGTGAATAAAAAACCAAAAAAGAACGAACGAGGAAATAAAAGAGTTAAGAGCGGAAATGAGGTGATGAATGAGAAAGTGCAAGAAACTAGAGAAAGGTTGAAAAGTGGATAATATGGAGAAAGAAAAGAGACAAAAGAATTTAATGGTAAAAGGGTTGGAAGTAAACGGAAACAAACAAGAAATAAAAATTTAAGTCCAGGAAGTACCTACAATGGGGTTGGAAGAAAAAGTGGAAGAAGCTGCAGATACAAAAAAGGGAACAATATTGATACAGGTAGCAAGTGTAGAAGAAAAATTAGAAATACTACAAAATAAAAAGAAGCTGCGAGATACAAAAATCTATATTAACGATGATATGACGAAAAAGGAAAGAGATATACCAACAAAGGCAAAGGACGAGGCAAAAAATATACAAAAGGAAGGAAAAAATGTGAAAGTATGATTCCTGAATATGCGGGTGTAAGGAGTGAAACGAAGATAGATAGACAAGGAAGGAAAACTGGGAAAGTGGACAACAAAAAACTCAGAAATGGAAGGCGTGCAGGGAAACGGCGGGAAAAATCATAAATTTGGGAGGAAGTAAAAAGAAACAAAAAACAGGATGTTATTTTGGTACGTAGCAGGAATACAAAAGAAAGGAAGGGACTTTTGGATATATGTTAGGGATTTTAAAATGGTGGGGCTGTTAAAAACCTGAATGAAAAAGAAAGATTGGAAAGAGTGGAAAAACAAGATGCTTAAGAATACATACAGTTTTCGGAAAGAACAGGGAAGAGGGGAAGAGATAAAGGATGAATAATAACAGGGTAAGAAAAGAATGGAAAAAAAGAAGGGAAAGAGGAAAAGGTAATGGGGTTAATGAAAACCAATATAGAAACAGAAGATCAAGGGAAACTAATATTAGGAGACGACTTCAATGGAAGAATAGCAGAAGAAGTAGGTATAATGGTAAATGGACAAGGAAGAAAAATTGATAAAATGTTGCGAGAAAAATAATGTCCTGTATTAAACGGAAACATGGAGGATAGCTGAAATGGGGATACACGTTTATTAAAGAAAGAAGAGAGTCGGTAATAAACTATATAATTTCAAATGAGAAAAGTATGGAAAACATAGAAGAGTTTAAAATTGGTGAAAATGAGGATTCAGACCACCAACCGTGGGAAGTGATCTTAATGGGAGAGGGAGAACAATATGTAGAAAAGGAAGGAGAAGAGTGGAGAGAAAGGAAAGTATGGAAGGAAGAAATCAAAGAAAGGTACAAGGAAAAGATGGAGAGAGAACAATGCTCAGAAGAAGGAATTCAGGAGGATATAAACACGATATTGAAACAAATGGAGAAAGCAACAGAAAAAAAATAAGAGAGAGAACAAAAGAATTCGGAAACAAAATGAATAATGGAATGGAGAGTGCCAGAAAGTAAATAAGGAAATAGGAAAGAAAAATAGGAAAAATGTTGACAATATTTGTAGATTGAAGGTTAGCCTTTGATAAGGTAGAAAAAGGGTTTATTGTGGAAAAACATGGAAATATATACAGAACAAGATGCAGAACGAGAGTAGGGAAAAGTTGGGAAGAGAGTTTTGGATAGAAAAAGGAGTAAGACAGGGATGACCACTAAGTCCTTGTTTATTTTCTTTATATTTGAGAAATTTAGACGAAGAAATTAAAGGGCAACAGGTAGGAGAAATTGTGGTGGGAGGAAGAAAAGTGTGGGTTTTAGCCTACGCAGATGACATGGTGTCCGTAGCAAAAACAGAGGAAGAGATGACAGATACTTTAAAAAAATAAATTAGAAGTAAATATAGAAAAAACAAAAAGTATGGAATTTAAGAAGAAAAAGGGTAGACCAAAGAGAGAGGAATAAAAGTGGACAGGAAAAATAGAGATTGTGGATAACTGTCAATACCTAGCATATACGGTGAGGTAGGATAATAAGGATGATGAACAGATTAAGAAATTAGAGCAGACAGGGAAAAAATTATAAGGAGATGTGGGGTATAGGAGAAAGAGTATTTGGAAAAGAGAAAAAAAGGTGAAGGAATAGTGAAAAGTGTGTTTATGTATGGAGCGGAAGTGTGGAGATGGAGAGAGTGTGAGAAACTGGAGAAAATACAGTAAAAGTATTGAAGTGGGCACTAGGATTGGAGAATTATACACCAGGTTATATAGTAGAAGAGGAACTGAAACTGGAAAAATAAGGATACAGACAGGAAAAATAAGGTATGAAGAAAAAATGGAAAGCAAGAGAGAAATAAGATATTGTATGAGTGTTGAAAGGAGATGGAGGCGCAAACAATAAAATTCGGTGAAGATGGGAGAAAAAGATATTATGAAAGAGGAGAATATGCAAGAGAAGAAATAAAGAAGATAAGAGATGGAGGAAGAAAAATGGAAAAAGAAATAGTACGGAGAGTATGGATACACAGGCACAGGAAAGGAGAGCAAACATTAGAGAAGGGAAATATAACACGAAGTATGAACAATTAATAACAAGATTCAGAGTTGGGAGTAAGGAAAATGAAAGCAAGTACAGGTGGAAGGACGAAGATAGGAGGTGTAGAATACGTAGGGACGGGTGGGAAAATATAGAACATTTGAAAGAGTGCAGTCAAATGAAATAAGAGCGAAGGAAAGAGGGAGAAGAGTGTTGCTGGGAGAAAAAGGGGAAGGTATTGAATGGAAAAAGAAAATAGATACAAGAGAGAGAAAGGGATATAATGAGAATAAAATAAAGAAAAGAATTAGGGAGAGTCATTTTCTTTTTGTTTTGTTATTTTAAGAATTGTAAATTTGTGAAGAAAGGTCGATTCATTTGTTAATGTGGAATAAGATAAATAAATTAAATTTAATTAAATATAATTTTTTAAGTTAAACCTCGGACTCGGACAATACCTCTCTACGGGTCACTGCAAGTTATTTTTAAAGCTAACGAACAAAGCATTTTAGAACCTATCTTACTACAAAACCACTAACTCTTGCTATGTGCAATATACTTAATTTGCATGAGTAACCAATTCTGATTTCTAATCAATTTCTACATAACCTGACATTATAAACCCTTTTCGTGCATAATTAAAAAAAAATTAGAAATTTAGTCAAAAACATTTTTTTTATTTGTAGAAATACAGGATAATGACAAAAATGACAGTTATACAAAAATTTAAAAAATTTAAACCTTGTAACTCAAAAAAATTATCCTGTCCACTGCAATGGACACTATGCATATTTTGGTTCAAGTGGTCCCTGTATGAAAATATTCAAAGCAGTCAGGACAAACCGGTTCATTACATTTTTTGCATATATACTTTGTTTTTCGTTTGCACGCGTTTGAATGGCACCTTCTGGCATTTTTTATATCAGTTAGCTTAGGCCAGTGTCCCATGCGGTCTTGCCTTACTTCAGGTGGTGCATGGTGATTGGGTTTCTTCTTTTTCAATATGATTGGTGGTGTTGCGGAACGTGGTCTGCCTCTTTTGTTTTGCTTATGCATTCCTATATTTATCAGTGCTCTTTCAACACTAGCCTTAAATTCTAAAAGGTCCATATTACATCCAAAAAATGCATAAACACTTTGATGTACCACCGTTTAAGATCTACTCCTCCCATATTTTTATTATTAAATTGTACGGCAAATGGTCGGTTGTTTTAGAAGACTTGCACTAACGTTTTGCCATATTTTGGGGATCTATTCCTGCATAACTTCAAGCTATATGGATAGATTTATTATCCATCCACTTGGTTATTGTTATATTGCCAAATTCTGTACTTGCAACAAATGCGGTTACCCTTCCTTCACGTTTCATATCTTTATCAGACTTCAAAACTGAATTGGCATTTTCCAAACGATTCGTTCTAAGGGTTCCTGTTGCCCATATTTCACGTTTTTCAATTCTTTTAATAGTGGAATTGAACAAAACAAATTGTCAAAAACAATTTATGGTTTTTATTTGATAAATCGTCACTAAGACGAAGAAAACGCCCCATTTCTTCGGCTTCTTAGGAAGATATGTTTTATTCCTAGCTTGCCCTTGAGAGGTATAATCTGCTTATCGATTGACTGATATTTCTCACAGTCTGCAGCAGCTACAAAATTAGCTTGCAGTTTGTCTAAAATAGGTCGTAGTCTCTTGAATTTCTCCGTATTATCTTGTGCCAAAGAATTATTATTCACAAAATGAATGAATCGTAGGATAGATTCGTATCTGTTCACGGACATTGCAATTAAATTCATTCTAAACCCTTCATCACTTGCCATTACAATGAAAATCAAAAACTCTTGATTTGTAAGAGTGAAGTGTAGTTTATCTTTCTGGCCTGCATACAAGTTTGATTGAAACACAATCTCATCTATAATATCTTCAGTCAGCAATGATAAAAATAATCTACTGAGTTATCTCCTTCAATGTTTACATTTTCAGTTCTCAAGAAAGGTGGAAGTGTACCTGGTCCGTACATTCTGTCATTATTACACCACTTCCAATCTTTCTTGTTTTTTTTTGGTCTTGCCTTTCACCTTATATATTTTTATTCAACTAAGAGTATTTCATCCTCACTGTCAAACTGAGCATCTTCACTGTCTAACTCAGAATCTTTAGAGTCAGAAAAATTGTCCTCGTAATCAGAATCCAAGTCAGAACCTTCGGGCAAATTAAAATTGATGTCATCATTTTCAATACCTATACACTCTTCATTCTCTAAAATCTTATCTTCACCATAAGGTGCCTCATTGTCACTATTTGTTTCTTCGAAAACGACGTTCTATAATACAAATATCAAATTTCAACAACTTAGTAAATTGCATGATGTCCACTACAGTGGACTGATGAAAAAAGTAAAATTACGAATCACCTGATACTTATTTCCAATTTTTTTTTATCAGAATGCCTTCATAATATATCTATTTCTAACTAATATATGTCTTACCTTCTTTTTATAACATCCATAAAAACAGTTTACATTAATTGTACCACACAAGTTGTCGTCCATAGTAAACAGCTGCTAACTGACACATTGCAGAATGTAAATAGTTTTCTAAACTATAGTTTTGCATTTCATTACTAGATGGCAATACAAGTTATTTCAATAATGTCCATTACGATGTTCTTTGTGTATTTTAGGCAATTTTTACAAACTGTGTAGCTTATATTTAAGTTTAATGATTCCGTCCACTAGAATGGACTCAATGCACGAGAGGGTTAAACCGTTTTTTTTCTTGATTTGGAGAAATGTTTTTGTAATTAAAAAATAAAATGTATTTTAGTTGATGGAACACAATAAAATTGCATGTATTTTATTATAACCCAACTTAAAGTATTAGTGTTTAAATAAAACTAGAAAAACTGTAAAACCATCAAAACTTCCAAGTACAGTAATGATGTTTATTGTTATTGCTCAAGTTCTGTGCACCATTACGAGTACAGCATTAAACGCAAAATGACTCGTTTTTGGTTTTACTGCACAATTACAATTTAACAAAATTGAAAATGAAACATCTTTATATCTTGCAATGAAGAAAACATAAAATTACAGTTTTTTCATATTTCGATGTTTTTTTATTGGAAAATAAATAAGATATAAATTTTCAACGCTTTCAGATAAGATAAATTTATTTGTCGCCTTAATAGACAGGAACAATAAAATGAGCGTTTAAATTGCAAGCGTTTGCAAATGTAAAATTTGCATTGGTAAACGGTATAAAAAACACATTTGCGAAAGTTTACAATTTATATTTTTACTTGTAAAAAGATTAACACTTATTTATAGCGTCACTTGTTTTACAATTGTGTTGGCAATTTTGAATACATACATCAATACTAAAACTTGGAAAAATGAAGATAATAGAATCATTATTCATCTTTAAAAATGTTACTTTTTAAACCCCAACATTCGTGTTCACGCTGTCGCTTAACACGTAGCAAAAGACAAACGTAATACGTAACATGCCAACAGATAGAAGTAAAAACTAATTCAAACACGTAAGGTTAAATTATTTATCAATTTACGTGGCTCTGAACAGCAAGATATACATTCAATTATAAATACAATAACCCTGGATAATTCATTCTCGTTAGAAATCATTAGAGAAGTATACGCAATGCGTATCTACAATTGTTGGACTTTGAAGCGACCAGTGCAATTAAATCATAAATGAGATTTAGCAGCTACGCCAACTTTCGTGTTCACGCTTAACACGTATCGAATTAAAAACGTAGTATGTAAAATAACATTATTTACGCATCGAATCTACTATATTGTGATTAACAATAGATCCTCACAAGCGACCTTCTTATGCAATACAGAATATGTACAAATCGTGCACCACAAGGTAGTGTTTCAAAATTATTAATTGGTTAACAAATATAATTGATTAGATTGAATATTAAAAACTTGAAATCGTCCAATACAAAATAAAACTCCTTAATAATAATACTAGTTTCGGCCGTAACTAAATATCATTTGAGGCTATCTTCAGTTAATTAAGTATCTAAAAAAAAATTACATGTGTGAAAAACTTAAAAAGTTAAAACTGACATTTTAGACAGAAATTCATCCATAATGTAATTTTATTACATTTACATTAATATTTTTAATAAGTTAACTATTTTCTTCAAAAAACCCTTTTGCAAAAAATTTTAATTTTTGTCAAAACTTTTTAAGTTTTTCACACATGTAATTTTTGTTGTAGTTACATAATTAACTGAAGATGGCCTCAAATGATAATGAGTTACGGCCGAATCTAGTATTATTATTCAGGAGTTTTATTTTGTATTGGACGACTTCAAGTGTTTTAGTTTTTTAATCTAATCATAATACAGTGAGGACGAAAAGTCAGCCCCCCCCCCCTTAACTTTTGTCCATTTTATTTGAAAAGCTCAAATTAACACAGTGTACACAAAAAATTGAGTTCTTTCATATGGTACTCATTACAAATGTGACAGCTCAAAATTGTTTGAGTAGGTTTCATAACCTCAAAAATTTTAAATTAGAGTAGGGGTCGAGTGGGGTCTCAAACGAAAGCTTATTTAAATTTGCATACAACTGTGAAGTTTTGGAGTAAAATCTTAAAACGCTTTAAAATAAAATGAAAAACGCCATGCCGGTAAAAGCATTAGTGTCAAGTAATATTATTGTTGTTTCTATGGAAACTACTTTAAAACAGAACAAAAAAGTAAGGTTGACATCAGAAAACTAACTAAAACTATTATTAAAGCAGATGCTCGAAAAATCTAATGGGGTTAAATCGGGTGATCGGGCAGGCCACTCTAAAAAACCTCTTCGACCAATCCACCGGTTTGGGAAATTATTATCGAGATAGTCTCTTACATTTAAATAATAATGAGCGGGAGCTCCATCCTGTTGAAAGATAATATCCTAAAAAATAATGATAAATTGAGAATTAACCATGTTGATAGCTAGTTACTCTATGGAATTCTGGATTTTCTTGAGCGATTTCTTGTATTCTTGGAAATATTTGCCTTTCTAATAATTGGAGATAAATTTCCCCAGTCAAATTTCCTTCCAGAAAATACGGACCAATGATATGTCCCCCATTATCCCACACCAAACATTCACCTTTTGAAGGTACTGAGTGCTAGTAACCCTAAACTGATGAGGATTAGTGTCCGACCAGTACCTCACATTTTGCCTGTTAACTTCTCCATTTAGAAAAAATGTACATTCATCAGAAAACATACGCGGCCCAAATAATCAGGTTCTTCTCTTATGTTATTTATTATCTGTTCGCAAAACTCCATTCGTCTGTCAGGATCATCTTCATTAATTTCATGTACAAATTTAAGTTTGTACGCATGAAACTTGTTTTTTTAAATACTTTTTAACTGTACTCTTACAACTACCTTGCTGCTCCGCAATAAAATTTGTGGTAGCAGGGGGATTTTCAACAGCACTCGCCAAAATATTCAATTGCAATTCTTCGGAAATAGAAGGACGACCTGAACGTTTTTATGCGAAACGCTACCAGATTCCATGAATTTTGACAATAGTTTCCTGTAATATCTGCCATCGATTTGACGGTCAGGAAACCTAGCATTATACAAGCGGACTGCCTGATGAAAATTTCGATTTGCTTCTCCGAAGATTATAATGGCTTCAACTTTTTCTATTAATTCTCTTTGCATAGTTAAGAATTCTAATAACAAGATACGAATGATACTTGTTTGACGTTTTAAACTACGTTTAAATATGTACTTCTCAAACTAAGCTGTCTTAAATATTGACCGTTCATATGGTTACCAATGTTGCCATGGATATGGAATAGGAGCAAGCCTGCTTATTTAATTTACTAAGCCGAAAACTCTTTAAAGTTTTCTTGTTGCCAGCTAGCGATAAGTTGATTATTTTGCTTTTAAACCCCATAGCTGTATGCAAATTTAAATAAGCTTTCGTTTGAGACCCCACTCGACCCCTACTCTAATTTAAGATATTTGAGGTTATGAAACCTACTCAAACAATTTTGAGCTGTCACATTTGTAATGAGTACCATATGAAAGAACTCAATTTTTTGTGTACACTGTGTTAATTTGAGCTTTTTAAATTCAAATGGACAAAAGTTAAGGGGGGGGGCTGACTTTTCGTCCTCACTGTATATACAATACCAATAAACCGAGCTTTCTTTTCAAATATAAATATAATTTACTTTTTTCTGCCCGTACAGTACCTACAAGTAACTAGCGTTTACATTTACTCAAATCACGTGTTACGGTTTATTTGTAAACAAATAAAATCAATATATAGCAGTGCTAGATGACTCCCCGGCAGCTCGTCTTAGTCGGAAGTGGTCGTGGGTGGATTGAAAATCGTTCACAAAGAAGGCCTCTACACTGCTTGAAAATTTATAAGGCGCCACCTAGGATTATGTAAAAGAAATATCTAGAGCCACTAGGTACTCATAGATACAGAAATAGACCGTACGTGCATAGAAATATTTATATTGTGTTAGCGACTAGAATTCAATTTACATATATAAACACACATAGACACAACAATAGATACTCTCAATTAGAATGAATAGCAAAATATCGTTATCAAATACTAATAATTCACGAGAGCGAGTTAAAAACACGAATATAAATTCGAGGCACAAACGCCCCCAAATAGGTTAGCGTATTTGACAGTCGAGAACACCAATGAATCCCGGCAAGTGAGTCACACGACAAAATATTGTTCAAAATGTGTTTAACAGCAATTACGACGAGTACCGGACCGTGGCCGATTATTTAAATAAGTTCAAAGCGCACAGAATTAATTGTACTTAAAGGATCCTTCGAGTTTACATAATTATTTAATAAGCGCCCAAAAAAGGTACGTTGTTAAACGCTCAACCACGATACACATACATATAACGCGACAAAATTTATAATTGACATGCATAAAAAGTAACTTAGCTCGTGTAACCAGGAAGTCTTCAGTGTTCGACAGTTAATCGGTAGAGATAACAGCTCTCGTATCCAAATCTAGTATTTGAGTATCCAACGAAGAAAAGGAAACAGCCAACATGGACTCCAATGATAACAGTTGCTGGGCGGCACAAAGGATTAGATAAACGGCTTATCTTGAGTGGTGGCCTTGAATCGACGATGGCTTCAAGGGAAGTTGATTAACCATTTAATTATAGTTTGTTAAGTTCTGAATTTCCAAGTATCCCCTTCGATCGGTTATAATTTTTGGATTATAACCATCGCTAAACAGCCATTGACCAATTAAAACAAAAGACCCAAAACGCCAAAACGAACAAAAGGTGCCTACAATTAATAGAACCCGTGAGAATAAATATTTTATTAAAACAAAGGAAAAAAAAAAGAAAGCTACTTACACTGGAACCGGAATCGAAGATTTATTCCCTAATTAGAATGGGACGATTTTACTTCAATTGCTATTACAAAGCACATGTCCAATTGTTTAACTTTTAGACAGCATTTTCTAAGTACACCCTTTCACAATGAAGATTCAATAGGAAAAGAACGTATAATCTTTGCGAGAAAACTAGATGTAACTTTTGCAGATACACGAGTACCAATTCGGAACCGACAACTCCAAACAGGTAAGATCCCCCAAACTACCCTATATAAGAATGCATATTCAGACGCATTAGTGTAAACACGGCGGCCTATACTGTAGGAAGAAAATTGCTCAATAAATCAATTATTTATGAAATAATCCCGTCACACACAATTCTAATCAAAAAATGTAAAGTTTTTATGAACATTTTTATTAGAGTAAGAAGTCGCGTTTCCTCTCTGCACATCAATCCTGATTTTCTGCATAAGAAACATCCTTTGCAAATAGGCCCATTGTCTTTAGAGCAAATCCAACAAAAGTATAATTCTCACAAATGTACTTGTAGTGGTATGTACAGATAAGAGGCCTTGACCCAGTAGAGATGACAACATCCACCCTCGATATCTCGTTAACGGTGGAAAATTCGACAAAAGTACAGAGAATCATTTTTGCTTAAAATTTTGCCTAAAATCAGTTCCTGAAGTTTGGCATATTTCACACCGAATACCCTGTATAAGTTTACAAGGTTTCTTACTATTTATGGATTTGAAACTTTCAGGTTAAGAAAAACCCATAGCCTTCTTTTGTTCTAAAACAGCTTCCGGAATAACCGGAAATGGCTATCAACTTTCTTAAATTAAATAAAACGCCCTGTACATTATTGCATTTCAGGAATCTACAATCAATTCTACGATACATTTTATTAGGTTATCCTATACCTATAGTCAACTGTTTTTGAGTTATTGTGATTTTTTAACAAATGTTGTGTTTTGGTGAGGGGTGTTTAATACCCTATCTTTTGCTCTTCTTCAAACACAAAACTTCAAACACAAGAAAGTCATTTTTCCCAATCAAATACCCTCTATATTTTTACATATTTACATGACTATTTAATTTACGCATCAATATGCTATAGCTATCCCTACACCTATCTTTAGCGGTTTTTTCATTATTAACGCTTTTTATCAAATATTAATTCAAACTGCACTTATAAACTAAGCACCTATGAAAGTAGGCTGTGAGTATAATTAAATAATCGAATGTTTCTATGGTTGTTATTCTCATTGAAGCAAAAAGTTTATTTTATAAAATGGAGGCAGTTAAATATTCCAATACTGATAGTTTTAATTTATTTTACATCGATGGCGAATGTGAAAAAATACTTTAACATTTAATGAACGATATCCTAATATATCGGCAATTACCAAAGGTAAATTTAGAAGAATGGAGTCATGTTTTCTAAATACAGTGTTACGGTAAAAAAAACTACACTAAACCTATCGTTGAAGCAGAAGACAATGAAGTAAATGTGCTGGCTTATTTTTAGGCTCATCCATGGAGTTCAAAAGTTGCAACTTTCGGTGAATTGATTATCTCTCCAATGTCGATTCATCGCATTCCAAAACATCATAGAATGCATCCTTACAAGAAAACATTAGTACAAGCCTTCCGCCCTGGGGACGAACAGAAAATAATTCAGTATTGTGAAATGATTTTATTAAAATTTATTTACGACTATTGTGCAAAAAAACATCAAATTCTATTAAAATTCTTTTTAAAATTATCTAGAGTAACCACGGAAACCGTAGTACAGTAACGAAAATTGAAGACAACGGCCATACCACGTTGAAAGCACCAGTTCTCGTTCTTTTACCTGCGTAAAACCAACATTGAAATTAAAAATTCAATTTTGTAACGAACTTTTTAAATGAAATTTAGTGATAGTTTGTATAAAATAAGTGATAAATAATTTAGCATATAGCGATAGCATAGTCTTAACAATAGTGAATGAGTGAGTGTATGGAAACACTTAAATTTAACAACCCAAATGACTTAAAAACTAGTGAATTAAGTGCCGAATATAAACTAACAAGAACGTTAGACATAAGTATACCAAATCCCAATGATTTGCGAATAGTTAAAGAAGCAATAGGACAACAAATCCAACACGAGAAAATGGCGGAAACCTCGTCAATGTTTAAAAACAAAAGACGTAGAGTGACCGATTCCTTCAACCCCAAATATCACTCCGACAGCAAAGCGAGCAACGACCACATCAAACAATACGTTTTATTAAAATGTAATAATAGTTATGACGCACTACGCGAAGACGATCAATGGAAATTCCCACAACAGAAGAAACAGAAGAAAATACCGAACCGAATACCAGTAGCCCAACACCTGTAATAAAGAAAATGAAATTGCCACCAATAATAATACACCGAGAAGTAAAGATCATAAACAACTAACAAAATATCTAGACAAATGCACTAGCAAAAACTATCAAATACGATATACAACAAATAAAATTAACATTTATGTTAATAATATAGAAGATTGGACATCTGTAAATGATGCATTGCAGCAGGACCGAATAGAGTACCACACATACCTCCCAAGCACGAAAAAACGCACGCCTTCGTCGTCAGAGGACTAGAACACGCGCCGGAAACGAGAGACATCAAAGAAGAAATCGAAAGCAAATATAAAATAACAGTAAAACAAGTATATCTAATGAAAGGAACTCGCAGGCCAGCGTATTTAGTCATCACCAACAGTGACATAACTCTTAAAGAACTAGAAAGAGACGTGCGCGTATTAAATCATGTTCGTATCTCATGGGAACGACACATCAATCATAAAAGAATCACGCAATGTCACCGCTGTCAAGCCTGGGGACATGCAACTAATAATGCTACTCAACCCCAACCTGCGTAAAGTGCGGAGAAGAGCATTGGTCACGGGACTGCGAAAAGAAATATCGACCCCGCCCAAATGTGCAATTGCAGAGAAGAACACACTGCAAACAACACAGATTGCAAAGTGTATCAAAAACACATACGCGCGATTCAAGAAAAAGCAGAAAAAGAAAAGCCAGCGCGGTTTATTCCGGCCCCGACGCCCACAGTGAACGCCTGGGAAGAAAGAAAAGTACAAAGATTGCCAAAAGAACATCCGCCGACTCAAGTGGAGCTATCACAACCAGCACCAATACAGTCCTACAGCAACAGGAAATCAAACAGCACAACATCTCAAGAAACAGTAAGTAACGGATTCATGGACCTAATCCATGAAATAAACATTTTAAATAAACAAATTAATATAAAAAATATGCTAAGCGCGATTAAGGAACTTAACGAACAATTAACGAAAACAAACACAAAACAAGAAAAATTTGAAGTATTTTTTAACTTTATGACTAATCTGGATCAATATGACTTATAATCTAAAAATCATAACATGGAACGCAAACGGAATAACCAATAAAATCGCAGACTTAATCCATTTTATTAATTATCATAAAGTAGACATAATGTTACTTAACGAAACTAAATTAAACAACACACACAGACTAAATATAAAGGATACGCGACAATACGATCCGACGGACCAAATAATATCCACAGCGGGGGTTGCCGCAATAGTTAAAACGACGTACCCTTTGAACAGGTACTCTTACAAACCAATACAATAGAAAATATTTGCATAAAATTACCAGACCGAACACATATAATTGCAGTCTACAACAGACCACTTAACAAATTGACCTTCACCAATCTAGACGATCTGTTCAAAGTAAGCAATAAAGTAATCGTAATAGGAGACTTAAATGCAAGACATCCCAACTGGAACTGCCATCGTACTAACGCTAACGGAACAACCCTTGCCCAATACGTAGCACACAATAACGTTCTTATTCATCATACGGATACTCATACGCATTTTCCAGACAACAACATGACGCCCACAACAATAGACATTATATTAACCAAAAACGTATTAAACATCACACACTCAAAAACATTAACCGATTTGAATTCAGATCACAATCCTGTCCAGATTTTTATGACAAATTACAGACACAAAGAAAATATACAAATAAAACTTACCACATACAAACACACTAACTTCGTAAAGAACTTGACAGTAAGTGGACCGTCACCGGTCAAATAAATAACGTAGAAACATTAGAAATCGCTGTACAAAACTTTACCGATCATTTGAAAAACCTGAAACAAAAGCACACAAAACAAATGACAATAAACCCCCACAAAGAAAATCTACCAGATAAGACAAAACAAAAGATTAGTGAGAGAAACAAATACAGACAACTATGGCAAAGATCAGGAAACCACAATTACAAAAACAACATGAGGGAACTAAACACACAAATAAAAAACGAAATTCGAGCACATAAAAAACGAAACCTGGTCAAACACATTACAGAAATTACAACCTAATGACAATTCTTTGTGGAAAATTGCTAAAGACTCAAAAATCGTACGCACCGATACCTACACTAACGCACGACAATAAACAACATATAACGGACAAAGACAAAGCACAAACTATAGCTTCAATATTTGAAAAAGCTCATCATATAGAAAGTAATTTAAGTAACCCCGACCACATTATAATAATCGAAACCGTGCAAAATTTATCAAAACCTACGAAATCCCAAAAAGCGTACTCTAAACTAATAACAACGCCCGAAGAATTAAAAGCATAATTAAAAATTACCAAACAGTAAAGCACCGGGAAAAGACAACATTGACAACATAATTATAAAACCTTACAAACAAGGCAATAACCCAACTGACTTACATTACGAATGCAATATTTAAACTACAATACTACCCTAAACAATGGCGGGAAGCTCTAATAACACCCATCCCAAAAATTGGAAAAAACAACAAACAAGCCACGAACTATAGACCTATAAGTTTATTATCAATGATAAGCAAAGTAGTAGAACGGGTTATATTACAAAGGCTAAACAAAATAGAAAAGATCTTAACATAATTAATCACGCCCAATTTGGATTTAAACCTAAGCACAGCACTGTACAATTATTAGCAAAAGTAGTTAACGACATCACAATAAACTACAACAAAAATAAAAACACCGTGCTAACACTACTCGATATGCAAAAGCATTTGACAAGGTTTGGACAGACGGACTAATCTATAAATTAATCCAATACGATTATCCACCGTATGTTATAAAACTTATCCACTCGTATCTCACAAACAGAAACTTTCAGGTCAAAATAAACAATTATATTTCTGATAAAAGGACGTAAAAGCAGGGGTGCCGCAAGGCTCTGTACTAGGACCTAAACTATTTAATACATATATCAATGACATACCGACAAACTACAAATCTGAACTTGCCCTATTCGCCGACGACACGGCGATCTACTCTGACTCGTACTATGCACAAGCCGCAAATTATACTACACAACTTCACATAAACAAATTAACAACATATTTCAAAAAGTGGCAAATACAAATAAACGAAGACAAGACTGAACAAATAATATTTACAAAAAAATTTACAAACAACAAAATATTCACAAAACTAAAAGTCAACAATCATAAAATTAATCCAACAAACTCGGTAAAGTACCTAGGAGTACATTTGGACCACCGATTGAACTACAAAAACACATAAATGAAACTATACGAAAAGCTTATGCCATAACAAAACAGCTATACGCTCTACTGATTAATGACAGCATGACTTTAGCAAACAAAAAGTTGTTGTATACCTCAATTATTAGACCAGTAATAACATACGCAGCTCCAATATGGTGTAACTCGACTAACGCTACAAAAAGACCGCTACAAGTGTTTCAAAATAAAATACTACGTACAATAACCAACGGCTCCAGATACGACAGAATACAAGAACTACATCGCAAAACACAAATTCCTTATATACACGACTACATCAACGAACAATCTGAAAAATTTTACCAAACACAACTACACCATAACCCTCTAACAAAAATATAACCAAAATCAGAAGACATAATCGTAACATCCCGACCAAGCATAAATTACCGTATGAAACACTACAAATCTACAGACAACATAATACCGGAAACCCTTAGGGAGACAAATTATTTCGAATAGGTTTTTGATTATATTTTTCCTATGTAATTAACGAAAATAGCAATTAATTAATTAGGAAATTGTAAACCGATTCTATAAATTATCTAAAGAAATAAAATGAATTATAATTCTTAAATAAACGCTTTAGTGTAGGAATTAAGATAAGACTATGATTAACATGTAAATACTTACACACAAATTGTATTTTGTAAATAGTATTGTTATGTAATTTTGAATTGTAAATAAAGTTTATGTTGAGTTCTCGTCTGATCACTGAAGTTAAGCAACGTCGGGCGCGGTCAGTACTTGGATGGGTGACCGCTTGGGAACACCGCGTGCTGTTGTCACATATTTTTATTTACTTACTTCCGACTATTGTGCAAAAAAACATAAAATTCTATTAAAATTTGAATTATCTAGAGTAAACGCGGAAACCGTAGTACAGTAACAATAATTGAAGACAACGGCCATACCACGTTGGAAGCACCAGCTTCAAACACAAGAAAGTCATTTTTTCCCAATCAAATACCCTCTATATTTTTACATATTTACATGACTATTTAATTTACGCATCAATATGCTATAGCTATCCCTACACCTATCTTTAGCGGTTTTGTCATTATTAACGCTTTTATCAAATATTAATTAAAACTGTACTTAAAAACTAAGCACATATGAAAGTAGGCTGTGAGTATAATTAAATAATCGAATGTTTCTATGGTTATCATTCTCATTGAAGCAAAAAGTTTATTTTATAAAATGGAAGCAGTTGAATATTCAATACTGTATTTTTAATTTATTTTACATCGATGGCGAATGTGAAAAAATACTTTAACATTTAATGAACGATATCCTAATATATCGGCAAGTACCAAAGGTAAATTTAGAAGAATGGAGTCATGTTTTCTAAATACAGTGTTACGGTAAAAAAAACTACACAATACCTATCGTTGAAGCAGAAGACAATGAAGTAAATGTGCTGGCTTATTTTCAGGCTCATCCCTGGAGTTCGAAAGTTGCAACTTTCGGTGAATTGGTTCTCTCCAATGTCGATTTATCGCATTCTAAAACACTATAGAATGCATCCTTACAAGAAAACATTAGTACAAGCCTTCCGCCCTGGGGACGAACAGAAAATAATTCAGTATTGTGAAATTATTTTATTAAAATTTATTTACGACTATTGTGCAAAAAACATAAAATTCTATTAAAATTTAAATTATCTAGAGTAACCGCGGAAACCGTAGTACAGTAACGAAAATTGAAGACAACGGCTGAAGTTAAGCAACGTCGGGCGCGGTTAGTACTTGGATGGGTGACCGCTTGGGAACACCGCGTGCTGTTGTCACATTTTTTTTATTTACTTACTTCTGTCTATTGTGCAAAAACATAAAATTCTATTAATATTTTAATTATCTAGAGTAACCGCGGAAACCGTAGTACAGTACCGAAAATTGAAGACAACGGCCATACCACGTTGAAAGCACCAGTTCTCGTCTCATTCAAAGTGCTTCTTAAGCCAGTAAAAACGAAAATTCCCTTAGGGGCAATTATTTTCTAAAATTAGTGTATATAAATACTAGTCTTTAACTCAAACCTTTGGCAAGTGTTTAAAATGTAAATAATATAAATAATGTTAATAAGTTACCAAAACTACAATACAAAATGTCACACAAACAACCTAAACAAAACTGTTGATATTGCAAATCCAAACCCAAACATACTAGCTATAGTAAAAAATAGCTTAAAAGACTTATCAGAGGACACTGAAAACGAAAAAGCTGTGATTTTAAAACTAAGTGACGCCAGCAGGCACACAAAGATGGCGAGCAGTACCGCTAGCAACGCCAACTTCAACAACGGTCAAGAATCGCATGCGCTCCGAGAGGGGATGTTTAAAACAAAAACACTTTTAACCCGCGAATATCTCACCCGGCTACGAAGCGGCGCGGAGATGGAACAATTGAAAACACAAGCATACCACTGCAAAATAAATACGAGCAACTGCAGAGAGAGGAAATGGAATGCTCCAATATTAACAACGAGGAAAAGGAAGTAGAAGAAGAAGAAGAAATAACAACAAACGTAAATATTAAAACAAAAGAACGGCTACCGCCAATCATCTTACACGAAGAAACTAAAGACTACAAACAATTCACAAACTACATCAAAGAACATGTTAAACACGGCTACGAATTTAAGTATTATAGAAACTATACAAACGTATATGTGACATACACTGACGACTTCGAAAACTTGAACAATGCACTACAAAAAAGTAAAATAGATTACCACACTTTTACAATCAAAACTACGAAAACGCACGGTTTTGTATTACGAGGACTGGATCACGAGCCAGAACCGGAAGAAATAAAACACGAATTAAAACAAACAGAAAAGTTGAACATCGTAAATGTGTATAAAATGCGAGGTACGAAACATCCGGCATATTTAGTAATTACGGACTCAACCGTAAACATAAGACGAATTAATCAAATAAAGACAATACAAAATGTGCGAATCAATTGGGAAAGGCACATAAACAACAAAATAATAACGCAGTGCCACCGTTGTCAAATATGGGGTCATGCCACAAGCAACTGTTACGCCACGCCTTTCTGCGTAAAATGCGGACAACAACATTTCACGAAATTTTGTGGCAAGGATCCGAATACACCTCCAAAATGTGCAAACTGCCAAGGGCAACACACGGCAAACAGCACGGAATGTGACGTGTACATTCAAAAAATTAACAGTCTAAAACAGTACACTAAAAAACCGCCGGTGAGGGAGGAAAGGCGTAAATATCAGCACTCTGAAGACAAATTTCCACCGCTACAAGCAAGAACAAGAACAAGAACCTACTCGCCAGCGACCCAGCGAGCGACAATCACTCATATCAACAAAGAAAACAGTGAAAACAATCACACAAACCACAATAACAGCAACAACAGCAGAACCATAACTCAAGAAAACAAAGGCAGCAACGACTTCCGGGAACTCGCAGCAGAACTCCGGAAACTCGACGAGCACGTAAATATAGGTAAGATACTGACAGCAGTTAAAGATTCAAACAAGCAGCTGGAAGGAATTACCGATCAGCGCACAAAAGTAGATTTAGTCTTTAATTTTATGATAAACATTGATCAATATGGCATCTAAATTAAATATAATCACCTGGAATGCAAACGGAGTCTTTAACAAAAAGGAACAATTAATAAATTTCTTGAATTATCGTAAGGTCGATGTCATGTTAATCAATGAAACCAAACTAACAAATAAACACAAATTAAAGATTAGGGGTTACACCGTAATAAGAAAAGATAGAGGCAACGACGAAAACCACGGAGGAGTAGCCATTGTCATACACCAAACAATACCACACACAGTCATACAAACAAGTCAAACACAAATAGAGACCTTAATAATTAGATTGCCAGACAACACGCATGTAATTGCAGCGTACAATAGACCGTCCTACAAATTTAAGTTCAGCGACAAATACTTCATTCCTTTTAACAAAGTCATACTAATAGGTGACCTTAACGCCAAACACCCCGATTGGAGGTGTAATAACGCAAACACAAACGGAAACAATTAAGAACCTACGCAGACGAAAACAACATCACGATACGGTACAGTAATAAACCGACCTATTTTCCTGAAAACAACATGACCCCGACAACCATAGACATTGTCATAACTAAAAATGTAACAAACATGACACGTCCAATTACATTAGAAGACCTGAACTCCGACCATAACCCGGTACAAATCTTACTAAATAATTTCAAGTACAAAAATCATAGTCTAAAACAATAATCTCGTACAAGGACACCGACTGGAAAGCATTCAGACGAGACCTGGACCAACAAATACAAATAAACAACAAAATTGACGACATTCAGACACTAGAAAGTGAAGTGGCAAAACTAACCCGCGCAATAATTCTCGTCAGAGGAATGCATACAACAATAAAGAAAGTAGACCCTCAACGCGAAACACTACCAAATACTATAATTGAAAAAATCAAAAACAAGAATCAACACCGAAAACAACGGCAACGCACTAGAGTTGCACACCACAAAGAAGAAATCAAAACGGAAATTAAAGAATTTTACAACAACGTCTGGACAGAGACCCTGACAAAACTAAAACCCCAGGATAACTCACTGTGGAGACTGACAAAAAATCTTTAAAAATCATACGTAAGCATTCCCACTCTGCACAAAAACAATACCGATTACATCACCGACAGAGAAAAGACTGAAGTACTGGCGGAAACCCTAGTGGAAGCACATACCTTAGACCACAATCAAACAGACGAGTTTCACGAAACGGTAGAAAAAACAGACTTTCTTAATGGAAGACACACAACAAACAAACAAAAGTTTTCAAAGATTATCACCAACCCCAACGAACTAAACGACATAATAAAAACATTACCAAACAATAAAGCCCCGGGCAAGGACGACCTTGACAACAAAATAATTAAACACCTCTCTATAAAAGCAATTACACAACTAACCTACATAACAAATGCGACACTAAAAATGCAACACTTCCCAATAAGCTGGAAAGAAGCGACTATTGTTCCAATACCAAAACCAGGTAAAAATCATACAAACCCAAACAACTACCGTCCTATTAGCTTACTGTCCGCACTAAGCAAAATTGTAGAAAAATTATCTTAAATCGTTTGAACAAATTAGAAAAAGAAATTGAACATTCAAAACAATAACCAATTTGCCTTTAAACCAAAACATAACACTACCCAAATAATAACTAAACAGGTATATGACGTAACCATAAACTTCAACAAAAACAATAACACAGTCATGACCCTACTTGACCTTCAAAAAGATTTTGACAAAGTATGGACTAAAGGATTAATATACAAACTAATCAAGTACGGATTTCCTCCAACCATGATTAAATTAATATACTCATACTTAACCGACAGATCATTCATAATAAAAATAAACAATCAACTATCCACAAGCAGGCAGATAAACGCTGGGGTACCTCAAGGATCAGTCCTGGGGCCAAAACTCTTTAATCTATACATAAACGATATACCGCAAAACTACAAAACGGAAATAATGCAATACGCAGATGACACGGCCATACTTGGTCACTCGTACTACGCACAAGCTGCGAACTACAATACACAACTGCATATCATTAAATTAATTAAATTTTTTCAAAAATGGAAAATATCAATAAACGCGGAAAAAACAGAACAGATCATTTTTACTAAAAAATTTACAAATAACAAAATTTTCACCAAATTAAAGATTAACGACCAACGGATCACGCCCACAAAGACTGTGAAATACCTGGGAGTCCACTTGGATGAAAAATTAAACTTCAAGACCCACATAAAGGAAACAATAAAGAAAGCATACATTATAACAAACAAACTATACGCGTTACTAGTTAACCGGAATACATCAATGACTAACAAAAAACTTATTTACACCACTTTAATCAGACCGAGCCTTATGTATGCCTCCCCAGTATGGTGCAGCGCCTCCAAACCGACAATTAAACCGCTCCAAATTTTTCAAAACAAAATCCTAAAAATCATAACAAACTCAGATAGATACACGCGAATTCACTACCTACACGAGCAAACCAATATCCCTTACATACACGATTATATTAAAGACATTTCTGACAAATTTTATAGAAACCAACTACAAGACAACCCTATTCTTGAGAAAATTACCCAATACTTCAGACATAACAGAAACGTAGGAACAAAACACAAACTTCCATACGAAACACTCCCAATATACAAGGAAATAGTTTTTCTGCAAACATCACTAAATAATCCAATTTTACACCAACAAAAACAAAAAACACTAATTGTCAAAATTTTAGAAATATACAATAAAATCTTAGGTAAGCATAATAATGCAGGAACTAATGACATAAAATGATATGAACATGAAATGTACAGATACTTATTTGTTATGTAATTCGTAGTGAATGTACATATACAGCGTGTTTCAAAAAGAACTTTACAACTTTAAAAATTCATATAATATTTATCAAACAAGGTACAGAGCTGGTTTTAGTGTTGTTTTAAAGGAGAACACTTCAAGTTTTGACTCGCGTAGTCCGCTAGTCGAGTGGATGATGATGAACACGTCTTGGACAACATAATCTTTTCTGACGAGTCAACTTTTCATTTAAGTGGCAAAGTGAACACACATAACTGTAGGATTTGGGGCAGTGAAAATTCGCATGAAACATTGCAACATGTTCGTGATAGCCCTAAAGTGAACGTCTTTTGTGCGTTGACTAAGAGGAAAATGTACGGCCCCTTTTTTTTCCAAGAGAGAACCATCAACGGCATAGTGTACCTTGATATGTTTCATAAAAGATATGGTGTACGTACCTCCTTTGCCAACCACTCTACCTGAAGAATTTGCGCTGCTGTTGAGCAAGTTACACCTGAAATGCTAGTGCGAGTCTGGGAAGAAATCGACTACCGATGGGATGTCTGCAGAATAACCAACGGAAGTCACATAGAACATCTGTAGTTTAAGGTAAAAAAACTTGAAGTGTTTTCCTTTAAAACAACACCAAAACCAGCTCTGTACCTTGTTTGATAAACATTATATGAATTTTTAAAGTTGTAAAGTCCTTTTTGAAACACCCTGTATATGTAGTTAAATTGTAAATAAAGTTTGTTTGATTGTTTGATTTATTGAGTTCTCGTCTGATCACTGAAGTTAAGCAACGTCGGGCGCGGTCAGTACTTGGATGGGTGACCGCTTGGGAACACCGCGTGCTGTTGTCACATTTTTTTATTTATTTATTTACGACTATTGTGCAAAAAAACATAAAATTCTATTAAAATTTTAATTATCTAGAGTAACCGCGGAAACTGTAGTACAGTAACGAAAATTGAAGACAACGGCCATATCACGTTGAAAGCACCAGTTCTCGTCTACTTCACGTCCGAGAGCTGAAGTGAACGTACCTAATAATAGTGTCCTTTAATAATAAAAACATAACCCTCCCCGGGGAGCCGTCTTTAAACGGGTTTATACCTGTAAAATAACGGACTATTGTACAAGAAATATATAAAAAGACAAATGATTAACAAAATTTTAGAAATAACTAGTGATACAACAATTAGAAACAGTGTTTTTAGAGTAATAAATAGTGTTGGCATAGTGAAATACGTTTAAAACTATAAGAATAAGGCAAACAAACAAGTAAGAATTAACATCTATTAAATGGACGCTAAAGTGCGCGTGTTAACAAACAACGAACATTATGAAAATGCACAGTTCTACGCAGATAATGTTAATAGAACCGTAGAAATCGCAAAGCCAAACCCTAACCGTTGATTGAAATATTGGTAAAGATAGTCAACCTTACGGGATTATGCGACCCCGAAATTTGTTCTAAACATCAGAGGTCGGTAGTATCGCTTTGTGCTAAGAAAATACGTCAATTGTATTGTAGAATTTACAGAACAGTATTGCCGATAAATGTGAAATAGAAAACTGTAATTTTGCTGATAGTTTATGCTAAGGCACGACATTGTTGCCAATGCATCATGCCGTTGATTGAAATATTGGTGCATTGAGTCAATGTTGACAAACAAACAAAAACATGCGTTCTACAATATACAAGAATTTATTGATTTTTGTCGACGTACTAATTAAATGTGTGTCCTTTGTTATATATTTTTTTCTATTGTCTGTTAATTGTTCAATGTAATAATATTTATTTGTATCTTTCTTACGTAAGGTTATAACAATGGTTATACCATCATGACAAACACATATATGTACAAAGATTGTATACATACACATGTGAATAAAGTTTATTATTATGAAAAAACCTGCAGATTTAAAAGTATTAATTTCGTAAAGAAATCGTTGAAAAACGTTCTCCCAAAAAACAATTTCTTTAAATACTTTTGAAAATTCCATACTCATATATTTATTACATTAACATCGTTTATCCGTTGAAAATGTTTTAAAATCTATTAGGCTTACGCAAGTAAATTTCTAAATTTTGGTCATTGAAATTAAAATTTTTAACATAGAAACGCTATCCCTTTTTATGTTGGAACGAATGTTGAATTTTCTTATATTACAATCTAACGTACTCAACTGTTTGCATCTAAACAATATTATAACAAGCCTACTCATTTACTAAAGGTGTTGCTAAAAGTATGCAATTGTAGAATTTCTGACTAAGCCGATAAGGAATGTGACTCATAAACGATAATCCGGAAGACTCCTCGTAATACATTT
This sequence comes from Abscondita cerata, assembly GCA_030710515.1. Lineage (NCBI taxonomy): Eukaryota > Metazoa > Arthropoda > Insecta > Coleoptera > Lampyridae > Abscondita > Abscondita cerata. The sequence goes on along the minus strand of JALBCR010000380.1, from coordinate 418,365 downwards.
GTTTCAATATCAACTTTAGGTGTACTTATATTTTAAGATATGATAAACGCATTAAAGAAGCATCTATGCAAAGCTTAATGATTATCTGTTTATTTGTTACAATGAAAATATTACAATCAAGATTGGTTTTAAGTATGTATTTCCTGAGCTTTACTAATAACAATGGTAATAACATTTACAAAATACTATCAAAAGAACAAAAATAATCGAAAGTAATAATACCCCACCACTTTTAGTTTAACAACAAAACCGAAAATTAATTAGTCTTCCTGTTGTGCTCAGTTTAAGAGGTTTTCGGTTCGAGTTTGATTTTGATTTTTTAAAACATTTCGGTAGTTATTATTTACATGTAAGATCGGATTGCTGGTTTAAAAACTTATCCATTAAAATGAGTAATACTATTACGTGTCATCGCTGTGTATATCACGGTTGCAATAATTCGAGAAAAAATTGCCCGACGATCAGCTTTTATCGGTTTCCTACTAATTGTCTAAATAGATGCAAAATTGGGTGATGAATTGTGGTAATTCAAAGCTAGTACTACTAGATGATCTTAATTTATTACGAAATAAATTAATCTGTGAGAAGCATTTTGAATCTAGTAGTTTTCGAGATCCTTCCGCTGCGAAGAAGAAACTTAATATTACTGCAGTTCCTAAGAAGTTTGTTTCGGGTAATAATATTTTTGTTCAGCAATGACAATTTGCTAATACTTATTGGTAGCGGTCTGGTAGGTACCCAGTGGTGAGAAGTATCTTAACGTTCTCAAAACTCAATTTTTTTACATAACACTTTTAACCACTTGTTGAAGTTCTCGTCTGATCACTGAAGTTAAGCATCGTCGGGCGCGGTCAGTACTTGGATGGGTGACCGCTTGGGAACACCGCGTGCTGTTGTCACATTTTTTATTTACTTACTTCCGTCTATTGTTCAAAAAAACAAAATTCTATTAAAATTTTAATTATCTAGAGTAACCGCGGAAACCGTAGTACAGTAACGAAAATTGAAGACAACGGCCATACCACGTTGGAAGCACCAGTTCTCGTCTGATCACTGAAGTTAAGCAACGTCGGGCGCGGTCAGTACTTGATGGGTGACCGCTTGGGAACACCGCGTGCTGTTGTCACATTTTTTTATTTACTTACTTCCGTCTATTGTGCAAAAAAACATAAAATTCTATTAAAATTTTAATTATCTAGAGTAACCGCGGAAACCGTAGTACAGTAACGAAAATTGAAGACAACGGCCATACCACGTTGGAAGCACCAGTTCTCGTCTGATCACTGAAGTTAAGCAACGTCGGGCGCGGTCAGTACTTGGATGGGTGACCGCTTGGGAACACCGCGTGCTGTTGTCACATTTTTTTATTTACTTACTTCCGTCTATTGTGCAAAAAAACATAAAATTCTATTAAAATTTTAATTATCTAGAGTAACCGCGGAAACCGTAGTACAGTAACGAAAATTGAAGACAACGGCCATACCACGTTGGAAGCACCAGCTTCAAACACAAAACTTCAAATACAAGAAAGTCATTTTTTCCCAATCAAATACCCTCTATATTTTTACATATTTACATGACTATTTAATTTACGCATCAATATGCTATAGCTATCCCTACACCTATCTTTAGCGGTTTTGTCATTATTAACGCTTTTTATCAAATATTAATTCAAACTGCACTTATAAACTAAGCACATATGAAAGTAGGCTGTGAGTATAATTAAATAATCGAATGTTTCTATGGTTGTTATTCTCATTGAAGCAAAAAGTGTATTTTATAAAATGGAGGCAGTTAAATATTCCAATACTGATAGTTTTAATTTATTTTACATCGATGGCGAATGTGAAAAAATACTTTAACATTTAATGAACGATATCCTAATATATCGACAATTACCAAAGGTAAATTTAGAAGAATGGAGTCATGTTTTCTAAATACAGTGTTACGGTAAAAAAAACTACACAAAACCTATCGTTGAAGCAGAAGACAATGAAGTAAATGTGCGGGCTTATTTTCAGGCTCATCCCTGGAGTTCGAAAGTTGCAACTTTCGGTGAATTGGTTATCTCTCCAATGTCGATTCATCGCATTCTAAAACATCATAGAATGCATCCTTACAAGAAAACATTAGTACAAGCCTTCCGCCCTGGGGACGAACAGAAAAGAATTCAGTATTGTGAAATGATTTTATTAAAAATTCAAGAAGACGAAAATTTTTTATCTAAAGTTATTTAGAGTGATGAATCTTAATTTTGTCGGGAAGGCATTGTTAAACGACAAAGTAATCATTTCCGGAAAGGGGAAAATCCCCACGTTTTCAGAAATGCAAATTTTCAAGATCGCTACAGTTTTAATGTGTTCTGTTGCCTATTAAATAATTCCGTAATCTACGAAATTTACGATGTTAATTTAAATGAACAGATATACTTTGAACTTTTAAGACGACCAGTTACAACTTTTCTTCAAACTTTACATCCAAACATAAGACAAGACTGTTGGTATCACATGGAAGGTGCACCTGCCTGCAAACCAGAGAGATGTATCGGGAATTGAAAGAAATGTTCGAAGACCGATGGTTTGGTTCAAATGGGCCTTGGCGTTGGTTTCCTCGATCGCCAGAATTGACGCCACTAGATTTTTATCTTTGGGGGCGCATAAAATGTGAAGTTTACAGTACACCTAGTGATAACAGGCAAGACCTACTAAATCGTGTAAGAATAGCCTTTCAGCGATTAGACCGAAACATAATAGGCAGAGCAACTATAAGGAAACTGAACTAAGAATTATAAAGTGTCTTGAATAGAATGGGGGTCATATTGAACTTTTATAGCATTTTCAGTTAGTTTATCTATTATTTGTGGTTACTTTCTTTTTAACTAAAGTCATTTTTATTTGTTTATTGTGTTAATATCATTAAATTCGTTTTGTAAAATTATTTTTTCGTTGTCTTACTTTCAAAACTATGCTTAGTTGTTAATTGCAGTTTTAATAAATATTTGACAATAAGCGTTAATAACGACAAAACCGCTAAAGATAAGTATATCGGACACCTATAGCATATCGATAGGTAAATTAAATCGTCACCTAAATATATAAAAATATACAGAGTGTTTGATGTGAAAAAAATGACTTTCTTGAGTTTGAAGTTTTCGGCTTTGCAACTAAATTTTGAACGCCCCATATAACCTGTGGTAAGCTGCAAATGTATTTAGTGAACCCTTACGGTTCTGAAGGTCGCTGTTGACCCCATCAAATGTTTAAAAATCGATATCTCCAAAGGTATCACTTTTTGAGTAAGACTCATATACATAAAGTCACATAGGTTTTTACGTAGATTCAGAATAACAAAATAAAAAATATATGTTTCCATTTAAAATGTGAAAGTTGACAGGTGGTCCATGAAAGTAGGACACCCTGTACAATTGATAATATTTACAAATTGTAGCCAATAAAAATTCTAAAATAATGGTCAAAACTGATTTAGAAAAAATCTATTTTTTAAAGGCAAATCTATTTACTTAAATGCAACCGTTCTGAAGATATCGTGTCTTCAATATCGAAATCGACTCAACTTTGGAACTGCGGTGCTATGGCTGTAATTAACATTTTTGAAATCTAGTCTAGTTGCGCCATCAACCTTTGATAACATTCGACTTACAAAATACGCACCAAACTTTTCCAAAGAGCGTAATTCTATACAGGATGATAATTCTAGAAGCTCTTCTTCATCGTGCTTTGTTTTTACGAATATGGGTCAAAAAAATTAAACCCGCTAATGTCTAAAATCAAAAGTTAATTAGACAAGAGCCCTTTTTACGACTCATGGATTTAAATGTTTTGTTCTTTGCTTTAGAAGAAGGGCATCATGATAATGATTATAATCGACTAATCGGTGATTATCTGAGGAAAAAGTACTGAGGAGATGAATTGATACAGTATAAGTTATTCACCTTTATTAATCTTTTTTTTAATTACTTAATTATTTTTTCAAAGGGCAACTCTTAATTATCAGTATAATAAACAGTAAAATGAACTTCGCTCACCAATTAAGGCACAACTGGGACACTTCCAAATTCAACAAACATAGCTCCCTTCTGATAAAAAGATTAGGATTGTTTAGGAGGAACAAGAACAACAAGATTATTGCCTACAGTACTTACATAATACATCTTTGGCGGACTTACCTCTGACACCTGAAGGGAGACGTAGGATCTCATCTTGCTTACCTAACTCCGTCTACCTAAATATCTTTAAAATTTGTAAACTTGCATTGCTCTATTTATCCATGATCATGCTAACCAGGATATAATCTGCAAGCGCTTCTACTAAAGGGAGCCATACACTAGCGAGATTTTCTCAAGGTTTAGCCTGAAATTCCTCAACGTTTGCTGTAGTTTCCTCCGGTCGAGGAAATGCGATAGACCAAAAAATCCAAAAAAAATTCAATTCTTTTTAGCGTACAGACCGGATTTTTCTTAATGTGTGTAATAGACATTCAGTTTGCCTTAAGGACTTCAGGTGATTTGTATCCAGTCAGTACTTATCTCTCACCATATCTCATCAAACGAATTCTTTACTGTATCAAAACTCAATTCAGGCACAATTTCCACTTTTTATTAATTTGTTTTTTTTGTAGAGTAAAATGTCCGACTTCGTCGTAATATCGACGAAGGGCTTTCTTTTTTGGGTACTTCTCATTGTAGACCTGTGCTGGTATTCCCGTACACTCGTCAATTTTTAATTTGTAGCCTCTGTGCACCTCAAATCTGTCTGGTGCAGGTTGGTTTAAAATTAGTGCAAGTTGCTGAATTTTTACATCGGCAATTCTGTATGTAGTCCATCCATCTTAATCTTCATCATTATTCCACATGTCCTAGCCTGAATTAATGCAGAAATTAAATTCCTGAATAGTGAACCACCACCGTGAAATTCTTGCCAATGGTCTTTCGGTGTGTTTGTTTTTCGCAAAAACCTGCAGGCAGTAACTAATTTGAATACCAGTCCAAGTAAATACGCAAAGAACTTTTCGCAACGGCCATCGTCTCAAGTTTATTTAATTTAATTTAATAACCACAAAATGTAATTTACCATTTTTGTGTGTAGCAAAACTCCTAGTAACGCCAGTGTTCTCTTCTATTCTGGCTTTAGAATCATGATGTGCTAAAAGTGTTCCTTCAGGAAGGTTATTCAAAACAGCTTTTTCATTTAAAATTGTCCCAGTTAAGTAAGACGAGAATTAGATGCCCAAAAATTCAATAGTAGTAGACAGAATTCCAAGATTTAAGTATACTGGCACTAATTTACTTTACCTTTTAATTTTATTTTATAATCGTTGAAATAAACTTGGATCATAATCAACCCAAAAGGCTTTTTTTTCCGTTGATATCTGATGATAACTAGACCTAAGGTTCAAACTGGTATGGAATGTTGTACCCGCCAAATGTTCCATCTCGTCATCAATCTTCGTTAGCGGATAATAATCCTTGATGGACTTCTTTCGAAAACCTTCTCATTTTTCTTTTTCTACAACTACCACAGGTGAAGCGTAAGGAGAATTGAATAACATTTTTAATAAATTACTAACATAAGTAATTAGTGTGTCTCTCTTTAATGATCATACAATTTTAGCCGAAAAAATTAGTAGTTCTTGTATCTCATTCCATCTCAAAAGAAGACCTTATAATAATAATAATAATAATAATAAACGTTTATTGGCTTCATAACACAAATCAGATTCCATAAGAAATACCAAAACAAAAAAAATAAATTATTAGCAAATAAATCTATATTACAGAATAAATTAAATTAAGAAGCCAAATGGTTACGGGAACAGACTAGCTGCAACAGGCAACCGTCTGATTAGCTACCAATGTAACCACACCCGAACCATAAGTATAAGTCTGCACTTAAATCCTACCACAAAGAAAATAATCAAAATTTAAAAATTTTTAAATTATTTAAAGAAAAGATTCTAAAATGCAACCTCAACAAAGCTTTCTGCTCCAGAAAAAAACAAGAAACTGATTATAAAAAAAGAAATAAAGGCTCATGTAATATAATGGTCTGTAAATTAAAAAAAAAAGAAAAAAAGAATTTACATTGTCAAATCTCCTCTGGATAACATTAACTTAATATTATGTTTAAATGTAGACAAAGAAGAAGTTTTAATTGTATCAGGTTTAAGTTTATTGTAAGACATGCATATGTTATAAGAAAACGATTTCTTAAATTGTTCCAGGTTAAAAGGTGGTAAACCTAAGGCATTCTTTCTTCTAATATTAATGTTATGCACGTCTGTTCTAAATCTAATTTTATTGTATAGGTATGGCGGTGTTTTGGTGGTCAAAATTTTATGATAAAAACATAGAGAATGAAGGACCCTTCGTTGCACCATTGACAGCCAGCCAGCCACCACTAATGTGTGAGAAATATGTTGGCGTTTTCGAATATTATAAATAAACCGTAAACAGCTGTTTTACATCACCTGAACTCTCTTTCTATCTACATTATCCAAACACTTATTATAAACAACATCACAGTAATTAAAATTGGACAATATTAACGATTCGCAAAGGGTCTTTCTTGCAATTACATTTAAAATGTGTCGGTTACCATAGAACAGCTTTAGAGTCGAATAAGCCTTCCTTAGAAGCATCGTTACGTGTTGTGTAAATTTAAGATCAGAATCCATCAAAATTCCCAAATTGCTTATTTTAGCAACAACAGGAAGATATGTATTATTAATGTGAAAATTAAAAGAGTTAGATACAATCTCTCGGTCTTTACGTCGGCCAAATAGAATAAGGGAGCATTTATTTGGATTGATAAAAGTTGAGGCTTATTTGAAAATTTATTAAATTTGTCGAGGTCGAAATTTATTTTATATATAGAATTTACTAAGTTGTTTACTTTAAATGAAGTATAGAGTTGTGTATCATCCGCATAGCAATTGTATTTACAATATTTAATATGTTTATAAATATTAGAAGTTTAAATAATGTAAAACAAAGGTCCCAAGATCGACCCCTGTGGCACTCCAATGAAAAGCGAGGAGGAAAATGAACCGTCTAAAGCATAAATCTGACTTTTATCCTTGAAATAATTTGAAACCAGTTGAAAAGTCACCTTCCCAATGCAAAATAGAGATAAGCAATTTGTGGTTAAGAGTGTCGAAGGCCTTGGAATAATCAACTAGAACCAGCGCGAAGACCTCACCAACATCAATAGATCGAAAAATTTCGTCCGTTACATCAAGTAATGTACCCGTGCAAGAATAACCAGAGCGAAATCCAGATTGATAGTCAGGAATGAAAGAGCCATCATTCAGGTAACGCCAAAGCTGTACAGATGCCAACTTCTCGAATAAATAAAAACCTAAATAATTCATTACAACCTACAATTTTGACGAAAAGGTCCTGTCTTTTATCAATTCTGTCACTTTCAAGACCAACAATAATTTGTATAAAAAAACTCTTTGAAAACCAAATTTTCAGATGCCTTGATAAAGACGGACCCTCTCGTCGAAGCGTAGGCTGTAATGAATTACTTGGGTTTTATTAAGAGTCATCCTCACACGAATCTCTAGACGAAAGCTTGATTCAAATGCAGCGCGTATTCTATTTTTCATATTTTTCCTCGTGCTAGCAATATCTTTATAAACTATTTCCCCAATGTAGCCCCAGAGAAAAAAATCGAGGGGCGTAAGATTCGAAGATCGAGGTGGCTAGTTTTCTAGACAACCTCGTCCTATCCACTTCATTCTAAAAGTTTCATCAAGATATCGCCTAACGTTTATGGAATAGTGTGGAGGAGCACCATCATGTTGACACCACATCGTATGAATTGGTTCTAGCTCGACATCTTCTAAAAGGTCAAATAAGATAGTTTCCAGAAACCGTAAATATCTTTCACCAGTTAGGTTTTCATCAAAGAAAAGAGGCCAATGACAGTACAACAAAATGTGCCAACCCATACATTAACGGACCATCGATGCTGGTGGTCGGCTACTCTTAAAATGTGAGGATTACTGAGGTTTATTGAAGTTTGCATTATTATGAAAAGTTGTCTTATCCGTAAAAAGAATGTTATTAACAAAACGGGTTGATCGTTAATTTTGTTAGCTATCTATTGGCAGAACGTTTCACGATTTTGAAAATCTATTTCCGTTAAAGCCTGATGCGGTTCAGTATGATAGGGCGGAACTTATTTTTTTAATAAATCTTCGAATAGCGTTTCTATTAAGATCTAGATTTGTGCATAGTTCCCGTAATTCCCTGGTACTCACTTGTGGGTTGTCAACCAAAATTCCATAACTTCAAATTCACGTTCTTCATCGGTCCTTGACTTAACTGTTTCAGATACACACGCTTGCAGAATTGATAAATCTTTCAGCAACACTAGCAAACAATTCTAATCGAGGGTGTCTTCTTTCTGGATACCGTTGAGCGTACAATTGGCTGGCAAGCAACGCATTTTTTTGAGTTTCACCAAACATAAAAATCATGTCAAACATTTCTTTTTAGAAAAATTCATTTTGATCACAATTAGAAACAGAACAATCAACAGTAAAAAAGAATCAATTTTTGAAAAATATGAGGATGTTACATTTAAAAACACAACTTGGGTCAGAATTTTTTGCAAATCACCCTGTATGCACCTACAAATTTTTAAAATGTAGGTATAATAACTAGGTATTACATCGTCAAAGTTTGCAGTGATATCTCTAATAGCTTAGAGTAATCCTCCGTCCAAGCATTAAACACCAACCCTTATATAAAAAGTAGAACCAAATTTATTTATATTTTGTTTAGGTTATGTTAGAAATAAAATTATAGGTAGTTAAAATCAGTTATAAAACACCTAATATTTATACCTAACGTTACGACTAGTCAGACTCTGCACTTTAAACCGAATAAAATGAGTGCCAAGGTGATTAATAGTTGTCAAAGGTATTGCTGGAGAGATACACTGCTGTATGTTTATTGTGCTGTACGCTGTACCCAAACTTCAACAAGAACAATTACATATTATCCATAATTAGTAAAAAACTTAGTTATTGTGATTATTTTTATTCAATAGCACCTAATTCGGAATTTTATCAAAGAATATTAACCTACAGTAAAGAACCGACATTTGTTAATTTTAAATATTAACATTCAGCCATTATAAAACTATAAATTCAGTGGCGTTCTTAAACCTTACGATAAATACGTTTATAATCGAACAATTGCATATAAATTTAACAAAAAGGCCATGTAACTAATTAAGATTTTCCTTACTCATTTATAATAAAATTCAACAAAGCCAATGAATTTTTAGTTACAAAATGGCCCAAGGTCACAAGTAATTTACGTTTTATATAAAATCCATTCATTGTCGCTTCTTTACCGTAGTTAATATTCTTTGAGTTTATGTTGAGCATTGGATTTTTAAAATTCAAAAGTGACATAAAATGTCTGCAAATGTCAAAGTATCCATGTGAAATATTACGATTTCTTAATTTATTTTTTTGTTAAATAGTAACATAATAGGTAGTTATTAAAGGCATTATAGTAATGATTATGACAAGGATAAATTTACAGATACGAAGGTTCATACAAAGTTTCATTTAAAAAACAGTTTCATCACTAACTTTTTTTTTCAGAGTTAATTTCAGTATGTATGAAAAATTCGTAGAAAATATAATTGCGTATTTGTAACTATGGATTCATGCGCTTAAATAATTCCAAACATTGTCAAAGTCTATAATATACTTATTAGCCTAGGTTATATTAGGTTCCAAACATATTTGAATTCTAACTAATATACAGGGTGTTGCTATACAGGGTCATTGATGGTCGATGGTAGGTTAGACGTTAATGGAAAACAGGACATAAGAGTAATCTGAAAATTTGGCTATCGCCATAAATACACACGATATATCTTTCTAAAATATTTTTATTTTGGCGGTGTTGCCGCTTCTACTCAAAAAAAACACCCTATATATTATACAATTTTTAGAATTACAATTTCTTACTGATAATTTTTTTTGAATAATTTCTTATACCTATCTACACCGGTTTTTGAGATAATAATTATTTTAGGTTATTTTTTTTCAAAATATGATCCCACCAAAATTTAAATTTAGCTGCTATTTGAACACATATAATGCTGAAATTTTAGATGCAATTTGCTAAAGCCTTGTATTTAACAGCTACCTCAATAAATTTATTTTATGTTATACATGGCGGTTTAAAATTAATGATTTTGACGTGACATACAAAAAAGGTCAAAACTTTATTTTTTCAAATGGAAGAACCTGTATATTACTTGAAATTCTGATAGACAATTAAATGCCTTTAAGTTGATGTAGCATAGTGGTATAGCTAACTTGTCAACTTTTTAAAATAATCCCAATAATGATTAAAAATCACATTGTCTTCGCGTAATTTGCATTAGTTAGCCATGGAACGCCATGTGATTCGACAATTGCTCAATTATTCACTGTGTTTGACAGACGTCAAGGTTTTGAGATTGTGATTGTGATTTACTACTTAATACTTAATAATTCAAAAACAAATTACAATGAGGCGAAACAATTACTCAGATGAAGTTTTGACGAATCTATTTATTCTTCATGGACAATATGACAAAATTGTGGCAAGAACATGTAGGAAATTCAATGAAATGTATTCTATTTGCAACCAATAAACGAAAGAAAGTTTATGCTTTAAGCTTAGAACCATAATTGATAAAGTTCTCCTGTATTCGTAATAAACTTTCTTTAGTTCATTGGCTGCAAATCAGAATAAATTTCATTAAATTTCCTACATGTTCTTGCCACAATTTTGTCACATTGTTCATGAAGAATAAATAGATTCATCAAAACTTCATGCGTGTAATTATTTCGCTGTATTGTAATTTGTTTTTGAATACGTATTAAGTAGTAAATCACAATTACAATCTCAAAACTTCGACACCTGTCAAACACAGTGAATATTGAGCAATTGTCAAATCACATGGCGTTCCATGGCTAACTAATGCAAATTATGTGAAGACAATGTGATTTTTTCAAAAAGTTGACTAGTTAGCTATACCATTATGCTATATCAACTTGAAGAAATTTTAATTGTCTATCAGAATTTTAAGTAATATACATGGTGTTCTATTTGAAAAAATAAAGTTTTGACTTCAGAAAGCATAAATGCATGCCCGTAATGTATTGAAATTTTGTTTTGATACAATTAAATGCAAATTTTGAAAGGTACATTATCACGTTATTACGTTATTTACGTAACATGTGGGTAAACAAATTCTTTCGAGAATGAGTGCCGGTAAGCGCACGAGGGGAGGCATTGGCACGAATTCCCGAATACTGTTTACGCACACAAGGTGCGTATGATATTTTTTGCACAATATTTTTCTATTTAATTGTCAAACTTTTATTCGAAGATTTGAATTGTTTTTGGGCATTTCCAAAAAATACAAGATGCGTAAATTGCGTTCCAAATAACGAAAAATGTAAGTACATCGCAAATTTGTATGTACAACACCCGCTAGTAATTCTATCTACATAAAAGTGACAAATAATATACAAGTTGTTGTTCGTCATTTCAAATTTTCAATTATCAATTATTACAGATCTGAAGGAGTTTTTGCTATAGTAGTGATGTAAAGTGATTTCTCGTAACTGAAATTGCATGCTTATCCAAATATTTTTGTAGCAAAATGCTCTACTAACCCAGTGTTTATGCTACATTTTTGAAACACTTGTACGTAATTCTGTTGTTTCGGTAGGCGTATTGACGTACTTATCTGATAGTTTTACATGCATTGAGTGCAAAATAGTAATTTTGGGCCCGCTGCTTTATGCATCTCAACACCAGGGCAAATACTCTTTTAAGTTGTTAATTCAGTAAATTAAAAAATACATACATTTCTTAAAACTAAAAGACTTGAAACTTGATTTTGTTCTTTATTACCTTGGGCAGACAATAAAAATGTACACATTGTTTAGGTTCTTTAGCATTCAACAAAAGTATAGAAAAATTTGAGGCTTTCATTGGCTTCTAAATTAAAGATTTCTTTGGGTTTCATATAATAAATACAATCAATATTGTAAGTAAAATGCTAAACAATAATAATACTAAAGAATTCATATCTTAAAAAGAGATTTTCAGATGCTTCTATGCTGTCATTAATATCAATATTAATAAATTTCATATTCCTTTTACGTAGAAGAACAAACACAAAATGTTTGAATACGAATGGCAAAATAAAATGCTAAATAACCATATACACCATTGGCATATATCACTTAGTTCCGCGAGTACCAACTAGTAAAAACTAAAACCAAGATGAGCTGCCGTTGTAGGTTTTTATGCATTGCCAAAATATCAACAGCGACCACCAAGATATCAGCAACCATCGAAAATATGGCATCAACTATCACATCTACATCCACAACTAGCACCAACAAATCATGAATCCGTATCAACTATTTGGAACCATCCGTTTCATACCCAGCTTTTTTTGAAGATACGAATGCTTCCCAACCATGAATCGATTAAATCGGGAAAGTTGGGCAGAATTACAAGCAAAACATTAAATACATTAATATGTGACATATTATCTATTTTTGAAATTTGTGTTAGATCGAAACTTTTTCGTCCAAACAAAAATGATTTTTAGTTTAAAAATAAAACACGTTTTTGCACAAAATATAATAGTATATTAGCATTCGTTATAAACTTCGGAAAAATACGCATCCTATATGAACGATATACGATACCAAAGTACGACGAAACATAGATGGCTCTACCGTCCAATTGCACGAGATTTCTCACTTTCTCCCTCCTTTATTTTTATGTCAGTTCCACCGTACTTGTCTCGATGCGCGTTTCTTGAATAGGAATATGAAAGTGGTTTGAGGTTCAAAGTTACTGCATTGTTACAAGATACTGCATTGATTATAGATTTAGTTACCGTAATTTTTGTGACATTGAGTAAATATGAATACGTCAGTTGCACAAATGATAAAATAACAGCGTAGACGCCGTAGACATACGTTTTTTTTAAAATTTCCTACAAAAAATATAAAGCGTACATGGGAGCAGCAAAAAATATGGAAAATTTGTATTTTGCTTTTGTGGATGTTGACACTTTAGGAAATAAGTTAATATGTGAAAACTTTTTACCCTCCGAAATTATTATAAACAATAAACGTGAATTACTAAGTGTAAAATCAGTGACTGTAAAATTCGCGAAAGAAGGTAAGCAAATTACTATTATATTTATTTACCCGTTAGGGTTTTCTTTAATTCCAAAGTGATGAGATAAACATTATGCTTATGCATTCATGTAGCGTAAGTATGTAGCGATCAAAAGAGTTTCTAAGAAAATTAAAAGTCCTTTAACAACTTTTTTGTTATTTGTTATTGAACATTAAAAGTTGTCATTAGAAGATACTAAAAGTTTTGAATATTCTTTTCAAAATTAATTACAATTGACTCAGCATAGCGCAAAGCGAATTACAACCGAGGACGTCCTTCTCGATTAAAAAAAAACTCGCAGATTCATCTTTTCCAACTGGGTCCGAAGCGAATAAATTGTTTATGTCAATAATAACCACAACTACATGGAAATACATAAACATGATGTTTTATCATAAATTTTATCTAATTTAATTTAATTTTCTGAGTGTTTTTAACCAATTGACCTCAACTTGGTCGCGTTTTACTTGTTAAAATTCCTATTTTCGAAAAAATATACAAAAGTTTAAATCGTTCAGAGAAGATTGTAACTAGTTTTCGGGTAATTTAATAAAATTTAACCTATTTTCAATGTCCTGCAGATTTAACACATTTTGAAATAAATTTGTTTTACAAATTTTATTGTTTAGTTTGATGCAAACGTTTAAAAATAATATATAACTTTTTATTGTTTTATTATTACACCTGAAAAATTAGTTAATTTAAAAAAAATAGGGATTTTCAAATACTTCAACTTTTTTTGAACTTGATTTACTTTAAAACGACGTCGTTTTTATGATAACGTATCATATGATGTTATAACTTGTGTTGAGGCAAATACATTTATTTCTTACATATTAAATTGTGGTTTTATTTATAATCAATGGTTTTATTGAAGTTTGAAACAAAATTTAAAAACAATTCTCAAATATGGTGCACTGGGTTAAATTCGTAGCAAACTAAATTAGTTGAGTGCACATTTTTAATTTTTTATTGTGCACGTGCAAGTTACTTATTTTGGGATAAGAACGAACGGCTTTAGAAACTGCTGAGTTTGATTCTTGAATCATTTTCAAATGTAGACACTGATGTTGCATTTATGAGATGCACTAACAGAATCAATAGTTACAGTATTCACCGTTCGTGGCAGCAGTTTACAAATTAACAGTTTGGTGATCAAGGGTAAAGGGGCAACTGTTGCTAGTGGGAGATGTAGTTACGAAGATTGCGTATCTTTCCGAAGTTTATAATCAATGATATTAGTAACTAGTTGCATAGCTACCCTATTGTAATGGTATTGTTGAACGAGTTCAGCAATAGGCCACTTACAATCAACGTATTTAATATGTTATTTTCCCATTGAATTATTAATTTAATAAATAAACTTATGTAAAGTGCACTGCTAAAATATTATCCAACTCATTTGGGTTGAATAACAAAAGTATTAGGTATACCACGCAATTGGAAAAACATTATTTCGCTTTAGAATTAACAAACCTAAGCTGATAAACAATGAATTCGTTAATCTTTTATTGTTTTAAGCACTGAAAAGTACTTAACAAGAACATTAAATCGCAAAATTTTAAATTTATTTAAAGCAATCTGTAACATTAATGTAGATTAATTAAAGTTTAGCTTATAATTTAATACCAATGTATGTTTAATTCTAAATGTCTAATAACTAATTATTATTAAAGATAAAATGAACAACTGGTTTACATTTTCATGTCGACGTAGTTAATATTCAAGTTCACAAATATTATTTTAATAGTAGAATAATTAAAGAAAATTTTTATTTAAGGCGGTAGTAGGAGTAGGATGCTGATTAAAACGATTCAAAAACGAAAATGGGTGAAATATATAAGTGGACTAATAAACGGGGGGTGTTAAGAATATAAATAAATATTAAAGAATCAGTCGTGAAAGTGTAAAATTATAAGATATTTTCAGAAGCAAATATTTGACTAATTTTTAAAATATATTAAAAAAACTCATAGTGTTTGAAAAAATTTAGATAATTCACGGTCACAAAAAAGATTAGAATGAACAAGTGTGTTATTTGTTATATTTATTTAAATAGATAAATGACTACTTTCACCAGGAAATGGCTACGCCATACTCATGATTAATTTGCCTTTAACCCTTAAATAAAAATTGTTTGCACTGATTTTACAACGTAGTTAAAGATCCTTTATTATTGTTGTATATGTTACTGACGATGACAATAATCGGGCTAATGACGTTATTGCTAGTCAATGAAAATATCACCAACAATGGTGATTACAATGTAAATTTTAGAATAAATTTGATATTTTAGGTACTGCCGATGCCGTTTTAAATCATAACCTCACTAGATCTGAGTTTAATCGCTAAAATAAAAAAAAAATCACTGGAGAACCTTAACAATTCCGTAAAAAATAAACAAATTTCCCTAAAGCAAAGCTGTAGCACAATATAATATTTTAGGGGAACAGCGTTGCCACTGCAAAGGTGGTTGTAAATACAAGAAGTGTGCATGTTGCGTAAACAAGAAAATTTGCAATTCGAAGTGCCATGGATTATTCTCATTTAATTTTTTTAGTACCTATTACTTAAGCATGATAATGCATTGGTAAGATTGATAAACTTGCAAAAAAACACATAATTTCAATAGAGAGATTTTACGCCACTTAATTTAGTAACGCTAAACGTTATCTCTTATACTACGGCTGCGCAGTAACATAAAATTAACGGGAAACAATAATAGAAAGATTTTACCTTTATACTGCGGCAGCGCAGTAATGTAAGATTCACGGAAAACGTTAACAACCGATAATGTATTCCCTTATTAATGTGATATAAACGTTACTCAACGTTAATGTTACCGTAATAAGGGAATACATTGTGTGATTTTGATACGATTAATGTTTTCCATTAATTTTATGTTACTACGCAGTCGCAGTGTAAGGGATTATCAACATTTTCTAGAAGTTTTTCCCATTATCGTTACTGACTGGGTTAGGAAGTTAACATAAAAATTAAAAATAAATAAAAATATTAGTAACATTGACCACCCGCAAAGGGTCGTAATGTGAATGGTCAGGAAAAATGTATCTGCACGTCATAGCTCGGCCATTACGTCAATGTCCAATTATTGCCTTTAGCCGTAATATGTTGCAGTAATCGGAAGGTCGGATGAGAAAGTGAGAAGAGAAAGAAGTACCAAACTCGTTAATTAATCTGGGTTCATCTGGCTCCAGCTGATAGCATCTAGTAAAGGCCCCTTCCTAGAGTTACATGACTACATGAGTGCGGAAAAACCATCAGCGGTTAGTTTTGCGAATCCCGTAGAAGATAGCCTACCTAAGGAAAAAAACTCTAAGAAAAAATTACCTGGTCCTCCAGGTTGGGGGATGGGACGATGAACTCGCACCTCATTACCTGTAAAAGTCTTAAAAACAAAGCAAAATGAAAAAATCGTTTAAAGTAAACGGTCTCCAGGTGGAAATCCACACTTTCGACGAAGAAAGGAGCTCCGTAGGATACGGGGGTGGCATTTCTAAAAAGAAATGCCAAAAAGTACAATATTCAGAAAACGAATGACCGATTTCAACGAAAGAATTGGACACTGAATATGGGAATTTAAAATATTCAAAGAATATCAACAAAGACACAGAGAATAATTGCCGAGATAGAAGAAATGGAAATGGACCAAATTTCTCTGACAGAAACAAAAAAAAAACGGAAATAGATAAGATAGGAGAATACATACAGATGTGAAGCGGAGTCCTTAAAGATAAAAGAGCAAAAAGGAAGTATGTATAGATATTAAGAAGAAATGCAGAAAACGAATAAAAAGTTGAGAAGCAATGAACTAGAGGGTTAACAAAATTAACTAAGAGATTAGGATATAGAATAAAAATATTAGGAATATAGGTACCTAATAATGACGATAATCTCGTAAACAATTACGAATTCTAATAGTAAGTTAAACGACATAATAAATTAATGCGGTACACGAAGAGAAGTCTTCTTACTGGCTGATTTCAACGCATAGGTAAGATGCCAGGAGAACAGTAGGAATATTTGTAGATATCAGAAAAAATGATAATGGAGAAAGATTTATAGGTTTCTGTAAAAACATAATCCATACATATGTCTTCGAGGAGCACGCACGACAACGAAGAACAATCATTGATTTCGTTATAACTCGGCCGGACATGCCCAAAGAGCAAAACAAGTTATCAACACCACACCAGACGGAGAAAATAGAACAAGTCAAATACAACATACAAAGTATACAGCAAAAATACCTATTTCAAAATAGACTAGATCAAAAGCTTGATGAACACCTGGAAGGATCAAATACAGAGATATACGAACATTTAAAATCTAGCCTGCAGCAAGCCGCAAAAGAAGCCTTAGGAGAAGAGGATAGAGAAAACCTAAGAAATTATTGACTAAACGAGGACATAAAAAAGGAAATACGCCACAAAAAAGAACTATATACAAGGTAGCTATAAGACCAAACAAAACCAGAGTAATACAGCTGATAAAAACTGCAAAACAATAAACGTGGGAAAAGAAAAAAAATAGGAGGAAGAAGGACGTCAGAGGTTTGAAATTCAAACCAAATGTAAAATCTTTGCATCGGGAAAAGTAATTATGCAGAATATACCTGCCAAAGAATGGAAGCAGTACTATTTAGAAGTAATCGCCGAAAAAAGACCTATAGTCAAAGAAACCGCGATGAAGAAAAAAGAACAGTGGACATCAAACTACATAGAAATTAAAAAAAACATGTAATTAAAGAAATGAGAAATGGAAAGGCTCCCACTCATGAATAAATGCGTAAATGAAGGAAATATACCAAAAGAATGGAAAACCGGATACATATCTCCAATATACAAGAATGAAAAAAGAGGCATTTGCGACAACTATCAAGGAATAGCAGTCACAAGTACGTTCAGTGAAATATATGAAAGAATTATTCGTGACTTAATTGAATATCAATGTCAAACCAAAGAAGCAGAAGAACAGAGTGGCTGTAGAGCAAATAGATCATGTTTGGATAACCTGTTTTGTCTAACACAAATTGTGCAGGAAAATCTAGCAACCGGTAGAAAACTGCACTTGGTATTCCTTGATGTTCTTACGGTCGAAAATATTCGAGTTGCAGGTGGCAACGAGAATCAAATTTACCGCGCATTGAAACGAATTTTCCTATTGGTAGATCAGAATTTTCGGAGTTTTAATCGAAACGACGGGCCGACATCTTGGAACTTTCTCTTCATTTTGGGCGATTGGCGGTGCTGTACGAAGCTAAAAACTACATATAAAATTTCAACGTGGCTTCAATAATTGCACGATAAATTAGTGTGGAAATATAAATCCGACTGATTACGCCGTAAGTGGTTTTCTTTGCGTTTTAATTTTTCTTAAGTGGTTTTTCTTTGCTTGGTTAATTTAGTGGTTCTATTAATTGCTCAGTAAAACGTATTGATTTAGCACGTGTCTGGACCTCATATTCTACTCATAATTGACTGTCTGGATAATTCCTGGGGGCGCTGAAACGAGCAATTGGGAAACCTCGCGACACAAAACGTGCCTGCGATCGCGCTGTCGTCGACCTCGAAGATACACGGCCGAACATTCTTCAGCGGTTGGGGGTCACGCACGCGGTGCGCTTGCTATTTACAAAGGCAACAATCTGCTCCCAGAGCTATGTCTTCCATTTCTTCCCAGAGAAATCCTACTGACCTTTGGGCAGCTGTCAACTGGCTATCGTTAGCAAGGATTTTTCTTATCAGAACTACATGCAGCAATATACAGCTATGTTATCGTTTTAAGGAACCAATTCATTTTGCATGCTTTCGAAACTTAAGTACACGCAACATCAAGCGGTTATACCTTTAGCGTTTAAGAGAATTGTTATTCGGGGTAGTCTCCATCCGCCCACATTCGTTGTTGTTGGCACGAACTCCCTCAGAGTTATGGCGCTGTTATTATCTCGGGGTAAGCTAAAACAAAAGGTCTTTTGGATTGGAGGAAGCTACATTCCGTATTAGAACAAGTGTAGTATGTGTGTACGTGACGTGCGTACGTCGAGTTTCCTTACTCACCAATCCTAAATTGGTACGCTACTTTGATTTTGGGGTTAATAAACGAAAAACTTAACTGAATTACGACATATTTGAACGCGGACTATAATTAATTAGTTATTGCTAATGCACGCAAGTTTCATGCGACAGACTCTATCATTTCTTTTAGATACTCTCAGTATTTTAAATTGTATGTGCTATATTTATAAGTATTTTGTCTCTCTTTGATTTGTGTTTGTTGTAGCTTGTTAGACTCTAAGTAAAACCTAGTGAATTCCTGTTGATTGGTTTTATTTTTTTTCGTTATCCAGCAGGTGGCGCCATGTTACGCAGCAGTTATTTCTTTTAGTTCTTCCAAGGACCTTCCCCATCTCACCGATTTAGCCGGACACTGCCGTGTTAACACTTGTAAATACGGGACCTTCCTCAAATTTAGTACGCTACTTCGAACCAACTATTGTTCTTTCTTTTTTTTTTAGGTTGCATAGCTAGAGCCGTCACTTTATTTTTATCTATTATTATTTGTGAACTGCAACCGTTACAATATATCAAAAGCATATGATAACGTACCCCTAAAGACACTGTGGAATGTTGAACCGAACTCATAATTTTTGTCAAACCTTGTATGCAACTGAAAAAATGTAATATCTGATAATTGTATTTTAGATTTTAGATTATTCAGAACTTCGTAAAATTAATAACATTTGTTACCAACTTCAGTAGATTCACTGTATACATTTTAATGTCAATGTCAAATCACGTATACATCTGAAAAAATTGTAATATCCGATGATTGCAATTTAGGTTTAGAACATGCAAAACTATTTATAAAAAATTACTTTTTTTGTAAAATTAATAACAACAAAGTTTTCCATATGTTCCCAACTTAAGTACACATGGGCAATGAAAAAGGAAATGTAGGGGAATGGGAGTACCACTAGACGAGGACACTACATTATACACTTTACAGTTTACAGTAGATGACCCAATTTATGGTTCAAGAAACAGAAGACATCAAATACAAAACCAGGAAAACAAGGTCGAAGAGTTATAGGGGCCCTAAAAGGTATACTCCGGGATAAAATATAAGTAAAAATAATTTAAAAAATATACATCTACTCCGCTATGGTCCAAAGCGTGACTATACGGATTCGAAATCTGGCAGCTCTCAGAACAGCATAAGAATCAACTGTAAGTGTTGGAAATGGATTATTAAAGGAGGGCAGCAGGAATATCCAGAAGTCAGAAATACAAGAATACTAGAAATGATGGATACGGAAAAGGACATATTTAGTAGAAAAAGTGTCAAACGGATAAACAACACCAGACTTCCGAAAAACGCAAATGAATGGCAACCAATTGAAAGAAGAAACGTAGAATGACCAAAAAGAGGTTGAGATGAGGAAGTAGAAAGTCTGAAGCAGAAGTGGACTATTCCTCAAGATGCTTGGATGGATAGAGGGGAATGAAGAAAATAGTGTACAGCAGAAGACCCAGGTAGGAATTAAATATACGGAAACAATAAGAAGAAACCATTGGTTCAATAACAATTTTTAAACAAAAGTTGTTTGTTATTATATTAGCAAGAACTTTTATTTAAAAAAATGTATACAAGTAATGTTTTTAAAAATATTGTACATATTGTAAAATATACAAGGTTAAGTGCGCTTTTGGTAATTCAGATTATACCCAAAATCTAATCAAACCTCCAGTATTATAAAAAACTTCAATTTACCAACTTTCATTAAAATCGAACTTTTCTTAACGTCGAATTAACATACGAACGGACGGCTGACATTTACATAGAAATTTTACAGCTTCCATCTATACTTACATATAGACTCTTAGTGTTTATATAAATTGTCAATATACGTAATAAAAAATAAAAGAAGTTAATGAAAACAGTAAAAACAATGAAGTAACAATAGCTACATTAATAAAATATTTGCACTAGATGCGCATATCATTCTATTCATTGTGTTATCTATTGGTTCTGTTACTGAAATGAGGACACATATCTACTTTTCAACAATACTTTTACTAGAATATTTACATTATTTTCCGACAATAAATTCTAGTGAAGAGCAATATCTGATGAGAAAATCAATATTATCATTGAATATTATTGTCAATCAATAAATATCTTTACTGGTAAGAGTTTATGCAAGTTAAAATACAAGAAGTGCTAACAAAATACAATGACTCAATGCAATGAGCGTTATCGACGTTATTGATCGAATCATTGAATTTTATATGGTTGGAAGCAATAAAAAATAATAAATTTTAAAACAAATGGATAATTATATTTCATCTTGTTTCATTACGATATTTTTCTAATTTCGGAAAAAGAAACATAAAATTGGAATTAATCGTATTTCGAATGCAGACAGTGTCAAAGCAGTTACTATTGTTAACGTTTTCAAAATAGACGTAAAACGATGTGACAAATTACGAAAAATAGATTGCTTTAACACCTACTTTGATTATGTCACCATCCCGAGTTTACTACTGGGGTGAGGAACAGTTATGTTCTCTCATTTGAATTGCCCAAGTCAATTTGAATTTGGCGCTCACCACAGTAAAGTTCTAGATCAAAATGGACGTTACATTTTAAACACGAGAGCGCAATGAATTGACCTTGGTCAAGAATTTTAATGACTTGTTCGTCTGTAGAATAGACTTACGAACAAGCTAGTCATACTATGGGTAATAAGTTGAGTTACACTCGAATTCTATCACTCCTGAAGAGTCGAAAACTCGAAACAGCTATCGAGTGTTTGTTTGTAATTGTATAATCTCTTGCAAATTTACAAATAGCGATTCGATATTGTATTAAAGCCAATGCCTAGTTGGCAATCAATAATCAAAGAATCGACTTCTGTAACTGCTTACACATGTGTCGGCCAAATTGCCTTATTTGGTATTTAACATTAAATAGAATTTATTATAATCGATATACAACTTAGATAAACATTATATAATTGTTAAAATAATTTTCATATTATTTCGCAAAATTTTGAATCGAAACGTTAAATCCTTGCCGATCCAAAATTTTTTATACGTGAGATCGCTTTAATTAATAAAATGTCGGTCAACTCACGTCCTTAAGTTCTTTATGATGACACGTCCAATCGCAATTTTTTAAATATTTATATATGTATTATAATTATATATAAGCGCATATTAAAGTTTTCCTTGCTCTTTATATTTTAATGTAAAATGTATACATATAAATTTATTTCCACACACCATACAAAAAGTAATAAATCAAAAGTTATTATATTTGATTCAGGGTTGTTCTAAATAATTAAATAATAATAATGTAAATTTTGAACTATTTTGTTAATTAAATTTACAAATAATAATTGCTTTTGAAAATAACGTTCTAGAACTAGTGTTATGTAATAAATTTAAAAACTATGAAATTACACCATTACTTTTTATATGTGTGTGTAGTAATTAAAGGTCACAACCATACACGATGTTAAGGAAGCCATTGATCGGTTATGTCATGAACAAAACTGGACAAAGCTTCAACATTTAGAGAGGTAATAAAAAATGGAGAACCTGAATTGCAAAAATCAATTGTTTAAACTGATCATAAAACTGCAAAAAAAGGTAATGCGAGATGATTAGAACTCAAATAATTTGCATATTTTTCTAGAAAACGGCAAGCTAAAAATTGTAGAGACATAGCATTGCCTTGATCTACTATATAAAAATAAGTCGGGTTTTCCTTCCTGACGCTATAACTCCAGAACGCACGAACCGATTTCCACGGTTTTGCATTCGTTGGAAAGGTCTCGGGCTCCGTGAGGTTTATAGCAAAGGAAAAATGTCAACAGAAAAGCGGGAAAATCTTTTTTCACATACAGCGCCATCTCTGATACATAGCATGTACTACAAACCAATATTTTAAGTAGATGGCGCAGGTGCGTCGCATTGACAATTAACAAGTCGCAAGGCCAATCGCTTAGTGTTTGCGGGATAAGTTTAGAAAATCATTGTTTTTCACATGGGCAGTTATACGTTGCGTGTCCACGAGTTGGGAAACCATCCGCTGTGTTTGTGTTAACGTCAGACCAAAAAACAAAAAATGTGGTTTACCAAAGTGCACTTCAATGAAACGGATAATTTGAGGACACGTATAACGCTTCGATTCAGTATTTACTTTGGATTCACTTTCATTTACTTAGAGAAGTTCAACTAAATAACACTTCATTTTTGTAATCGAAATGAATTCATTACTGTTGTGAAATGAAATAAAATTTTTCCTTTTCAAATATAAAACAAAAAAAAATTTTTTCTTCATCTTTTAATCACCAAACGAAATGTTACATAAAACGAAGCCATCTGGTGGCGAAACGGAGTTCGCCGGGTTTGCTAGTCGATTTATAAAAGTGACTAATGACCAGATTTTTGCAATGAGATAAATAATGGAAAAATGTTTCGAATATGATATGTCGTGTTCTTTATTGGGGAATTTATCAAAAAATATGAAATGTTTGCTACAATGGAGGTATTAGAAAGGATTTTACCGTTAAATGGTTGGGTGAAGAATACCGACCAACCTCATTAAATCGAACCTATTTTCTAGAAAGAAATCGTTAAAAGATCCTCTTAGTAACCAGTAGTAATATAAGGTTCTAAGACTTGTTATTAGAAGAGTTCGTGGGTGTGTAAAAGAGCGTATTTTGTAAGCTATATAACCACGAGGTAAACGAATTTCTGCAGGAAAAAACCTAGTAAGCAATGTTATCCTGCTCTGGACATATTGTTACAATGTCCTACTGCTGTCCATAGAGGTGAGAGTAAAATAGAAAGTGACACAATAAAACTTGTAGAAAACGCCAGGGTTGAACAAGGTAAAAATTTAAAAAAAAGGAAGCTAATACCTTAATCCTCTCAATATTTGGGTTTAAAAAAATTTTAAAATTCTAAAGACATTATTTTATATAAAGAGTATATTCAACTTTCGGGTCCAAATTGGATAAAATTCTAGTTGACACCAAATTGAACATTTTGATACAAGGAACCTAGGATCGGAAACGCATAGTTTATATTTTGTTTCAAAAATCGTACATTTTGAAGCAAGGAATTAAATTGCCGAAAATTATTATAACGACAACTGGAGGCGCTAGCTAGCATGTCCAGTTATCACGGTAACATTCGTTTTTTTACAATTTGTCTGGACTACTACTATGCGTTCCTTTTATCAAAATGTTCAGTTTGGTGTCAACTGTCGCATATCCAATTTTGACCCGAGAGTTTGGAAGACACTCTGTATTCAAATCGTTCTTTGATAACGGTGTTCATCTTTAAGCTGCTACTGGATATAGCTATTTGTATCCAGTTCATAGTTTTTGAGGTCGGAGTTTGTTTCATTTTGTTTCCCGACGGCGCGCTAAGGTAAAGTTCGTGGTCAACTTTTCATTGGTATCATGGGTACTTTTTTAAAAGTATGGTTAAGTTTTCTAGGTCTCTATCTTTCAAATAAGTCCAAAATCACAATCAAATGTTCAAATTTCTTTTAAAGCTTTTTCGCTACTTTCTTTAGGATTAATCGGTTTCATTACCAAAGAATTATGACCAGTAAATTTTAATGATTTAGAAAATAATTTAAAAACGAATAGCATATTTGTTTCTTGGCGCGGATAAAATGTGCAAGAATATTCTTCATATTTACTAATTTAAATGAAAAACATACTTGGTGATGATATCGACCTACTTCTTTTAAACGCCAACTCCCAGTCACAAGTTTTCGACGTCAATGGCATCCTAGCAATTGTAGGATTTACAAAGATCAACACGCTCGCATAACGTAACAAAACTTCCAGATCACAATCTTTCAGCTTTTATCACACCATGTCGCATCCATGCCCCTACAACAATGCTATCTATAAAAAAAACCTCAAAGTGACGGCAATCATCAAATCAAATTCAATCGTTCGAATAAATGCATGTACTTATCTTTATAGAAAATAGTTCATAAACGCAATACATACAAATAATACCGAAATCAACTATGTGCCCAAAGTAAAAAAAACATAGAAAAACACCAGTCAATGGGTTAACTGAAACTAGAGTAAATAGCAGACAAGAAGACAAGTATATTCCTGATTTAAACAAAATTTGGATAGCGAAAAACTTCTTTAACAAGAATTTATACTCATATGGACTTAATTGCAAACGTGTAAACCACGTATACTGTGCCGTCAACAGGTACCAATAACAAAACTTACTTCTCTATTCTTCTCTCATTTCTTACTATCTTTGTAGTCATTACTACGAGTAATCAAATTTCAAAACCGAAATAGATTAATTGATTTTTTTGGTACTGGTACTAATTTATTTTTTGATAAATTTTGATTTTCCCAATAGTGTGAGCCTTCTATAAGGAAGTTTTGGTAAGTTGCATTAAAACACCATAAGTATTCTTGGTATCGCTAACGTTTCAAACAAAATCACATAGTGTTTTGTAATTGATTTTTAATTAAGGCACAATACAGCGGTCAAAGCAAGAATATTGAGATGTTTCAATGCCTCCTACCAAAAAGCTTTTAGAAACTCACCTGTTACGGTGCTACAAAGTACACCAAAATGACGTGAGGTAGCGTGGAACTCTTTATTAAAACGTGACAAAAATATAATTCCTCAAAAGCAATTGTTCGAAAAATACGTTTTGAATAGAAATGCAGTTTTCAATGATAACTTATACAGGGTTAATCACCACTAACGGAACGGAAGATTATAACAAAAAATTAATTTAAAAAAAATTGTAAATTGCAAAAATCTAAACATATGACACCCTTATACCATTCGAAAGGGGACTTTTTGTTAACATTATAAATTAATAAAATATAGAATGTTCCATATAAAATAAAGCTCATATTACCTATTGAATGGTCTAATAATTAACCTGTACATTCTGAATACTATGTAAAGAGATTTTCATATTCATAAAAGTGGGATTAGCGCAACAACTACTGCACTTGGGCAAGGAAACCCTAGTAGCATATGAAAGAAAATTATTTCCTTTATGAGACGAGCCAACAAAATTCAGGATGATACGCAAGATAATCTACCGCATTGATAATGGCACTTAAATTTATGAACACCCTGTGAAATATTCCGAAATGTTAATTTCATTGGTTGATGAAGTGATGAGTTTTTAGTCAAAAACCACTGAATTTTTTATTCGATTTTATCTTACGTCGGAGAACAATTTTTTTTTAAAAGATTTCACAATAAAAATCAAAATATCTGAGGAACCGTAATAGCTAGGTATAGAAATCTTTGAAGAAACTGACCCTTATTTTTCCGTAGAATTTGATGCGCTATTTTGAACCACCCTGTATATTTGAAAATAATTTCAGTTTATAGCTCTTATTAACCTATATGATATTCCGTTCGAATGAATTCAAAATAAAGAAAGACGTGGGCTTGAAACTCCGTGCTGTTAGTGGTGGGACACCCTGTATAGCTTTAACAAAGACAATCCATTTTTAATTAAATACCAGCGAAATATTACATAAATAAATAAAAACATATTAGGATACTATTGTCTAACCATACCATGATTTCCATAGAAATTTCACTTTAAATGTAACAAAACTGCTAAATCAAAAATTTTATTTGGACTTTTGTTTTAAAATTACCGCAACTTTTCGAAATTTAAGTTGAGTGTTTTATCGATTTGCATATTATTTTAATTTCAAATAACCAAATTCCACTTCACCCACAGTAACGCTGACACTGATCATATATTGGAGCAAAAGTGGAGTAATAATCTAGAGAACAGAAAACATATAATTAGGTAGAAATATTAATTAATTTTAGTAAATTGTAAAAATTATGGAGTTTATTGGTGGCATACGTCGCTTGTAATTTGAATTACATAGTTTTTTTCTGATTTTTGCTTAAAACTTTCTGGCGTTAATTTTCATTCAGGTTTTAGCACTTCCTGTAAGTTATTTTTCACTTTCATACTGATTCATAATGATTTATGTTTACGTAGACAAAGAATTTTTAGCAAACATGTTTTTGATCAAAAAAGTTTTCGTTGGAGATTCGCTTTCATAAATTATTTGTTTGTTCTCTATATGATCTTTCGGTTATTACAATTATTACAAAAACGACCGTTTTATTAAATTAATATCAATTTATCTCTCTAAAGTCTTACCCCTTAATAGAGCGCCGGAAATGACGTGACGTCACGACAACAATTGAGCGAAGACGGTGGCGAATTACCCAATTGCAAGATAATAACTGAAACGTCTAGTAAAACATATCATAAGTCCATTACCCACAAAATTCGTACAAATAATACACTTTATAACGTCAAACACGAACTTTTTTACATGACAAGTTACTTCATTCGAAAACGAAATTGTTTGGCGGGATTAAAACTTTCAATTTCAATTTAAACCGATGATTGTTTGTTGGTTGCAATATGCACTTTAAGTGGTAATCACCCACTCTACGGTATCTCTTTATTAAATTTACCTCTTACTCGTATAGCGCCGACGATAAGACTGCTAAATTCCCACTAAAGATTACTAAAAGTAAACTTGTTTGCGTGCTGATGATTATTACCCTTCCACCTACAACCTACACCACTGTTCTCCATGATAAAATCATTGAAAGTTGGGAGCATTTAAATCACTCATCAATCGAAGAAAAAATTCAAATTGGAAACTATTAAATTTTTGTTATGCAATCGGTTCTAACATTTTGTAATTGATGCTAATGAAATTAACGTTAGCTTCAAGGACCAACTACTAATGAACAGACGATTAAATGAACACAGAATCTATTTTTCATTTATGCGTGAGAAGTAGGCTTACTTATCTAAAGTATATAATTAAAAGTTTAAAATTTATATGGTTCCAGTTTTAAGTAAATGTATAGCCAACAATAATGCATTCACGTATTGGTGGTTGCGTGTCGCACTAGCCTTTATTCATATGCTATCGGGCAATATTTTTTTCTAGTAGTTTTATATACAACTATTTATAATAACATGCAAATTTAAACTAGGTAAATCACGCAACATTTTATTTTTAAAATAATCTATTGCTTGATTTAACTGTAACGTCCCCATTGTAAATAAAGTAATGTAGCAATGAAACATATACGTCGTATAAAATTATAAAACTTCTCAATAGCCACATAGAATGATGAATAAGATGCAGATATTCTTCTTTAATCTTAGTTCTGTTTATTTCCTTAGTTCAAGCGTGTATTATTATTGTGAAGGTTGTTTGTTTCTCTTTGAAAGCTGTGTGTAATTTTCCTCATTCTCCGTGTTTTGATTTCTGATGTTCTGATCAGACATCATTGAATAATCAATGTCAGACATTTAGTTTTATTCGTATTTGCTCTCGACTCTATTACATAGGTACGTCAGTACTAGTCGAATGTATGTGTAATATTATTGTCTTTTACTGTCACGTACACATGTATTTGTTGTTTCCTATAATATCTTTAAAACTTTATTTATTTGGGTCTTTAATTCCTGTACTGGATTATGCTTGCTTGGAATATCTACCCCTAGATACTTGTTGCTGGATAACGGTGACATTGATCGCAATTTTGCATCTCACAGAATCTTTGGAAAAGTAATTCGGTTTTCTGATATGTATAATATTTGGTAAAAACGATGTACTTGGTTCTTGTAAATCTTCTATTTCTGTGACGAATGTCGTATCGTAAGCATAGCATACCATTTTGATAATTTTGTTGGATTGTAAACCACTCTACCATATTATATTGTTGCGATACAACTTTATATATTTTATTACGGGCGAAAGGTTGCTTGCGTCATCTACTATTAAAGCTTACTTAGGAATGTTAATAAACTTAAGCTATTTGGATGTTGCTTAAATATATGTGTCGCCACAGATACTGCTTAGCCAGTGATGAAAAATTCATTGTGACTGGAACGCTTGCAGGGTTGCAATAGGTGTTCATGGGTGACTACGTGTTTGATTATTGAATAATCCATCCGTTGAAAAATAATACGGTCGCTCATCTCGACTTAATGTTTTCGATAACGTAGGGTCATACACAAAATGAATTGAGGATGATGCGTTAATTGATACGTTGTTACGAATGGTGTGGTATTGTTGATTGTACGTTATTGCTGTGATGCTGGCGTTACTTCAGAGGCAAATTGTGCGGATGCGTGTACTGGACATGATAAGCTTCGTGAGGTAGGACTGACTTGTGCTTTCTACCTGTATTTGCAGGTAGTACCTCAAAGTCTTGACGAGTAGGCAAACATATGGTTTCAATACTTTTGACCATCGAACACCCTTGGTTTCATGACGTGTATACAGGTTTGATCGTTACGGGCTATGTCATGACGAGATGCAGGGTACTTCTTGATCTGTTGGTCCTCTGACGTAGCGATGCATTCGCTAGGTACGGGCGAGTTTTATCGAGGCTGTAGCAATAGCGGCGTTACATCTTCGCCATGGTCGCTTGTTTGTTGGACGATAGACTTGATGAAACGACTTTGGTGTGTTGTTCATCGCCTAAGACGATGAAGTACTACACGGTAGAGTAGTTGGCAAAGTAAGAGGGCGGAATGCGAGCTCCACCAAATGTTTGGAAGCGGCTAATATCTGTGAAGCAAGAAAAATTGTGAGTCTATACTTCCTTTTTGGTTGCCCTAATGTGGTTTCTACAACGTCGACTGCATCTACTTTTCCACCATGTCAAACATTCAGAATCATCATTTTAGAATGAATCTTCCCATTATGTCAAACATCAAAGGTCACCACTTTAGTAGCACTTATTAGTGGCGATTTTGAAGATGGATAGATGTCGGATAATAAACGATTTTATTTGTTACGTGTAATGACATACTGACTTTGAGTGTAAACCAATGTTAATGTGGAAGAAATTCATCGTGTCATCTTTCGCAAGATTGTTTGCGAGACTATTACAGCTTATTAGTAATGTTAATAAACTTAAGCTATACATTTATGATTTAATTGTAGCTCTCCTTTTTGTGCCTAGTCTTCTTCCGTGTTGTACAGGTCACTGAAATAATCGTAAAAATTCCTTTTATGAGATACGTTTTGTCTGTACAAATTCATTAATAGATTTCTTTCTATTTTTCAGAATTTTCTACACCCCTTTGTGCCCAATATAAATCCTGGTACATATCACTTTTGGGAGTATTTTTCGATTTTGGAGTTTACTTCGTTCCGTACTTTGATATACACAAAAACGTGAGGTAAGGCGATGGTCTCTAGACTACGTCAACTTGGCGATGGTCTAGTAGGCGAGAGTCTACTAGTTAAGCAATAAGCCAACTAGTCGCTGGTCAACTCGGCGATAAGTCAACTAAGTGATGGTCAAGTAGGCGATAAGTCTACTAGGTTATTTGATTAAAAAGTAAAATATAATCACAATCACATGAAAACAACATAAATCGATTAAAACAAACTTACGTGAAAAAAAAGTTTGTTTTTGAAATGGTTATTATGAATGCAATTTTTAAAGGTAAGATTGTGATAACTGTAACCTACCAACCAACACCGTTCACTATTATTATGAGTGTAATTTTTTATTACAATGGGAACAGTTAATAAAAATCGAAACCATTTACAGTCATTGAGTATGCCACGTAGTGGTTGATCAGTTGATCGACGTTTGGATAATATGAATTACGGTGTAATTGTTACCGGGACAAGGAGACGTACCCAACGTAACCTGATTTAGCGGTGGGCCTGCAGTTCTGTATAATAAAAAGTACAGAATATTTACCTAAACATTTTTTATCTTGTAGGCAAAACGCTTAGTTGACCATTGCCTAGTGGATCATCGCCTAGTAGCCTTATCGTCTAGTTGACTATCGCCTAAGACTCGTCGTCTAGTTGACCGTCGCGTCGCCTTATCTATCGTTCATTAGACCATCGCCTACTTGCGCATAGTAGACCATTGCTTAGTTGACCGTGGCTGTAAGGTAGGTAGTTTTTATCCTAGATACGTCTTTTTTTTTTTTTTCTGCTAATTATTTTATCTATGTAATAAAACCATGTTTTTTTATGGAAATTAATATTGACTTTCATGATTCCTACAGATTCTGTGGCTACTTCCCCCATCTTGTCAAGTTTTCCAAGTGCTTTCTACGTCTGTGTCTTATAAAATGTTTCTTTCTCAGCTGAACTTCTACCCTTCTTAAATATATTTCCCGTGTGCTTTTGTATTTCTAATGATTCTATCCATTTTATATTTTTTGAGGTATACGGGAGTATGTTATGTTTGTAAGCTTTCCTATTACTATCATACTCATTAATCATTAATAAATTATAGTTTGTACCTGTATTCGCCGATGGTGGCAATCTTCCGTCTAATATATTTGTCGATGTTATGGTTATATTTGCTTTATATAGATTGATGATTGATGTATTGATAAGTACTATTTTTATGCCAGAAGAATGTATTATTTCTTCTCAATTCATTTCTGTCACAAATATCAATCAGATGTCACCGTATTCATTTATCTGCCATCTCGATAATTCTGTGATTTGGGTCGATGTCATCGAACATCTTTTGATGATCTCTATAAAAATTGTCGATGCCTTCTTTTGGTTTAGTCAATGTTGAAGTTTACTTAGATAATTATATCGCTTACATACACAATGCCATTAATCCTGAGTGTTCTCTTACCTATTTTGCTTCCCCACAATAAAGCAGAAGTAATTTCCATAAAACGCTGTTCTTTTCCCTTTTTTTTGTTTTTTTTTGTTGATGTCTATTTAATTTCTCCGTCTTTTCCGTTGCATGCAGTAATGGTTTAGCGATCTATTATTCTCATACATTTCTCTGCTTTTCGAGGCTTGATCTTCGGTTTTGTTAACCAGATTTACATGTTGTCCTCGTCTTTTATTGTGGTTAGGGACCTGCAACAGCTCAATCCCAGCAACAATACAAATTGTGTTGCAAAAAATTGAAAAGCATAAATTGAACGAAAAGGGAAACATTGAGATTCCATGAGGAACAAATTTATCATTCTGATACAATTGAGTGCCTGAACTAAAACCGAATAAAGTGAAATAGATGACTGTAGAAAACATTACTTTGTATCACGGTTTTAACGTTCGTATTGAGACGATTAAATCTTTTGGAAGAATTTTTTGTGACACCAGGACAATAAATACAGCAACACATCTACAAATATTACAGATATGTACACATTTAGAACCTTAGTTCTTAGAAAAACGGCGGTAATAATGGTAAGTTAAATAAAATTTTGGCTAAACACAATCTGAGAATCAATAAAAAAAATAATTTCTAGTTCACAGGTTCACCGTGAGTTTTTGAAAGAGCGTATTATGTTCAATATTAATCATCGGATTGTACGATTCTTAGCTCAGGGTAAGAGTTTCAGAATCATCTTCGATGAAAATCTAATATGTTCTCAGTACATTAACTGTTTGCTTTAAAAGACTTATGGATGTCTAAAAACTTTATTTAGTAACCGTCATATTCGAAATTTCAGAATACGTAAAAAACTCTGTAAAACTCTGGAACTTTCTATTCTATATTATTGTGATTTAGTGTATTATCCTTGTCTAGATATGATTTGTAAAATAGAGTTCAGCGTTGGCTTCACTTATGGCTTGAGAAAGTTTGATCATGTCTCTACTAAAATTAAAGAATTAAAATGGTTGAAATTAAACAATATTGTTCAAATGTATTATTTAGTTTTTATCCATCAGCTGATTTTAACTTTCTATCTCAAAAATAAAGTAGTATTGCGACATAATATTCACGATCGTCGACAAATTAAAGCCTTGTTCTTTAGCTATTAAACTTGAGCACAGTGTAATAATAAATATATATTTTTGTCTGGTTTAGATAAACATTAACATCTTCTTACTAAATTTAAGTTAAGTATAAGAATAGCCTTAGGCTAAACTTCGCCTAATATTAGCGCATCAGCTCATTTATAATAATTGTAATTTTTATTTAAATAAAGACTTATGAATATTATTATTATTATTATTATTATTATTATTATGTTTTATTTTGTTCCAGACAAGTCACAATGGCTCAATGTGATTTTTGAAGATTTTGTCTACACTTGCTAGTTGAGCATTTGCGAAACGTTCGACTCTACAATCCATCTTCTATCGGTTTGCAGTTTAGTTCAGTATGTATATGTTGTATACCTGGAAAAATGTAAGATTCACATTTTTAGATTAGAGCTTCATTATTTACAGTCACGTGCAGGAAGTATATCTATTTCGTTCCCCCCGAGAGTGTGTGATGTAGACAGAATAATGAATAACGTTTTTAAGGAAACAGGTGGTTTTTAACGCAAAAGTGGTTACGCCAGCAGTTATAGTATGAGTATACTCATTACACAAGTGACACATAATCACACCGTTGTGCGAAAAGGAGGTTTTTTATGTGTGTCAGTGCCTACCAGACATTAAGGAGTATAATAATAACAACAACGCCAACAGATTATCAATAATTTAAAAATTGTATAGAGCCGTCAATTTTAAAGCACGAATAAATCGAATAAAACTTTAAGGGTAAAATATGACATTTATTTTATTTTATAATTGATTAATATATGACAAATTTGAACAATTTTTAACCACAACAACTATTTTCAGTTCTTATATGAACTGTTGTTGTTCAGTTGATATAAGTTTGAGAAGATAAAGAGAATGATGCGAAATACAATGAAATGAAGGCAATTGATTGATGGGTGTTTAGAATTTGGCCTAGGACTTCTTCTTGGTGGAGGTGAAAAACAAAAACAACTCAAATCGTTGAAATTGCCGACGTTCGCTCTCTAGGTGAGGACGTTATCAAGGCTGTAGATTTATTTAAAAAACAAGTTTAGTATTATATAGACAATGATTGACGAACGGTTCACAGACCAAATTCTAAATAGATGTACCTAATGTTTGAAGCAAACCCCACCTTGATTGGAAGGATTCAACTCAGTGAACAAGGAAGTAGATAAAACAAAAAAAAGGAGACAAAATTTGTCAATTTTAATTAGATACGGGGCCTCCATTCAATTTGTGGTAATAAATTAACAATGTATTAAAATAAATATTTGATCTTACGAATTTAATAAATTTTCATAACACAACACACTAATGCATTCATTTTAAAAGTGTAATTACAGCGGAAAGCTTTGTGCGAGTTTTCAAACCTCCATTCCGAATAATAAACCTTGACAATTAATTTTCAGGTGAAAGTGATTTTCAAGATGAATTGCTTCACAACAAAATTCATTAATAAAAATTTGTAATAAATCTAAACTTGGACAACAACAACGTATAAAATGGTATGCAAACATTAGTGCGTGTTGGGTTGCTTACATCTATTATTATTAATCGTCGCATGTGAGCGCGATAAATTTGATGCCATTAAAATTAATGGCGCAAACCAACAGATTTGTTTATTTACTTTCGTTTGGTTTGTTTGTATTTGGATTGTGTATAATTTCATTCGGTTTTAAAATTTAATTTATTGTGTAAATACGTTTTTATTCCAGTTCTAGTTTCAGTAGATTGGAAAATATATTTAATTGCCAGTTTGTTTGCTTAGTACTAAAAGGTATTCCTTAGGGGCCGAATATATATCTAGATTAATAAGTTGCCCTCTTTCTTGCCCTATTTGGTTCGTAAAGCTATCGGCGTTCTGTAAAACTAATTCTATGATCACTCTACTCGTTTTATCTACACTACAATCGAATAAATAACTAGTTTCTATCTTAATAATTAAAACTTATAGTACATAAACTTCAACAGTAAAAGTAAAAACCGAAAAAAAATTTTGTAGTGATAATTTTATAGGTACGCAAAAAGAACTACGAATACTTACACATTTTTTTATTCTAGTAGTACATAAAAATATTTACTATATTTTAATTATTGTGCATAATTCTAAAAATAATGTTTGGTTTGTTTTTTCTAAAATTAATGAAATGCATAAATGGAGTGCTTGAGTTCTACTATGATAACGGGTCCATAAAAGGATATCCGGTCTTCAAAGGTCCCCCTCTATTTACGCTAAATCACGTGACCACGAACTCGCGGTCGACGCTTTCTTCTTCTTCATTTTGCTGTTAACTACGAAGGCAAATGAAGTTATGTCGATGAACGGTATTAGTGTGCGATGTTTTAAGTGACTTAAGTGACATTTAAAGTAACATGTGAAGTGGTGCGGTACCATTTATTTTTGGATATATATTTTTTCTCTAGTCTCAAAAGGTATGTTATTCAATTTAAATTTTTTCTTCTAATATAAATTGGGTTTCTTTCTTGATCCATCGTTAAAATTACCATCGACCAATTAGACAGGCATTTGCAATCGAAATTCTACAAGTTTGCGTGAGTTTCGGAATCGCATTTCAACATTCTTTATTTTTTTTAAAACGTTATTGGTAACGCTTAACACAAAAACGGTGGAATTTAATTTTGTTTCAAAGACCTTTTTTACTCGAAGGTATGCATAATATAAAGTCGTCTATTAAAGAATGGTAAGTAAAAGTTGCGTCGATCGTTGATTCCTTCTTTATTAGGTTTGGTCTATATTATTAACGATAATAGTTCTTACAATTCTATATCGGGTATAGTTTAATTCACTGAAAACTAGGTTGTATGATTTATTGTATAATAGTTCATAAAACGTTTTAATCATCAAATCAAGTTTTTGTTCAATTGCACCACATCTCTAAAAGTAGCGTAATCAATAGTTATATCTAAATACCTACGAGTCTTTCTAATGCCCGCTTAATTATAAATACCTACTTTTAAACATACAGAAAACTTTCTGTGCGATAGTAGAGAAAAAGTGTGAAAGTTTGAATAAAGAAAAAAAAGTTCGTTGCTACTTCTATTATTTTAGTCTACTCATTTAATGAAGAACTGAGGTGTGGAGTTATTTAAATATCGTGTAATTTTGTTGCAATAATGTATTGTTTTATTACGTTACTTTCCTATTATTTTTCAATTATTTTACATTTAGTGCTTTATGTAGGTATCGGTTTATTACATGGTATAGATACCTATACTATTACCTGTAATTTTGTTCTGTACGCCCTCCAAATTTTTATGAAATTTAATTATAGATAGATTTCTTAGTTTTATTATGAAAGTAAAGGAGTTTTAAAATTTAAATATGTTAATTTTGGGTCTTGATTATTCTATATTAAGTATTCGACATTGTGTTTACTTTAGAATTAGGTATTACAGACGAACAATTCTTAGATCTAATATATTTCTATAAAAGCATTAATACGTTCGATGAAAGTAATTATGATAAATTCTCTTTCGATTGATTTTAATTTCGGTAATCGCCTTTACTCTTGAGAAATTTACATAGCAAAATTGAAATTTTATTAAAGAATTTATTTAATTCTATAAAGAATTTCAACTATAGAAAACTAAGAAATCGACATTTAATTGAACATGTGCACATAGACATCTGAATTCCTTAAGTTTATTTACTCTTTTCAATATTAAAATCGAAGACTAAGTTATTAATAGATTTCTAATTTTTTAAATGTAAAATCATTTTGGAATAAATCTGACTTGCGTTTTTCTATTTTTCTGCATTTGATATACATAACTTAACTGCGGAGCTTAAATGAAAGTTTAACTTTTAGCTATTAATTTAACAGGCAAAGAGTGGCACCTGGTGTAATTTAATCATTTCCTTAAAAATAAATGTTCATCATCTCCGAAAATTTAATATTTGCCAAAGTTTTTCAGAATTCTGTTTAGCAGTGAAATGCATTTCATCGGACGCAAACTTTAATGAAGAACTACAGATTTTGAAATGTTTATATTTTTTATTACACTCTCAAATCGTTGGTCATTTATTTGTGTTTGTTTGTAAAACTTAAAACCTAACAAAACGTACATTTACCATTTAAGTTGTTGGTTCTAAAAATTCTTGTTCTTTTCTATCTAAATTATTTTGAGAGTATAATAAGAGTGTTATTGAAAAAAAATTCAGAAGACACACCTACCTTTAATTTAACCCAGTTCTTTTTATTATTTGAGCAACTAACGTATACGAGCCCCGTCCTATCTTAATTGGCCCACCAATATTTATCTTTATAAATAACATCATGCTAATTTACGATGAATTTAATTTAATTAGACACACATTGCAATATTAAACTTTAAATTACATATATAAGTGGTCAAAATCAAAGAAAACATACAAAATCCAAAAATCTTTACCATTGTGTGACGTCACCTTTATTTTTAATTACAGCTTGAATTTTTTTGGGTGAATGTACTTACTAAGTTTTGACACTCATCTGGAGTGAAAGTATTTTGAAGTTTGTGTTTTAATATGACTACGTTTCTAGCTGGCTGTATTCGTAATCTTTTTTTCATTATGTGCCAAAGGATTTCTATTGGTGACAAGTCGGGACTACTTGCTACCCACTCCAAAAGTGAAATATTATGATCAGAAAGCAATTTTAAAGATTTTTTTAATGTATGGCAAGCAGCTTCATCTTGTTGGAACACAAAATTATGATTATTTTGCAATGCATCTACCATTGTTGGAAGCAACGATTTTCTTAAAATCTCTAAATATTTATCGGTGTTTACAATTCCATCAATGAAGTGAAGTTTTCCAACACCTTTAGCAGACATTAAAACCCACACCATGACCGAAGCAGGAAATTTTAATTTCTTTTTCAAACAATCTGAATTGAACGTTTCATTTTTTGACGAATATCTCTACTTGCATTATCCCCAACACAAACTTCAAAACGGGACTTATCACTCCAATGAACACGATTCCATTCATCACTAGTCCAATTAATGTGACATTTAACCTATTTTAGTCGTTTTTTCTTTTGTATTAATGTTAGAGTGGCTTTTCTTACGCCTAATTACAGAAAAATTGTTTTTGGATTAGTTGGAATAAAATTACCTTGTAAGTTTTAAAACCTAACTTAAGGACTTCTCTGTGATAGTGAATACTTCGCCCTACAGCATTGCTCTAGAGAGCAGATAATTCACCGTATTTCGGACGCCTGTCTTTTCCTAATAATCCTCTTTAAAGCCCGTCTATCAGCATCTGATATTTTGGATTTCGGCACATACCCGAGGTTTTGTAGCAATTGTACCGGATGTTTTATAACCTCGAACAATATTTCTAACAGTAAACTATATTCCAATTTTCCTTTTTTAAATAAATTGATAACAATTGTGCGGACTTTTTCATCAACAACCTTTCCACGAGTCATTTTTACTAATTGTAAACAAAACAAAGTCTATTTAGCAAACGCGTAGCCACTTAATTATTTCACATATTTAAAGGTTTTTAGGGAAATTTTTATGTTAAAATTAAATTTAACTTTTATAAATCTTAAATGTAATAATGTTTTAAGTTTTTCGGTTGATATTTTTTTCAATGGGCCAATTGAGATTGGACGGGGCTCGTACACACTAATCCCCGGTTGCAACTTGTCGTA
The DNA here is from genome assembly GCA_030710515.1 of Abscondita cerata. NCBI lineage: Eukaryota > Metazoa > Arthropoda > Insecta > Coleoptera > Lampyridae > Abscondita > Abscondita cerata. The sequence goes on along the minus strand of JALBCR010000380.1, from coordinate 379,568 downwards.
AAAACAGTCGATCGAATAATCAATAATCCTCCAAATTTTAAAACAAAGGTTGCACAAAAAAAAATAACATATCGTTTTTTTATGAAGTGAAGTTAGTAATTCTACAAAAACAGAATGAAATCGTAAACTTGATATGAATTGTTACATACAGTCCTCAAGTATTTTATGAATAATAGATTTTTGTTAATCGATGCAACATTTTTATCTTCTTCCTTTTCATATTCATCGAATGAAGAACTGGATCGTATCATAGAAGTTCTTTTTGCTTATTGGTCACTGCATTAATAATTACTACTTGTATAAAATTCTGATTTACCATTGCAAATTATATGATAAGTAATAAACAAGTATGCTTACAAACATTACATCCTAACCTGTTCTAAATCTACAGGACACTATTCTCGACATCAAGAAATTAATCAATTTTGGTTTGTTCTTTTTGCGCAGCAAACATTACTGGTGTCTCTAGATATGATGGGAAAAGAGTAGATGAAATGACCATCACCCTCTACACAATGTCCAATTTGGGATATATGTTAGGAAATAGCAACAGATTTTAGATCAAAACCTTCTATTTTACTATTCTTAGTAGAAACCTTTGATCCTTGATGGTTGAGGCTTTAGATTTTGTTAACTCTAATTTATTTTATTTTTATTAACCTACTATTGTCGTGACTGGCGCTTGGACCGATCCATTATATGTCGTCATGCAATGGCTGTCCTGTTATATTTTTTGTTCTTATTTACCTTCTATAATGTTTACACACTTTACACATCAACATTATTTCATATAAATATTGAGGTGGGTAAGGGTTAGCTTTGCCAAGACGAATCAATCCACTATTGCACACGGTTTCATCAATACACTATATAGGTTTATATTCATAAAACTTGCTTCACAATATAATAATGAAAATGTACCATACGAATAAATAAATAAATTATATTCAAATGAATTAATTTAAGCTGTGATATCAACGACAGTCACGAAGCAACTAAACAATTCGGGTTCAAACAACGGTAGAGCTGTCTACATTTTTTTTTGTACATTTTATTCATTTGCATAGCGTATCTTCCCAATTTTTTCTATCAACGGTAAAAGAATATATGTTATCTCAAATAGTTATCAACTGAAGTTTCGGAAATATAATAGTTCATACATAGCGTTGTTGTGACAAATACAAAAACTTAAATTGCATATAAAAAACGTAGCGTTATATGATCGACTGCTTGGTGAAATTAAATCGTTACCTACGGAAATTATTACCAATTATTATTGTGAAAATAGTAAAAATAGATGTCGCAACATTTATTATTCAAAAATAGTAAAAAAAATCAACAAAAAAAGTCTTGCCAATTTTTGTCAACATTTGGTGTTGGTTTATTATACTAGTCTGCACTTTGCTTACGAATACTTTTTACCCCAGATCTTATAAATAAGATGGTTTCCAAGCCAAAAATTTTAACATTTCTTTTTTTAATTTTTTCGACGTGATAATGAAACAAAAAAAGTTTTTGACCGATGGCCGGCGGCAAACAAAATATCCGGAAAACCGCCAGACATATCGGTCTTATTTATAATAGTGCAGATCTGATTAGACTTTGGGCATCATCTATCAAGCAATTTTAGATATTTTCAAAATTATTACTTTACACATTTTTTTTTAAATAAAAGTTTATCATTTAATTGTACACAACTTTTTTAAATTATTTTTGGCTCAATGTAATTACTGAGATAGACTGTCACCTGACACTAATTGTTTTGACAATATCTCCACTAATATTAATGATACAAAAAAAGGTACGATTTTGTGGTGCACTTTTTCAACTTTCTTAATTACAACGAATTTTTTTTTGCCTTTTCTATAAAAATTATTAAGTTGTGACATTTTTCGAGTAATATGTTTTATGTCGCCGCACACTTTCGATACTCTTTTACACGTGTGTTGGTATCAGAACGATGTCGAGTTCTGCGCAAAACAGTTATTTTATTTTGTTTTGTTAAACCGCTTAAACTTCCTCTAAAATTTTGTAGTATTTAACATTGAATTGGCTCGTTTAAAATTTCATCTGGTTTGCACCAAAAATAATACTAGCTTTCATTACAATTTTTTGTACTCTTTTCATGCAGGCTATCGGTCTCTCTCTCTTAGTTGTTAGCTTCATGTTTGAAGCGTCGTGATCTTATGTTTGTTTCATGTTGTGTTTTTAGCAATTTCCCTCCATTCCTCTCTATCTACCGTACTTCTAATGTTGTCTTGGAAGGATTTTCCTGTAAACTGCTTCATCTGGTCAAGCCATCGTTTTGGAGAACGTCTTCTAGGCCGCTACTTTTCCTTGGGCTATAAGTTTTTCGAGGTTATCATCTTTCCTCCTGCTGACATGTCCAAAATACTTTAGAATCAGTTGTTTGATTTGAGTTGACAATCTGGCTTGGATGTTAAGTTCTTCGAGTATGGATGCGTTGGTTTGCGGGCTGTCCAGGGAATCCACAGTAGTCTTCTCCAAACCTACATCTCAAACGCATCCAACTTGGAGATGTATGTGGCTTTTAAGGTCCAGGATATAACACAATTGGAAAAACGAGGGTGAAGATCTTTCCAAATATTGTTAAGTTTGGTCTTCTAATGATTTATGAAATCTCACCAACGAACACTTGAGGATTAGGGAAAGGGGGCAAGTTGGCATAGTATCTATAATGTTTCCATAAATGCTATATTATTCAGACCAAGGTAATAGTTTTTATTCGTATAGAGATGGTCCTAATAGTGTAGTTTATAGTTAACTATTTACAAACATTTGTTTTACAAAAAAACCTCACAATATTCGTCGTGCCTATCCTCACTCACATACAAATAAATAAATCCGTATTTTAACATTAAAAAATAAACTAATTAAGGAAAGAGTAAAATATTTTGAAATACAGAAACACAACATAATTCAGTTAGTGTTTGGTAACATAATAATTAGAAAATAAAACGTTTTTGGCAGCATATAAAATAAATAACGATTAATAGATATTCGTAAACTAGGTAAATTTACACACAAAACTAGGTAATCCTTCACACTGAGAATGAGACCATAGACTACATGACTTGCATCTTAACTAACCTTCGCGATTTTTAGATCGGCTGAAATATAAACAGGCACAATCATCTTCATCATTCTTACTGTCATCAATCAATCAATCGTCGAGCAGCTTTTTTTTCGACTACCGCTCTATTAAATTTTTTTTCTTAGCTTTTTCTCAACTTCTTTGTCACAAAGGTTTTTTACGAATGACTCTCTGTCTGTAGTCTTGATACGTGTTCTTTGTTTTACGTATGGTTTTTTTCTACAATTACTATGAGATTTTGGTGAATCTACTAATGCCTGCTTATCAATTGAATATCTAAGAGTTTTAATAAAATTGGAGGTTGAAGAATTTGCAATATTAATTTCTAGCCGGTTTTCATCATCATGCGCCTTGTTCGATACGTTTTTATCGTTTTCAGGTAGAGGATATATGGGAAGAGAATGTGTTCTGGGATCATTTTTATCCATTCTGTTGTAATACTTGTGCAGTGGTTCAAAAAAAGTCACCTCTAACTGTTCAAGCCGCTGTGTACAATAAGCTGGTAATCAGAACAGCATAACCGGCTTTTACTTCGCTAACTACAGTGCTTCTAAGTTTTTGTGGCTTACTTGTCCATCTAGCATTACCTTTTTTTCTCTAACGTTGTTCTAACGAAGGACACCAATTGTTGCAGTCATTTAAAAAAAAACAGCTGTCTAGTCATGTAATCAAATCCTTTATAGAGTCTCAAGGTGCCTCTAGAGGTCCAGAACTTACTCAAACAACTACATTACTATTAATACCTTTCTTTGCGCTAGTTATTACAACTACTTGTCTTTTACCTTTCTTGGCAAATATTTTGACCGGTACTTCTGTAGAAATCGCTGACTCATCTATGTGGAATATCATCACACTATCTATTGAGTGTAGGCCTACTATCTTCTCCAATCTAGTGAAATATTCTCTATTTGAGCAATATTAAATACTTCCTCACATGCAAGCGATGCGGTTTTGGGAAGTTTTAGCGAAATTTTTCTCTGAATCGGAGCAGCTAGGATTTTCCAGAAAATTAATTATGGCTAAATAGATGGCACAATTTCATCTTCTCTGCAACTTTATATGCAAGGACACAAACGTCTTTGGTTATTAATCCAAAAAAGCGAGAATCAGTTAATCAGTTCCAGAATATTAGCCACTATGGTTCTTTCAGCGCCTTAGCTTAGTCCATTTTGATGACAGCCAAGAGTCATACATTTTTATGCATTACCAGATTTTGTTCTATGAAATTAATTGTATTAACTTTACTCTACTCTAACATACGGGAAAACACCAAAAAACTTTACTCGGACACGTGTTTCAATAAGCTAAGCTTTGGTGCAGTTTTTGGTGTTTTCCCGTTTGTTAAATAGACGCTGCAGTTTAGTGTTTCATACCCTAGGTTTACTCTACTCTATTTGTAGTTTGTTCTTTAAAATGAAGTAAATCAACTAAATATTGAATGTAACATGTAAAAGTTACGTAGTACTTTTATTACAAATAGATACGCAGCTGATGACAGCACCATATACATTCTTGAACTTCACTGCACCTAATGTTATGACAGTTCTATATGTTTTGCTGTTCAATATAAAAAACAAGCATATTTTTGGAAAAGATTAAAAACATTTTAGCTCCCAGGTGTTTCTTCAATTAACTTCAGAATAATCTTAAGTAAATTCTCTCACTGATATACTATCACTTGAATCAGAAACATTTGAAAATATTTTCTAGAATAGAGTTTGGACAAATGTGGGTAGAAGGTGAAGAAAGAAGGTGGATAGAAAGTGCGGACAGAATAAAAAAATTAAATCTAAGAAACTAGAAAAGAAGGGGCGGATAATGAGAATAGGAGGGATTCGAATTGAAAGGGCATGGTATAAATAAATAAACGTTAAAAATGAAATAGTATTTTGGAATATAGCAGGGATAAAAAAATAAAGGGAAATCATTTTGGAATTACATAAGGAGTTTTAAAATGGTTGGATTGATGGAAACATGAATGGAAGAGAGAGAGTGGAAGGAATTGAAAGGAAGGATGTCGGAGGAGTTTTAATGGAATATACAATTCGCAGAAAGAACAAGTAAAAGAGGCAGGAGTAGGGAAAGAATAATAATAGGAGTAAAGAAGTGTTTGAAAAAAGGAACAAGATAAAAAAAGACTATGAATGGAGTAATGAAAATTCAGGTAAAAACGGAAAAAAAAAAATGGTTTGAAATAATAACGGTATACGATAAAGACTTTAATGCGAGAACTGGAGCTGAGGGTGGAATAATAATAAACCGAAAGGTTATAAAAAGAAGATGGATGCACAAAAAATGAAATGGACATGAAATAATATTGATAAACTTATGCGAAGAAAGAGGATTTACTATAATGAATGGAAATACAGGAGAAGGTGGAAAGGGGAAATACACTTTCATAGGAGTACAAGGAGAAACTGTTATAGACCATGTATTTAATAAATAATGAAAATAAGGAAGAGATATAGCAGTTGATGATATGAGAATAGGCAGAATCTGATTATCAACCGTTAGAGGTGATTATGATAGGCGAATGGGAAGAATAAAAAATAAGGAATGGGAAAAAAATTGGACAAATAAAAGTATAGAGAGATGAAGAGAAAGACAAGAAACATTTAAAATAATAGAAGAGGAAATAAACGGGATAATAAAGAAAATGGACGAATCTACAGAAAAGAAAGGGTATAAAAAAGTAATGAGAGTAACAGCAAAGAGTAAAAGATGATGGAATTGGAAATGTGAAAGAAATAAAAAAGAGACGAGGAAAGGGAGAAGATAATGGAAAAAATGGAAAATTATATTTAAAATAGTACTAGGAGATAAGATAAACATAATAATATAAATATAAAGAATGTAAAAAGATAAAAAATATATAAAAGAAAATTAGAAAAAAGACATAGAATATAAAGAATTAAAAACATATTTAGGAATCTATTAACAATTAAATTGACTATTTATAAATATGTATCTACGTTTTGTTTACTAAAAATAAATATTATGCATATTTTAAATAAGGCATAATTTTTCATAATTTTAATATAAATAATACTAACTGCCCAATTTTTATACACAAAAAAAGAAAACTATATTCGAACACCTGTTTCGAGCTATTCTCATCAGCCACTGACATTAATTTTTTGTGCAGTTTTCTTTTGCTGTTATAGTCTGCAGTTTCCCGGTTTCATTCCTTTGCAGAAGAAACGAACTTTTTTCTCTGATTTTTCAACACACATTTCTGTGGGCAGAAATTAAATAAAACCACATATTGTTTTATACAATTACTGGTTGAAGTTTAATAACCGAATGCAGACAAATGTTTTTAACAAATCTCTTGAATATCCACTAGATAGCATTTACAAAATTTTTCAATATAAACTTGTAGGCGATTATAACATATTATAACTGATATTTGAAGAGAGCAAAAAAAACAGAAATATGGTTTTAATAAATGTGGATCATTTAAACGTTATGGTATATAAATTTTTAACCTAGACCAACACATTTTTTCTTCAAAAATAACGATTTTGACATACAAATATTTTGTCTTCGATTTTTCAACACAAATTTGCGGGGGGAGATAGTAAATTAAACCAGAAGAAGAAGAAATAAAAAAAAGAAGGTGATACCAGACTAGCAGGCAGGTTTTAGGAAAGAGAGAGGGGCAATTGATAACATATACCGTGTGCCCCGAATAAAAAAAATTATTTTTTCTTTACCTTCAGCCAGACCGACTATCTCTTCCCTACTTTAGACCAGTTACTCCACATTTTTTTTTCGTAATTCGAAGTTTTCAAAACCGATAATTTTAAAACCATATTTATGTAAATGTCGATTTGATTCGATTTTTCGGTATAATTCGTCAAGAAAAATATCCATTTTCAAAAATAAGAATTTCCTTGAAGAATTTTCTTAAATATACAGGATTTTCAAACTTAAGTTTGTAACTAGTAGCATTTGTTTCTCTCATCACTATGGTGAAAACAGAATAAAATTGAACATCGCGTTCGCGAGTTATGTCAAATTGTTCCATTTTTTCAAATGGGACACCCTGTATACAATATTCTCAATCGATAGAAATTTGAATATTTAACAAAAAGTGTCTCATTATTTTTTATCCTAAAGTCAAAAATGACAGAGCTGAAGTCAAAAATGACAGAGCTATTGATGATTTTTCAAATTGGCTAAGTTGGCTGTGTTAGTTATAATTTTGCCTTACCATAAAGTAGAAAGTAGGAAGAATATCAGATATGTGGGTGGTCGAGTAGTAATGCCAAGAACCTAGTCAAATTTTCTAGTCGGAAAACCGTTGGCCGAGGCGGTTTGAATCTTGTTCAAAAAATTATTTCGTGATGGAGATAGATTAACACACCAAATTTACGGTGGCTTTATCCAGCAGAAGTGGTAAATAAAATGAAAAAAGAGGAATATCCATGAAGCAAAAGGATATGGTTTAATTTATTCTGTGAACATTAAAAGAAAAATTCAAATTAGATGCTCAAAAACGTCACCGTCTTGGTCCAAGCATTTTTGAGCCCGCCTGTAAACGTTTTTAGTTGCTGCAAACTGTTTACCAGTGAAACTTCAACTTGAAATTTTAATCCTGATGACATTTATACAACAAACGATTGCAGTTTATAAAATCACAGCCACTTATTTGAAAAATCATCAATAGCTCTGTCATTTTTGACTTTAGCTCTGTCATTTTTGACTTTAGGATAAAAAATAATAAGACACTTTTTATTCAGTATTCAATTTCCTATCGATTGAGAATATTGTATACAGAGTGTCCCATTTGAAAAAATTGAACAATTTGACATAACTCGCGAACGCCATGTTCGATTTTTATTCTGTTTTCACGATAGTGATGAGAGAAACAAATGCTACTAGTTTGCTTATTTAACCAACCCTGTAGCTCTAATAATAACAAAGTTAGCAATAGTTCCGACTTAACTTTGAAAACTCTGTATATTGTAATTAACGTTCATGTAAGATTATATATATATTTTTTTAGAGCGTACCTAATGGTTTAGATGCGGTTACCTATGAAGCTGTTAACTTGTTTTTAATTACGCGGTAATAAAATTTGATTAGGCAAATGTTTTCGTAAAAATATGATTTTTAATTGAAAGTGAACCATTATGAGTGGAATGTAATATATAAATTCAATTATCATTACCTTAGTAATTAACCTTTGAAACTCATTCTGCTTTATTAGTCGCAGTTATCTTTATTAAAATTGTCTTTAAATGTGCTCATAATTAGATAACAATCTTTTCTATGGGCTTTATAATGCATGAAGTACATCACATAAATTACAAAATCGTAAAGACGTATAGAACGATTCTCTAACGAAGGTGTTCGCAGAAGTAGCTTTAGAAAAATTATAGCAATCTATCATCGCATCTTTATAATTTAAGTGACTTGGATGGAATCAATTTTTTTTCTTCGTTCAAGGGATTCTAAAAACTTTACAGCTGTCGCAGAGATTTGTTACTTTCAAGTCACTTGTATAAAACGCCAATGATTAATTTAGAAAACAAGTATTATGAGTAGTTTGCTTAATAAAATAATTTATTTAAGTTTAAAAACGTAACATGGCGGTTACTCACAGGAACTGGAAAATTATTATTTGCAAGCTTAGTTATTCTTCTTGTTTTTAAAATTAAATTTATAATAAAAATACCTCGTATAAATAGCAAATGTAAATACAATTTGAACACTACATATTTGAGTATTGGTTATAGATTCTCTTTTTGCTCGTGTGGTAGTCATGCAAGTGTTTTTGGGTTTTTAAGGTCGTGACAATTACTCATTTGTTGTTAATATATTTAAAAATATTATCGTTGAAAAGTTTTGTAAACGGAGACGTGCGGTTAATATGACCGCAATTAAAGTTTAAACTTATAAGGAAAACGGTAGCAACTTAAAAGGGGCGTTTAAATTGTGTGTATTAACAGATGGTGTTAGCGATGAGAATTCGAAATCCGTCCTCATTTTTGTGGTAAATTGCAGAGGGAGCCACGCCACTTACAACACTTTTTTTTACATTTAAAATGTCCTAATTTTTTTGTGCCTTTCTGTATTAAATTTTTGTTTGAATTTTTTATACTCCAATTTGTTCTGCCCCAAAAAGGTATACTTAATAAATGTCGCGCCGAGCAACAGTTTCTAAGATAATTGATTCATGTTTTATCTTTAATTAAATAGACAAATTTGCCATTGCCTTCCTTCACACTTTATCCATACTTAGGCCTGGTCCAAATTAATAATTGAGCGTGTTTAAAGGCCAACGAGCAAACAACAATAATAAATTTAAAGACCAAAGGGTCAACAACAGAAATAATGTAAAAGCAAACTGTCCAAGAAGATAAAGAATAAAGAAAAAAAGATTATCGCTTAACTTAGATGGTTTTGGTTTCACAATAAATATTCAATATGGGCACCACCTTCGTTTATCCACAAATTAATCCAAGGCAAAAAATTGAAACGCACGCTTCTTAAAATGACTTCATCTCAAAAAAAAAAATTAAAAATCCAATTATCTCAGAAACTGTTGCTCGAAGCGACATTTATTAGAATAGAATAGATATTTATTTTGTTCTTTACAAAAACAAAAGAATTCGGTTACATATAATTACAATAACAAAATAAATTAGCTTTATAAAATAAGAATAACTTATTGACTTTCAATTTAACTTAATTATTTTTCTTTTCTGTTTCTCCATCCATTGTCTTCTCCATTATTTCCTCATCCATTCGATCCCTTCCCCATTATCCCCTAACAATATCCTTTTATCTCTTCCTTCCACTCTCAATTCATGGCATCCTTCTTTTCATGTGTTCCAAGTTCTCCCATTCATCTCCGCACAGTTTGCACAATCTATCCTCGTCCTTCCACCAATATTTATTTTCTTTCTTCATTTTCCACTCTAAATCTTGCAATCGTTATTTCTCTTTCAGTCCTTCCTTTCCTATTATATAACGTGGTATCCCTTCTGTAATAATCTCGCAATACTTTTCATTATATTTTCCTTCTTTATTCTCACTAACTCCGCTTCCATACGTCTTCTCTCCTCAATCTCTTTATCTCCTCTCTCGCATAACCTCCCCCTTTCATAGAATAATCTTCTTTCTTTCTATATTTGTTTTTTTTGAAATTCTATCTTCAATATCTTTCATCTTCTCCATCTTTTCCTCATACCTCATTGCTCTTCTTCCTGTTTCGGTTCTTATCTTTTCTATTTTGGTTTCCTCTTGTACTATGTACCCTGGTGTTTCCATTTCTAATTCCAATATCCACTTCCAGTACTTCTTTTGTAAACCTTCTAGTTCCACCCATCATCACTGGTTTGACTGTTCTCTCTTGAATAATCACCGTCTTTTTTCAAAATCTTTCCGAATATTCTCTCCCTATTGCCCACACTTGTCCGATTATCATATTTCCTTTTCTTTCCCATTCCCTTATTTGTTCACTATCCTTATTATCGTATTTTAGTACATATCCTAAATACTTATATTTGTCCACAATCTCTGTTTCTTCCTCTCCCCAACTTCTAACTTTTTTTCTTTTAAGTATTTCCTTAGAGTTTTTATTACCCCTTTCATATCTTCTTCACTTTTTGCTATCACAACTATGTCGTCCGCATACGCCAATACGCATACTTTTCTTCTTCCTACCGCTATTCTGTAACACCTTTTGTTTCAGCAGGATTTTCGGAGCGGTACGGTCTCGGGCGCCAGATTTTATTAAGGAGTTTACTCTCCTTCGGCCGGGTGCGATCAGGTAGCTCTAGTGGAGAGGGCTTCACTTAACTGAAAAAGGTGTTGTACTACGGAAATAGAAACACTACCAAGTTAACACAAATCAGTCTCTTTATTTCGGCAAGAGTTATAAAACGGTGATGCAGATTCAACAGCGGTCAACAAAGCAAAGCATTCTATGCAATTAGCAAACGGTTAAACAAAGCTAAGCAAGACTTACGCCCTAATACTTTTGTCACTAGGTAGCAACTACGGGTCGGCTAAGCATTGGGGGGCAGGTTCGGTTTGGCGGGTCGGTACGGACGGTGTATGCGGGTGGGGAATGACCTCGTTGACGTCCGAAACAGCGTCACGACAACGAGGACAGCGGTGGTGAGTGTACTTGAGGTGCGAAACAACGATACCACAAGCACGACACCGGAGGAAGCGAGAACAAGGAAAGAGGGGGGACAGATTTGGTCTGAAAAGCGGTATCTCTTCTAAAAGGATAGTTAAATTGCTTACCTCTTACTCGGTCGGTTTCGGCTGGTGGAGCTGGACATCAACTGTACTCAAATCGTATACGCGCATTCTCTTATAAGCCGTCTCCAAAAAGAGGGGGCCGTTGCGCGCATGGTCTATATTTTTGACCGGAGGGGCCTAATCGGTTTATCTATATTTCACGGTCACGCGTAAATACAATATTTCGGTTACAAAATTAACTTATTAAATTAATATAAATAATTTAACAATTTTGCAATTAAAACAAATAAATGCCATTATTTACAGCAAAGCAACCCCAAAATTAAATATACAACAACGGTCAATTCAGAACAAAATACAGCTTGACAGTATAAATTTAGAACTAATTAAAAAAAATTAAACAACGTAACGGTGAATTTACAAAATAAAATAATGAATCGTTACAATTTCCTCACTTGGTTTTCTCCAATTCCTCTTCTACATCCCCAACATATAAAGAAAATAAACACGGACTTAACGGACATCCTTGTTTCAGTCCTCTTCCTGTCTTAAACTTGTTCCCCATTCTCCCTTCCACTCTGCTTCTGCAACTCGTGTCCTCCTAAATTTCCTCCACCGCATCTATTACATTCTCGCTGATTCCTTTTTCTCTCATCCTCTTCCCACAACAAACCTCTTTCCACCTTGTCAAACGCAGCCCTCAAATCCAAAAAAATGGCGAACATTTTCTCTTTTTTCTTTTCCAACTGTTTATTAATCAGGTGCTTTAGTACGTATATACAATCGATAGTACGTCTTCCTTTTCTAAAGCCCAACTGCCAATCCGGAATTAATTTTTTTTCCTCTACTTCCCTTTCTAGCTTTTTTCTTAGAATCTCATATACACTTTGTATCCTACGTTTGTTAAACTTATCCTCTGTAGTTTTTAATTTCCTCCTTTGTAAATTGGACATATTATTATTTCCTCCATTGTTGAGGTAGTCCTTCTCCTTTCCATATCCTTTCATATATTTTTTCTCATTCTCTCCCTCATTATTTCTCCTGTAAACTTCCATTATTCTCCTGTGTTCCGTCCGAACCTCCCGCTTTACCCATTTTTAAATTTTCTATTGCTTCAGCTAATTCCACTTTTTCAATTCCCCCCTCTCTGCTTCTCCTCTTTCTTTTAATTTTTATTATGTTTTCATCCGGTTCTCGTAGCAAACTTTTACAATGTTCTTCTCATTTTTCCTCATTTATTTTGATTTTTATCCTTCTTTCTCTTTTTCGCTTTTTTTTAAAACTCCCAAACTTGTCCTTCGTTTTTTATTTCGATGATCTCTGTTTCCAATTCCTTTTGTATTCTTCCTTTCTGGTTTTACACATTTCTTTTGAACTCCATTCCACCATTAATTTTTTTCTCCCATTCTCCTTGTTACTTTCCTGAATCTTCTTATTTGAGTCGCTACTTCCGTTTTTTATGTTCATATATTTATCTATTTCATTCGTTGTTTCTTGTTCTTCCTCTACATTCTACACAGCGACATTTATTAAGCAGTATACCTTTTTGGGGCAGAAGATGTTGGAGTGTGAAAATATTTCAATAAAAGTTTCATACAGGAAGGCACAAAAAAATTAGGATATTTTAAAAATTAAAAAAGTGCTGTAAGTGGCTCCCCAGCAATTTACCACAAAAATGAGAACGAATGTCGAATTCTCATCTTAAAAACCCCTGAGTATCCAATTTTGTGCAAATAGTACTGCTATTAAGGAAATTGTCCAAGAAAAACTGATGAAGAATAATAACTTTAACCCTCCGTATTTCGGAAACTGTCAACTTTTGGTAATTTGGGTTAAATCAGTCCCAGAAATCTAGAGTCGTTTTATGTACACGGAATATCGGTACACCCTGTACAAAATTAGAGAAATTTAGTAGTAAAACAGTTAAAAAATGCACAAGGGGGTGAGCAATACATTTGATAAAAAAATCATTAATCTGTCCGTTTGTCTATGCTTAAACTATTTATTTCAAGTTTCGCAAACACCCCAACCATTAACGTTTATGTTGACATTAATATTTATAATTTTAAGGTAATAATTTGTTTGGTAATTGTGAGGGACGAACGAATAAAAGAAAATTCCAATTCCAACCTTTCTTGGTTTGGAAGTTTAAGTATAATTAGTGCGATACCTTATAATAACTTAACCAAACCTTGAAGCAAAATTATGATTCGGTTTATTAAAACTGTATTGGTATATGATCTGTATCAAGGTTCTTTACAATACTTGCAAAAACGCACACTCATCCGAGGTTAACAATTAAATTATTACCACAATGATTTTGAATTACCTTTCGCATTTTGAAGAGGATGTTGCCACTAAATACCTAACGTTATTGATTTTGGAAGACACTTCATCGGTCAAATAACGGATTTTTATCCTTAATGTAACATTATGAAATATATGCATGGTAAACAATTGGTAAAATATTGATAAAGACGGAGCTGTGTGAAACACAAAAATCTTTTTAATAATAGCAGAACGATGCGTTGGGCATCATTGAGAAAAATTGTGTAATTTTCTAAAGTTTTATGTGGATTGAAATAAATCGATCGTGTCAAAGTGCAGTGAACAATCATTTTTTAATACTTGAGGAATATGCAATGGTTTATTAATAGACAGTATATTATGTAATAGGCATTTAATAAACTACGCTGAATTAATAACCATTACATGTGAGTTGAATACATTATTTTTTTCTATGACCAGCTCTTGTAATAGTAAAAACACAAAATTTAGAAATGGTAATTGTCAAAATTTTGCATTTGTCAGATGGCCATGTCAATATTCGACCATGGTAGCTTCCAACTGGTTTTAAACTTGTATCTTAATTTAGTTAAAATCACTGTTTTAATGCATAATGAGTAAATTACAAAATAAACAAAGGATGTGATATGAAGACCTACGTACACGTGTTTCACTCAATTGAAGATCTTTTTCGCTTTTTATTTTTGTTTGTTTATGTTGCTTTAATTACATTCACGTAATATACAGTTCATTATTAATTATTACATATATTCTAACGTGAGGGTTGCTTATGACCGGAAAATATTTGTGGGTGGAACAGACGATAAGTCTGCAGTTCTACAAATTTACTAGCGCCGCTTTCATCACGTTACAACATCTCAAAACGTTTCAACATTTTAATTCATCAGCAGTTTTGATTTTTTAAAATCTTATGAGCCTTTTGACGCAATATTTAAAGTTCTTGGTATTATTGTATGATCTCAAATTTTTAATTTTCAACTTTGTGCAATAATTTTTCCATTAAGACAGCATTTAATTTTTTTAAATTATATGTATTCTAATGAAATTCATTGCGATACAAATTTTTATTACGATACAGATTTCGAACCAATAGAATTGCGACATCACTGAATTATCAAATGTTCCATGAGTAGGATACAAATTCAGAACCAATAGAAATACACCGTTGTTTATTGCACTTATCGACTGGAAAAAGTCAAACATAAAATTAGCAGATTTGACAATTCGTAACTATAATAGTATGCAATTCGCATGTAATGACTATTAAGACACTCGCAACGTGTATTAGGAAATTTGAATTCGGCTCATTTCATTTTCCTAATAGTAAGCATTAGATGCTCATCGCATAATACAAGGTGACACAGGAAAGTGGGTACAGTCAATATCTTTTTTCCTATTGAAGATAAAATTTGAAATTTGGAGCGTTTACTAAAGACGACCTTTTGAGTTTAATGGGGTAAAAATGATTTTTGTGTCACTTCCGGTTAAACTAAAAAAACTTTTTAAAGTGCAAATTCAAAACGGGAATAACAATCTGTTTTGATAAATAAGTTATTATTGAGTTTTAAAAACCGCGACTTTCTTTTGTTTCCCGCGTTGCTAAGCTGTCAACAATTCCAAGGGTTACTATTTTTTTTGTTCGAAATGTTCTTATTGTTTTTGGTCCATTCATTGTTGTCATTTTAATTTGTAAGTTGTAAAATTGCGGTTTCTAATTTTTCTAGGCATAACTAGAAGGTTCTTAATGAGTTTTGTCCATAGGCGGCGTTTAATTTTTTTTCCTAAAAATTAATTTAAAAACCTTTTTTTAAAAATAGTCAAATCGTGTAAAATGATCCGCTAATTCCAAAAATGTCAAAAAATACCGGGTGTCCCATTTAAAAATCCAAAATTTAGATCACTTCCGGTTTAACCTTAACAAGCGATAAATAGCAGTAAGTAAATAGCAACCTTTGGGATGGAATACGGCTAAAGCTCAGTTATTGGTGAGCGCATAGGTTCAAAAAATACAATAAAAATAGATTAGGATGTGCCAATCTAAAATCTGTAGTGGTTGGAAATATGATGGACGTTCGTTAAATGAGGGAGGAAAGAATCGCTTCAAGGCGTGAAGCGTATTAATGCAAGATTGGTATGAGTAAGTATGTATCCCCGGCAATTAACGAAATCGAGCAGTTATATTATTGAACATCTAAAAGCAGTTAATCTGAAGGTTTTGCACGATTCGTCCTGATTGGTTGTTCAGTCGTTGTAGAATACGGCTTTGGGGTTATTAGTTTGTTCGCTTCGCAGAATGGCAAACGGAGTAAGCAAGATATCCACTATAATAGACCTGTAGCAAAATCAAAATAGAATAGCACAGTTTAGTTGTAAACATTTCATGGCAATATTCTACATTGGTAACTTCCTTAATCACGGTTTTAATGCACCACAAGTAATAACTCGTAGCAAAATTAATGTATAAATTACAAAATAAACAAAGGACGTGAGGTTAGTTGCAAATTTTTAACTAAATAAGTAATAGCCACTTTAGATAAGGAACGTGTTTCACTCAATTGGAGAACTCTTTCACTGAAACTTTTCTGATTTCATTTCTCTCTGGTGAGTTTTAATTGTTCTTCGCATTGTTCATTCAAAGTTTCAGTAAAATCATCATCTTCATAGATCTCGTCATAAATGTTATATACTTATTATATACAGGGTTTCTCACGGGAGCGGTTCGTTAGAAATTTACGTGAATAGAAAAACTTAGAATTCTGAATTTTTGACTTAAGGGTCTTCCAGATACTCTTTCATTTTAAATTATTTTCAAGGTCGCACTACTGCCGGTTATACCGGAAGTCGGCATTAACTTTCTTATTTTAAATATAACAGCCTATATATTATTTTATTTTTGGATTCCAGAGAAAGTTTTAGGGTGAGTTCTATCAGGTTTCCTATACCTATTTTCAACCGTTTCATAGATATCTTAATTTTTTTGATAATTTCTAAAGATGTAGGTTATTTTCAACACCGCGCCTTCTACCTATTTTCGAATAGTGGTAATTGCTTCAGGGGTAGACGGAAGTACTAGAAGGATACTTTCGAAATCCACATTGAGAATTGATATATCACATACCGGGTGTCCAAAATTTAATAAACAATTAATGTATTTTCAAACCCGAAAATGTTTGTTATTTCAAATGCAACACCCTGTATATTATTCGATGGGCGGATGGAGAATTTATTTATGAATCATTTTGCTATAACATTCCCTATACCTATTTCTTACGGTTTTCTTGGTATTCCATATTTTCAATTAAAAAAATTAACATTACTGAAACGGTAGAAATTTAATAATTGGAACATGAAAACAAAACAGGAACATTAAAAATTTGGAACGTGAATGAAATGAAATTACATAAAAACAATGTAACACATAAAAGCTTGGAACACAATGATATAAAATGCTTGGTGAATGTAAACGGAAGCATTACAATAAATGTTGTACATGGCCACCATTTTGGTTTAAACATTGAGGAAGTCTGTCATGTACTCCTCGCGAAACGGACCTCCTGAGTTTGTCTGGACTTATGTTATTAAATGCGTATTAAACGCGATTCAACAAATCCTCTCTAGTTTGAACAGGCCTAGCGTACACTATTTCATTTATACGGCCCCATAGGTAAAAATCCAAGGGCGTCAAATCTGGTGATCTGGGTGGCCATCTCCAAGGTCCCTGTAGGCCAATCCACCGATCTTCGAACATCAAGGTCAACTGTTGATATACAGCTATAGTGGAATGTGCTGGAGCACCATCAAGCTGATACCAAATGTTTGCTCTGTCACACGGAGGTAGATTATTTAGGAAATCATTAACAAATCCTCTGAGTATCCCCAGATATCTATTTCCATTCAAATTTTCATTGTACACTAGATATGCCACTCTATTGTCCATAACTAAACAAAAAACATTAAAACCAAAGTGGTTCTGATGATTATGTTCCCTTATGACATGAGGATTAGCTTGTGCCCAATAGTGATTATTTCTGCGATTTATAATTCCTTCCCTGGTGAACTTTGCTTCATCAGTCCAAATAATCTTAAAAAGAAATCTCGGAATTTCGGTAATTTTTAACCACATGAATTCGCAAAAGTCGACTCGGTTAGCCTCATCACCAATATGTAATCCGTGTACAGTTATTTCAGAAAAAGGATGCATTTTATGTTTTCTTAGTATTCTTTGTATTGATGCTCTTGAAATACCCAAATCTAGAGCTGCTGATGTGGTTGAACTTCGTGGATAAGCTTGAAAATAAGCCAATACATTTACCTCGTTATCTTCATTATCTAATACTGGCTTTAGGTGATTTCGAATTGTCCTTACGCTCCCAGTTGCATTAAACCGAGCTTCAATTCTTGCGAATTTTCGGGGAGTCATTGGTGGCAGGTTCGGATATCGTTCGTTAAATAATCTGCATGTTCGCCTAATAATTCGTCCACATTCACCATGAATATAAAACAAATTTAACAAATTATTATTGGAATAATCCACATTATTCTCCATTATAAACTGTATTACTTGAGATAATTAACAAAAATACTTCAATTGTAAGTTTATGTCTCAAAAATCGGTAAATCAGATTAATACTTTAACATAAAATCAACATCTACAAAAACTGTCAAAATCAAGGCCTACTAGATATGACTTTTGGAGTTTTATGGAATTTTTGATAAAAATATGGATTACCAAGATAACCGTAAGAAATAGGTATAGGGAATGTTATAGCGAAATGATACATAAATAAATTCTCCATCCGCCCATCGAATAATATACAGGGTGTTACATTTAAAATAACGAACTTTTTCGAGTTTGAAAATAATTTAATGGTTTATCAAATTTTGGACACCCGGTATGTGATATATCAATTCTCAATGTGGATTTCGAAAGTATCATTCTAGTGCTTCCGTCTACCCCTGAAGCAATTACCACTATTCGAAAATAGGTATCAGGCGCGGTGTTGAAAATAACCCTACATCTTTAAAAATTATCAAAAAAATCAAGATATCTATGAAACGGTTGAAAATAGGTATAGGAAAACCTGATAGAACTCACCCTAAAACTTTCTCTGGAATCCAAAAATAAAATAATATATAGGCTGTTATATTTAAAATAAGAAAGTTAATGCCGGCTTCTAGTATAACCGGAAGTGACGTGACCTTGAAAATAATTTAAAACGAAAGAGTATCTGGAAAAACCCTTAAGTCCAAAAAATCACAATTCTAAGTATTTCCTATCCACGTAAACTTCTAATGAACCGCTCCCGTGAGAAACCCTGTATATAAATTCATTCCATGAACCCTGGGTAATTAAAAGTTATGACAAATTTGTTTAGCATTTTAAGATTTTGTCTACAACACAACAGTTAAAAATTAGAAAAAAAAAACTATTAATAAAAAAAAAAAAAAATTTAATTTTTTAATTTTTTTTTTTTTATAATTATTTATTAAAAAAAAAAATAAAATATATTTTTTATTTTTTTTATTGTTTTGTAAATTTACTAAAAAATTAAAAAAAAAAATAAAAAAATTAAATAAAAAAATATTCATATAATTGTTCATTTTTAACAAAAGTTGGTGGGTTTATTTTTTTTTAAATTTTTTAAAAATTGTTCAATTTGTAAAATAATTAATTTTAAATGAAACACCTTTTATTTGAGTTTTTTTTGTTTTTTTTTTTGAATTTAAATTTTAAATATTTAAAATAATAATATTAAAAATTATAAAATAATATAATATTTTTTTTTTTATTGTATTATACTTAAAATTTTTAAATTTTTTTTTTTTTATAAGTAATTGTTTTTTATCTTTTTATATATTTTTTTTTTTTTTAAAAAAAAAAAATTTTTTTTTTTTTTTTTTTTTTTTTTTTTTTTTTAATTTTTTTTCATTTACAATGTTTAATTGTTGTGTTGGACGTCAAAACACCCGACACACTTTTGTAGGTAGATTTGTGGTAAGTTTATAGTCTGGGTGCCCACCGACACAAAGTATCATTTATATAAATAACCACCTGTAAGTTTTTGAGTGCTTTAATTACGTGTAGTCCGACAATATGTTTTTGCTTTAGAGATAACTACTTTTTTTGGTAAATTGGAATTTTGGGCCTCTTTAATCTGACTGAAGAATAATATTGCAAATTCATGCTCTCCACCATAATTTGACAGTGAAACCTCGCGTACAGATACTTTATTTAATATAAATTAACCATTGAGAAACTCGTAAAACTCAAGCGAGAGTAAATAACAGAAAACACAACTGCGCAAGTCTTCCAAAACGTAAATGATTCAAATTTTGGACTATTTCCAGTAAAGACAAAACATCTGAGGTTTTTCAGAAATGTCTTCTGCCTAAGATACCGCACATTTGACCGATTTAATTCCAATGACTTCGTGAGAGTTTACGAGATTTCCAACGATTTCAATGAATTCGTAAAATTTCATGCGACTTCTTAATACTTTATTACGACTTCACAATCGAGTGTACACGATACTTCTTAGGAGGTTATAGTTGCAACAAATTCATTTAAAAGTCTGTGAAGTTTATGACTAGAGGCTGGCCCAAAAATAAGTGACGACAACTTACTTAATTTTTTCAAACGAAAACACTTATTTCTTAATTTTATTGTCAAAATCTGCATCGAATCTTAAATATCTTGCTTGTACTAACTTACGGAACTACAGTAACTAGAAACAATTCTTTATTTTACTGTGCTAATTGCTGTAATGATCTAAGTTAAATGCCGTTCTCTCCCTTATCTTAATAAGCGAAAAATTGCAGTAAATAAATAGCATGAGGAGATAGACATTATTTTTCTGTTCCCACGTTTGCAATGGAATACCGCTAAAGCTCAGTTGTTGGCGAGCGCATAGGTTTTAGAAATACAATTAGATTGGGATGTGCCACTCCAACTAAAATCTGTAGTGGTTGGAGGTATATGATGGACCTTCGTTAAATGAAGGAGGAAAGAATCGCTTTAAAAGCAAAATCACAAGTAATAAGGTTATTAACAAGGCGTGAGCTTTAAAGCAAGATAGGTATGAGTAAAAGATGTACATATGTATCTCCGGCGATTAACGAAATTGAGCACTTATATTGTTAAACAACTTAGGTGGTTATTCTGGTAATTCGGGTTTCTTGTTTTGGAAACTGAAAATCTAAAAAGCACCAAGATCCTGCACATTTCGTCTTGATCAGTTCAATCGTTGTAGAATAAGGTTGCAGGTATTAGTTTGTTCTCTACAGAGTAAGCAACCTAACAAGTATAATAGACTTACAGAAAGGTCAAGATGGTATAGCACAGTTTCTCATTAGTAATAGTTTTAAACATTCGAAAACCGTCTCCTTAATATTAATACTCATTACTTAGATAGTTATAGAGTATGACCGAGTTCACAATGCAGAAGTAAAATTACAAAGAAGAAATTATGCCAGCGTAAGCACGAGGTGCATAAAACGCTCAAAGTTCATACCTGAAATAAAGTGTCGAGTTTGCAGCGATTTATTAGTGTTCCTACAAAGAAAGTTACAACGATGACATTAAAATGAAGCAATGAAACTTACAACCATTATGATATTCACTTAATTCAGTTTCCGTAGACGAATTGACGCCGACATAGTTTACAATGATGAGCTCTCATGGCGTCACCTAAAATAATACTCAATCATAAATTCGGAACTTGTATTTTGATGAAAATTACGCATTTTCCCTAGAAAAAATCTGACACTATCTAATCTATCTAATAAAGAAAGTAATATGGAGAAATGTCAAAAAATAAAAAAATCCCCTATAGATTCTATAATAAACATCAATCGAAGTTAGAGATTTATTGTTTTTAATAAAGTACCATAACTGGTTTTCCATTAATGATATTGAGCTTAGTAAATCCAATATGTACTTGAATAGTGCGGTATGTTTGGTTTATTTAGGTGCCGCTACAGCTATCACTGTATGTGCTATAGACTTCTGATTTCTGAATCTAGATACGTTGTCTAAAAACCACGAAAAACGTTGCAATCAGTTTCCCAGTTTTAATTAAAACTTTAAGGAAATATTAAATAGAAGCAAGGCAGTTACACAAGACTTTCTATATTTTTTTAGAAGCTGGGTTGGAATATTTAACAAACTTTGCTAGGTATGTATAATTATAATAGTCAACTAGAAAATCATCTAATACTAATACCTACAAACGTAACGTAACAAAAGATAATATTTGAAGGGGTCAGAAGCAAAAGAAGTGAAATTGTGAACATTCTGAGATATAAGGTTCCAAAGTTGTAGTTCTACCGTGAAATGTTGGTCAATCATTTTCAAGTACGACAACACTAGGTGGTTTTGATGTATTATTTTTATTTGGGCAATTTTACGACCACCGAGTTTCTTTCTTCTTCCAGAATTAAGAAAATAGCACTTAGGCGCTTTTGCTTCTGACCCTTTCATCTATATTTTATTTAAATCCATATGTTCAACGATAAAAAATTATTTGTATCTATGTGTATTTTTATCTTTGAGATGTGAAATAAACTATCGAATTCAATTTGGATTGTCAACCGCAAATTATTTCGTCAATTTAGAAATTCTAAATTAAATCTTACTTGTGGTTTTGTTATATAATAGTTATGAAGTACAACTGACATTAGGCATACACGCATACTTTGATTCTTAGAAAACGGTACCTATACAAAAATGCAAACTCATTCGATTGTTGCAACAGTGATTGTATTGAAAGTTTGGAATTTCGTGGAGGATGTACGGCACTTTTCAAAATAACAGGATTTCGGTTTTTTGACGTATGAATAAACTAAAAACTCATTATTAGTTTGAAACCGTGTTACATATGTGGGGAAAGTTTTGAGGAAGCAGGTAGTAATTGAATACTATTATTGATTGAAAAATAGACGATTAAAAAAACTATATTTCATTGATTAATTATCTTTTACTAGGTATAACGGTTTTTTATCTCGCATTTAGTCCAATCTAATAAAATGTTATTAAGAAAATAGACCAAAATTTTAAGTGACTTTAAAATAATTCACGAACAAAATGGAAGTCAGCTTTCAGGTTAGGGTTTTAAATCACAAGTGTTTGCTTTTAGTTTTGGAAAATTGAAGTCAAAAATGACGATTAAATTATTAAACACTAGAAATATTATAATATATTGAATTTAAACATTTGTTAATTTTTATTTTATTTCTTTATTACTGCAATTGCACAATATGTACTTTGTATGTCATTGTTAAGTTGAATATTACAAAATATTAAAGGTTAAAAGCAATATATAAATTAAAAATTACATTCAATAGTAATGTATTACTCTGTAATAAAATAACAAATTTTGTTGTTTTTGTCATTTGTTGAACACTCAATTTGTAACTGGCGATAAAAATAAAATTTTGTTGGTACCACTTACAAAATTAAGAGTTGGTAGTATTTGGCGTCAGCAAAAATTCATCATTGACATTAACAGCTGATTTAATAAATCAAAAAAAAAACAAATAATATCTTTATTTATAAAAAAAAGCAACAAATATTAACTGCGGTAAAGAAGCGACACAATAAATACGTGATGTCACCTTCGTAATTAGGTAGTTTCAGACTCCAAAAGTTGATCGTCTAACATTTGCATATAAATTTTGACAGCGAGCCTATATACCTAAGTGCGAATTTGTAGTTTCAAAATAACCCAAATTCCTACACAAGTAGTTTAATTATTTTACCACCGATGGTATATTTATTGTTTTTTCTAAGCCACTTTCTCTTTCGTTATTTATCTTTAATTTGTTTTTATTTTTTGTAAAAAATAGTAATTATGGTAGGTATTATCTGCCTTTACCAATCATTATAAATTTTATCGTCATTTGAACATTGAAATAATTGTTGATTATTAGAAACAACTTTTCCATACAGAAGTTAGTGTAAAAGAAATGATTGCCACATCAGGTGAGATTTCGAAAATTAAAAAAAAATACAAACCACCGTAGTGATTGCGAGTTACGAGGATGTATTGATATCTAGTTAGCCTAGACCAGTTCCTTGCATAAACAAAACATTGCGTTACCATAGTAACGAACAATAACTTATTAGAAGTGTCAGTGTAAAGTTTGACGTCAAAAAAGTAAACCAGAGTCACGCAATAAATTAAATAACCAAAATTGTGAAAATCAAAAAATTGGAGTATCGCGCCATCATCAAGTACCTGTATTTAAAAGGGTTAAGAGGTAAGCAGGTAAATTTTCCATTGAAGATGATGACCGATTGGGAACGTCAGTTTCTGTGTCAGTCCCCGAAAATATCGATGCAGTTCATGACATGATTTTATCAGACCGTCGAATTGGGCTAAAACGGATATCTAAAGCACTGAATATTTCATACGAACGCGGTTATCATATGGTTCACGTCAATTTGGACATGAGAAAAATTGCTGCAAAATGGATCCCCAAATGTTTGAATGTTGACCAAAAGCGTGCAAGGGTAGAAGCATCGCGTTCGATCTGTGCTCGATTTGAAAACGACGTAGACTTCTTAAACCGAATTGTTACTATGTATGAGACTTGGGTACATTTCTACGATCCAGAAACAAAGCAACAATCGATGGAATGGCGACACTCTGGTTCTCCAAGACCTAAGAAGTTTCGTGTCCAAAAATCTGCTGGAAAAGTTCATGCTTCAGTTTTTTGGGATTGCCATGGAGTAATCATGATTTTTGCATATCTTGAAGGAGCATTCTAAACAAATGGGCTTGTGACATAAACAACATACATAAAATGTTTTTCTTTTTTTTTGGACAACAAATGTAACATGTATTCCTCTTCTCTTATTTTTCGTTGTGCATGGGTTCATTTTGTTCATTAGAAGTGCCTAAAATTCTTTGTAGACCCATCTTTATGTGGCATTTTAGATGAGAATTACTACGTCTCCTTTCGAGGTGAGTTCTTATCAACTGATCCGTAAGCACTTTAAAAAAATCTGCTATTTCAATTTTGGCAGTATTCTTGTATGATTAATTAAGAACGTGAGCATTCACACCACTTATGTCAAGTATTCTAAAAAACACTGCCATAAACCATCTTTGGGTTCTGCGACTTGTTGAATGCTTAAAACATTTCTCGTCTATTGATTTTTCTGGAACGTAAGAAACAAGTGTCAAATTTTTGGTAAATCAAAAAAGCATTCCCTCTGCATCAACTTTTCTGTGTCTGTTAGGTTTTAATTGTTCAGAGATTCTTTTTTGCACTTTTTCATTGTACCCACATATGTAAGTCAGTTCTTCTAAACCTTCAATAGAAGTAAACCAATTATCGGCTGTAATGTTCCGATCGGTGTTTTGAATTGGTAGTGATAATCGTAGTGTGGTTTGTGTAGGTTTCGCAAACGTTTGATTTCTGCATTCAAACCATTCCATCAGAATGTTTACCTGTATAGACATATCCATTATAAAAGTAGTGGTTACGAGCGTCTGTCATACACATAATTTTGAGTCCGTATTTACACGACTTATTGGGCATGTACATTTTAAACCTACTTCTATCCCTATAGTATAATATAGCAACCCAAGAAACGCCTTTAAGTCAACTACATCAAGATCTATCAACTCTGAGCTAAGTGTGTTCTTATATTTAGACCTTTCTTTTTGAATCTTCGCGTTTGTTCAGCGTAGAACAACTTCCAACATTTCTTCAGAAAATATAAGATTCCATACTCTGATTGGATCAGGTGAATTCCCTAACAATTTAGCTGGAGGTCACAAACCTGGTAGTAATTTTTCACGTTTGTTAAACTGTCATCTGCATCAATAGATAGATTCTCGTCTTCAGTAGCGATTTCTAACTCTGAAGCTGATTCGTGTTCACTCGTTTCACAGCGATATTCTATTTCGGCGTTACTAGAATCTATTTACGTTTCTTCAAACCATTTCAACACTACTTCCTTAAAACTAGAATCCGTTCCACTAGAAGTACTAGCCATGCTAAAATCTCAAAATTGATATCTAGTTTGTAAGATAAGAAAATTACATTATCCCCGTAGTGCGGTGTCGGAGACCGCAAGGTGCAACGTAACTTTAGTCGTACACTCCTCTTGCACCACTGAAAAGGTAACTAGAAACGCATGACAAAAAAATTAAGTAGGGTTGAATTGCGCAGTATCAAAGTAGTGCTGAGATCGCTCAACGGTGGTTTAGGGTTAAATTGATAGTGGATTAATTTATGCTAACGTCATCATCTGTCGGTTATTTTATCGTTCCGTTGTAATTATTATCCCTGGTTGTAATTGTGTGTTGTTTGTCGTTTATAGTTAATTTTATTCATTTAATAGCGAACTTGATTAGACAATCATTTATAAAAACTCTGTACTACCAATTGATCGTCCAAAGATTCTAGCTGATAATAAGAATTCATGCTTGTCGTTTATAAGGATTTATTTAAATAACCACTGAAGATAAAGTTGGTATCAGCAGTGGCACCCCAAATGTTTTCAGCGCCATCGGACAAAATACCAATAGGCTCTTTACCCTATACGTATTGAGAAAGAATTACCGTCATTTATTTTTTATTTGAGGTAAACAATAAGTAAACACACAAAACTGTATTATTGAAGATTCTATGGCACAATGAAACAACAGTAATCAACAAATCTGAAAAATCTTAAAAGTTATAAAAGAAACAGAAAGTCAATTAAAATACCTATATATATACAACGTACATATTTCGAAAAAGTATTAGTTTGACAGAACAATCCTCCTGATTCTTGGTCAGAGTACCGAGTTTTATGACAGTGTCTGTAAGAGTCTTAATTTTATACCTACTTCCTGTATTGTCTTGCTATTGCTTAGTGACGTACCCAACATGACAATACAATTAAAATAATTCAACTTACTTCTTATTTGCTGCAACCTAATGTTTTGTCAGTTAATAGTTAATGGTTCTGTATTTGAGCACTGAAGGATAGCCCTTAACCGCATTCCTACCAGAGACCTTTTTATGAGACACACAAACAAATCATATTCAGGCATAAATAACATTTACCATTTCGGAAAACTTCCCGATTCATTGCGTCATGCCTAAATTTGTAAAAATAAGTTTGAATGAATGGAACCATTCGTCATTACTGTAGTTTTTAAGTAAACGCCAAAAACTGTACAAAAAAACTATAACCTAACAACTGTTTTGATCTAAGCAATCATCACGAGATCAATTCGTTAGTGATGATGAACTATGGCTAGGGTTTTTGTACAAGTTTTTTAAGTAATCAAATAAAATATATCATCAAAATTCAAAATAACAATCTACAACAAGTACACTATAACCTTTGTTCTTCCTATGGTTTCCAGCAAACGTTTTCTAACCTACTTCTTTAACTGAGACACTCAAAAGGTTAGTTAATTTATGTTTCACTAAATTATTCGTTCAGTCACAGTGTTTTTCTGTGTGAAGTCTTTTCTAAAGTGTCCCATTTAA
This sequence comes from Abscondita cerata, assembly GCA_030710515.1. NCBI lineage: Eukaryota > Metazoa > Arthropoda > Insecta > Coleoptera > Lampyridae > Abscondita > Abscondita cerata. The sequence goes on along the minus strand of JALBCR010000380.1, from coordinate 352,429 downwards.
ACCTAGTTTTGTTTTTTTGTACCACCAACTACAAATTAGGTTTACCCAGCCTATATGTTGCTTGACACTTTTCATTTTCCTAATTTCTGTACATGCTACAGGTCAACACAAGCAAAGTGCAAAACTACGGTCAAGAAAATTTCTAGGTTTATACTTGTTATTTTGGCAGTCCTCACAATACCTAAGGATTGAGGAAATGTTGTAAAGTAAATCAAAGGAAGTGGCGCTCATTTTTAATGTTTTTCTTTGATGTGTTCTATATTTTTCCATCAACTCCATACAATCTGCACATCCTCTCTTTATCAATCATCCAGTACTTATTCTCCTTTCGTCCTTTCCTGTTCTAAATATTGCTATCATTCTTTCAGGTCTTTTTCCTCGGTTTTGTAGTTTGAGACACTTTTCGTTGTGAGTTTTCTATTCTTGCTATTCTTTCCTAAATTTACGTATTCTTATCTCTTGTTATTATCCCCTCTTTCTGCCTGTCTTAACCTTTTTATCTCTTCTTTTGCATATCCACCTCTTTTATAATATCTTTTTCTTCCTCCTTCCCCGTATTTTATATTCTGCGCCTCCACTTCTTTCCATCATTCATACACTGTCTCATTGTTTTTCCTGTATTCCATCCTTTCTTCATATCTCAATACTCGCTTTGCTGTTTCTCTCTGATCCTAAGGTCCACTTCCAATATTTCTCTGTATCTTCTCTAGTTCTTTCCATTCCTTCGGTCTCTAAATATCTGCTCCATATAACATCACACTACTTATCTACCTCTCAAAAATTTATCTCATTTTCTCAAAATCTTTCTCAAATACCCTTTCTCCTATTCCCCATACTTGCCCTACTATTCTACTTCGTTTATGTCTGAGTTCTCTTATATGCTCTCCATCCTTATTGTCATATCTAATATTATACCCTATATTTATCTACTCTCTCAATCTTTTCACCCTACCACTATTTAACCTCCTTTATCCTTCTTATCTTTTTTTAAACTATATAAATTTTTTTAATTTTGTTATGTGGTTAATTTCTCCAATCAATTTTTTATCAACTGGTAAAGTTATTTATTCCTTCTTTTTGGAGATACAGACAATTAATCAAACATACTCAATTTTAATTTTAGCAAAGTTTCGGGCTATCATTAATTGTAAATATATTTTTGTCACTTGAAACGTATTATTTTTGTTTTCTCTACATTTGCTTGTAGTTGTTTTTTCTCTAAGTATCTCTTTAGAACCTTATTTTTTCGTTCCTATTATTACTCCTCGTACCTGATTGTTTATGAATTCTTCCTTTTAGAAATTGAAAACATCCCTGCTTTCATCCTTTTCCCGACCAAAATTCTTGTCCCAACTTCTTGCCTCTTGTTCTACACTTTGTCTTGTCGTATATCTTCTCTATTGCCTCCTTTATGTTTTTGTTTCTCCGACCATTTTCCATAATAGTCCTCTATTATCGAAAGCTTTTATGATATAAACACACGATAACAGTTTGACTACTGAGACTCAAATGATTCCACAATTACAGTGTAATGAGCTCACAAATTTTCATGATAATTCATGGTAAAAGTTAAAGCTAATAAATATTTTGTTATTCATTCTATTTAATTCAGAGAGTATCCTGAGCAATTAATTACATAACTTGTTGGGTCGTAACTTGTAAAAAATTAGGATACGCGAAAATGTTCGAAATTGTAGTTTTTAGAATTTTTATAATTAGTATCACACAGTCAAATTATATGAAACAAACCACAAAGCTTCTCAAGTTTAAAATAACAAGTAGCCATTTCACATGTCTATTCAAGAAAAAGCCTTTCGCGCAGAATTTCACATCGCTTCGACTAAAATTTTGCTCGAAAAAGAGGATATACAAAATCGAGTTTGAAATAAATAGTTCAAATAAAAGTTGTAGATAATAAATATTTCCAACAACTTTTCTCTCATAACTTTTCTTGTATAATTAATATTTTTTAAACATATTGCTGAAGCAATTAATGTCCCGTGATTTGAAGAAAAATGTGTAAAATTAATATTTTGTGTAAATATACCAAGAATAACAAAATCTATGTAGGTTAATGATTGACGGGTGACGTTCCAAATCTAATTATATGTGGGGAATTATAATTAACACGCATGGTAGGTACATATCAAGTTTTATAAAAATCGGACTGGTGGTAGTTTTTTAGATATCACGTTTACTACGAACAGACAGACGGACGGCCTCCATACAATTTTTTTTCTTTATTATGGCGTACTAACTCTAATTTGTCAGAAAAAGTGAAAAAAAAACATCATGTTTGTACCGGAATTGACTTAACGTATGACACCTTTACTCTGATTGGTGAAAAGCAAAACTACTTAAAACCTGCATAACGTTCAATGCCAAGATCGACTCTCTAATCAGAGTAGAGTATCTTTTTGAAAAATTTTTGGTAGTAATACAATTTTGTAAGCAGTTATACAGGGTGTTTTCTAATTGAATGTCAATATTTAAGGGACAGATTTTTGGGTCCGTTTTAAGAAAAAAACTTCATAAAACTATATGTCCTAAACGTCTTAACTTCTGACGTACAGGGTGATTTCATTTTAGATATTTTAGTGAAATTTTGCATACATGTAGTATGTATCAAGAAGCATTTATTACCGAACCACGGAATTCGATCTGCCTAATTTAACAGACATTGATGGTACGCCACTGATTTCGCTTAAAAAAAAAATTTTTGAAATTCCCAATCATTACTAAGCAAATTTAATTCCTTGATTTTTTTTCAATCCGATGCACGGTTTTCATCTAAATACATAAAATATGTTTCTCTGCATGGTGATATGATTATGTAGAGAAACGGTTTTTATTTTTTTAAGCGAACACAGTGCATCGGATTGAAAAAATTCAAGAGGTCAAATTTGCTTAGAAGTGATTGGTAATTTTAAAAATAACTTTTATTTTAAGAGAAAACAATGGCGTACCATCAATGTCTGCCAAAATAGGCTCGTCAAAATCAGTACCAACGCCATTGATGGAAATAAAAAAAAATGTGGTACATTGATAAATGCCTCTTGATACATGGTACATATATACCTTCCTTTATTTTGATAATATTAATAATAAATAATTTATTTTTGAAAACTTTAGCAAAAGTTAAGACGTTTAGGACATGCGTTCATGTGAAGAGATCTTCTTAAAATAGGCCCAAAAATCACCCCCTTAAATATTAACATTAAATTAGAAAACTTCTTATTTATTTTTGACAACGCTTAGTTGGCAATAATGAACGATAATCGACTTATGTAACTGTTTACATCTGTGGATAACGTTCTTGTTTTAATAATATCATCTTTGTCAAATGATACATATTTATATTGATACGGTTTTTTTACGAAACGTTGACTTAATAATAAAGCTTCAGTTATAATTTGTGCTTACTTAATAAAACAGATGGCGTATAAATCGGGTAATTCAAAGTCTATAAAGCTTAAAGTTAATTGGGACTAAACTTTTTCTGTAGTTTTTTAGTAATTAAAATTTAAACAAACACAAAACTTTTTCATTGTGTGGTAGCAAAGATTTAACCACAAAACGTTTTAAATTACAGTATCATTTAAATGCTTTTTCAGGTTGTAACAAAAATGTACTCGAAATTATTATTAAGTCGCAGTTAAGTACACTTTCACTTTCCTATTGCTATATAACAGCGAATAACATTTATGTTAATCACATACATCCCTGTATATGTCAGAGTTACAATAACAAGGCTGCCATAACCGACATACTATATGGGTTTTCCGGTATTGGAATTACAACAAAATTGTTCCTCGAATTTTCTAATTTCTCAATACAAGTGACGGAGATTGCGCTACTGTTAATCTTCTAATCCATCGAGTGCTTATATGAAAAAAAGTTCTAATCTATTTAATTCTTCAAATGGTTGTCTATAAAAGCGGCGGGCGATGAGGAATTTACACGATCCACCGCTGCATGCGAGTCTATAATTTAATGTTGTGTAAACGTCTATTTCTTGTAGTGTTATTACCAATGATATGCATACAAAAATCTGGTCAATAATTTACAATATGGAAACTTGCGTCCTACATTGTATTAAAATAGTTCCTTTTTTTTTTTCTTCTGTTGAAGAAACTGTTTCATCTCGATAATATTTACATAATCAAGTTTTCAACAATTCACGCTTGAAAATTGACACTATCTTTAAAAAAAAAACATGTTGCGAAATACCATTCCGTCGTGCAACTATTCATGACATTTAAAGACTGTTGCGGTAACCCATAAAAACAGCGCTCTTTCTTAATTTGGCAATCAATAAATTGTCGCAAGGAATTACACAACACCTCAAGGGTTGTTTGTTGTTATGATTGTGCAATATTGTTTTAAGAGGTCTAGCTAGAGTAATGACACTATATGCTTTTCATTTCTAAGTTTTACGCCATGAAAAAATGCAATTTCTGGTAAAAACATTTGTTAATTAAGAATTCTATTGATTTTAATAGTATGAAGCAATTTGAACGGTTTTTTTTGTAAATCGACAGCTGTCGTTGCACCTGTGTTATAAACTTGCACGTTCTTTGCACCACTGTCAAAAACATTCAACTTCAATAGACAGATTTGCTTATTTATAATTGACGGAATAAATTATTTATTTTTAACGATTGCAACACTACCTCTAATTTGTATTAATTTTTAATTATCAACACTTGCATTTGAAATTCCGTTACCAAAACATCAGTTTCGCTTATTTGTTTTACATGATCCATATTTACTAATTCATGCATTGTTGAAATGCCAAAAAAACCAAAGAAATTAATAATAAAGCATTTTGTCAGACCCCTCAAGAAATTGACAACTATACGGTAAACGACCACTCCCGTATTAATTTATAATTCTTTAGATCAATCAAATTCTTTGGATCATAAAATTTGCCTACCACGAATTTATTATATACGTTTATTATTATTATTTTATTATATCATAATCAAAGGTAAACATATGTTACAAAACAAACTTGACATGTACACTCATGAAATTTAAAACTTGGACACCACAATTTCTGTAAACAAAAGTTTGCACATTGTGAAGCGGGCTTAAGGGTATCATTTACAATTCTAACAGCAGGTAGTCTCAGCAGGGGTTATCTTATAGAAGGATTGTAGAATGAATCATTACACTAAGCACGTTTTAGAAAATAGGTAATTTACGTTGCTTACTTAATTTTTTTCTTTAAAGAATATATTTGAAGGTATCGCTAATTAAACACCATAGCTCGATTAATTATCGAATCAAAATTTTGTTTAGGAAATGTTTACAAAATAAAATTAGAAATAATTTTGATTTAAAAACGTCTACAAGCAATAACTTTTAAATTAAATCAAAAACTAAACATGGTTATTTGGGTTGACTGATTATTACTTATTTTTAAATAAATCTAACCTACTAATTATTGTAAGTTATTAAAAAAATCATTAAACTCTCTATTCATAATATTTAGTCCTTACAAAATGTATATTTTATGACGTTTCATTTTTTCTGTAGTTAATATAAAAGTGAAAATAAAAACTAAGGCAATTCTTATTGTCAACGTATATATTTAGTTTTTTGACAAGAATTTATTACATAATTATAATTAAGATACCAAGTTATAGTTTAAAATTAAATGAAAACGTTTTTTTTAAATAAAGGTATTACTATATAAATAAATATAAGAAATCAATAATGGGTGTGACCTCCATTATTATTGATACATTCTTGGAGGCGTCTGCTCATTGACGCTATCAAGGTATCAATATAATTAATATTAATCGTTTCCCATGCGGTATCAATGGCTGCAATTAGTGCATTACGGTTTACTGGTATAAAATTTGGCCCTTGTTGTCTTCGGATAACAGCAAGTATTCGAGCCCAAACATTTTCGATAATGTTAAAATCTGGGCTTTTGCTGGCCAGGGTAACAGCTCCAAGTTATTTTCTCGTATCCAATTGCGCACAACCCGCGAAGTATGAATAGGGGCGTTGTCCTTTAACAACAAAAATACATTATGAAAATGTTAATTCAACAGATCCCGAACTATTTTTGGAGAAAGTATAGTGAAATAAGAATACTTACTTGTTGGAAAATATAATCTTCGTCTGGATAAAACACTTCGACTGAAGGTTTCATAATAGTTTCCAAAATATCTAAATACGCAGCAGAATCAAGACGTCCATCGATAGCCCAACAAACTCCTGGACCCCGCGCGCTAACCCAACCCCACACATTCACAGAAAAATAACCACTTCGTTTTTAGGACATATGTGATTATTTTCGTAACGAGTTCCTTCCATTCTAAAAACTTTTAGTGGTCCATCGTTGCGGCTATTGAACGTTTTTTCGTCGCTAAAAATCACTCGATTCCAAAATTCCAAAGGTTCGTTCACATATCGCCTTGCAAATTCCAGACGACGTCTCATATTTTCGTCACTGAGAACTTCTTTCGCAGCAGCATTATACTTCTTTATTCCCATCTCCTTTAATCTTTTTGTGCAGTTATACGGCATCCGGGAAAATGTGTATCTGCTATAGCCCTGGGTATGTAGCAAATGGTTGTTCTGTTACGTAATGAAACAACTCGAGATCTTGAGCACGTGTAGATACTTTAGGTCTACCACTTCCGATGGCTCTTTCCAAAGTGTGTTCAAGATTCCATTTTACTCGGTAATGCCCTACGGTGCTTTTTGGTATATCTAACATACGTGAAATTTCACGCACGCTACGGCCCGCCGCTAATTCCGAAACAATCCGCGCTTTCAAATCAGCACCGAGATGAGGTGGCATTTTCACAACACTTGAAATTTTAAACTAAAATGGAATTTACATTTCTTACTTTATTTATTGGTTCACACTACCCTTCTCAAACAGTAGGTAATTGTTTATTTATTACATACTTCTAATGACCAATGTAGAGCAATATGACTCAAAGGAAGTAAATTAAACAAGCAAGGATATTCTATTGTTATTGAAACTTATTCATAAAGTAAAAGCCATTTCCTTATAATGCTAATGGACAGGATTTTCTTTTAAGTATTAAGATTACAATAGAGGACTTATAAACTTTCGAAAATATCTAATTATAAATATTTACACTGCAATTGCGCTTTTTCCTTAATAATTTCTTAGCAATAACATACACGTTCTTGGTTTTAAGTTGTCATAAATTTGATATGATATAAATTTGTGTTTCTAATATTACATCACAAACTAATCTTTATTCGCCAAAAATTGTTGCTTAAGTTGTAAAGCTTCGTACACACCTGAACAACAAACCGAGCAACAAACATAACAACGAACCGAAAGTCAAACAGAACGACAAACGATCTTTTATGATTTCCACAATCCGAACAACAAACGGAACGTTTGTGCTGTTCCCATAATTATTTTCAGTAGTTTTCAGTTCATATATATTTATTATTGAGAAGAGAAAATTGCGGAAAACAAGAAGATAGTGCCAACCAAATTTTTACGCACAAAGAAGAGTAAAAAATATAATTTACTTCGCTTTTTTTATTTTGGAAATTTCCGTCCAAATGATGCTAATAGGGACATCATTTTTTCTTGCATTCTTAAACACTGATTAATTTCAAACATTTTTCTTTGATGCCGGAGAAAAACCGACAAGTTGGAACGCCGCAAACCGTTCGTGGAACAATCAGGACTTGCGAATCTGTTCTAAAATTCGTACGTAGCACCGTCCAAATTAATGTTCCGATTGCCGTTCGGTTCGTTGTTCTGTTTGTTCCTCGGTTTGTTGTTCAGGTGTGTACGAAGCTTTACAATAAGCATATTAATATGAACTATATCTTATGAAAGGAGAGTTATGTAACTATAATTAACGACTTAACGTTACGTTAGTAGATTCCATTTACTATTTACACATATTTTCTTGGAACATTCGATAATTAACTATCGGGATATGATGACCCTATACTTCGCAGGTTGTGCGCAACTGGATACAAGCAAATAACTTGGAGCTGTTACCCTGGCCAGCAAAAGCCCAGATTTTAACATTATCGAAAATGTTTGGGCTCGAATACTTGCTGTTATCCGAAGACAACAAGGGCCAAATTTTATACCAGTAAACCGTAATGCACTAATTGCAGCCATTGATACCGCATGGGAAACGATTAATATTAATTATATTGATACCTTGATAGCGTCAATGAGCAGACGCCTCCAAGAATGTATCAATAATAATGGAGGTCACACCCATTATTGATTTCTTATATTTATTTATATAGTAATACCTTTATTTAAAAAAAGTTTTCATTTAATTTTAAACTATAACTTGGTATCTTAATTATAATTATGTAATAAATTCTTGTCAAAAACTAAATATATACGTTGACAATAAGAATTGCCTTAGTTTTTATTTTCACTTTTTATATTAACTACAGAAAAAAATGAAACGTCATAAAATATACATTTTGTAAGGACTAAATATTATGAATAGAGAGTTTAATGATTTTTTTAATAACTTACAATAATTAGTAGGTTAGATTTATTTAAAATAAGTAATAATCAGTCAACCCAAATAACCATGTTTAGTTTTTGATTTAATTTAAAAGTTATTGCTTGTAGACGTTTTTTAAATCAAAATTATTTCTAATTTTATTTTGTAAACATTTCCTAAACAAAATTTTGATTCGATAATTAATCGAGCTATGGTGTTTAATTAGCGATACCTTCAAATATATTCTTTAAAGAAAAAATTAAGTAAGCAACGTAAATTACCTATTTTCTAAAACGTGCTTAGTGTAATGATTCATTCTACAGTCCTTCTATAAGATAACCCCTGCTGAGACTACCTGCTGTTAGAATTGTAAATGATACCCTTAAGCCCGCTTCACAATGTGCAAACTTTTGTTTACAGAAATTGTGGTGTCCAAGTTTTAAATTTCATGAGTGTACAGGGCGTCTCAATGGAAAGTACCTTTCATATTAGAGATTTAATAAAGTAGTAATTAACCCTAGAAAGATAACCATTCGTAAATTTTACGAAACGAATTATAATTTGTTTGCGCATATTTTCTGCACATCTACTAGAGCGCTGCGTCTTGCAGTAGTTTCCTCATTTGTAACAAGTGTGTGTGTGATTAGGTTATATTGTGCTCCAGACGTCTTGTAACTGTCGTATACTTATTGCATTCGTAATTATTACGAAAGGTTAGTTTTTGCGTAACTTTTATTTTTCATTATATTATAGTTATTGTCAGATATTTTTAACAAAATGGACTATTGGAATAAACCATTGTCAGACAAGGAATTCGAAAACATATTAAACGATCCCGATTTTTACAACACGGCTGGTAGTGATTGTAGTCAATCTGATGTGGAAGATAATGTCGAAATTGAACCGTATGAAGATTCTGGAAACGAATACGCGCCCACAGATGATTCAAGTGATACCGACAACTCGACTCCGGGATCTAGTAAGAGAAAAAAAACTGACGGTTCTGCTGATAAGGAACAGGACAAAAATTATTTGCCTCAAAAAACACGCGTCAATTTCAATGACTTAGACCTTAGTTTTAGAGGCGGTCGAGATGGAGTTTGAAGAAGACACTTCTTCACAAGTTAAAAAATCAAATCGTTCACAAATACCTCTCAGGGGGAAAAATGGACATCGTTGGTCTGCAATTGCCGGTAAAACCTCAAGAACACCAATGAAAAATAAAACACATATAATTCAAGGGCCGACCGGAATAGCTAAAGATGTCATAAATCCTCTTGATGTATTTTCACTATTTTTATCAGACGCAATTGTTGATGAAATTGTTATTCATAGCAACAACGAAATACTTGATAAATCAGAAAGTTATACTCAAGAAAAATCAACAATTTCCATCACGAATTCTATGGAAATCAGAGTGCTTATTGGATTATCGTTGTTTTCAGCAGCAATGAAAAATAATCACCTAAACACTACAAAATTATTTGATAGTAACTTGTGTGGAACAACTTATATGGCTACAATGAGCCGAGAAAGGTTTAAATTTCTAAATAATTGCTTTCGTTTTGATAACAAAATTACTCGGCCAACCAGACAAGAAGCCGATCCTTTGGCTGCAATAAGAAAAATAGATAATTGAAGGAAATCATATAAGGCAGGGTCGTACATTACCATTGATGAACAGTTGCTAGCATTCAGAGGCCGCTGCCCATTTCGCATGTACATACTAAACAAACCCGCTAAATACGGGTTGAAAATTGTCATGGTATGCGACGTTGGAACTAAATACATGATCGACGTATCGCCTTACCTAGGCAAGAAGACTAAAACTGACAACATGCCTTTGGCAGAATACTACGTGAAAACCCTAATAAAATCTTTGTGTGGTGCAAATATGAATATAACAATGAACAATTGGTTTTCATCAATCAAACTTGCTGATGACCTCTTACAAGCACCATATAAATTTACTATGGTTGGTACATTGCGAAAAAACAAACGCGAAATTCCTCCAGAAATGCTTTCAACAAAGAATCGCATAGTGGGAGAAGCTAGATATTGCTTCGATAAAGAGTATGTCCCAAAAAAGAACAAATATGTTATACTTCTAAGTACAATGCATTCAGGGAGTACCCTCATATCTGAAACTACGGGTAAACCAAATATAATCGACTTTTACAATAGCACTAACGGAGGAGTCGACACGTTTGACCAGATGTGTGGAAACATGTCCACATCACGAAAAACAAAAAGATGGCCATTGTGCTTGTTCTATGGCATGTTAAATATAGCGTCAATAAATGCGTATGTTGTGTATGCAAGTAATATGCATAAATTGAAACGAAAGCCAATAAATAGGAAACAATTTATGGTTACATTGGCCAAAGAATTGACATTACCTTGGCAGAAACATCGTTTAAGTGCACCAACTTTGCAACGTTCACTTCGGGTCACTATAGAAAATATTGTGAAACAAAACCCACTCGCGGAAAACTCTATCCAAAGACCTTCGAAAAGAACCACCTGTCAAATCTCTCCTTCAAAAAAAAAAGACGAATGACGGCCAATTATTGTGGGATGTGCAAGCGTCCAATTTGTGCCGAACACCGAGCCAGTATTTGCTGTCAATGTTCTTCTCATTGAACTTAAATTTGTGATTGTATCATTTCAATAAAGTTTATTCAAACTAATAATGTGGCTAATTTGTTATTTTTTAAATTTTTTACAAACGATGACACGTTGAATTTGGAATCGTAAAATTTACGAATGGTTAGTTTCTATGTGTCTCGAAATAGGGTTAGCTTTCTAGGGTTAAATAATAAACAGCATTTTTTGCTTTAAGTGGGAGTTTTACTGCTAGAATTATGTACAATACTTTTTCTGCGCTCACCAATAAAAAAAGAATAAGTTAGATCTGGCAATTAGTTTTCAAATGTAGTTGTTACTGTGCGTTTTTTTCTCTATTGAAAACAAAGGAATAATAATAAAGTGATTCTGATTATCGGTCATAACTCTTTATACAAATATGTTAAATTTGTAAAACATTAATAAGGTACATGAGCCAAATAATATTCAACAGATGGTGTTACATGTATCAAACAAATTCCTTGCCGAGTATGTACACCGATTATTGTATTCTTACGCCAGTTTGTAGTGGTGTTCAAGAGAGGGTGTTACTTAACCGGGCCACATTAGGTACGAATTTTATTTCTATTGAAACATGTTGGTTTAGCGTATATGTAAGAATGTTGAAAAAAGCAAAAAACTTGGACCCAAAATGACCTTGATAGAGTGATGGATGCCGTTCAAGACAATGGCTTGTCGGTTTGGAAAGCATCAGAAGAAACCATATTGCATCTGGAAGTCGATTTAAGATTAAAGGTAGGAGAAGTGTATTGCCCACCTGATTAACAATATTCAGAAGAATACATAGGCTTCCAGATGTAGTATTGCCTATTACCCCGAAGTTAAATAGGCGAACGGTTTATAAATACTGCCCCTTGGTTGAAAGAAAGTGTTTGAAATTATTTCTTCATAGACATCCAGATATGGTTCAAAGAAAATCACAAAATCTAAATCCTGCCAGATTGCAAAAGCTGAACAGATTTGTTGTTGAAGATCATTAAAAAAGATTGTTAGATGTTAAGAATGAAATAAATGTGACGCACAAGCTGAAATCAATTTACAACATTGAGGAGAAAGGGGTCCGATTTTGTCTCTACAAGCAACATAATCTGTTATAATCATAAACGTGTACATAATTTGGCTTGTGAACATGGCGAAAATGCAACCGTAGTTGCGTGTGGTAATGCGCTCGGAAATGCTATTACTCCCATCATCCTGTTTAAATGTATCAGAATGAAACCAGAATGGCGAGAAAATTTACCACCTCGAAGTGATGTATTGCTAATTCCCAAAGGATCAATGAATCCGGAGACTTTTGTGAAATGGATCCACCATTTTACTAAATATAAAAAACTAGGTCCGGCCTTACTGATGTTTGACGGTGCTTCTTCACATTTCGATGTCAACATCGTTGATACCGCGGATACATAATGCTTTATTGCCTCCCCAGCAATACAACACATGCGCCTGCGACTTTTCAAGCCTTTTGAAACATTTATGGAGAACGAAGTCATGGTATGTTGGCAACGGAGAGGTGCCTGTACTTAAGGGGGTACGCTAGATTATTCTAACAAAAGAGCTCAGTTTGGAAAAATATTTGTAGCAGCTTGGGCTAAAGCAGCGACACTAAAAAAAATATTTTCCTTTTCCCTGGGAGGTGATTTAAGATTCTGATGAATCACATGGTGTTAGCAGTCATGACAGTCCTAGGAGTGAAGACCAACAATTACCGAAATGATGATAACACCACAAATAGGCTAGATTACTGGGCACAGAAAGTTATCAAATCTTTATTTGGCTCCAAGGACAATCGAGAAGGCAAATCTTACATCAGTTGTTTCGGAGTCGTTGAAACGCAAAGTTCAAAATTCATCAAATCAATTGGAGGATGTTGATGTTAAGGCAGGTACTAGCGGCTTGCAAAAAGAAAACACAGCAAACAGGAAGCTGGTACTATCATCTGTGCAAAACCGACAGTCATATAGTTATGATACTGTGTAATCTGTGTATCCATTAAGTACATGAAGAATGTGATGAACTGACCTCTAAGGATAAGATTCCTTTTTGTATTTGCTCATTTTGTAATGATTTTGATTAAACTATATTAAACTTTGTGTGAAATATTTTATTATTTGAAAATTTAATTCAGTGTGGCTACCATGTTCCTAAGGTGGCTCAGTATGCATTTTTTTAAACATTTAAATCCAAACAAATAAAAAATATTTTCATAAAATCAAACTTAAGTGGTGTAATACAATACTTGAATAAAGTATATATGCAGACTTTATCTTTCATTTGGATGTTTAAAATAGCCACTATTGCCACCTTTGGGTATGAACTTAAAGCTTTTTTAAATACAAATACTGCTTTCCAAAAACGGTCACCTTGTACAAGTAATTAAAAAAACTTTTAATGCTTCTATGTTTTTCAATTAAACGCATCTTACCTTTGGTCTGGAATATACTGAAGGTCTTTGAGAAAATATTTAACCAAAAATCAAAAAGATGTTTTCCCTTTCAGGCCAGTTTATAGAACTTTGTGATGACGATGATGTATAGTCATATAGTCTGGGTAAAGTTAAAGAAGTCAAGATTTTGCGAGACATTGAAATTTAAAATGCAGCAGATTAAAATTGTGCAGAAAAGTACAAGTAGTTACAACAATTTAACTTTACATATGAAATATTATTAACGTATGTTGGTTTTAGATGACAAACTGATATTATTGTGCACTGTTGTATAACGCTAGACAGGTGACGCATTTACGTTGAGAATGTTATTTCTTAATTAAAATAATAGAACGCAGGTCTCATTTTATTCTTTTCCAAGTGCAGTATGTTAGATTTCCTCACAAAATAAAAAAAAAATTAGTTTATCAAAATTTTGAATTGTCGAAACACGACCATAGCAAATTGGTTGAAATTAAAAAAATTGACCTATTGTCGCTTGCTACTGTTTCAACTTTTTTCTGGTAATTTGAGAAACAAACCTCTGTTGCCTATAAAGTTTATCTTTTATATTTTATTGCATGAGATCAATTTGTAGTTCATTATTATAACAGAAACAATAGTCATTATAATGCAAATTCTTCTAGTGCAAATGATGCAACCTAAGAAAAATGGAGTCATTTGAGGAAAGGTGAGAGTCCCTATAGTGAGAAAATTAACCATGAGCCATCTAGCGGAATTTATCTGGGTCAAATCAATAACGTTCTATTCAAATTTTGCGCACATTTGTAATGACTGACTTTGTAGCTAATAAAATTTCTGTGCCTATGGCACAGATCTATTTTTATATCAACATTTCATTCATTGCTGTATAACGTATTGATGAGATAAAGTAAAAAGTTGAATCTGAAAAAAACTAACTTTTCAGAAGACAGAAAAACGTACAGTCTGTGATAGAAAAGCAATGAATTTTAGTGGGAAATAATTGCGGAAACCGAAAAAACCCACAAAAGCTGGTAGGGGGATCCTTGCTGAATATAAATCTGAATTTTTGAAAATCCAACCACCTGGAGTCCCTCCCCCCAAGCAATAATCGTGAAAAGGATTAAATTCCTTTGATTGACTATAACACGTGATACAATTTTAGCCCTGCCAACCAAACTTGCAATCGATATTTTTCGAGATATAGGTGTGTTCCAAAATGGGTTTTTCAGAAACAAATGGATTCGCTTAAATTGGCGGAAATCAACGAGTCCAGGACTTTCTGAAAGACACCCATTTTGTAAAGTTTTTTGTGACGCCCGACATTTTTGGTCCTCTCCCGCGAATTAATTTTGAGTTATGGCGTTGCGAAAGGAATTTTTTTTGAAATTTTCTTCTCGTCCCCCTTTCCCGGGCGAAATAACGACAAAATGCCACGCTTGCGCAGTCAGATTGCACTTTTTTTTGTAGGCAACAATTATGGTCATATCTCGCGAATTTCTCCTTTTTAAGGACATTTCCAAATACTATTGGTGAACCTAAATCGAATGAGTAGAAAAAAAATTGTTAAAATTGTAAGCATGGTAGGCAAGAACATTTATAAATAAAACCAGTACGTTTAAAGAATAAAACGAAGCTTATGATGAAAAATCATGTTCTGTTGCTGTTACATACAAATTCTAAATAAAGAAACATGAAATTAAATCATTTCTAATTCAAATATTAAACAACTATTACCAAACGTAACGGTTTTCAAACTCGCTGTCAAAAAACGGATAAAATTTGATGTAACGAAAATTTTGTTTTCAAAACGAGGGTCAAAAAATAGTTACTTTGACTATGAAAAATGACGATTTTTGTCAAAAATAGAAAAATGTTTGCTCATTTTTTACAACTGACTTTTGTTTTGAAACAACGCTCGGCACTATTTAAGGGATATTTCCAGTCTACAGTGTGTACTATATTAATTAATATTATTGTGATCTAGCAACACTTTTGTGTGCTTACGAATTATTGAATGTTCACTTGAAATGCACCAAACAAAGCTATTTCCTAAAATTTACATGATCAGCACTACGGAAATAGTTTAATTATTTTATTACAAAGTACAACCTCTGAGATTAGTTTTTTAAATTACCGATATCGTTAGAACATATAGTTACACAATGTCACTATTATCACCTATTATTCACATAAATTAAATTTTTTACTTGAGTTAAATTGTTTATACAAAATTATTTTTCATTGGCAAATCATTTGTGCAACTTCAATTTGCAATACTTTTATAATAACCAATTATCTGTAACTGTACGTAATAGTAAATACTAAGTGATCCAGAAAGAAGTTGTTAGAAATCAAATAATTTAAAATTTGATGTACCTATATCAATTGTCATTAGATGTTTCACGTTGGAAAGCTCCTAAACATCTTTTTCGAACATTTGACTTTGGGCTCAAAGATTTTGATATAAAACTATGCATGTTGTTAAGGAAGTATCTCATGCGCTTACGCGAGAAGTTTTTCTAAGGACAACATCAATTTAGTAAGAAAAAAGGATAGTATTTAGAATGCACGAAAGTATTTGAATGATATTTGTCATTATTATACAAGGTGTCCCTAAAATGTGTGGACATCACTTAACCACAGATTCCTGGGCTCAAAATAAGATGATTTAAACCAACTTACCTATATCCAATAGTGCTTCGTTTAGCCAGTATTCTGATTCAATGTTCAAAAGAAATTTTTTTATTTTGTTTATAACAAAAGAACGGTTTTTTTGTCAAAAATAGAAAAATGCGTTTAATTTTGTAGTTTTTTTTTGTATAAGTAACATTAATACTAAGGTCACATTATTACCATATCACGGTAATTGCTTACCATACATAATATTTGTTTAAACAAAATTTATGTAAAATTGTATTAGAAAAAAGTAAAAGTGATATTTTTGAAAATATTCTAAAATTACCCTTATCTAAAGGGTCCTTTTGAATCAAGAGGTTTTTTAATGAATGTTATTTAACGGTGATATCTTTGTCATTACTGATCAAAATAAAAATGTTTAAAACAAACTTCTATAAATATAAATTATAAATAACTTTTTTCTAATTCTGAATATTATGTTTAGTTTGTACGTTTGTTACGAAAAATCAAAGGTTTCGGCACTGGGTCTATAAGAAATTGAAACCTGAAGATTGGATTTGATGCTTCTCATTTTATTTGCGTCTATTAAAGGAAGTGTGAATTATGAAAAATGACCCAAACTTTTTGGTTCTTACTTCGGATTATATACAGGGTGTCCATAAGATGTGTGGACATCACTTAACCACAGATTCCTGGGCACAAAATAAGATGATTTAACCCAACTTACCTATATCCAAAAGTACTTCCTTTAGCCAGTATTCTGATTCAAAGTTCAAAAGAAATTTTTTTATTTTGCTAATAACAAAACTTTTGCAAACATTGAAAGACGCCTTCGCGAAACAGGAAACCTTGCATCTACCACAGCTGATCGTGGACGTGCTCGTACAATTCGCACACCCAGGTTAGAAGAACAAATTCTGGAAATAGTAGAAGAAAATCCAGAAGTAAGTGGTCGATGCTTTCATAGAGTTCTTCAAGAACAATTGCTATATCCTTATCATGTACAAAACGTCCAGGAGCTTTTGCCTGCTGATACCATCGCGCGTCTTGAGTTTTGTAGGTTTATTCAAATAAGAAGAGCTGAAGATGTCAATTTTAATAGCAAAATTCTCTTTACTGATGAGGCATGTTTCACGAGGAGGGGTATGACAAATTTGCACAACGAACATGTGTATGCAGATGAAAATCCACATGTCATCAAGCAACGCCACTTTCAACATGAGTTTCGAATTAATGTATGGGTAGGGATAATCGGCAGTTTAATCATAACACCCGCCATTTTACCAAATCGTTTAAATGGAGAGAATTATTTACACTTCCTTGTAAATACCTTACCCGATTTATTAGAACACTTGCCGTTAAATCTTAGACGCGACATGTGGTTTCTACATGATGAATCATCTTCATGTACAGTTTCCTAACAAATGGATAGACAGAGGAGCTGATGCTCCTGCAAAATGGGTACCTCGTTCACCAGATTTAAATATTTGCGATTCTTTTGTGTGGGGAGCTCTAAAGAGTAAAGTGTATTCTCGTCCTATAAACACACAGGACGAACTTTGGGCCAGAGTACAGAACACTTCACAGTCCATTAAGAATGATGCATAAATGTTACAACGAGTACAGTTCAATTTTTTGCGTCGAATCAACCTTTGCATCCAGGAAGGTGGTGGTCACATTGAGCATTTACTGTAGATCTAGTAAAGTACATACCTACTTGTCACTAATAAATATCATAACCAAATGCTCTATCGTCATTTACTTTTTACTTTTTAGAATACCAGACTGCTAGATAATATCTGTTTTAAGAAATGCAGTGCGCGGTCCATCAGATTTTATTTTTTTGTGTCTAAAGCTTAAAAGATCTGATCAATTAACAATTAACAAAAAAGTTTACTATTGAATGTCTCTTTCTGAAACTATTTTTTGAAAAGTTATTGATCTTAACATTAAAAAGTTATTGAGTGGTTTTTGCCGGGTGACCCGTGTTTCGTACACTAATGGTCCACTGATAATAACTAATATCACCTTAAAAGATGACCTACATCTGTAAGGAGTGCAATACCAAATATCATCAAAATCGAAAAACCGTTCTTTTGTTATAAGCAAAATAAAAAAATTGCTTTTGAACTTTCAATCAGAATACTGGCTAAACGAAGCACTTTTGGATATAGGTAAGTGATACGTGGTTAAGTGATGTCCACACATTTTAGGGACACCCTGTATAATAATGACAAATATCATTCAAATACTTTCGTGTATTCTAAATACTATCCTTTTTTCTTACTAAATTGATGTTGTCCTTAGAAAAACTTCTTGCGCAAGCGCATGAGATACTTCCTTAACAACATGCATAGTTTTATATCAAAATCTTTGAGCCGAAAGTCAAAAGTTCGAAAAAGATGTTTAGGAGCTTTCCAACGTGAAAACATCTAATGACAATTGATATAGGTACATCAAATTTTAAATTATTTGATTTCTAAATACTTCTTTCTGGATCACTTAGTATTTACTATTACGTACAGTTACAGATAATTGGTTATTATAAAAAGTATTGCAAATTGAAGTTGCACAAATGATTTGCCAATGAAAAAATAATTTTGTATAAACAATTTAACTCAAGTAAAAAAATTTAATTTATGTGAATAATAGGTGATAATAGTGACATTGTGTAACTATATGTTCTAACGATATCGGTAATTTAAAAACTAATCTCAGAGGTTGTTCTTTGTAATAAAGTAATTGAATTATTTCCGTAGTGCGGATCATGTAAATTTTAGGAAACAGCTTTGTTTGGTGCATTTCCAAGTGAACATTCAATAATTCGTAAGCACACAAAGTGTTGCTAGATCACAATAATATTAATTAATATAGTACACACTGTAGACTGTAAATATCTCTTAAATAGTGCTGAGCGTTGTTTCAAAACAAAAGTCAGTTGCAAAAAATGAGCAAACAATAATAACTGCTAAGAGTAATTTAACGCCCACAGACACGTGCTTAATCCTTATCAGGAAACCAACCCTGATGCGACAACTTACGGTAAGAATAGATTTTTATGATGAACCAAAAATTCCTAATATTTTTTTTATATTTTACAATGTGTCTACTTAAGTTGGAACCATATGGAAAACTTTTTTATTATTGGTTTCTTGAAAAAAAGTTATTCTTGATAAATAGTTCTGCATGGTCCAAAACTTAGAATGCAACCATCAGATATCAATTTTTTGAGCCCTATACGAGGTTTGTCAAAAAATATAAATTTTGCTCAAGAGTAAAGTACCATATTTTTGACAATATAGAAGAATGTTATAAACACAGACGTTTCTTCTCTACAAATAGCGAGAAAAATTGTTTTTCCCTCACTAGTGAGGAAAAAAATGTCATGTTGCAAGAATGTCGCTTGGAACTTAATTAAACAATTTCATTTTTGTTACACAAATAACAATTATTATTATTCAGTCACTTTTGTTTAATTTAGTATCTTATATTTCGACTTTTAAACATTGTTACCCTACATTTATTAGTTAGAATTACGCGGCTAGCAACGTTGCGCTATGACAGGTTGAGACCCATTGTTGACTTTTGCGTTTTCATACGAAATATTGAAGCAATCCTGTAACAACATGTTACGTTTACAATTAATAGTTTTTTTTTTCATTTGGGTTGGTTGGTTGGTTTTTTGGGGGAATGTCGAAGAAATAATGTTGTGTCTAACACATGAGGAAAACCTTCCCAAACTTGTTGGCCAAATAACTATGTTTTGAATAAAAAGTTATATCAAAATATGAAATTACAGCCATTTAGCAAGAAAATTTAGGTTTGGTGATTATTTACTTATCATTCCGTATTACTTATTCTGGCTTGATTTAACGTAATCTAGGTTGCACTGGCATGAAATATTTGACACTGAAATATTCTTTATATAAATTTTCCTATTTCCAAAATAAATAATTATTATGCAACGTATTTAAATTGCAAGATTGTTCAAAAATATTAGCAAATAAAAAGGTTAACATATTTTGAAAAGATAAGAGGGCTAAATTCAGTATTGAAATTGAAGCTGCAAAAATATCAATAATGTAAAACGTAAATAATCACCAAACCTGAATTTTTATGTTAATGGCTGTAATTTCATATTTGGATGTAACTTTTAATTCCAAACAACTTTTTATTATAACATGTTTTTTGTATTGTAAAAAATAATGGTACTTTACTCTTGAGCAAAATTCATAATTTTTGACAATCTTCGTATATGAATTAAAAAAATTAATATCTGATGATGGAAATTTAAGTTTTGGAGCATGCAGAACTTTTGATCAAGAATAACTTTTTTTCAAAAAACCGATGAAACAAATGTTTTCCATATATGTAGTTCCAACTTAAGTAGACACACTGTATATAAAACTAATTATTAAACATGACTATATTTGCAATATTGATGAATAAATAAATTTCGGTCATCGTACTTCAATTTTTTTTTATTAAAGGCACCTAAACTACGCGCACGTACAAAATAATTCGCTAAAAAGTTAATATCACAAGGAAAGCGAATATTAATTCAAAAGCGTAGACAACCATTAAGTTTACGACAGTTTGAACTGTTCAATAAATTGAAAAAGCCATTAATCTCACGAAAATAAGTACTATATTTTATCGAACGTTTAAGAATTCATTAACGTCTATTTGCTTTATGTGTACTAATTCTCAGAGAGATATTTTAGAAAAAAAATGTTCGGATTTTCTGATTATTACAACACATTTCTTGTCCCCTATAAGTTACACAGCAGTTAATAAATAATAATATTTGATGATATTGTTCTTCCGCAATGTTTACCTACGTAACATTCAGATATTAAGTTACATATTGTTATTTGGTCATTTGAATAATACATTACAAAAATATGCTTATTATTTATTTAAACGAAACTATTGGTTTTATAAGATCTAGTGATCTTAAATCTCAAAATGTTTTTTACAGAAAAAAATTATTCTTGTGAAAATGTTCTGCATGACTAGTAAATCTATAAGCATGCACAACATTTTTAAAACATTGATAGGGAAAATTAAAAAATGTCGTCTTGGAGGGTACGTTGAAACTGTAGCGGGGAGCAAAATGTTCATTGAAATTTTTAATAAGCTGCTGAAAATTATGCACATTTGTATATTATGTACTATTTGAATCAGGAAAGATGAGCCCTACGTCATCAAGCAAATGCGTATGATTTAATATTAAAAACTAAAGTCAAATCAGAAACTATAACCATTCTATTGTATAAACGTGACAGCAATAGTCACAGTCTAATTATAAAATTTCTAATTATCCCTTCTAGGTTAGAAATTTTTTAATTTACTAAAAGCGGTTTAAGAGATAAAATATGGATACAAAACTAAAGGGTTTTTCAACAAGGACGGGTCGATGTTAAAATTGAATAAAACAAGATGTGTGTGAGGTATTAACGAAATTTATTTTTTACTTGAAAGGCCCATTTATGCCATTATGGATGGAATATGACATCGTTCAAATGTCCGCCGCGACTTCGTATAGTGGCACGAATCGGCCAAATCGGGGTCCTCTTCTAAGCGTTCCGAAGCCCATTGAGCGAACACACGGCGTTGTCTATGGTCATTAACTTTGAGCTCTTGGGTCAGTTGGATCTTGTACGGATGCAGACCCAAGTCCTGACGCAAAATTCTTCAAGTTGAAGTCTGCGAAAGGCCGAGTTCTTGTGCACGGCGAGAAATCGACTGCCTCAGAGTCTCCTCTCACGTACAGCGGCGATGTTCTCGGCCGATCTGGCTTCCTTTGACGTAAAGGTTGTTTACCGAACCGGTTGTCTAAAATTTAGTCACCAATCGTTGGAGAATAGACTTTGATGGGCCACTGCGTCTGCCGTAAAATGGGCGCAATGCGCGCAACGTTTGCACTAACGAACACTCATTTTGATAATAAAGTTTTATCATTTGCTCAACCGTGTAACTTGCCATGGTGATTTGGCATCAGTGACTGAATAAGAAAAAACAAATTTGACAGATGCCGCCAAAACAAAATGACCGCCACAGATTATTAACATCGACCCGCTCTATTTGAAAGACCCTTTATTAATTTATTATTATTGGAGTTTACTTTAAAAATATTAACAAAAACCATTCACATCGCACCTACGGTAGTTTTCATCTGAAGATGTTACATAGTACAACTGACTTCAATGTAAATTTAAAATAAATATTTACGAATATCTTTAACTAATGACACAAGATAATCCAAATCAATTAATACAAGTAAAATGACAGGTTATGATCGTTGTAATTGTCGAACACAGGGTCGGTAAAACAGAGATTATTTATTAAAAAATACAACTGAAGTCATAATTCGTAAAAAATAAAGAGGGGAATTATTTTATCTCTTTCTCACGTTCTCATAATCATTCATCTTTGTTTTGATTGTAAAACAGAACATACTCGATATTGAACGTGTGTATTTGATAGTTTCGAACAGTGATGACGTAGGGCTCATCTTTCGTGATTCAGATAATATATAAAAAATCGCTTATGTGTTGATTGTAATATATTTATTTTTATGTGGGAATATCAATAATCTACAAATGGGCATAATTTTTAACTAGTTATTAACAATTTCAATGAATATTTGGTTCCCCACTACAGTTTATCCTCCAAAACGACATTTTTTAATTTTCTCTGTATTCCACCCAATCTTATAAAAATTTTGTATCTGATTATAGATTTATTAGTCACGCAAGCATTTTATGAAGAATAATTTTTTTTGTGAAATGTAAGATAAACTTTTTCTTCATTCACAACATTTTGAGACGCACTGAATATGATAATGAAAACACTATCTCAATAACAACTATCCATTTTTTAATATAGGAAAATCTATGATAACACTTTAACTGCTATGCTCTATACTAAGTAAATTTAAGAACTCATTTGGTCTAATAAGTTAATGAGTAAAGTCACTTTATTGTAGTCGATGACAACTCTGGGTTTAATCATTTCTATGCTTTTTCAGATCGGAAGTTCATTTCGGTTAAATATGTACAAGTCTGGCAAGATAAGACTAAGAGTCTGTACAAAATGGGTAATTGACCTCAATACCTTTATGGTAATGACCACAATATAGAGATCATCCCGTATTCAAAATTAAATAATTTTAAGATACATTTTAATGATACCTTTACACCCCCTGTTGCTTTCTTTTCTGTATAAATTTTTAGGTTGCAAATTCAACCACTTGCGAAGAAAAACTGCCTTTTTGGCATCCCACACTGCCATAATGACAATTCTTCTTTCTAGGGTATAATACTCAGAACTTTAGATATATACAGTGAAAAAATGCCGGAAAACTGATATTTTAGAAAAGTGGCTTTTTTTTTGAAAATTTGCACATAGACGTATAATCTAATTCTAAACAACTTTTCTCTTAGGCATTTTTCAATATCTTGTCATCTACCTTTACTTTCTACATATTTAAGGGATATTTTTTAAATTTGCCGCCATGACAGTAGTCCCATGACATTTGTCAAAGTGCTTTTTTTTGTCATTCGATATGTTGAATTCATTTGCTAGAAGAAATTTTGGATATCTCAATTACAAAAATTTTTCCAATTTGATGGAACTCTTTGCTGGTCACTTGTCGCAAAGTAAGCTTTTCGCAAACCGAACTTGACACAGACCGAACTTGGCACAAGTTTGGTACAATATGGCGCATTCAACCATTGGCAAAGTTATTAGTCCACTAACATCATAATTTGTTTTTTTTGTTTTCTATAGAAAAAGCTCTATTTCTGACATAAAATAAGTAAGAAAAAGTGACGTTTTAGCAATGAGTTACATTTTAATCATTGGTTACCAAAGAGCATTGCGGCTATTTATTTATCATGTAATAACTTTCGTTATAATAAATTGTTGTCATGGATATTTAATTTTATTTATATTTATACTTATATAATATTTTATATATTAGTTAGTTCCGTGTTTTTCTCATAGGAAAAGTGTATTTTACTAGATTGTAAAAATAATCCATACAATTTGAATCTTTTATGATGACATTTTACATTCGTGAGTGGGGTACAAAGTAAACAGTCATCCTGTCTAAATCAATAGGGGCCAAGTTAGGTCGGCGGCAAGCTCGGTCTACGCCAAGTTTGCCGCGCCAAGATGGTAGCGTCCAACTGGCCGTGTCAACTTGTCCGAGCCTAGTGGCTAGCACAGTTTTTGTATAAGGTAATCTGAATGGTCTTTCTCATTAAATAAGAAATAATATTTCCAGGAAGCTGTCTAATATTTTGGTATCATTTACTCACTTAAATCAAAAAATAAGTTTGGTTTAATAAAATAATCACTTCAAAGCAAATTCTGATATTATTTCAGCATTCTATTGACAATGTTATAATCACTTACATTAACCACTGCTTCGTTATTTATTTAAGGTGACCCACAGAAACTGAAACAGACCGTTTTTTAGAGTTATCTTACACTTTAAGAAAAAAACGCTCGAACACATTAATTTTTGTTTGGAGGAGGGTGTCTTCTGAAGACAAAGTTGACCCCGAATATCTACATGGTGGTCCCGGCAGCCCCAATTTCGAAAATCTTAAATGGCATGATGGATCGACAGGTATCTCATATGAAAGCCCTTTCAATTCTCTACATAGATATATGCATCTTATTTTGGTCAAAGTGCTCAAAGGCCCCCCGACAGCTCTATTTCCAAAAATTAAAAAAAGTCAGAAAATACTGCCAAGAATGCTAATTCATGTTTACAAGGGACATTCATTAACGATAAAAATATTTGCCCTGACAATTGAATAGGGAACCCCGGCAGTTCCCATCTCAAAAATGTCAATTTACAGGGCGGATCAAGTTCCACCTCATATGAAAAATATTGTAATTCTCTATTTAACCAAATAGATTTTATTCGTGAAAATGGCCTAAGGGGACCCAAGGCTTTCCTTTTCTTAGAAAACAATAGAAAATGCAAAGAATCATACAAAATCTTACGTATCAGGTGTTACTCCAACTCCATCCCAATTAACATTTTTGAGAAAAACCCCTTTTAGCATCTACAGAAAAATTTCGTCATTACGAGAGATCCACTTCAAAGTTGAATTGATCTTACCAACTAGTTCAGCATTTTTTTGCACTTTTTGTGTTCTAGGAAAAAGTCCTTGAGCCTCTTTAGCCCCTTTTCACGGAATAAAATGTACTTGGTTGAATAGAGAATTACAATACCTATCATATGAAGTGCCACTTGAACCGCTCAGTAAATTGAGATTTTTAAGATGGGAGTTGCCGGGACACCCTGTTCATTTATCAGGGCAAATTTTATTGTCAATGAATGTCCCTTGCACACATAAATTGGCATTCTCGACCATATTGCAGTATTTTTTGACTTATTTTCGATTTTCGAAAATATGGCTGTGGGGGCTCTTGGGCCCCCTGACCGAAATAATATGCATACCTCATATGAGGTATCTGTTGAGTCATCATGCCATTTAAGATTTTCGACATGGGGGGTGCAGTACAACAGCTGAATAATCAGAATATTCTTCTGAAAGTTTAACTTTCACTAGCAGTAGTTTCTATGATTTTAAATTCTTTTTGATTCGCCATCATTCTAGATCAACTAAAAATAATACAGCACAATTACAATCAACAAGAGTTAGTATCACATCAGGAAAAACCCTAACACGGCAAATAAGAGATAATATAGTGTGTTTTGTAGGAGTTAGCTGTTTTGAAAATAATCTCAGTGTGGTCAATACAACACTATATCTGGGACTACTTTAATAGTAACTATTGAATCATGATCCCAATTAGCACTAGAACTTCTAGATTAGGTTAAGGGGCGTTTATGTGTCCATATTTATAATATAGATTGGTTGTTTTTGGTACAACATTGGTCCGTTTCCCATTAATTTGCGACGTCAAAACATCCTACAATATACTTACATAGTAGTCATAAAATGATCAATTATGTAGGTACGTTCTGTGCACCAACTATAAATAAATGCATCCCTACTGTTAGTAATAGTTTTATGACGGCAAAAAGAATAGAAATTCAAAAACAATGTAACATAAAATAGAAATTTTATCTAGTGGGACTAATTTTTAGGTTAGGAGTTTTGACTATGATCACAATGAATTGGAAAATATCGTACTTTTATCAAAACAAATAAAACCTGCTACATGAAAATTATTATAGCACGACTTTGCGTACTACAATGCAGCTTTAATTGCTCATAATGATTATTCCCCTGCTTAAATAATTTTTTTCAAATTATGATTTTGCGCTATTGTCATTTTTGACAGTGCAATGTAATACCGGGAATTTATTGTGATTTTTTCTGTTAGGTTGACAATAGACTTGCGACTTTATGTTGCTACACTGAATTTTCAAATTCAAATATGTCGTCAAATGTCAAAGTAAATGAACTTTTTGCCGTTATCACTACTATAGGAGAAAATTGCGTGTCAAACATTTCGCTGATTTTGTGGTTTATCTTCTAAAACCTTCTACAAACTTAAAAGTGAATTGAACGAATTTCAGAAATAATCAGGTTAATCAAATAAACCAACAGGGTTGCCAATCCACAAAATGTATTTATTGTTTATTATGGTTTTCCAACTTACAGCTTAAACAAGCTTACAAAATATCTAAATGGATCGTTCTAGGGTTTTTGTTAGCCGAGGTGTTTGATGTGATAAGACAAATGAAAGCCTCCGTGAATCATATGACGGCGTTGTTTTTGTCCATATTTGTCAAGATCTTCAGAAGACGAAAAAGCCAACACTATTCTTCTTACACTATCAAAGGCCTTTTGCAGGTCGATAAAGGCTACTAATATTTCTTCTGTGGACAGTTTTTCTATTATCTGCTTAAATGCGAATACGTTAGACTCCTCTACCCTTTCTGAATCTAGACTGTGAGTTCTATAGTTGTTTTTCTACTATTTTACTTAGCCTTGATTGTAGGATACGTTCATATACGTTTGTTATTATTGGTAAAATCGTGATTCCTCTGTAGTTTGTGCACTCTCTTTTGTCTCCATTCTTTAATATTGGGAGTATTATTCCCAGTTCCCAATCTTTGGGTATCCTCTCTTCCTGCCAGACTCTCTTAAACAGTTTTGTTAGCACTTGTATACCC
This sequence comes from Abscondita cerata, assembly GCA_030710515.1. NCBI lineage: Eukaryota > Metazoa > Arthropoda > Insecta > Coleoptera > Lampyridae > Abscondita > Abscondita cerata. The sequence continues at coordinate 325,071 of JALBCR010000380.1, read as the reverse complement.
GTTTTATCCAAGTTTGTAACCATTTCTGCCGTTATTGCATCATGTCCCGCTGCTTTTACTCTTTTTAGCTTTTTCACTGCTACTCTTACTTCTTCTTCTTCTATTTCCTGGTTTTGTGCTGTTTCTTCTGGGTCGTTTTTCGTATTCATTTCTCTCTCGTCGTCTGTTATTATGTTATGATTTTCTTCTACCTTTAATATTTCTTGAAAATACTCTCTCCATCTATCTAAGATGTCATCTTCGTTTCCTAGTGTTCTTCCGTCTTTAAATTTTATATATTTTGTTTTTTGTGTTTTTCCTTTCCGTAGTTTTCAAAGTACCTTGTAAAATAACTTTTGGTTTCCTAAGCTGCCTGTTTCCATTCTTTTACCGAACTCCTCCCAGTCTTCTACTTTCGCTTGTTTTACTTTCCTTTTACTTTAGTTCTCTTTTCTTTATACATGTAATATTTTATTTGTGTTCTATTTCCCAAATATTCTCTCCATAATTGTTTCTTTTTTGTATATCTTTTCTTATGTCTTCACTCTACCAGCTTGTTTGTTTTTATTCTTTGTTAATTTTTGTACTTCCACATACTTCTTTTGCCGTTGTTTGTAATGCCTCCCATGCTACTTTCAATGTTATGTCATTTATTTTTTGTTGATTTCTTTCATTTTTTCTTCTACTCTCTCTTTGTATACTTTTGCCTTCTCCTCTATTCCTAGTTGGTACGATTTGATTACTTTCTTACAAATATTTACCCTATCTCTATTATTCCTGGTTGTCTCGTATCTTTCTGTTTGTACCGTCATTTTTGACATTACTAGATATTGATCTGAATATATTTCCGGCCCCCTTTTCACTCTTGTATCATTTATTTTATTTCTATATTGTCTATTTATTATTATATAAAATATAATAGATTTTTCTTTCCTACTTACTACTTCTCTCGTGTATTTATGAATGTCCTTGTGTTTATAGAAGGTGTTCGTTATTATGAAATAATTCTGAATACAAAATTCTATAAGTCGTAACTCATTATTATTTCTGGTGTCCTCGCCGTAACTTCTTATTCTTCTCCAGTTTCTTCATTTGTCCTTCCAACTCTTCTATTTAAATTTTCCATTATTATAAGAAAGGTACTAACCAATTTAAAATGGAATCATCAAAATTTACAAATAAAAAATTATGACATTAATTGGTTGGCAACCATGGTTATATGGGAGGCGTGGCGATTTATGAACATTTTGAATTGATTTTTTCTTTTTGGTTTTAGTTTGATATTAATTGAAATCAAACGCTGCGACATGAACGCCCAAATCTGTTGTCAACCTAACAAAAATAATTATGATAATTCAAGAAATGATTATACATGTTAATGTTATTAAAGAATGTGTTGCCGTGACTTCTTCTTTTCATGCCGTCTTCTCATAGAAGGTTGGCGACCACATTTCTAAATGCTTCTCTGTCTTTTGCAACATGGAACAGTTCTCCAACGCTGAGATTTGTCCATTCTCTAATGTTTCGGAGCCAGGATTTTTTCTTTCTGCCGATACCCTTCTACCCCTCAATTCTGCCCTGCATAATATTTTGTAGCAGTAGATATTTGTCATTGCGTAATATGTGTCCTATGTAAGATGTTTTTCTTATCTTAATGATTGTGAGCAGTTTTCGTTTTCGGCCGATGCATCTTAACACTTCATCGTTGGTTATTCTGTCAGTCCAAGGTATCAGAATCAGAATGCGCCTATAGAACCACATCTCAAATGCTTCAAGCTTTTTAATCACTTGAGCCTTTAGGGTCCAAGTCTCCACTCCGTACATCAACACTGACCACACATAACACTCCATAAATCTTAATCTGATGTCAAGGTTCAGATTTCTGTTTGTAAACATTGTGGAATATTTCACAAATGCGTTTCGAGCCATTTCTATTCTGATCTTAATTTCCTGATCAGGGTTCATTTCAGAATTTATGACAGAGCCGAGATATTTGTATTTTTGGACCTGCTCTATTCGGTTTCCATTTAATGTGAGAATAGGGTTAATATTTGGGTTTTTGCTTATAACCATCATTTTAGTTTTCTGCGTGTTTATAGTGAGTCCTACTTCTTCACACTCTCGACTGACTCTTTCCAACAGGGTTTGAAGATCTTCTGCTTTCTCCGCCATTATAGCAGTATCATCGGCGAATCTTAGATTGTTAATCAATGCCCCTCCAATGTTTACTCCCTCAGGTCTCTCGTAAAGTGCCTTTTGAAATACAGACTGAGAGTAGAGATTGAACAGTTGTGGAGATAGAACGCAGCCCTGACGAACTCCTTTTGAATCTCGATTTCATCAGTTTCGATGTCTTCAACTCGAACTACTGCCGTTTGATTGTAATAGAAATTTTTATTAATTGTATATCACTTGGGTCCAATTTGATGCTCTTTAAGTTCTCTATGAGTTTGTCGTGTTGAACTTTATCAAAGGCCTTTTGAAGTCAATGAAACAGATGTACACATCTTTGTTGTATTCTCTACATTTCTGTAGCAGTACTGTGATAGCAAATAAAGCTTCTCTAGTTCCTAAACCTTCTCTAAAGCCAAACTGCGTTTCATCCAGTTGTTCCTCGCATTTTCGATATATTCTCTGTTGGATTATTTTCAAGAGCACTTTCAAGGTATGACTCATCAAATTGACCAACCGATATTCATCACAGGACTTAGGGTTGTTCTTTTTAGGCAAGGGAATGAAAACTGATTTAAGCCAATCTTTTGGTATTTCCCGTGTTTCGTATATTTTATTGAACATTTTTGTGAGTTGGGTTAAGTTTCCATCGTCTAAGGCCTTCAAGAACTCAATTGGTACGTTATCAGGTCCAGTCGCTTTTCTGCTCTTTGAAGTTTTTATCGCATATCCACTTCTGATTTTAGAATACATAGCTGTTCCGTCTGATTGTTTTCCTCTCTAACGTCATCTCGTCCTGCTGCAAATAGTTGTTCAATGTATTCCTCCCAAGTTTGTTTTCTGTCTTCTTCTGTTAACTGAATATCTCCTTGTATGTTTTTTGTGATCACCGGTATTCTTTTCCTTGTATTTCCAGTTAATTCCTTCAATTTTTTATGTAAATTAAAAGAATCCTGTTTACTGTTCAGTTGTTCCATTTCACGATAATTTTCTTCCATCCATATCTCCTTTGCTTTTCTTATGTGGTGTTCTATTTGCCTTTTTAATTGTTTATATTTTTGCGGGTCATTGTTTTTGTAGTTACGCTTTTCTTCTATAAGGTTTATGATTTCCTGTGTCATCCAAGGGTTTGTATCATGCTCTTTTCTGCCCACAACTTGGTCCGCGGTAGTCAATATTGTAGATTTAATTTGATTCCAGGCCATGTCGATATTTGTCGTTGATGCTTCTAAAAAATCACTTGCTATTGAGTCATTAAACTTTTTCTGATACTGCAGTTCTTTGAGCTTTACTGTGTTTATTATTTTTGGTTTTATTATCATTTGCAGCTTCCTTAGTCTCACTTTTATATTGGCTACGAGCAACTCGTTGTCAGTGTCCGCGTCTGCACCTGGATAGGTTTTAGCACTCCCAATGCTATTCCTAAACCGCCTGTTGATACAAATGAAATCAATTTGGTTCTTTATGATCTTCTCTTTGCTACTTCGTGGTGATGTCCAAGTATAGAGTCGTCGAGGGGGTAGCTCATAAAAAGTATTAGTGATAACTAGATCTTTTTCCTGACAAAACTCTATGAGTCGTTCACCTCTTTCATTCCTATCCCCCAATCCAAAGCCACCAACAACATTCTCGACCTTGCCTTTGCCAACTTTAGCATTGAAATCTTCCATTATTATGTTAAGTTCATGTTTCTTTAACTTTTAGTTAGCTCATTCAGATCTGAGTAGAACTTCTCTATAGTTTCTTCATCGCTGTCGGCTGTGGGAGCATATACCTGTATCAAGTTGGTATTTATAGGCTTTGTACGTAACTGAATCAGCATCGTTCTTTCATTGTAGACGTTGCCGTGACGGTTGCATTATTATCTCACACCATAGGACGAGTTTTATAACTTTATGTTTCAATCTACAATTTTTTGATTGATTTTAGTAAAATTTTCGCCACAATGGAACTGTAACCTGCCAACCAACGCTGTAAATCCCCACTCGTAATAGCTTAGCTATTAAAACACGTGTTTGAATTTTCAGACTTAACATTAAGAGGTTGGGACACATTTTATGTATCTAATAATCGACCTTAATTAAAATGGAACTTGGTATTATTTGTTATTTTCGCATGTGGTCTTTAACCGAATCAATCCTCTAAGTAAGTTTATCGTGGAACCTTGCATTACCTTCTTTGAAAATTAAAGGAATTAGTCAACAATATTTATTGAACTTTTGGTGTTGGTTGAACGTTGACCCTTGTGACTTTTAAAAGTAATTCAAATTATTTATCACAGTTTATAGAATGTATTCAATCCTAAATAAGAAAGTTTGAACATTTTTTATTTTAAATTTATGTAGGTGAATTAATTCAAATATTGAATAATTACCACTCAATCACTAATCAAATTAGAACGAACGTCAAAATAAAATTATTTCCCCACGTATTGTTGCAGACCTAAATTGACGTTGCTTATTACGACACGCATTGCGTGCAGAAACCGAAGCTTTACCAACAATTTTATGTAGCTCTCTGATAATAATTTATTTTAACAAATAATATGCCACCACTACCCATACTGTATTAACATACATGATATTTATGTTATTTCATATTTTGTTCGTGGTAACTTATTTAATTCAGGTTCTCTTTATTAAATTCATTTTAAAAATTTCATACGTTGAACATATTTTCAAATAGATTATTTGAGTAATTAAAATCAATTACATTCACACATTTCTCAGTTTCTATATTTACTTTTCCTTTCGAGCAACATGGCAACTTTCAATTTTTCCAAAAATAATAGTGTAGCTCATAATAATAAACGTCCGTTTCTTTGTTCGACCTCGATTAATTGATCTGCATTACTCTCTAAAACGTAAAGTGTCACTTTTTCTCCCTGCGGCAGGAAAAGTGACATATATGTTCTTACGAATTAAAAAAAAATCAAACGAATAATATACAGACATTAAAGGTTTTTATTGAAAATTGTTGCTAAATATAATTGCAAATGCAACCAATAGAATAATGACAGAAGAGAATTTAACTTAAATAAGTAAATCTGTACTGCAATGATATTGTCATTCACACTGTACAAAGGGAAACTCTTGAAAGCTACCCTTAAAAAAGTATCAGTTTTGACTCAGGGTTGTACAAACTCGAATACCTACTATTTGTGAAGATATTTAGCAATTAAGCCATTGTTACAAAAAACAATTTTAGTAGCACTTTCACATTTATACCATTACGCTTTATAAATATTTTTGCACGACATCGCCAGTTAAAAAGTAGCAATTTTCACTTTTGTTTTTACCGTTTTTGCTTACTTTCTATCATTCATTCTTTGTTTTTTTCGTACTTGTTTATTTTGCAAATTTTGAATACATCTTTTTATTTGCTTTAAGCTGTCTCGGTTTTTGTTTATAATACATAGTTTTGAAGAAAGTGAGTTACATATTATGAAACATTATCAGTTATCGGTATTATTTTATTGCCGATGTTAAAATGGTAACAATAACAAATAGTATGAAAATGTAAATAAGGTTACAAATACTATAAAGGAAAGTTACATTGTGTACATTTCAAATCGAAGATAAATCTGTTCTAGACTTTATTATTATTCATTTCATTTCAGTAGCAATCTTCCTTTCAAAGTAGAACACAACTTCAAACAGGTCACCATATAATACGATTATTGAAGAAACCGCTGTAATTAGTAAATTTTTTTGGTAGTTTCTAAATGCTTTCGTTTCTCTAATGTAGCTGCAGGTGGGTTGGGCGAAAAAATTAATTTGTATACAAATATCTATTTATAACCGGCTCCAACAACGTGTGTCATATCTAACAACTTTACTATTAAAATATCATAGGTGAAATCCAGCGACTTGTAATGTCATACATTTTTTCTTGTCTGGTGTTTTATTTTGCATACAATAACTTCTTACAGCAATACATAAAGTATATGGGTAGATTTGATTGTGAAGGCGTTTGTTTTTCTTCTTTAAAACCTATGATTTTTGAAGAATTTATTTATCATTAAAATGTTCGTTAAACGGAATCTGAAAGACTGTCTAATGAATATGTGTTATTTGTGTTGTTTGTAAGATTTTCTCGAACAAACCTTCCGTTTTTGTTTACTTCAATCTTCAATTTTTTCAAAAACTGATGTTACACATTAGAACGAATCTCCCACATCTGATTACTTCGATCAGAATAAATTACGAGTAGGTATAGTAAACTGAAAAATAATGTACGTAGTAGTACTAAATGTATTGAAGCATTTGTTTCTTTTATTAACTGTGAAGTTCGAATAAGTGCCGTTTTCAATCCTCGAGTGACCACTACATTTCATGGGTCATCCAACATTTGACGGGTAATAAGAATACTTTAAATTTTCACCAAATTTAGAAAACTTTAATGTATAAAAATTCGATTTTTTAAATCAAAAAATTCACGGCAACTTTTTAAAATAATTTTAAAACAGCGCTATATTTTCTAAACATTATTATTTAAAAAATTAAAAAATATTGTCTATGGTCATTTTCTGTAATTAAAATGTGAGTAACGCTGAAGGTTAAATGATAATCCTAAATGTGGAAAGGTATTTTATTAAATATTTAAGTCTTTTTTTTGCGTCCGGGATTTGTTTTTACTTTTCTATGACCAGTTTCACCAAGTTCAATTAAATTTAATCTAAAGGAGCGTATCCACCAACGCAACATAGACCAACATACTGCAACTTGTTGTAAATTTAAAAATAAATTTTAACAATTTTGGCTACTTGTTTAGTTTCTATATTTAGTTCTATTCCCATAGAACCTAGAAAAGTTTGTTTAAATGATTTAATACTTAAACTAAAATTATACACTTCTCAACAAAATTAAGGTACCACTAGTAAAATTACAAATTAATTTAGAACAACTAAAAAAAAAGATATAAATTTAAGTGTTTCCTAACAACTTAGTTTATTTAACGGTCATAAAAATGAAGAACAAATCCTAAAAATTTAACCAAAACACCAGTATATGTTCTTATGAACTTATGCCCTAATTTGTGAAAAGTCAACAAAAGTGGCATTACTAATAGCCTGTATGCCCTCCTCTTGTAGCAATACAAGGTTCTAATCTTCTTGGTATGCTTGCAATTAAGTTTCTTATTCGTTCTTGAGGGATCTGTTCCCATTATTGAACAAGCATGTTGCACAGCTCATCAAGTAGCTGGCGGTCTTGGGGCGTTTTTGATTGATCCCAGAGATGCTCGATAAGGTTAAGATCAGAGCTCTTGGCAGGCCAGTCCAAACATTGGATATTTGCATCTCTCAACGCAGCTGTGGCAATGTTAGCGGTATGAGGTGCATAAAAATTAATCCATGGCCGAAATTTTTGGCAAATGGTTGTACACTCATGAAATTTAAAACTTGGACACCTCAATTTCTGTAAACAAAAGTTTGCACATTGTGAAGCGGGCTTAAGGGTATCATTTACAATTCTAACAGCAGGTAGTCTCAGCAGGGGTTATCTTATAGAAGGACTGTAGAATGAATCATTACACTAAGCACGTTTTAGAAAATAGGTAATTTACGTTGCTTACTTAATTTTTTTCTTTAAAGAATATATTTGAAGGTATCGCTAATTAAACACCATAGCTCGATTAATTATCGAATCAAAATTTTGTTTAGGAAATGTTTACAAAATAAAATTAGAAATAATTTTGATTTAAAAAACGTCTACAAGCAATAACTTTTAAATTAAATCAAAAACTAAACATGGTTATTTGGGTTGACTGATTATTACTTATTTTTAAATAAATCTAACCTACTAATTATTGTAAGTTATTAAAAAAATCATTAAACTCTCTATTCATAATATTTAGTCCTTACAAAATGTATATTTTATGACGTTTCATTTTTTTCTGTAGTTAATATAAAAAGTGAAAATAAAAACTAAGGCAATTCTTATTGTCAACGTATATATTTAGTTTTTTGACAAGAATTTATTACATAATTATAATTAAGATACCAAGTTATAGTTTAAAATTAAATGAAAACTTTTTTTTTAAATAAAGGTATTACTATATAAATAAATATAAGAAATCAATAATGGGTGTGACCTCCATTATTATTGATACATTCTTGGAGGCGTCTGCTCATTGACGCTATCAAGGTATCAATATAATTAATATTAATCGTTTCCCATGCGGTATCAATGGCTGCAATTAGTGCATTACGGTTTACTGGTATAAAATTTGGCCCTTGTTGTCTTCGGATAACAGCAAGTATTCGAGCCCAAACATTTTCGATAATGTTAAAATCTGGGCTTTTGCTGGCCAGGGTAACAGCTCCAAGTTATTTTCTCGTATCCAATTGCGCACAACCTGCGAAGTATAGGGTCATCATATCCCGATAGTTAATTATCGAATGTTCCAAGAAAATATGTGTAAAAAGTTTTCATTTAATTTTAAACTATAACTTGGTATCTTAATTATAATTATGTAATACATTCTTGTCAAAAAACTAAATATATACGTTGACAATAAGAATTGCCTTAGTTTTTATTTTCACTTTTTATATTAACTACAGAAAAAAATGAAACGTCATAAAATATACATTTTGTAAGGACTAAATATTATGAATAGAGAGTTTAATGATTTTTTTTAATAACTTACAATAATTAGTAGGTTAGATTTATTTAAAAATAAGTAATAATCAGTCAACCCAAATAACCATGTTTAGTTTTTGATTTAATTTAAAAGTTATTGCTTGTAGACGTTTTTTAAATCAAAATTATTTCTAATTTTATTTTGTAAACATTTCCTAAACAAAATTTTGATTCGATAATTAATCGAGCTATGGTGTTTAATTAGCGATACCTTCAAATATATTCTTTAAAGAAAAAAATTAAGTAAGCAACGTAAATTACCTATTTTCTAAAACGTGCTTAGTGTAATGATTCATTCTACAGTCCTTCTATAAGATAACCCTTGCTGAGACTACCTGCTGTTAGAATTGTAAATGATACCCTTAAGCCCGCTTCACAATGTGCAAACTTTTGTTTACAGAAATTGTGGTGTCCAAATTTAAATTTCATGAGTGTACATGGGGTACAATAAACTCTATATCTTCTTGTTGTTAGGGACCCATTTCGTATCAAAACCAATTTTGTACGACCATTAAATTGTATGGCACCCCAAAAAACATTACAGATGCTCCACCAAATTTGTCAAATTCGCGAATGGTACATGGTGCAAATCGCTCACCTGGTCTTTGTATAATAAGAACACGGCGATCATTCCTGCTTAGGTGGAATCCGAACTCGTCCGAAAACAAAACGGAATTTCACTGCCTCTCGTCCCAACCCTGATGATTTTGACAAAAATTTAAGCGTAGCTGTTAGAATTGGACCTGTTACAGGCTTTCTAGCAGACAAATTGACTTCTTTCAGTCTTATTCTTACTGTTTTGGTAGAAATTTCTGTTTCAGTGGCTAATCGGAGATCATTTTTAACTCTGAAGTTCGATAAAGCGATCTTTCCTGGGTGTTGTTTTTCTTTTAGCACCTTGTCCCCGTCTTCTTCTAAAGCTGTCGGTTCTTCTGACTAGTACTGCTGCTCTGTGTACCACAGATTTGTTGGTATTGAGAATTCTAGCCACTTCTCTTTGTGAATAGCCTTCACTAAGAAGAATAATCATTTGAAACACTTCTTCTGGTGTACAATGACGTCAAGAATTTGGGCTTTTTGTTGACTTTTTGTTTCCTAGCAGAGAACGTCTTGTTAATGTCAATTGTTTCATGGCACACTATTTGAATTATGTTTAATAAACGTCAATGTAATTATTTTAAATGAATATTTAATGTAGCCTAAAAGAAATCTAACATTTTGTTTGTCTTAATTTCGTTGCATTGTGTGAGTTGGCAGCCGTTGAAATCTACAGGCCCATAAAAGGTTCATATATTTTAACAATATTTTCCATCTAAAAAATTAAAAAAATCTTAGATAAGCGGAAAGTACCTGGCATAATTTTGCTTAGAAACAATACCCTACTAATCCTAGAATTCCTACCATTATAATAAAGGATGTCCAATGCAGTCCAATATTTGGACACTGTTCACATGAAAAGTATGAAATGAGGCACTTGTGAACTGTCAAAATTGATGCTTTCATTTCGGTTTTCCATTTATTTCCGGTCACGTACCGAACTTTTTTTTCAAATGAAATGATACATTTTTTGGCAACCCTTTGAAAAACAAATTCAACCATACGACTATTGTCATGATTCAAGTATGCAATAATAGTAATAAATCATAAAGAAAACCGGAAGTCTTTTTATAGTGCGAGGCATATCCAGAAAGTAAGTGTAATGAATGTAGGTGGTGAAGCGGGGTATCAAGTTTTGATGCCTTCCTCGAAGTCGTATCCCGCCAACCTCCTCGCCCATTTTCCACCTCCTCCTTTACCTCCTCTTCGGATGAAAACCTTTTTCCAACTATGTGACGCTTCAGGAATGTAAAGAGGCAGTAATATAAAGGTGGCAGGTCACGGGAATGTGCGGGATGTTTCAGTATATCCCATTTAAACGAGGCGAGCAGTTCCTTCGTGGCGTTGGCCGTGTGTGGTCTGGCATTGTCGTGAAGCAGGCAGCCTTCTTTTGTCAGCATGCTTCTCTTCTTGTTCTAAATCGTCCTCGTCATTTTTTGAAGGGTCTCACAGTATCTTGCATAGTCTATGGTCTTCCCTTGGGGCAGATACACTTGGCGGGAGACCGTATAGGCATTGTTCACGTGTTATTACGTCGACAGTTCTCAACGTACTGACCTCGTCAGAACATGACGAAAATTAAATCCCTCCGACCGTCAGAGCGTCAGTGCACTTACTTTCTGGATATTCCTCGTAGAGTACGCATAAATTTTGACAATTTATAGCTGTAGGATAAAAACCTGCTAGCATACATAATTAGCATCTCTCATAAGAGGAAAACAAGTACCAAATTATCTTTTATTGTATTGGTTGTATGAACTAATTTAAAGTCCCTTTGGTCGCGCATTCAAAAGTTGTTGATAGGAACAATAACGACAACATCTCTAGTAATTTAGAAACATTTTACTTATGTCCTATTTAAAAAAAAAATAATACATTGATCAAAATTCGTAACTGCGTCCCCTAGGTGACAGTCAAACATCTTATCACATAGCCTAGCCAACCTATGTTAGAAACTTCTGTTTCTATTTGATTCGCCTTTATTTTCACATTTTTCCATAATTTTGTGGAAAATTGCAAACCATATTTCAATTAAATCATTTTGTTGGTGCATTTATGTTAGAAATTAAGTCCTAGGTTTCTCGTTCTACAGATCGTTTGAATATTCACTCTTCTTGAAGGTGTTGCCGTGAAAATTATTATCACGCGCCTATGACTGCAATGCACCACGTATAACAAATAAATAAATAAACAAAGGAATAATTTAAAATCAATAAACAATATTAATTAAATTTATATGATTATTATAAATACACAACAAAACAGTAAATGCAAAATATAATAACTCTTTCAAAACTGTTCCGATAAAACCCAAAAGTTAATAGGTTACAATCATATCGTCTTAGCTACCTTTAGCAACGACCCTCGCATCAATTTTTTACCACTTAATTAAAAAAATCAAGTAAGTGAACATCTACCAAATTTGACATGTTATTTATTTGAAGCACTTTTATTGAGTTTGAAACATTAACCAACCGAGAAGCAATAGAATTTGGAGAAATTTTTGTATTTGTTTTAGCAGATTGACTTGTAGAACCTAAAATTATTAAAAGTGCCCAGCTTTTACGACTTGAATGTACAAAATTCATATTTTCCATGAATTAATTACATTTCTCTTTTCTTCCATTATTTAGAGATGACAATACAGCTTCCCCAGTTTCTTTATTTGCATTTTTTGATATGATTTGTACAATCTGTTTCTGTATTCTGTATTCCTTTCGAAAACCATGTGGAATTGATTTTTTTGCTGCATATTTAGCAGCACCTAGAAACCTTAAACAATTATCAGAAACCGGTGGTATCCATCTAAGAATAAAATCGAGAGATGTTCTATAGTTTATCCAATTAGTTTCATCTTAGTTTCTTAAAGATTCTACAAACGAAATTTGAATAGCGAAGGTCTATGCTGACTTCTTAGAAATTCGTTTAATACCATACGTTTTGATAACCTGACTGGATCCAAAATACGTACATAAACTTATTCCAGAAGTGTATAATCGAAGTTGTATGACGTTTTAGTGCTCCAGGTCTCACCTGGCTATATAGCTATAGACTTTTGGTTACAAAATTTTATTTTGTACTCTCCCGAAATCATCAGGATGTTCAAAATTAGAATGTAGGTAGTGATGGATTTTCTATTAGCTTCAAAAGATACTGTCGTGTATACTCCTTATTCTTACTTACTTATGAGCTTATACAGTGACCGGCAAAGAGTTTGCATCAAATGGGAAAAATTTTTGTAATTGAGATATCCAAAAATTTCTTTGGGCAAATGAATTCAGCATATCAAATGACAAAAAGGCACTTTGACAAGTGTCATGTGACCACTGTCATTAAGCAAATTAAAAAAATATTTCTTAAATATGTAAAAAGTGAGGTTAGATGACAAGATATTGAAAAATGCCTAAGAGAAAAGTTGTTCACAATTAGATTATACGTTTATGTGCAAATTTTCAAAAGAAAATAACGACTTTTCAACAATATCAGTTTTCTGGCATTTTTTCCGGAAATATTGAGAAAACAAAATTTTTTGCGTTTGATTTGCATAAAACACAATAAAACCAACAAATAAACTTTACAATCCAGTAATTTTTATTTATTAGTCTACCAATGGACGGTAAAGAACAAAAAACATTGTTTTTTTAGGACGGACGTTGTTGCAATGGCCTACAGAAAACAAAAGGTTGAAGTTACAAATTTAGAATTAATAGTCCTAAAATTATCAATTTTTCTATTCTAAACCCAATTTAAACAATTTTTTACAATATTGTCTGAATAATAAGCTCATACGAAAACATACAAAAATTTCCGGAAAAAATGCCGGAAAACTGATATTTTTAAAAAGTCGTTATTCTCTTTTGCACATAGACGTATAATTTAATTCTGAACAACGTTTCTCTTAGGCATTTTTCAATATCTTGTCATCTAACCTCACTTTTTACATATTTAAGGAGTATTTTTTAAATTTGCCGCCATGACAGTGGTCACATGACGTTTGTCAAAGTGCTTATTTTTATTATTCGATATGCTGAATTCATTTGCCAAAGAAATTTTTGGATATCTCAATTACAAAAATTTTTCTCATTTGATGCAAACTCTTTGCCGGTCACTGTATATAGGACATTAAAATTTCCCCCAAAAAAATACATATAGTTGTATATGGTTGTTTATTTTTGATGCCCACTTAACGTGGTGTAAGAAGTCCTCTATATGTAGTTTTATGATTGACTAATTACTGTTAATTTCTGATACATTGATGAGGTCGTATTAAATTGCGTTTATACCATTATTTATATACTAATTTATGAACTTTATTCGAGCACATCGACTACAATTTATCCCATTTCACAATAAATACAATAAATAATTAAATAAATCTTACACTTGAACATGCGCACATAAATACTTTATTATGTTAGACATACACGAGTAAGCGAATTAACTTCTTACGGCATAAACTCTATAAAATACAGTATTTTTATGACCGGAAACTTAAAGTTGTTGACTTATAATGATAAAATAAGCGTATCCACAAATTCGATAAAAGTAAGATACATCCGGACATAAAAGACCGGCGTGGCATTGCATTGGTTATATGAATATCTATCGACGAGATGTCTTTCTCTCTAAATTCTTTGTTTTTATTGCGCACGTAAAATTTGTTATTGTTTTAGTTCTTTTTGTTTCTGAATACTGAATTACCACCGTGTACAGTTTTTTTAAAATACCTACACGCATGACATTACAATCGCAAGGTTACACGCATAAATTTCTTTCTAATCAACAAAGTAGATCACGATAAACTACCTGATGCATAATATTTATTTGATTTATAAGTAATTGCAATTTTTTTCTTTACTGTTTTCTTCTTGTTTCAGATCTAGCGCAGTGAATTATTTTTCTTCTTTTGTGTGGTAAGTTTACACAATGTTTAACTGAATACCAATTTAATTGCTTTCTACATAAATAAACGGTTACATATTCAAAATGTCATGTACTTCAAAAAGTACTTCAAACTTCCATCAATTGAGCATTAATTATGTTAGGTAATTTTATTTTCTTTTTTGTTTTTTTAATGCTAATCTCTTGTGTTTAAATAAATTTCTAATTACACAAGAAAAGTTATTATGATTAATCTCAAACCTTAACGATATGAGTGATTCTAGATTAATGTCATTGAAAAGTAACAATCAAACTAAGCTGACAAAAGTTGGTTGTCAAATTTCTTCTTCGACACTAGTGTCGGCAAAAAATAACATTCTCGAGTCGCCTGCTATAAATAGTAAGAGATTTTAGAATAGTAAACAAACCCCGAGAATCACTTGAAAGCTGTTTCGTCCGATTTCTCTTCAGAGCCACAAGGGTTATATAGTTGACAGCGCGTTTTTGGACAATAATGAACACTGGTGAAGAGTTCCAAATCGACGAAACGGCTGCCGAGTGATTGTTTGATATTGTACAATCTCTTGGAAATTGTTATTTTTTACCAACACTTAGTTGGCTATAATAATCGAAGAATCGTCTTATGTAACTTTTACACATACAATAGGTATATCAATATGAAGAAATTTATTAGAACGCTTCACCTTAAATTAAATGCGTGTGATTCTTTCAGTTTTCTTATGGTTTCCTTACTTGAAGGCGGATTTGACAAACAATTGATAAAATTCCTTTTTATTTTTACATGTTTGTGTATGGCATCAGTAAACTTTGAGTGTAATATAAAAAGAACTAGTTTCTGTAAAAACTGTTTCTTTAAAAACTTTTGAAGATTCACTTTTAAAGAGGAATGATCATAGTCTAAAAAAACTGCTTTGTAAAATGATACCTGTCAAAATTTAGGCGCAACGAGTGTGGTGACAAGTCCATTCCTAACTTTTCTGACGATGTAAAACATCTACTGTGGTTTCGTTTTTTAGGTTACATAAAATAAAATTTTTTTTTTAATTTACAAGTCGGTTCAAAAGTTTGAACTCTTCATATATATTAAGGGATTTTGATCTAAGACAAAGTATGACCGTTTTAAACTCTCCTGTACGTTTTTGATAGATTAGCAAGTACTTAGGACATCGATGATGACAAACGCTGCGTCAATCAAGTTCAGTATAGTCGATGACACAGCGTCTACGCTACTGTTTATTATTTATATCACATTTCTAGGGTGATGGATAAGATGCTACTAGGAACCTGGTTGGCCATTCACACAGTAGCTATAGAGTGGCTTAGGCCTCAATTCCTTCCCTCTCCGCCCTTTTACTTTGTATGTTTTATAATGACAAATTTTGTTGATGTGATCACAGATTGATGTGCAGATTAAGTATTATTTTTAGTACAAATAACAAAAACAATAGGTATAGTTGCTACCAGAAAAGTATTGTTTTCTTATTTCAGCAATTTCCTGTAATGACGTCGTAATACTTTACAATATCTTAAGTTATTCCCGATCACGATTGGATTGAGGTGCTTGGTCATTCCCAAATGTGTGCGTAAGCCAATGTCTTTACTACTGTTAAGATGTTTTGAACATAATAGCGTACAGTTTCCGGTCTTATGCTCATAAACCGAAACAGAGAAAATTTCATTGTTTTTATAATAAAATGTTCCACAACTTTCATAACAAGAATATTTGCTAAAGTCTATTTTAAACTGATGGACAATATGCTTACCTGCATTGTACTTAAAATTCCATTCAGTTATACTAACAATATCCGAGAAAATAAATATTTATAGTAGACGTGAAATGGTGATCCATACTTGAAGTATTTGTTGATAATTTGGATTATGATGTATAATTGGGTAAAGTGAAATCCAATGCTGATGATGAAATGTATTTGAAACGATTATAACTGACTTTTGTCTAATTAGTTTCGGCTCTTAAAATATATTTCTGAGAGCCATCTTCATGAGAATATGTACGAGTAAGTTTATGTTGTGATTTACATTTTAAATTAATAAATATATTTTAAAAGCCGAAACTAGTTGGTAAAACATCTGTTATAATCGTTTCAAATACATTTCATCATCTGCATTGGATTTGACTTTACCAAACTACATCAGATTCATAAATAAATATTTTATAAAATGTCAATATTTCAAGTTTTCTATGCTCTTATGTAGAAGAGCCGAGAGAAGAGCACCAATTTTGCATTTGGCACTATTCTTACTGTACCCTTCTACATGGTACATTTACGTTTCAAACTTTCACAAACTGTGCCAATTGGTAATGAGAATTTCTAGCATGAATGAACAATACATTTGACCCAATCTATTTAAATATACAAATTTAATAGTAATAGAATACACTAACCTACACTAAAGCTACATTGCCGACAGATGTCGCAACCAAGTTATTAGTAATACACTTAATTTACTTATAAATTTGTACTATTTTATATTTTGTATGATTGAACGCGTATGAAATACTAACTCGATTGGAAAAATTATTTTAGGACATAACCTACAAAAATTTATTAATTGTTAATAAAAAATTTGTGTACATGTGTTTATTTAGGTTACATTCAACTAAACAGAGTTGTCAAAATTTGAGAAATAGCTTATTTGATCTAAGTGATTTAAGATATGTTCTGTAAACTAATTTTTATGTATGTTTTTGATTAATGTAATTGCGTTTCATTTTAATTAGAGGAGTTCATAAGTTTGAACGGTTTGAGCTAAACCCAAGAAAGACTAATCCCATTTATATGTTTGAGTTGAATTGAGCCAAGGATGGGTAAAATCGTGTCAATAAAGAATTTTTGTGAAAATTGGGGCTCAAAGTTTATGTTCCACTATCTTTTTTTGCATTAATGTATACTACACCAAGGAGGTCTGCTATACAGGGTGGTGCATCTCATGAATCGTAAGAGAGACAAAGTTGGTTAAATTACAAAAAACTTCCACTTTTTTATGCTTATTTCAAATATGTAAAGATATCTAAGATACCTTTGACCGATTCTGAAATATTCTGAAAAAACTGAAAAGTCCAATTTAAAAAATTCTTTTACTACCGCAGTTGTCATTTAGAAATTTTATATTTTTACATTGCTTGACATGACACGTCTGATGGAGTCAATTGTTGTTTTCTACGCCCATTAGTTTTCGAGATATTATAGTCAACTTTCTTTTTTCTTATGGGCGCCATATTCTACTTTTTTATCAAAAAATAGCGAGTTTTTTCAGAATATTTCAGAATCGGTCTAAGGTATCTTAGATATCTTTCAAACTTTTTTGTAATTTAATCAACGTTGTATCTATTACGGTTCATGAGATGCCAATTGAGGGAAATTAAATTCGCACCACCCTGTCCTTCTTGTATCGCCGGAATAGTTATTTTCCTGCAAATATTAAAATTTATGGTCGTTTACATCGGATAACATTTATAAAACAACCTCTTTATCAACCCCTCAAATTCACTTGACTTTACTTCTTAAGAACAATAATGGCCGTACCATTGCTAGGCGTATCTAAGGAAATATAAGTGAAACTATTATCGCATTTATCTCAACAAGTTCGATAGTGTCAGGATATTTTCAACTTTCCGCAATAGATAAATGTTGCGATATGAATCACTTCCTTCAAAGGTCGTCTAAAAATAAATTTATATGCTGTATATTTACGTTTTCTCATCAATCAGTTCTGACTACGATTTTCCATTGTGTTTATTACAAGTACGAATTGTATTTATAAAATAGAATACCACAAAAAACCCTGAATCACAAAGTAACACACAAAAAATAAACTATGATTTGGTGTGAATAATGAATAACGTATACGTACGTTACGTAGTTCTGTTTGTTCAAAGAAGTTTGCTGCATTGACCATGATTTGGAAATTGAGGTTATATGTCAGAAATGGCGGGACTGTGTCTTCTTACAATGATTTTGACACTAAAAATCACTAGGTCTCATGTGTACCTCGATTGAGATATTGCCATAGCGTTTTCTTGCAAATCCTCTGGATTTAAAAAAAAACATTTTAGTATATTCCGAAATCACATAATTAGCACGTAATTCTGGTGAATTTTTTTATTGGGTCGCTTTTTTTGTTGGGGAATGTACCTCGACCCCGATTTCAATTCGAATTCTAATACGACGACTTGTTTATTTATTTTCTAATCATTATAAAGTATCATGAAAAGGTAGAAAATAAACAAAAGCATCACTCGCATCTGGGCGAGTAATCAGGACCATGGTCACATATCGTAAAGAGTAACGGTCCAGATATATATTCTTGAGACACTCCAATGCATAATAATTGATCATTTGAAATAAAAAACAAATACTTCAAACGCATTTTGTATAAAAAATCTCTTTGTTCTGATTTCAAATCTACAGGGTGATTCATAACTGTTGGGACATAGGCTAAGAGCGGGTTATTTAGACTAAAATATGACCATAGGACTCAATATTCCTTAACAAAATATTGCTGTGGAAAAAGATACAGAGCGTTAAATTAAAAATTTTTTTTTTCATTTTTTGTTAATAATTTCACTGTAAATTTATCAATTCCTATCAAAATTAGCAAAAAGGTATAACTTTAGACCAAGAACATTATGTTATGTACTATTTTACAATTTGTTGTAGGGGGCGCCACGTGAATGATTCCTGATGACGAAATCGACTGGTAACTTTTTTTGAGAAAACTTTTTAGTGATTTTGAATAGAGAGTATATCAAATATTACTTCATTTATTAAGGGTACGTTTTGGACTGTCAGATAATTATACTTCTCTACCGCCTTTAGGCTTTAGGGCGGGTTATTTAGACCAAAATATGACCATAAAACACAATATGCCTTAATAAAATATTGCCGTGGAAAAAGATACAAGGCGTTAGATAAAAAACATTTTTTCTTCATTTTTTGTTAATAATTTCACTGTAAATTTATCAATTCTTATCAAAATCTACAGAGAAGCATAATTTTCTGACAGTTCAAAACGTACCATTAATAAATAAAGTAATATTTGAAATCCCTTTCTAACACTTCGAATTGTTCAACTGCGTTTTTCTTGGACACAGATGAAATTATCGTATTTAAACAAGAGTACCAATATAGTGTACAAATAATGTATACGTCATTTTCTCTAATTAAAATCACTAAAAAGTTTTCTCAAAAAAGTTACCAGTCGATTTCGTCATCAGGAATCGTTCACGAAGCGCCCCCTACAATAAATTGTAAAATAGTACGTAACATAATGTTCTTGGTTTAAAGTTATGCTTCTCTGCCAATTCTGTATGTTTTTCCACAGCAATATTTTATTAAGGAATATTGGGTTCTAGGGTCATATTTTAGCCTAAATAACCCGCCCTTAGCCTATGTCCCAATAGTTATGAATGACCCTGTATATAATTTGTTGGCATTTGATACAGCTACTTTTAAGATATTTGAATTTATTTGTAACTTATTTTTCCTGGAGATCAAGTTGCCTTGAAAACGTCAACATTTGCAATAAACGTAACCCTAGCAACGAAACAATGTTAGTTACACATAAGTTAGTCATCGATTGAAAATTAAACCATATTGCAGAAATTAATATATTTCTAAAATTATTTAAAACATCTATCAAATGGGTTATTCGGAGGAAGAAAGAAGTCAAGGTAAATTTGATGATATTCATGTCTACCTATTCAACACTGATATTTGAATAAAATAATCTTGTCCTTATTATTTCACTTTTTTCTTTCTCCAATAACCCATTTGATAGATGTTTAGAAGTAAATCAATTTCTGCAATACGGTTTAATTTTCAATTGAAGATTAACTTATGTGTAACTAACATTGTTTCGTTGCTGGTGTTGCGTTTATTACAAACGTCGACGTTTTCAAGGTAACTTCATGTCCAGGAAAAAATCAAATATCTTAAAAGTGGCTGAATCAAATGCCAACAAATTATATATATTTGAAATCAGAACAAAGAGATCTTTCATTTGAGATAATAATATACAGGGTGTTCCATTAAAAAAAATATAACTCAAATAATTTTTATAATGTTGTAAAGTCGATTTTTTATTTCCTCTATTACCAAAAGATACTACGTGAAAAAACTTAAAACTTTTGTATTTAAAGTTGATTTCTATAACTCATAATAAGAACTGTAGGTGGGAGTCAAAATATAATAAATAACCCTGTACATAGGATACATTGATTTTTACTATAGAAATGTTTCTCCTTCTTGTATTGAATAATGTTCTTGTTATTTTGTATAGTGAATGCATCTTCTTGATTGATTGTATAACCAAAGGTTTTATGTAAGTCTATTTTCATAGTGAATTGACATACTTAATATTTTTCTTGCTTGTTTAATAAAAATGTCACCGTTTTTCGCATCATTACACGCTAGAGGGATTTACTTGTCAATTTGTTCATGTTGATTACATTTGCTTCAACAAAGTTTCACTATTTTCTTTCTTAACTACAGCAGAATTATCTAGTACGCGTATCGTCTTTTATCGACGTAGCGTGAACGTTCTTGGCATTATTTTAATGTTAACTAAAACGAGAGTATGTAATTGAAATGATGATAAAAACAAACTTATTAAAGCGAGAAAACATTTTAAATGCGGTTATAAATTTTTTCTAAATTTTTGGGACATATTGCTGTGTCATAGCCTTAATTTATTTGTGAAATGTCATTACTTCTTTGCACTTGAAAAAACTTCGGTAAAACATGAAAATTCAAGGCGAAATCAATTAGAATTGTAACAATATGCTAATGTAAAGGTTTAAAGGATTTGTAAGTACCTCGACGTTTAGTAAGCTAGAATTCGATAATATATCAAACAAGACAGCATGACAATGAGGCGGCCGCCATTAATTGAGTTACAAGTCACGCATGCATTGAAACCGTATCACGTTTAACACCTACATAAGAAAAGTGATACACAAAATTACGTCAAATAATATGTTGTAACGTACTAGTTATTATAGATTCATCCTGATCGTGGGAAAGCAATTAATGAATCAAAATTTGTACAGTTAACGATTTTCACTAAATAGCGTTTTGGGTTCTTCGCCATTTCTTACAGTTACGAACCGTTATACAAGCGTTTATTGTGTAAAAAACAACACACGAATAATTTTTACAATTCGGCGTTGTAAACGACCAAAACAAAAAAAAAACATTCATAACAATAATAATTATAGCGGTAACTATAAAAAGGATTTACTTGTTAATAATTCTCAAGCACTTGGCTTGGTGGTTGGTTATTCCACGAACATTGAACTTGAAAAATCTGTGTTCTACTTTTTCTTCAAAACAGTCGAAAGTAAAAACGGTCATTCTCAGACTCACGCTTTTGTTTGAGCATGTCAATGAGTTTTTTTATGAATAAAGAAAGTGTTTAAATGGATAAATTATAATCTAGATAATAGTGTGTACAATTGAGATAAAATGTACACAAGACCAATAGTTTAATAACAATTGTGGTAGTCGGAACGGTTTCACTTAATTATATTGCTTTTGATATAGGTGCTACTAATTAATAATTTTCTTTTGTTTATTGTTAGTCACGAATGCGCTTGAATATTTTTATCATTAACAAGAAATGTGTGGGTAATTTTCGCTTTCAGTGATAAAATCTTTTTATGAAATGTTTAGTCAGTATGATCCATTAACCCAGTGAAAAGTGGAAACATTTCTATTAACAAACAATTGTTTATTAAAAGCATTTGAAACGTTTTAGATTTTTTTCATAATTCGGAATTGTTTGTTTTAAATATAGAATGTTACTGTGAGATAAAACAATTATTAATGTGCCAACTGTATTAGAAAGGGAACATAAAATAAGAATTCAATTGAAAATCGCATTTATAAAATTATAACCAATTTGTAATTTTTACTTTAACAGTCAACATACAATGCTTAAGTAGAAATCAACACGTTACCACACAAACTAGTGATTTCCGGAAATCACTCCAGAGAGTATTCTGGAAATCATATCGCAAGATCATTCAATTGACCCAAAAAATAAAATTCAATTTTGATTTTAGGTTATTAGTAATTATAATTAAAAGTAACAATTGTTGTATACGATATTTGGCTGAACATTTTCAATTGTCCTGGGTCCAGCGCTATCACTAGTTGCTGTAGGTGTAGACAATGTATTTCCTCTCAGGCCTCTTAAGATGTTTTCATGGTAGTCCTTGTCTAATTACAAATATGGCTTTAAATAATTTATGTTAGGATGTCCATTAATTAACTGCGTTTCACCGATGTAATTTTTGCAAAACTTCATCATCATCATCATCACTCAGCTATAGTAGTCCACTGCTGAACATAAGCCTCTCGTTTATTTTGCCACTCTTCAGCCATTTGTATATTTGTATCCAATTACCACAGATTCTTTTGATGTCATCGGTCCATCGTGTGGGGGGGCGCCCTCTACTACGATAAGCTTCGTGCCTCGGACGCCACTCCAATAGTTTTTTAGACCATCTTCCGTCCATTCTTCTAGCTACGTGGCCGGCCCAGTTCCACTTTAAAGTTGTTATTTTTCGATTACATCTATAACACCTGTTCTTTGGCGAATAATCTCATTTGGTATTCGGTCTCTGAGGGAAATACCAAGAATAGCCCTCCCCATCGCCCGTTGGGTGACACGCAGTTTCTTTGCTAACTTTTTTGTAAGCGTCAATGTTTCGGCTCCGTATGTCATCACTGGTAATACGCACTGATTGTATACTTTTCGTTTTAGACTGATGGGAATATCCGACTTGAAAACATACTTTAATCTTCCAAAAGATGCCCAAAGTCTCTTCTTTAAAGCAGTGAACACGATAATAAGTTGCCTCACCTCCACACCAGCTTTATATTCGTATGATGCAACATTAAAAAATTTGTTGTTGCAGATCAGAAGTTATTGTTTTGTATTCAATTTCGGTGAATGTTGAACTACCGTCTTTCATTTGTTTAAGTCAGATTGTGTTTCCCGACGTTTTGTGTCTTTTGCTTTTTCTTGCATTTTCAAATCTCAATTTTTATGACATAGCTTCTAATAGTTATTTGGATCACTAGTCCAGAAAATGATATTTTGCGAGTGGGAGTGATATTGCGTAGCCGAGGCGCCTAGCCGAGGCGGAGCAACACGAGCACCCGCAAAACATTTTCTGGACTTGTAATCCACAAAATTTGTTATGTCGACAAATCTCAAAATAATTACAAAATTAGTATTTAGTTCAACAATTTATTTCTAAGGATTTATTTTTTTCTGGTTGGTACCCACTTGTCACTGCATTGTTACTTGATTTTCAAATTTAAATTTAAATAAAGTGACACTTTATGATTAATAATTTATTACCAGCAAAAACTCGGTACTGGAAAGCGTATGAAGAATTTATGAAATTGTACGATAGTAATAGTACCACTAATATTAACAACGAGTATGTTCTTCTTGCATATTTTGATGAGAAATAAAAAAATACAATTCTACAACTTTTTGGTCCAAATTTTCAATGTTAAAATTAACTCTGAATATTAAAGACATCAACATTGAAAAATATTCAAAATTGATTGCTTCACAACCCACCGCACATAACCTAAAAAGTAATCACATTAGTTGAGGTTTCTTGAAAAGCATTAATTGGTACTTATACTAACGTTACGGTTACATCTGCGTGAGGATTCCATAAAAATCAACGTTTATTAATCATTGGATGCTTTCTCTTTTGTGTCCGTTTTGTTGACATTTAGAAAATTAACTAACAATAGTGCCACCGCGCCGCTCTCTGGGGAATTTTACCAAATGTCACTTTTGTAAGATCTAGGCCGGGAATTTGATGTTCCTGGCCGATTTTGAATCCTTCAAAACTGTCAATAATGGCCGGAGGTATGAAAAATATTTTTCAGTCCTCCGTTCATAAACACTGATTTTGCATCACTCAAAAGCGGCCAGAAACACCCCTTTTCTTGGCCTCGACCGGCAAAAAGTCACTAAATGTTGGCAATATCACATTATACCTACTCATGACACTGAAATCAGTACTATTCTCATGCTGGAATACGTAAATAATACGTACTCTTTTACATCTTATTTTAACGAATTTTATGGGCCTTTTAAATAAAAACATAAAAAATACGTATTTTTATATATATATATACCAAAATGGCACCGCGTTGACAGCTGTCAAATGGTATTACCAAACGAAATTGTTTTGGTATATAGTAATATTTGAAAATTAGATGCCAGCCCAACCACAAAGTTAATAAACCCAAACTTGTTCAAAATACTAGATTTGTGCACAAATTGAACATGTTTTTAAATACCTCGCCTTTGGTGCATCTACAATCTGTTCCCTAAAAACCGTGACACAATGTAAATCAAACGATAATATCCTGTTATATTATATCTCAGCTCCATATTCTTCTATCGAAATGTCCTCAATCTTGATTGAGATACCATCCAGCTGATTGCATTCTACGATCTTTCTAGGGTTCCTCCTAAAGCATCAATTATACCTATAATGAGCGCACTATTCGAATCTGTTTAGATTCGGGATACTACGACTATTGAAGCTATGCTATCGCTCATTAACTTATCATAAAGATATATCAATTTAGTAAAAAGAAATTCAGTGAGATATTTTATTCATTGATTAATAAGATGTTGCGACAACTAGTTGCCGCCTCGTGCTATCGTAGCACGTCGAAAAGCGATCTGCATTAAAACATCCGTCGACAAAGTTCTTTATTAATTGAATAATTTATTTTTAAACTAAAGTTCAAAAAGTACAATTTATTAATTTTTATAATAAATATAATAAGACATATCATTTACCAACAGAATTTAAAAATTAATAAAATAATACGGAAAAATAATATAAAATATAGTGTTGAATTTTTCAGTAACTTTCTTTTTCTTATATTGGATCCTTTCTTCAATTTATTCTTCAACATTCGGATTTTGAAGAGTGTTTATGAAACCAGTTCAATTTATTTATTCCAAGCAATAAATCCAGTTATGTTTTCCTGGAAAACAATGATACCTGAACGTGAACATGAACGTTTGGATAAGAGGTCTCACCCCCTTCCTCCAGTAAACTTCTTTATTTAATACAAAATTGAAAAGTGCTCGGACCCGTCAATACCGTTCAAGACTAAAAAGTAAATACATTTTTACTTTCTCGCATATCTAGAGAGATCATACCTCAAACTATACTAAAATGATGATCATACCTCAAACTATACTAAAATTCAAAATTTTTGCAATGATTTCTTCGCGTAACTGAATACGGGTAGCAATCCATATAGCAAACATCCCGACCTGACTCCAACCCAGTATTTCCTTTTTTTGGTCAAGTCTCGTAACTTGGCATTGTTTACATACTGAACCGTTATAACATCCAATTGCGATTAATTTCTATAATCCACACATTTGTAATAAATGATACATACAGTTATTCAAACCCATTCGACGTTATTTGAAATTTGAAAATAATTAGTAAAAACCCCAAAATATTCTTCTCTAAGTGCCCTTTGGCTATTCAGATCGAATCAAATTTTCACTATTATAAAAAAGTACTAAATACCAAGTTTTATTGACGATTTTTCTTTACTATACACAAATTATTTTGCGGGGGCTATAGAAAGTAAAAGAAAAATAAGTTATAGAAAAGCAGTTATTCAAGTAACAGTTGTAGATAATGTATTTGCAACAACTTTTTTGTCGTAACTTTTTTTGTAGATTAGTATTCTTGAAAATTCTGTTCCAATTATAAATATCATGTATTGTGTTGTGTGTAATTTAACTACCAATAAATTGCATTTGAGAAAAAAAACTTGAGCGAATATTTTTATAAATTAATTAAAATGATGAAATTTCCTTCTGTAAAGTGGATCTTCTCACAACAGGTTCCATTTTTATTCCAAAAGGTATGGAATGATTTTATTATTTGAAACGCTGCTTTCCGAATCATTCTTTAACCAACTTTCCCTAAAATTCATCACTAAAGGCACTTGAACCCACTTATCCGCGAAAGAACTGATTACCATATTTTCTATTGCTTCAGATTCAAACCTCTACTTGGCGCAGACGACTTTACGACAAATCCCTTAATAATAATAATAAATTTTTTATTAACTACTAACTGAGATTTTATTTCTTTACATGTGAAAAAAAAGGTGACAAGGTAAAAGATTCATCCTGGTTCTTCGACCTAAAACATGTAAATTTATTATATAATGTTAATAAAACATTGAACATGAAATATACCGGTTTGATGTTCGAGGCCTTTTATTTTGTTTTAAGAAAAACTATAATACCATATTTTTTTGTAAATGGCACATTGGTTACATTAGTCAAAATAATATTCACGTATGCCGAAGTTACGGATAGCCCACTTTTTTTTCTAATGATACCCTGTATATTTATTGACGTATTCTTGTGAGGCATTTTTTCCATACAACAAAAAAAAAACAATTATACTAGGCGATGCTGACAAGGTCCTGGCTTTACACAGAAAGAAACGTGCTAGCGAAATATGGTATACGTTTTATTCAACGTACTCCCCCAACAAGCTAACACACTTAGTACAACGCTTCTCCAGTTTTCGTAACCCGTCCAAATAAAATTGGGACAGTTGCTCCTCGAAAAACGCTTCCGTAGCTGCGATGACTTCCTCATTAGAATCAAACTTGGTGCACCCTACGGCGGGTGGTTCAACAATTCAAAACTAATTTGGTCGATTTTTGCTTCAACGCCTCCTTCAATTGGTCCAAGAAAGACATGTAGTAATCGGCGTTGATCTTGCACCCCTTAGGCAAATAATCCACTAGGATAATACCGTCTTTATCCCAAAACACCGACGCCATCAGTTTTGCCGCCGACTTCTAGACCCTGAACTTTTGTGGCCTCGGAGAGCCTCTATGGCGCCACTCCATTGATTGCTGCTTTGTTTCTGAATCGTAGCAATGGATTCAGGTTTCGTCCATTGTCACTAATCGGGCCAAAAAGTCATCGGTTCCTGCTTTAAACCGGTCGAGCATGGCACGTGAAGCATCAACTCGTTGACGTTTTTGATCAACACTAGGGCATTTCCGGACCCACTTTGCTGATACCTTGCTCATGTCCAAAATCTCGTGTATGATATGGGAAACTCTTTCACGAGAAATTTTCAGCATCTCCGCTATCAGTTTAGCCGAAATTCGTCGGTTTTCTAATATCAGATCATGCACATGGTCGACATTTCTTATGTCGGTCGCAGAACTCGGTATTCCTGACCGCGCCTCGTCTGTTACCTCGAAATGGCCAGTACGGAACCTTGATACTCATGTTTTAATTGTCGAGTAGGTTGAACAGTTATCCCTCAACACTTCAACCATCTCTTCATGCACTTGCTTTGCTTCTTTAACCTTGTAGGAACAGGAATTTTATCACTGCGCGTTGCTCAGTTTTATAGTTAAATAGGCTGTGGTATTGTTTATACGGGTCTCATTTACGTGATTAGTAGCAAAGCCAGGAACTTTTCAGCACCCCCTCGTACAGTTATATTATTTGTTGGGATATACGCCAATATAATATTTTGATTTACATACCTCATTTAATGTAGTTTAACATTTCATTTATAAATAATACAAGGTGTAAGTGCGAAAAAAATGTAAGTGGTGATTCTTGGTCGAAGAATAATGTTTTCTCATACAAAATAATTCATGTGAGAAATACCTGCTTAGTTACAACCCCTTATAGGTGGCCCAAAAAAACAGTTATTTTCAAGAAAAAAAAATAAAAACTGTTTTTTGTGCAATCTGTAAGGGGCTGTTGTTGAATGTTTTTTAGATGAAAGACTTACATTATTTTTTGACAAAAAATCGCCACTTACATTTTTTCGCACTGATTTATTTACACCCTGTTTAGTGTGTCTACTTAAGTTCCTAACAAATGGGAAATATTTTATTATCAATTTTCAAAGTGATTAGCTGCGAAGCTAAGAAAAATGTTCTCTGCTGTGCTTTATATACTATTATTAGAATCATACAATCTTACCGTAAACATTACTTAAAATCTAAATGCAATATTAATTTTGGTTCTCAAATAACTACCCATAAAACCCTTGTTATCGAGCTTGCAAAGTGAAAACACGTATGCGAAAGCGCTCCGTTATTTTAACCCAAATTGGACGATAACGAGCTAACTTTACATACATTCTATAAAAATAGTGTTAACAAGAACAAGTTCTCTAATCAATGATAAAACTATAAGTGATAATAGTGACGAGAGCTAATTTATAGCGAGTCGCTTTCATATTTTATACACGCATTGAAGCCTCCGCGGGGTCGACCCGGGCAAGTACGTGCGGGCGATTAGATAAATACGCGTTTAAATAGGAAAAATAAATCCAAATAACAAACAAAACAATTAGCTATAAATTCGAAATCAGTAAATATAATAAATTAAATATAATTACAAGTAAAGACTCAATTCAAATCAAAATGAGTGACGACGAAAATAGCAAGGGAAATGATGAAAAAAGAAGTAAAGTATTCTGGAAAAGTGGTAAAACTAGCAGAACTCCTACCAAAGGAGAAGGAAAGTATCAGACAGACAGTGAGGAATACACAACTGATGAAGGGAAAATAAAACGCAACGACAAAGCGAAAGATGAAGGAAAACAAAACCCGTCCAAGACCAAAAAAAACTGTAGACGAAACTACAAAAAACATAAATAAAAACGAAGATAAATTAAACAAAATTATGGAAATGCTACAAAACTTGACGGGAGAGATAGCATCTATAAAAAATGAGATAATAGAACAAAATAAAGAAATAATCAAAATAAAAAAGAAAAATGAATTAATGGAAAAAGAAAATACGGCTATAAAAAAGAAAATGTCGATATAAAACAAGAACTGAAACATATAAATAGAAGACTTGAACAGATGGAAAAAGAAAAGAAAAAAATGTTGTAGTTTCGGGGATATCTACAAAATCAAGTAATGAAAAAGACTTGAAACAAGAGATAAAAATTTTCTGAAAGATAATCTAAAAACAGACGTACAAATAAAAGCAGCGCGTACCATAGGATATAATCTGTGTCTACTGGAAATGGAAAGTGTGCGGGATAAGGAAAACGTCATGAAAAACAAAACAAATCTAAAAACATTAGGTAAATCAATATATATAAATAATGATATGACAAGAAAAGAACGACAAATAGAAAGGGTTATCAAAATGAAAGCACATGAAGCAAGAAAAGAAGGAACAAGAGTAAAGATATGGTACAAAAGATTATGATAGAAAATAGATTGTGGAAATGGGATAGTCTGGAAGAAGGATTACAGGAAATATCGCTACAAGAAAACCGCACAAGAGAGCAAAACAACTAAATAGGTGTAGGAGGACGGATAATACAGTTGACGACCAAGCATATGACAAGGAAAAGAGAGGTACAGGAATTAGAAATATGGAAAAAAACGAAATAAAGAAAAAGAAGGCAGATGGGAAGATATGGAAGATTGGGACATGGAACGTAAGGGGGATAACAGGAAAGGAACAAGAATTAGACGAAGAGTTTAATAAGACTAAATTAGATACATTAGGAATAACAGAAACACAAAAGAAAGGAAGAGGAGAAGAAATATTGCCCAGCGGAAATGTCCTAATATACACAGGAGTTGAACAAAATCTAAGGGCAAAAGAGGTATACAAAATATTAAAAATTGGGTTGCGATCACGGAAAGGTTGATTAAGACAGTAATACATCTAGAAAAAACAAGCACGACAACGATAGTAATAGCCTACGGACCAGGAGCAAATGAAAAGCACAAGTAAAAGAGCAATTCTGGGAACATTTAAGTGAAACAGTAGAAAATATAAATGGAAGAATAATTATAATAGGAGATATCAACGCGAGAGTAGCAAAAAAGGAGAAACAATAGGAATACAAGGAGAAAAAATAAGAAATGAGAACGGAAAAAGATTAATAGAGTTCTGCCTAGAAAATGATTTAGTAATAACAAACACTTTTACAAACATAAAGACATACACAAGCACACCAGGGAGGTAGTGAGCAGAAAAGAGAAATCCATCCTTGACTACGTAATAATAAATAAAAAATATAGAAGTGAAATACAAGACACAAGAGTAACAAGAGCAACTGAACTATACACCGATCACTAATTAGTGTTATCAAAATCTAAATTAAAATGGAAAAGCGTGATAACGGAAGATAAGGAAAACCCGACTTGCAGAGGAACACAATAATCAAAACATACAAACTGAGGGAAAATGAAATAGCCAACAAATTCACACAAGACGTAGAAAAAGGAATGGATACATTAAAAGGGAAAATATCAAGTTTCAATATAGAAGAATTATGGACACAAATTAAAGAAACTATATTAAACACGGCCAAAATAACCTGCGGAGAGACATACAATACTAAAAATAAAAAGACAACAAATTGGTGGAACGAAGATTTAAAGAAAGAAATACGAATAAAGAAGATTAAATGGAAAAAATACTTGGGAAGCAAAACTATTGAAAATTATGAAGAATATAAAAACCAGAGAGTCAAAGTCAAAGACCTGGTGAAGAGAGAAAAACAAAAATCTTGGGTAGAATTTGGGAAGAAGATGGAAAAGGACAGTACTGCAAACCAGAAACTTTTCTATAAAATTTTGAAAACATTTAGAGGGGAAAAGAAACAAAACAACAATACATTAACACAAAAGAAGGGAAGACAATAACGGAAGATAAAGACATAATGAAACGTTGGAAAGAATATTTTGAAGAACTTTTAAACACCGAAATAACATCGAGTACATATACCAGAGAGGACGAGGAAGAGGATAAGGGGAAATTGTAGAAGATGTGGTAGAAGACAATAAAGAAAAAGAAAAATTTAGAACTGATGAAGTCATAACAGCTATAAAAAAACCTTAAGAGAGGTAAAGCCGCAGGACACGACGGTATAACGGCTGAAATGCTAAAACTACTAGGAGATAATGGAATACAGACACTAACAATGCTGCTAAACAAA
Organism: Abscondita cerata; assembly: GCA_030710515.1. Taxonomy (NCBI): domain Eukaryota; kingdom Metazoa; phylum Arthropoda; class Insecta; order Coleoptera; family Lampyridae; genus Abscondita; species Abscondita cerata. The sequence continues at coordinate 293,715 of JALBCR010000380.1, read as the reverse complement.
ATTTCAGAAGAGAGTACAATACCGGAGGAGTAGGAGTTGGGAGCAATCTTACCTATATATAAGAAGGGAAACAAGAAAGACTGCAACAATTACAGAGGAATAACACTATTAAGTAACGTTTATAAAGTGGGCGAAATACTTTTAGATAATAGATTAAAAGTAAAAATAGAAACACAGATAGAAGAAACGCAATGTGGATTTAGAAAAGGGAGAGGAATTCAAGACCACATATTTACCAATAAACAAATCACTGAAAAGCTGCTAAACAAAGACATACATATAGCATTTATCGACCTACAAAAGGCTTTTGACAGTATACTGAGAAATTGTATTCAAGATAGCTTGAGAAGAAGAGGAATTGAGGAAAGATTAAGAAACAATATAGCCAGTTTATACAACAGAACACGCAATTATGTAAGAACAAATAATTTAGAGTTGGAAGAGTTTGTGACAAAAGAGGGAGTTAGACAAGGAGGAGTACTTGGCCCAACACTCTTCAACATCGTACTGGACGACGTAGTAAAACAAGTCAAAAAACAAATCAAGAAATTATAAATCGGATACAAATACCTACAACCACTATACATTTCAGAATGTGCATTCGCAGACGATCTGGTGATATTTGCCAAAAACGCAAAAGAGCTACAAGAAAACTTACAAATATGGAATAAAACATTGCAAGCTTATAACTTAAAGATAAACATAGAAAAGACAAAAATAATGGTATTAGGAAACAAGAATATACAAATATCCAACTTAACGGTAAAGAGATAGAACAAATAAACAATTTTAAATATCTAGATGTTGTAATCCAGAAAGACGGAAAAATGACGCAGAAATAAATAATAGAATAGGGAGTGCTATCAAAGTCTACTATGCTTTAAGTAATAAATTTGTCTGGAATAAAGAAATAAGTAAAAAGACAAAACTAGCAGTATATAACTTGATCTTCAAACCAACACTAATATAAACAATATAATTGTTGAGCTTAAAAGTTAAAAATTAAGCAAAACAATTATATTTTTTAACTCCACGTGAAACGTATTTTTTTCTTCAAGCGTTTATTGCTAGTTTTTATGTGTTATTTTCAAATTTTCGAGATTCTTGAGTGTTATAGTGACGTTTTATTTTCGGCGAATCAAGATGGTACTTTACTGTTACATTCATAATATGACATAATTGAGGTACCAACCTCTAAATAGTTGTGAAAACAAAAGAACTGTTGCTTTTAATGTTCAGACAATAAAAACCATTTTTAGTATCTGTCAGTAGTTCAATAATATGCCGTTTTATTGTCGCTTGAAGAAAAATATTTTTGTGTATAATTTTACTCTACCAAATGAATCAATACAAATAAACTTAATGGTGACATCGAATAAGAATATGCAATTAAGCCTGTTTTTTTTCTATCTAGTAAAACAAAGGGAAATCTTTTTTGGTACTTGTACATTCACCTCCAGTAAGTCAATACCGCCAAGAAAATTTGTTAAAAGCAGGTAAATTTACTGATGGTGAACAGTAAGAACTTACCAGAAGATTTATCGTATATCATAACCTGAGCCTTTATTGTGTATATTATTGGTGATTGCAGACTATAATGGAAGTGTTTGGCAAAACTACTGTTAAAGTTTAAGTTATGTTGTGTGTTTGTTTAGTAAATTGACGGTGTCATGTCTTGCTTATCTGATTTATCTCAAATGTAACCATTCTTTTTATCCAACTCATACTAAGTCTTAGGATCAGTTTTGGTATCAATCTCTCTTCATGCACCCAAAATCTTCATTGTTAACGGCAAATTTGATACGACAGATATTAATCAGCTCTACAATATTAATGATCAAAATACCATTTCATGGATCGTTTAGTTATTGTCAATGTCGGTGCGATTAACACACTGAACTTTACTAAAGTTGACGCACGTATATATATATATATATATATATATATATATATATATATATATATAAAACTATTAAACCAAACATTAATTTCCATCGACAGAGATAAAACCCATACTAAGTAAAATTTGAAAGTCCAAATATTAATGCTTTACGGTTTACGTAGTGTTACCATATGATATCCTGTCAATTTTTTTTTGTTTCTATTCCTACATATAAAATAATAACACAACTGTGATGTAAACTCTTACAACACAATTTGATTATATTTAAATACATACATCGGAATTTGGTCGTATATAAAAAACAGATTCGAAAATTGTTTGATTGTAGTCAAAATCATTTTAAATCAGCTATATTACATTTCTACCACAACAGCTGGTTGTATTTCGATCACGAACATCGTATCGAAATTAACTGTATTTTGTGAAATATTTTAATTCACCTCATCTCACGACATCCAAGCTAGTTGTAAAGCAAAATACTAACCTTTCATTAGGTTTCGAAACACTTTTATAATAATAGCACAGCTCCACACTTTTCACTTAGCATTTGTATTAACCGGTGTCAACGCCCAATATTATTAATAACATGTTAAGTCATCGAATCTTAAAATGATAAAACCAGTTTCGGTCTGATTTCAAGGATTTACATATTACTTCGACCGCTGAAGAATTACGTGTCGCGAAATATTTCGGAATAAACCACACGTAATCTTTACCAATCAAAAACATGTAACTAATTAATTATGTGCCGAAACTGTTTGCTTGGTTAGTTGGCAAATTGAAACGGCTTCTAAATATATTGACTGGATCCAATATATAGGCTTATCAAGACGTAACACTAATTTATATTTACTGCCAATGGTGATTTAATGGCATTATTAAATCGACACAAAATACCTACCACAAAAAAATATATCGCTTTTACTGCAATCTAATTAGTGGAGGGTATTGGATCAAATTATTTCAAAGTTCTCACTTTCTCTATATCCTGTATACGTTTAGTAAGTGTCAGACACTTAAGTGACAATTATAAATAAGTATTGAGGGGAACAAACAACAAGCATTTCTAATTATATTCTCGCTTTTACGATTTTAAGTAGGGTTCGCAAATATCATGACAAATGATAACGTAAATTTTAGGTTCTAAAAGGTAGCAAATTGTGATAAATCATAAAACGTTGTACAATACGCGCATGTTATGCACTCACATGGTTATAACATGCTCACTGGCGCTCGCACGTTGATCACCGTGCTCGCACATAAAGATCTAGGTTTAGGGCTTGTATCGTAAATTACTTCAATTCTTATCAACATTTGAAAGCATGTATCGAAACATTTCGAAAACAATTTGACAGGCTTTGCAAACTACATGTCGAGTGTCTCATGTCGTACGGACCTATGCGCCATTTTAGCATTATTCTGGTAGCAATGTTGCTACCAACTTATAATCGTCCAGATGGCAAAACCATTTTTTCGCATTTTCTGACCTAACCATCCACCCAACTGAAAAATACCTCGGTGTACGATTGTTGGCCTCGAAATTCAACGTCTTTTGGTAATAACCGTTTTTCGATTGCTCATTCCTGTGATCCAGAAAGTCCGAAAAACCTGTGTCTGTAAACAAGCAAGCAATCAAGCAAGGCTGCAAGTTAGTACGCGCGATCATCATCATCATCAACCAGCCTGAGACGTCCACTGCTGGACATAGGCCTCCCTCATGGCATTCCACCTTTTTCTATCTTGTCCTATCTGAATCCAGTTGGTTGTTATTCTTTTTATGTCGTTGGTCCATCTGGTAGGCGGTCTTCCTTGGCTTCTCTTATCGCTGCGTGGCTTCCATTCCAGTAATCTCCTCGTCCATCGGTCGTCGCACATCCGGGCTATGTGGCCTGCCCAGTTCCATTTTGGTGTAGCTATTCGCTTGATGACCACCGTCACTCCTGTTCTTCGCCGTAATTCCTCGTTTCTAATGTGATCTCTCAGGCTCACTCCAAGCATCGACCTTTCCATTTTTCGTTGTACGGCCCTTAGTTTTTCGCGGATGTGGATGTTAAGTTAATGTTTCCGCTCCGTAGGTAAGGACCGGCAGAATACACTCGTCGAACACTTTTCGTTTTAAGCAGATAGGAATGTCGCTTCTGAAGATATACCTGAGTTTCCCATAGGCAGCCCATCCAAGGTTGATCCTCCTATGCAGCTCGCAGGTCTGATTATCCCTTGAAATGCGCATCTCGTGACCTAAGTATACATATTTATCGACCTCTTCGATTTGGGTGTTTTCGATCTTGATACGTTCACTTAAAACCAAATTAGTCATGATCTTGGTTTTAGAGAAATTAATTTTCAAACCAATCTCGGCGCATGCGTGGTTAAGTTCGTGGAGCATTTGTTTTATTTCCCGAGATTGTCAGCTACAAGGACTATGTCGTCAGCGAATCTGAGGTGATTAAGATTCTGTCCATCTATGGTGATGCCTCTTGAGTCCCAGTCGAGCTTTTTAAATGCATGTTCTAATACGGTTATGAAGAGTTTTGGGGACATAGGGTCTCCCTGTCTGACCCCTCTTACCACTTCGATAGGTTGGCTGCTTTCGTGTAATTTAATCGACATAGTTGCGTTATTGTATATGTTATAGATCAGTTTTGAGTACCTATAATCTACCCGACACTCCTCAAATGCTTTAATCAGAGCCTTTAACTCGACCGTATCAAAAGCCTTATGAAAGTCTATGAACACAGTAAGTCTGGTCTACTACAAGGAAGAGCTGATTAGAAGAGCATGGTACGACGCACTCTTCATGTCCCAACCCCACCGCAATTATGTCCAAAACAGGTTTTTAGAGGCAAATTATTACCGTACAATTCAATTTTTATGCTTCATGTTGTTCGTTTTTTTCTTTTAGTTTTTTTCTCCAATTTTTTTTTCTCCTAATATTTTTCTCTTCATTTTTTCTTCTCGTTTTTTCTCCTCATTTTTCTCCTCATTTTTTTCTCCTAATTTTTCTGCTCATTTTTTTTTATTTTTTCTCTTTGCTTACATGTTGCACCAGCCCGGAAAGGTGTCAACCCTTTCTACTAGATTTTTATAAAATAATGGCTCTATTTGGAGTCTATATATTATATCACACAAGAGCATCTATGTTGTTGTTTTCTTTCTTGAAACTAAATTTGTTTTACTCAGTTTTGTTTTAACGAAATAGGTTCGTGCCTTGTAGGAGATATGATCGAATAAGGTCAATAATTAGACTTTCTCGCAGATTCTTCGTGAGTGTCGTTTGTATTTCATACGTATCTGAAATGTCCATTATTAATTTTTTGCTTTATTCATTCCGCGAAGAAGCGCACGAAGAGTCCTTGAAAATCTAATTTATTTCTATATCCTACAGGGTATTAATAGTAAATAGTCATAAGTACTATCAATTTAAATATGTTTGTATGAAAACAAACTTTAGTTTTAGTTTAGTTTTAGTATAGCAGTTCATTCGTTTTATTTATCTCGATTGATCGATAAATCAAGCACACACTTGTGTATGGCTATCCTTTTTTATACAGGATGATTCCGGAGGAAATAGAAATATTTTAAAGATATTTCCAGGAAGCTAAAATAAACAAAATAAACTCATATGTTCAAATTCGATTTTCATTTGTTTCAGAGATAATTATGTTTTTATTTTTACAAAGATAATGAAGTTAAATTTTACAACATTATCCTACATGCCAATTTGAAACAAAATATATAAGTAGATGTCACAAAAAGTGACTGTGCAGTTGTTTTACGAATTCATAAAAACACCATATCTGCATATTCTGTATGAGGCAATCTACCACTGCAACTTTTATGACATGAAAATTGGCATTTAGGTGAACGTTGTCAAATTTAACTTGATTAACTTTAAAAATAAATTTGTACGTATGAGTTTATTTTAGCTTCCTGGACATGTCTTTAAAATATCTGCTTTACTCCTGAATCACCATGTATATTAAATACAACGTATTCATTATTAGCTAAAAATGTCGTTTTGTTGTCTCTTATCAACTCAAGTAACTAACAAGGATAATATCAACAACAAATTTTGTTTTCCTGTACGAACAGTTTTGACATCAACTTAACATAAATGTCAAATGACAATATGCCAATGTCATTTGTAAATGAAAGACCAAAATAAACGTACAAAACATCAATCAACAAATAAGTAAATAACGAATAGTTGCTACCAGTGCCAATATTTATGCTAAATATTGTCACGTTACTGGGCACATCCATGTTGAAAGAATGGTTACGCTTATTGAGTCAGTTTATTGGCCAAAAAAAATAAAATTCTAATTGCTGCACGGACTTCATAAAGTTCGTAGATTCTGTCAAAGACAGTGAAGAAATAATGTCACCATTATAGGTATATTGTTATATTTTAATTGTTACTTACGTACGGAATGTTGTTCTTGCTGGATGATAAACATCAATACATTTATAACCCCTTACGAAACAGTGTGGCAATTGCAAGAAGCGATATTTATGGTAGATATCACGAACTGCCACAAACTTCACAAATAAATTCGTAGATATACATCAATCATCAACCCCTATCAATCAAATGTGAGCAACTACAGTATAATGTTAGCAGTTCATCTTTATTTGTGAAATACGTGGTTATTACCCATGGACGTTTAGAATAACTGAAGTATATTACCAAATCGAGAAGCGAATATCAACAATATGAAATAGTAAGTAAACTTACCAAGAAAATAAAAGTTTTGATCCGTAAAATGAAAAGTATATTCTTTTAAAAAATTTGCCATTGTTTATTATGTCATTTAACCTCAAAAATGTAAAAACATTTAGACATAGGGACTTTTGAACCAAAAATGTCTTTTTAACTTATACTTTTTAACAATATTTTATAAGTAATAGTATTGATGCACTCCAGGGACTAAAGTATCCATTTGGTCCCTCCTTTCGATGATTAAAGTACCGTTTTAAATTTCTAGGGAATTTAAATAGTTTTATAATCCCAAGGGATTTAAAGTAATATAAACATAAAGTTTCCATAGCAACATTCCGAGTAAACTACAGGATTCGCACACATTTACGTTTTTATTAAACAATTAAAATTATAATTTTTCGTAACTTTAATTCATTTTTGTATTAATTTAATTTTTTTTTAAAGTTCTTAATTTTACCTATTACGGAAAACTGGAGCGCATAAAACAATGTATAGAACCGGGACTAAAGTGCGTCAATCCTCGGGTGATAATTAACTTCACCCTCAGATTTAATAAAGCACTTTAGTTCCTTGTTACGTAATATACTATCATTGCCAATTTTATCAACAATTGCATTTTACAATACGTTAATTATAATAATATATATTTTTCTTCTTCTACACAATCTTCTAGACAATCGCTCAATAACATATTTTTTGTAATTTTACCTTATCATTTTTCAAAACCAATGCCGAAGTCAAATTTTTAGTAACACTAGTCATATCATTTTGACAGAGGTTTTGAAATTGGAAAAGGTGGTAACACTGACGACTGTGTTATGGCTTACTAATTTGAAGGACATCTGAAGTTCAGTAATATTTTTATTCTCTGTCCTGATTATTTGTTTTTTAATTATTTTGTTTACTATTTCTTTATCGTACTGTCATTTTTTTCGGCGCTTGGACTGGTCTGTTATATGTCGTCATGTAATGGCTGTGCTTTTATACGTTATGTTCTTATTTACTTTTTACAATATTTTCACACTTAATCAATTTTACTACATATAAATACTAAGGGGTTGACATGTTTAGGTTTTAGTGGTTTACTTAAACCTTGAAGCAAATGCTTTGCCCAGACGAACCAATCCACAATTGCACATGATTTCGTCTCCACACTATACAGATTTATATCTGGGGTCGGAACAGTTTATTTTGGCGCGGCCACTTCGACGCCGGTACCTCGACACCACCGCTTCGACGCGAGCTCATCTTGATTCGAGCTCATTTCGACGCCTACTCATCTCTTCGTCAGCTCATCTCCGCGTCGATATAAGGCGTACTGTATGGGGTACCACATATAACACTGACATTACAATACAATAATAAAAAATACTGTGCCATACAAATAAATAAATAACTAGTTACGTAAATAGCAAGTTGAATAACAGGTGTTGTCCAACCAACATTTGATCGTCATCAGACGACTTATCAAAGAAGTTCTCAACAAACAAGGAGAAGCAAATTATTATCCTCCAGCTGACTCTTGCCAGAATTTTTGGACAAACGGTATAATTTGCGAATGTTCAAGGATACACTGTATAAAATTTGAAACTCAAAATCCATTTTGATTTTATTTTCTCTAATATCTGGCAAGTTGTTACGAAAAAAATTGTCACCCCAACACGATCAAATTTATGAATTATGGAACATCAAAACTTTTTCGTTTAACAATTTTTGGACGTTATTAATTTTTTTTTGTATCGTCTGTGTGTTTCTCAAACTTACTAAGGAAAATATATCTTTTTAAGAATTTTGGGGTCCAATATACAAATCAAAAATTTACTTGTATTTTAATTTTGATTTCCTTCCAACTTGTTTGTTGATTAGAGTTTTTTTTAATTTCCCCATTATAAGGAATGTTAACTTCGTATAATATTTACGTGGTTATTACTATGTTTTATAGCATAATATTTGCAGAATTCTGCAAAATACCAGAAAATTTAAAAATAATGAGGATGTTGGTAAGCAAATTTTTATTTAACATTTCTCGGTGGATGTATCAACTTTTCAATAAAGTTCATTTTTAACAATAATTTTATTATTCCGCCAATTCGTCTTTTACTTTTCCAACAATTCCCACTGACCACAATATGGTTTCAATAGATTCTTAACAAAGAAAAAGAAATTAATAGTAAATCTAAAGAAAATCAAAATTGACACAAGAAGTAAATGGATTACGTCAGCAATTTTAATCTCTTGCAAAATAAAAGAACTGTTATACCAGATATGGAAATTAGATCATAACAATAATGTTAATGTTATTTAAGCATTGAAACGTTTATTTGGTCTGACTCTCTCAAGTCAGCTGATGTTAAACCTATCTAAAAGCAATCATAGACCAATTTTTATTATTTCAAACTTTTGAAAAAATATTTTACCCCAGACATTTTATAAAAACGGACAGTTTGGCTTTATAAAAAAATTAGGTCGGCACTTAATGATTTAACAAATCTAATTTATGAAAATCTTGACAAAAGCGACACAATCAATCATCAAATTTTATTGGACAAAGTAAACAACGAGCAGCCGGAGTTTACCATATACCTTGTTGTTGTGATAAGGTATACATAGGAACAACCAAGAGATCGATGGAAACAAGGCTCAAAGTATATGGAGCAAACTGCCGCCTGGGATACACCGAGAAGGCAGCGGTAGCAAAACAATTGCTTTGCAATAATGATTCCAAGATAGTTTTCGAGAGCACCAAGTTGATACAGAGATCGCAAACATTCAGCGAACTTCAACAGAAACCGGGTCTGAAACCCAAGATCCGTTTTTGACCGGTGCGTTGCAAGCTCCGCCTCTTCAGAACCACTATAAATACAAGATGCGAAGTAGAAATCATCAATCTACATTCCAAATCGGAAATGGACGGAATTTGACCACTCCGAATCTAGACGACACTAGTTTACCAACAGGTCACGAAAGTCTAAACCAACTTGTAACCATATGATAAAGTCGTAAAACTTGTAAAGTAAATTAAACCAAATTTACACTTGATTGTCATACATTTTAGTTTAGTTTAGGGGTAAAAAAATATTTTTGTCCTCAAAATTAGAAAATATGAAATCACACTTATCGTAATTAATATTTCGAAAATTACATACATCAAATAAACGTCTTAATATGTCAGTGAATGTTGAACGTTATTAAATATTGCATAATCTTTGTTCGTGTCTTAAAAAAAACAAGGTATAGATTAGATTGCCTGCATTTGAATTGGCGCCGTTTTACCGCCTATGTAAGCGTAAAGGAATTGATGAATACCAAACACACTAGTTATTTGTCGTACCGTTGATCCTTGTGGAACACCTCTTTTATGTGGGATGAACTTGGTTCAATATTCTGTTGGCCTTGACATATAATTTCAATACCATTATATTAAATATACAATTGTAGAAACAAACTTTAATCTTTCTTCTAGGATATGTGGACGATGTGCAATAAGACCATTTTTAGCAATGATTCCGGAACTATTTGAATAGTAAAAACGTGTTCCCTTCATCAGGATATTATTAAAATTTTAAGGTGCAGAAGGGAAAACGTTTTTCCATAATTGCTAAGGTAACCTTGGAGAAATTAAACCGAGAACAAATCAATCAAGTTAGATGAATACATTTTTTAGTAAAATAGTGTGAAAATTCTATATTTTGTCTATGATTTAATAATTACCATTGTTTAGAGTTACAGGATCTAATGCGTATACTTTTGATGAGGACTACTTGACATCAGCCATTTCTATGTTAGAGAATTTTAATAGCTCACAATGTAATACGAAAAAAAATCATGAACTCATTACTTCAAGAATAGAAGCCCTTTAAAAACAACTAAGGCTTAATTCTTTGTAGAGATTCCGCAAATCAAAAAGGAATGATTTGACGAATATCACCAGTACTACTACACATAACAGCAAATTACGCAAATTAGGACGATAACTTAGGTTTTTAATGCAAACACTAAGAGATGCTCCGTTAGAACACTCCAGCATAAGATGGCGGAAGTTACAGAACCGAATGATTCAGTGATTCTGGGGACTAATGAAACTGTAAGAGAATAATAAATTTCCCTTTTTGAATTTACGATTTTATTCAAGCGTTGCAAAACAAAGTTATGAACTGCATGGTAGAACATAATATTTTGCATGGTTAAGTCAGCGAAACAAATTTATTTACTAGGACTTTACGTATAATCAACTAGAAAATTATTTACCACACATTTTATATTTAGGATTCAAGAATAGCTACAAAGTTACAATATCTTAACTTAATCTCTTGTTGCGTATATGGATCTTGTATCAGTAAAGTGCATTTTAAGAGAGAATAGCGTGTTCATCTACTGGCAACGCTCTCTCGAGGTTAATAAACTCTAAGGTAATCTTAGGATAACCTCCTTTGTCTCGTTTTGTTCATTTGTGTAAAAGCACATCATATCTGACACAGCTGAGTGTTGTCCAGTTAATCGAACCAGTTTTGATTTTTTTAGGTCAGCGCAAAACATATTTATCTAATTAATCGATAGAGTTTCCTTAATTACTCTCGTACGAAAATTTTACTCAATTGCACATGACATTGTTAACTGGGACAGGCGTCCAATTTTTAGAAAGTATTTTTTTTCTAAACAAATTAATAAAACGTTTAATTGTCGTTTTGTAATACATATTGCTATTTAAGTGCAATTCGAAAATTTTGCAATTTATTTGTCTTCTATTGAATTGCCAAAATTATTCGGATAGTGCGATTGAGACACTTCTTGCGCAAATTAAGTTGCAGCATATTTAATTAATCGTTTTTAATTGTTTACGTTGCCCAAATAATTCTTATTATTGTGTAATCGTTATTTTTTAGTTTTACCACTTACAAAGTACGAGGAAGCTAAATAACATTTAAATAACTTATATCTGATTATGGCTGACAAGAAAGTTGTTTGCAACCTTGATATGTTTACGACGCCCATTAAATTGAATGACTGAAAACATACTATCAAGGTAACAGAAAATTATTGGGAGTGCGATATTTAAATAATATATTTTTTAAAACTCAATAACTTACTAACAAATTGCATTCTTTATGCAAAACATAATCAATTAATTAGATGTGGGAGCAATTGTGGTTGGAGTCAAATAAATATACACTATACCTATACATAAAGAATGTGATAAATTCCTTACTTCCTGGATTAAAAACATTTTCAAGTCGTCAAACAGGGTCCACTTTTATTTGTAACAGCACATCTAATGTTTTGCTGTTTTCATTTAATTAAAGGTTTTCAAGAATAAAACTGTTAATTACCCAACACGCAAAATTAACGCAAAACTCGAAATTTCGTTGGGAAAAATTAATTTTATTGTTTTTTCTGAAATTATACCTAACTTTAATATCTACACACTTGTTAACACTAATTTACTAATTTAAGAAAAAAACAACAAATTGCAAGAAACCCAAAAAATCGCCATTTTTCTGGTCCACAAACTCGTAAACGTGTTACAGTCGTGTAGTTGACCTTAATAGCGTGTATTACCTCCTCGAGCATTGATAACAGCTTGCATCCTTCGTGGCATACTGTCAATGAGCCTTGTTACTTCTGGTTGCTCAACTTCTTCCCATGCTCCCATTAATCTAAGAGTTAACTCCGGGAGGTTTTTAGGAGGGTGTTGCAAGTTTTTAATCTTCCTTCTCACAATATCCCATAGATGTTCTATGGGACTCAGGTCGGGGCTTCGTACTGGCCAGTCCATTCTAACAATTTCCAATTGTTCAAAATACTGGTTTACAATTCCGACAATATGCGGCCTGTCATATAAATGAAATTATCTTCAATGTACGGGGCAAATGGTACAACATAAGGGTCTGACTTTTTGCTTGCGATGTGATGTGTGCCCATACCATGACAAAGCCACCACCATATTGCATACCTGGCTGTATCATTCACCAGGACGTCTATATACTCTTCTACGGCGGTCATCACTATACTATAGAAAAAATTTGGACTCGTCACTAAACATTACTCTACCCCAATCAGCATTGTTCCAAAATTAAGATGTTCTTGCGCAAATTTTAAGCGTTCTTGTCGATGCTCCCGGGTTAGCAATGGACCTCTAGCAGCTTGATAGGGTTGAAGATCGTCTTCGGCGAGTCTTCTTCTGATCGTATACTTGCTTAGTCGACGACCATAGGTTATTGTGGGTAAGTGCTCGTTATAAATCGTTGCCTTAAACTTTGAAGCCAAAGAAATCTGTTTTATTTCGACCTTGCCCGTGTCTTCTTTCGTGATTACCTGTTTCTCTGAATCGGGAAAGAACCCGCAATGTTGTCGAAACAGCCACATGCAAACGTTGGGCGATGTAAGTTGCAGTAAACCCTTTCTCTTGCAGCGCTACTACAACAGCATGTTCTTGACCCGTAAGATTTTTTTGTCTGTCTTTTAAATGATGGTGTAAATAAACTTCAAAAAAACCAAAGAACTTACATAATAAACGGTATCTCATTTTTTTAACAACAAGAAAAAGGTTGTTGAACAGATAAAATTTAGCCTACTAGATAAACAGGGAGTATTTTAATGTCCACTTCGGAAAAATACACTAAAATTAATTTTTCGCAACGATATTTCGAATTTTGCGTTTTTTTTGCGGCGCAGTGTAGTATATTTTTGGAATCAAATACATACTAAGAGCTGAAGATAAATGTTATAATAAATCACGCGATAATAGAAAAACGTTTACCGCTCGAATTATATAGTATGTTCAAAGTTAAGTCGGCGCTATTGCTAACTTTGTTATTATTGGAGATACGAAGTTGATTAAATTAGCAAATGTAAATCAATTTTTCTCACAATTGCACTGATTTAATCAGAAAAACAATTGCACATCAGGTTATCAAGATACTTAACAAATTAACATTTTTTTAAATGGAACTCCCTGTATATATTTATATATTTTGAAAGAAAATGAAATGTTAAATATAACATGTTTACACATAACTACAACCATCAGAAGCATCAAGGTCCAACTGCCCGGGTCTATCCACAGTCTGAAACTACCGATAGTAGTGTGCAGGAAACCCCAGGGTTGCGTTAGGAGAGCTGGTCAAAAAGGTGGACAGATTTCACCCTGGTTATGCTTCCAATCTCAAAGAGTTGCTGTCCTTTAAAATAGCTCCTGCCTAGAGTTCATCCACACCAAAGGACCACAGCGCATCAAACAATCAGAAAAGATACGATAAATCTCCAGTTCTCGTACTCGAGATACTCACTCTAACAGTTGTTATTGTTTTAGGGCCGGGCAAGAGCCGTTGGCCTTCCCAGGGTGTCGTTTGCATAATGAGATGCGCCATCGACCAGTTCACATACTCTTCCGGACTGACATAACCGCCAACTCTAATTTCAGAACTATAGGGTTTGAGGCGCGACGAGGTCCAAACATATTAAGTTCAGGTGAATCACTAACACTCGTGATTCGATCTACCCCCTTGAAAGACTCCGGTAACGTTGCTATCGAAACAACCACAGCGCTAATACACAAGTAATACCAGAATATACTTGACAAGCTTAGGGATTCGCCAAGAACTACTTCAACCACGGGAGCCAGAGGTCTGCTCCTCAAATAATCGTTTTTCGTCGTTTATGTCGGGGAGTAATCAATACCAAGAAAACCGGGCTTCTCTTTCAACTAGCTCCATTTTAAACCTCCCGGAACGTTATCTCATCGCAGTTGCAGCCCTAGGGAATCAGTCTGCGAACTTGGTCGCTCTACATGACACGAGGAATCAACCAGACCTAGACTACTCACGTCGGCTTATGTCTTTCAAGCATGGAGCCAATAATACTACTAAACGAGACCTGTTTCGTTTGAGTGTTTGTCAGGCAATTTACTTTGACCATCAAATAGAAATCACATGTCACTTGGTTTTTCTTAAATAAAAAAAGTTATGTACAAACAGCTCAAAAGGCTGTTACATAAAGTAAAGTCTGAATATGGCTTAGTTCTAAGTACGTTAATTACCTTAGGCGTGACTGCAAGTTTTTACTGGTAAATGCCGCCGAGGGAAGACAACAATTTGCACCCGAGTCCTATTTCTTTTCTATTCCACCATCCATTTTCAAGCCATTTTTGTTCCACATCTCCCCCTTTATTTATGTTCCTGTTATTTTTTGCGGGAATTGCAACTTTGAATTTCTTCAATTTTCTACTTTGTTCACTGATTTTTAATTTGGTTATTGTATCTATAGGTTTCTGGATGCCTGGTTTGCCGTGTTATAACCTTTCAAAAATTTCACAATTTGATTAGGAATGAAATTTGTGACGGTATTATTTCGCAAATATTTGATTTGTGGACCAATTTCGCCCTACAGTAGTAGTAGTGTAGTAGTGCTTACACTCATGCGTTTGAATGTGAATTTTTATATTGAACAGTCTTCTGGAGATTTTAGTTGTTTGAAATTGCCAGTTCCGATGATATGTCTGCATTTGCAAAAGTTATAACTCACTTCCTATTTGCTCACTATCGCGAAAAGGTGTACATGGAAAATGCTGTCTGAAAGTAGACATGTGTTTTGTGATAGCGATTGAAGTAAAATCATCCCATTCAAATTAGGAAATAAGTCTTTGACTACTGTTCTTGTGTAAGTACCTTTACTTTACTTTCCTTTGTTTGAATAAAATATTTGCTCTTACGGGTTCTATTTATTGCAGGCACCTTTTTTTTTCTTTGGCTTATTCTGCTGGTCATTGCAGACGTACTCCGTTTTAATTAGTCAATGGATATTTAATTATGGTTATGCTGGCAATGATAATAATCCAAAAATTATAAAATATCGAAGTGGGTCTGGTATCACCCCAACGCTGGAATTTTCATCTACTTTGAAACCTTTTTCGGGACAAGGACACCACCCAAGATAAGCCGTTTATCTTGTTCTTTGTGAGTAGCCCAGCAACTGTTATCAACGGAGTCCATTTTGGTTTTTCCTTTTTCTTCATTGGATAATAAAATATTAGATTTAGATACGGAAGCTGTCACATCTGCTGATTAACTGTCGAATACCGAAGACTTCCTAGTTATACAAGCTAAGTTAATTTTTTTGTTTTTTTTTTTAAATTTTGTGACGCCCTATGTATACGTACCCTGACCGTGAGTTTAGCAACGTACCTTTTTGGCGCTGCATATATAATTATGTGAACTAGAAAGATTTTTCAAAGTACCTGATCAATTTTTGTGCGCTTTTAATCTATTTAAATAATCGGCCAAGGTCCGCTACTCTCCGTAATTGTTGTCAAATATATTTTGAATAATATTTGTCACGTGAATTGCTTGCAGGAATTAATCGGTGCTACGATTGTCAAATACGCCAACTTATTTGGGGCATTTGTAACTCGAGTTGGTATTCGTGTTTTAACTCGCTCTCGTGAATTATTATTATTTGATAACTATATTTTGCTATTCATTCTAAATAATATTATCTATTGTTGTGTCTATGTGTGTTAATTGAACTGTAGTCGCTATAACAATATATATATATTTTCTATCCACGTACGGTTTGTTTCTGTGTCTCCGAGTTCCTAATGGCTTTAGATATTTCTTATACGTAATCCTAGGTGGCGCCTTATAAATTCTTCGTGCAGTGTAGAGGCCTTCGTTTCGAACGATTTTCAATCAGCCCACGACCACTTCCGACTAAGAGAGCTGCCGACAGGCCTTCTAGCACTGCTATATATTTAATTTTTTAATTTGTTTACAAATAAACCGTAACAAATTTAAAGTTTTTGTTTTAAATTTTCTAGCCGATCAACATTTTTTACTTCCAAATTAGTTTGTTTTTGGAAAAGTTGTCTATTTTGTCGAATTTGTCAAATTTTGTGTTTTACCTTTAAAAATCAGAAGTATAATAGTCACTGTCAACTAAACAGGTATTTGGAAAACAAAATTCGGCAAATCATGAATATCTCGGTTATTCTTAGAGTGTACAGTCTCAAAAATGACTTTTTTCAATTGTCTGGTGTAATAATTTTATTATTCAACCCAAACGAGTTGAATAATATTTTAGCAGCGCACACTATATATGTTTACTGTATTTAGCAAAGAAAATTTTCACATTCATTAAATTCATAATGCGATTGAAAAAAATATTATATTAAATACGTTGTTCAACCCGTTTTATGGCACTATGAGCGAAGCGAGACTGCTTTTACAATTAATTTAATAATATGGTATTATTTAATGAAATCATTCATTATTCAATACTATAACATGTGTTCCACGGAAAAGTTGACATAAGCGTTTTTATGTTAAATTCAAAATTAATACCTATCTTTTTTCTGGTACAATATATAACAACATATTTTATTAGA
Source organism: Abscondita cerata (assembly GCA_030710515.1). Lineage (NCBI taxonomy): Eukaryota > Metazoa > Arthropoda > Insecta > Coleoptera > Lampyridae > Abscondita > Abscondita cerata. The sequence continues at coordinate 276,714 of JALBCR010000380.1, read as the reverse complement.
TAGATACATTTTTGTGGTAATGTAAGTGTTTAAAACGTATTTTAATAAAAAAAACAGTAAAAATTGTGTAATGATTTACGTAAAAATTCGAGTTCGATTCCAATTATGGTATTTTTTTAATTAATAAATTTATTATCGATCTTATTCTTAATATAATTTTTATAAAATGAGTTTAATTTTATTTCAAAACGTTAAATTCACTTTACAAAATTGTATTATAATGACAACAATAATAAAGTTAATAAAAAGAAATACTGCCATCGGAATTGAACCCTGATTAGGAAGCGCAACGAAATACTAGGCAACTATACTAACCAATTCGTCCACGAAGGAAATTCATTTGGTTAATAAGTAAATATTTATAAAAAATAACGATTTTTTTTAGTAAAATACGTTTTGGATTTTTATTATTATCTTTGTTCTATTATGTCTATCCAACATAATATGTTGTTATATTGTGTTTGTATGAATGTGTCTAGTATAATGCAGTATCTTAATATCACAAATTTTAATGATAAGATGAAGAAGAATAATTATTCATAATGAAGATAATGTTTTTTGACAAGACGTATAACTTTTCTTCTTCATTACTGTAAACTGAAAATCCATACAAGAATCCGAATTACATTATGTTTTCATTACTGTTAAAGTTTAATTTAATCTAAAGTAAGTAATAGCGTAAAGAGCATAATTATCGAACTGACGTAATAGAAGTAAGCCCAATTATAAATATAATTTAATTACAGTATACGTCACTGCGTGAAGATTAATAATTTAATTACACGCTAAATAAATAAATTAACGTTAGTGTATTAAAATGTGAAGTTGTAATGATATCGACTGTTAATAATTGCGTTACGTATTTGTTTCCTCTTTATGGGTACATTATTTTAAATAATAATTTTTGCTTCGACGAATGCGTTTAATATTTTGTGCTCATGTTTGTAATGAATAAGTATTTGTTTGCTATGATTAAATATACCGTTATAGATTAATTCAACTGAGAAATAAATAATTAGATAACTACAAAAATTCTATTTACAATAACCGTTGGTGTAAAATGAATTCTAATGACATACCAAAAATTGTGGTTACATTTTTGCATTAACTATTAATAAAATTTACGTAGACAAATGTGAAAGGAAAGGCGCGCATTATTTTTCAATTTGCGTCAATATTTTTGAACATCGAATTACAATAATGCTATTCCAAGACAATAAATGTACTTATGTTATATGTTGATTGTAATAAATATAGAAAAGGTAATCCAAGTTAGAAGAGACAATATTCTTCCAAAGACAAGTGATATACAAGCTCAAAAAAGATTGTTGTAGTTGGTCATCGTGCCAACAGTCAATTTTTGCCAATTCATCTGTAGTGGTATAGTTTTCATAAACTGTATTCTTTTTGCGCTAAGTCACTTTTTCCCAACTTACTTCTCAGTGGCTCCCAAATATATTGATTATTTTACCTCCATGATTTCCTACTTATTGATTTTTTCATTTAAATGTAAATGGTGTTTGTCAACAGAACAGTATCAGTCATAAGATAAAATAGACTTTAAAGATTAGAGCTGAAATAAATGGACGGAAATTTTGTAGCCACTCTCAGTGACTTTTGAAAACTTACGTTCGAACTACGCTACACTGATGATCCTCAATAAGACGAAACACGTGTATGTATGTACCGTTTGCGATTCTGCAATCATCACTGGTTACTAGTTTATTCGATTGGCAGGAAGGTTGTGTTAACAATACGCATAATTTTTGGCGATGTTGTTGAATTCATAGCCGGCATCTGACTACAACTACAGATTCTACAGTGCGTTTCATTTAACATTGGCCATAGGATTTTACATGTTAATATTTCAACACTTTTTTGGGACATCTGGTATAAACCATTTATGTTAATTATAATTAAGTGGTAAAATGTCTACGAAAATATTCTTATACTCAATTGTAGGTTTTTAACTTAATAACGAAAAAATTAAAAAAATGTAATTTTTTAAAAAAATAACACTTCAGCGCTCTGATATCGACTATTCTGTTATGGCAGTTCAAACTATATCAATGTTTTCTAGCGTTCTAACACTTCTGCTGTTCCTTTATGTTTTAAGTTTAATGTGAACCCAGTTTCTTCAAACTTTGCTCCCCACAACTTAATTGCATGAATAGACGGTACCCGCCGGAATATTAAATAATCTTCTCACGGAGTCACCATTTTACGATTTAACGCAGATGAGCACCTAACCACTGTTCCATGTTTACTAAATGGCGTTAAATGACTGACAATTTATCATTAAATGCAGCATCCTCACCCAAACGTCAAATGAATAATAAAACTTTTAAATTTTCCCGCTTCACTGACGAAGCCTGTATAAGCGTGTAAGCTAATTAGCAAGTTATTCTTCCCGCATCAATTCGGAAAAAATTACAAAATAGTGACACTTACAAACATTTAAATAATAACATTATCTTGCAAATATAATTTTTAAATGTAAAAATCATTTTCCCATTTTTTTTGTTAATAAAAACATAAAACAAACTTGAAAAACCTGTATAAATTGATTAAATGTTTATAGTGCCATCTATCGATTATGTTAATGACTACAACAAAAAACGTCGAATCATAGCACTCTTCACTTTTTATTATGGTAACTATATCAAAATTTGGCATTAAGAGTCCTCTCTACCCTTTTTTGCTAAAATCGTTATATCGAATCAAGGTCACGGACATGTTTGAAAAACTAGTTTCAGGGTTTACCGTTCTGTAGTGCTGCTTTACAGGGAAAAATTACATGTTTTCGAATTGACAAAATAACACCCTTATATACAATTGAAATATTCTAAAACATTATTTTTCACATTCTACAATGTTCTTTCCTACTCAGTACGGACTCTTTTTTTAAATTCAAGATCAATTAATAAATTAGGAAGAATTTCAATATTTCACGACAAAAGCTGCAAAAACACTCTTATTTTCAAAACATAATTATAACAAATCAAAATATTTTAGAGAAAAAAAAGGCTTCGACATAAGTTACGTAACAAATCTATGTTTATGATAGTGAAATCTAAAATTATTTTTATTAAAAACTGTAGCCTTGAGAGTGTCGCCCGTGACATAAGAATTTTACATGGGAATTGAAAGGTAGAGAGGACTCCTAATGTAAAAGGGTTGTTTCTATTTATTAAAGGAATATTTGCTCCAAACAAAAAATATTGTACAAACCTCTTGCGGGATAATTATTCTAGGATTTGTGCTGTTAAAACACGAAGGACGGAATGCGCTCTTGTAGGGAAAACTTCTTCGCGAACTTGGTTCATAAATATTCTACTTTGATGTAATCACTAATCAGCAAGATATTTTAGTTCAATTACAAATACAACATTCCGAACTATCTGATACCTGACAACTTAATTATCGTTAGAAATCATCGTCCAAACCTGTGAGGGCTTTATCGAGGCTAAAAGTAAATTAAAAACCGTGTGGGTCATTAAATTTAAAAAGATCATCACAAATATTAAAAAAATGATTAAAAATTAAATTTTGGTATTTTTACGCTGTTATGTAAAATTCAAAAATGAAATTGTTAGTATCATACAAATCAAAACAAAAACTGGTATAGTATTGAAAAAAAACTTAAATTAAAAAGTTTCGCTTTCTTCATGCAATGTGCCTACTTAAGTTGGCAACATACGGGGAAAGTTATATTATTAATTTTCCGAAATAAAGTTATTCTTTATAAAAAGTTTTGCATGTTTTAAAATGTATTATATTAAATTTTTACAATTATTTACGCGGTTTGTCAAAAATATGAATTTTACTCATAGTTTAAACTCTATATTCAACAATATCAAAAATTTTTCAGAACTCTAAACTACGTCCAATTATAAAATTACATCCAATTAAACAAAAAATATTCTTTTTTTGGCTACAATAACAATCTAAATGTAACTGTATTGGCAGAGAAGACGTATACACTGTATCCAAGATAAGCAGGGCCACTATGGGTATCTCCGAAACTGTAGCAGATACAGACTTGGTAAGATGGGACAAATGTTGCGCTTTCAATGGCCCTAAAAAATGGCGGTTAGATATCTTCGAAAATTTTATGCATTTTTGAGATATTTAAAAAAATTAAGTTCTTTTGATTTTACATTTTTCTGGCCTTAATAGTGGAGCTACATCAATTTTAATGATACTTCTCGGCACCAACTTTTTATTTTGTTTAAGGTTTACTAATTTTTGAAGAAGAAGAAGAATAAAATGGAAGAACAACAAAACATTACATGTAATAACGGTATACAATAGGGGCATAAAGGAAATAAGACAGAAAGGAAAGGATAGAATCAGATCATCAGCCAGTAGAAGAAGAATTGGGGAGGCAGAGACAATTAACAGAGAAAAAGTAAAACATTTTATAAAAAAAACAATATGGAATAAAGAAAGTGTAAAACAGTACCAGAGCAATCTAGAAAACATCAGATGGACGAAGGAAAAGGTAGAAGATAGTATGAATGAAATGATAGAAAAAGTAGGAAAGGCGGCAATAAAAGAAACATGCGAAACAAGAATAGAAAATGGAGAAAAGGCCAAGCAGAGATAGGGGAATATAAAATAGCACAAAAAGAATTCATACAGACCTGTGATAAGAAAAAAAAAGGAATGGAAAAAGAGCAAAGAGTAGGAAGTAGGAAAAATAAAAACAGAACAAGATGTATGGCGAAATCTAAAGAAAAAGAAAAGTAGAAGAGTGGTGCAAAATAGTATTGAAATCCAGAGATGGAGATAGCACTATGTAAATCTACTAGGTTGAGAAGAGGAAACGGTAACGAGAAGTAGGGACAATTATATAGAAAATAGTAGAATGGAGGAGGAAGTAGGGGAAGCGATAGGCAGATTTAAAAAAAAACTGGCAGGGGAGAATTGATATACGGCGGTAAAGTAGTGCAAAAAAGATTTACAAAAATAGTGAACTATATAATAAGAAGTGGAAATATACCGAAGAGTATACTTATATGCCCGATATTTAAAAAGGGGAACAAGGATAACGAAAAAACTACAGAGGCATACATCTCAAGGACACAGCATACAAGGTATATGCAATGGTGATAGAGAGGAAGTTAAAAAACGAAGTAGAAGAAATTGATATACTTCCAGATTGACAAGCGGGTTTTAGAGAGGGGAGAGGAACAATGGGCAACATATATATATATATATATATATATATAAAGGAAGCGTTTGACAATATCAACAGGGAAAGGATGTGGGAAGGAAAATAGAGATAAGGGAGTGTATAGTGAGAAGAATAGAGGATACATATAGTGAAACAGTATGCAAAGTAAGGGAAAAAGAAGACATTAGCAAGGAATTCTGGACAACAAGGGGACTAAAACAAGGATGCCCTTTAAGCCCTGTCTTATTTTCATTATATATAAGCGATCTTGAGGAGATGATGAAGAAAAACCAAGCGGGCGGCGTGGTGGTTGGGAGGACAAAAGTGTGGACTTTAGCATATGCAGATGACTAAGTGTTGATGGCAACAGAAGAGAACGGAATGAGGGAAATGATGAAGGTTTTAAAAAGATATTTAGAAAGAAAGGACTTAAAGTTAAATACGCGAAAAACAAAAATGATGGAATTCAGGAAAGGGAATGGCAAAGGAAGAAAAGTGATGTGGAGATGGGGGAGGATGAAATAGAAAGTGGGAAGGAATTCACATACCTAGGATATGTGTTTAGGAAAAACAATAAGGAAGAAGGACAAATGAAAGGCATGGTGCATAAAGCGATAAAACTACTGGGTGAGGTATGGAGCATGGGAAAAAAACGTTTGGAAGGGATATAGAAAAAAGGAAACTAATGCGGAAATATGAGGATGGAAGGAACAAAAGGAAATGGAGAGGGTGCAGGAAAGATACTGGAAATGGGTGCGTGGGATAGATAAAGCCACGCCAGGATATATAACGATGGAAGAAGTAAAGGGTGAGAAAGTAAGAATAGAGGCGGGAAAAGGGGCAATGAAGTTTAAACAACGTATGGAAGGAAGGAAACACTGTAAAATACTACAAGAATGCTGGAAGGAGATTAGAGAGGAAAAGTGAAATATGGGCAAGAGAATAGGAGGAATTATTATTTGAAAAATGGATATGCAACAAGTAAAGTAAAAAGACTAAGACAAAGGGAGGGAGTTGAGATGGATATAATAAAAAGAGACAAGGACATAAAAAACAAGAAAGGAGGGAAAACATTAGAAATTCAAAGTATAATAGGAATTATAAGAAGATAATGGAAGGAGAAAGACCAGAATATATCACGAGAGGGAGAAAGGGAAAAGTGAAAAAATGATAGCCAGATTTAGATGCGGTAACAAGGAGAGGGAAAGCAGATACTGGATGGAAGACGAAGAAAGGAAGTGTAGATTATGTGGGGAAGGATGGGAAAAGATAGATCATCTATTAAGAGAATTTAACTAGCTAAGAGAGGAACAAGAGTAGGAAATAAATACTAAGTGAAAAACAAGAGGGAGTAGATTGGATGTTGGAAGTATGGAAAAGAAGAAAACATTGTAAATGCCAATAAATGTAAAAAAGTAAAAATGTAAAGCCTTTGCAAAAATGTAAATTTATAGCAAATAAAACTATTATTATTATTATTATGTTAGTACTTCCACTAACGAATACTCTAGATTTTTATCTTTAAATAATACGAAAACACAACACCAACCTACAAAAATAACAAACAAAAAGCGTTTCGTTGAAATTTTGAATCATCACTGAATTAGATTATCGCTGAAACGGAAAGAAATGCTCTGAATCAGTACGTTATTTATATAATGATTGTTGTGATGTGTTTTTTATTATGCTCATCAACTGCATGAATCATAATTAATTAGCAACTCATAATATATTTCTCACATAAACTAAATAAAATAGTTTCTATTAGATGATGTTTACATAGAATGGTAAATTACCCTATACCTACATCATTAAGTATTCATTATAGGTCTCCTCAAAGTGTCATTATGATTATTTTCTGCCACAATGATCAAAAAAAAAATTTTATGTTTTAAATTAAAATATAGAAATAAATATTTTAAATTTGTCAGTTCGGTTGCTTCAAACAAGTTAATAAATACAATTTGTGACAGTTTGAAACCGTTCAGATGTATTTATTGTTTCAAGGATACTTTTTTTTTACTCCAAAACCTTTGATATTACAAATTTTTTCAAAAACACCCACGCACATATTTCCCAAGTCGAAATTTGCATTAATCTTCATTCATTTTATTGCATAAATTTTGATTACTTAAACTCAATTCGCAACTTAAAAAACGGAAAATAATTAGCATAATAGAACAAGAATCCAACTTCGCCATAGAATTAAGTTAATTAATTGAAAATACGTAGGAGACACCATTCTAAACCGCAACTACTTATATAGAAATTAAGTGTCATAAATACCGTCTACCTGTACGAAAGACAAAAGAAAATCAATCTACTTTCAAAACGTAACTAAAAACGGTGTTAAAAAATTACGTAATACATTTATTTCCGTAAAGTTGCATAAGGAAAACACCTAATTTACTTGGGGGTCTAACGTTACTTAATCCAGATTTGATTAATAGCGTGTTTGAATGTATGTAAAAAAAAGTATACGAGTGCGTTATGTAATAGGAATCGCTTTGGGTTCAGTAATTATTTATTATATTATACTACGGTACTTACTAATAAACAACTTAATAATAACAATAAATTAAATTGTGATGGAGGCTTGTAATAAATGTCCCCATTGTCGGTTTAGCATTACAAGCCGAATAATTATTTCCAGCCAAGTGAACTTTCTCGATGTGCACCATTTGTTTGATCAAGAAGCGTAAATGATAAAGAAATTTCGTAGATAATATGTACGGATTTTATTCATTTCCAAATTTAGATTTGTGTTAAGTAGTTTCGATTGTATTTCCTCTAACTAAGCGAATAATGTTTTGTTTTTTTACGAAAAATAATTGCTTACATAAGAGATATTAACAACATAATTTTGCAATTAAATTAGATAAGTTTGGCACAATTAATTAAAATAGAAATAAAGACAAAGACCGTTGTTGAATTAAAGAAATATTATTACGTTAAATTATTTATTGTTACATATAATCACAATCAGACAAATAAATTTATGTGTGTGCGTGAAACAATAACAGGTTTCTTCACTGGATCTCTTCTGATTATAATTTTGGAATGCTCCAGGAATTAACAATATTTTTTAATTAGTGAAGACGGTTCACTTCACTATTTAGCGTTTGCCACTGCTTCTTAGTGACCTACAATAATTTAAATTAATTTCATTCACAATCGTTGTTAGGACAATCGACTACTGAATTCGTCGGTGCTTGCTAAATTTTTTTAGCAAATATACTGTTCGAAAATTAAAATTTTTTAATTAGTGTTAAGTCTATACAGGTTGATTGTTAATTCAGGTCCACTTTATTATCCATGATAGACTAAAAGTTTGTTAAGAAAAGTTTTACAAGTATACAAGATGAGTATTTTCCAAACTCTGCACAAAATGTCTGACTTCCGGTTTAAGTGGAAATGATATCAACTTTATTTTTTTAAATGAATCATGTAGTATTTTTTAAGCTAAAGTGATTCTTTAATAAAATCTCTTTAAAAAACTATAACACAAGTACAGCGCTAAAGTTACTAATAAATTAGTTATTAATTATTATTCAAAATGTAAAGAGATGCTTTCGATTGGTACAATTTATCTTAGGAGGCTGTGAAAACTAATGAGCACAACGGTCAGAATACGATTGTTAGTAGTCTTTAAAAAACTATAAAACAGGTATAGGGGAGAGTAGGGTAAAATGATTTTCAGAGTGATTGACAAGTTGAGATAATAGTATAGTTGTGATAAGTTATAAAATTTGTTTTTTATTTGACCGCCATTAACTTGTTTTTGCAATTTTTTTTGTGAAATGTCAAAGTACCCGGTTTTACCGAACTGGTCTAGTTAATATTTACATACTTCTCTCAACACTGGCTTTTTTGTAAGCTTCCGCCTAGATGGTTGATGATCTGCGTAATGGTTTTCCCCCACAACTAGTCCTAGACGTTTCTTGACAGCTGAACGTTTAGGAGTTTTGGCTTTGTGTGATATTGTTAGTAACTCGTCCTTGTAGGGTGATGAAGTTAAAATCACTGTTTTGCCACGCCTTCTGTCAGTGTCCTTTTGATCTCTTGTGTCTTGGGGAATGTTGAACAAATCTTTTAGAGACACCGTGAAGCTACAATTTGGTTTTGATGAATGTGATATCTACGCTAGTTCTGAAGATGGTATTGATATAATTTGGCCGAAAGTGACCACATTGTGAACAGGAATATTCACCAACGCAGGAGGTAAAGTTTATGACCCAGAGGTATTCTGATTACTGACAGACCTCTCTGTTGTCTTGGAAGGAGCAAACGTCCATTTTTCGAAAATATCTAGGTTTAGTGGGCATACGCTAGTTTTTCTGAACCCATTAACAGCAGTTTGAATACTTGCGGGTTTCATTAAAGCAACCCCGAACAGCTTTTCAATCTGGCTTATTGTAATACATCGACTAGGATGATTACGTAGCTATTTCCTTACTTCTTCTCCATAATATGTGCTAAACGATGCCATACATGACACAGCTAATAGCCGCATTCTATAAGTACAGTGCGGGGAAAGCACAGCAACACAACATTACTTTCACGAGCTAAGTTGATTAATCTTCAAAAACATCAGATAAAAATGTCTTTTTGAATACATCCACTTGGATGGAACTTCCTGGGGGAGCATCATCTAACAATTTAATCTTAAAGTCACCAGCTGCATTCATGCAAATCTCTAATGTTACGAGAAAACCCCTCTCCGCAGAAACCAGCGCTCCAATTTGCCTATTTTCCCTTAAGCCAATCACCTTAGTTGCCTATTTGAAACTGTTGTGATTCCAGTTTCGTCGACATTCCAAATGCACTCTGGTGGAAATTTATATTTTTCATATACTTCGGTTAACAACGTGAAGAGTTTTTGCACGGAAGTTCAATTGAAACCAATTGCACGCCCAATAGATGTAGCTTCTGGTGTCCTCAACCTTAGACGTGGATGCCTATTTAGAAATTCATAAAGCCATGCTTTTCCAGCTAATTTCTTTTCTTAATTGAATGTGTGAGATAATATATTTTGTTCCGCTAGTTCAAAGGCTAGAATACGAAGGTCTGTCAGAGTAAAACCAAGTATCCTACTCTCCATCGTTAAAATGTGGGAGACAAGTTGATCTTCTTGAGTAGCAGTAAATACTGGTTTGTATCTTCTCAAACCTGCAAATAAAAATAATAACCTCTTTCCATTAAATCAGTTTATTATAGAGTTACCCTTTTGCGATGCTTCTTCAATAGATTTTCCACTTCTTGCATTTTTTACACGGTCTTCCAAGGTTGACTGTGGAACTCTAAAAGATCGAAACACTTTTAGATATCCCATTCTACCTTCAGTTACTTCAGTAATGGCTTCCTTCGTATTGTCCACACTCCACAATTTTAGCATCCCACGCTCTACCCTGTTTTACCCGCCTGTGAGTTGAGAAGCAAAAGATGATGTAAAATTTTCTAATATGACAGATTCAAGGCAGAAGTTTTGTTAACACTTAGCTAATATAATACGCCTATCAAAAAATCAGTTACCTATTGAATTCAATGACTGGTAACAATGGTAGTAGCTCACAACTTGCCACTCTTTGTTGTAGTTCTAATCATAGAAATGAACAGGCACGGATAACTGTCAGACACTAAATCTACAGAACACTCTCGCTAATGCCAGCAAACATATTCGGTGGACTGAAAATAGCTTGGCTATTATTTGCCAGAGGGCAACACCTCCTAAGTGAAACCCGGTTTTACCCAACTCTCCCCTGCCGTTTAAAGTCACGAATCACGAAATCAAAATTGAACAGCAGTCGATCATCAAATTAATATTTTGCAACTTATGAAAACAGAAAACAGCTAATATAAATAACAGCTTATAAATATCTCTAACCAAACAACAAAAACAAAAATAACTAGTTTAACAAATGTTCTAAGTGCCCCCCATTTTGTTGTATACATAAGCGGCTTCTATTCAGAATACTTCTTTGTACATCTTGCAGCATTTCGGGTGTTATTTCATCGTATTCTCATTGTTGTGCACATTAGTTTTCACAGCCTCCTAAGTTTAATTGTACCAATCGAAAGCATCTATTTAGGTTTTGAATAATAAATAAAACTAATTTATTAGTAACTTTAGCGCTATACTTGTGTTATAGTTTTTTAAGAAAATTGATCAAAGAATCACTTTAGCTTAAAAGATACTACAAGATTCATTTAAAAAATAAAGTTGATATCATTTCCACTTAAACCGGAAGTCAGTCATTTTTGCAAATTTTAATAAACTTTTTGTCTATCATGGATAATAAAAGAGTAAATCAAGTGGCCCTGAATTTACAATCAACCTGTATATGGCAATTTTTTCTATGACACATTTATTGCTATTTTCGGGCTAATCAAACCGAAAATAAAATGAACTAACCCAACGCAACCTAATATAACCCAACCTATCATGGTTCCTGGGTTACTTTTATTTCTCTTTCTTGTTTTCTTTTTTTTCTATTTTATTGTTTATTTATTTATTAATCATACCCGTTATTTTTTAAAATGGTATGTTAGTATATTCTTCTACTGACCAGTACCAGCATCCATCATCTTCTAGTTTTCCAATTTGTTTCAGGAATTTCTCGAATACTTCATGGCCGGTTAGTCATTGGGTTAAGTAATGGTTTAAGTCTCTTTTGATATATTTAATATTTTTGTCGAACCTGTGCTATTACTTTTCTCATTCTGCGATTACTTCTTCTTTTGTTTCTTTTTCATATTCATTTTATGTCTGTTTCTATATACAGGGTGTTTAAAAAATACGATCCGATATTTGGCCCACTTATAGATCTCATTAGTACAAGTCCAAAAATCAACCGTTTCCGAGATACAGGCAGTTTTTGAATTTAAATTTACTAAGCCCAGTTGGAGTGATTCGTCGTATTTATCACGTCAGCTATAGAAATAACAAAACAAAATTTGTTCGTTTCTGTCATCCTAGTTGCCGCATTTGTTGTAATCATTGTGTTGGTGTCATTGTTAATAAGAAAAATGCCAACAGTTAACTGTAACGGCATGTGTGTGTAAAAGTGCAAAGCGCTATCTAAGCGACAGCTTTAATGACACCTCTGATGAGCTCACAATAAGAGCGAAATGCTGCATCAGGTATTCTTTTGTTGCGTGTGTACTTCTGTACAAGTTATCTTGGCTTTATCGGCAACGTGTGTTACTAGCATTAAAGCTATCGCTTAGATAGCGCTTTGCAATTTAACACACACATGCCGCTATAGTTAACTGCTGGCATTTTTCTTAGTTTATACTATTCATACGTGTCAATGTTTACACGAGATGTCGCAAGACACACATTTTACTTATGGTTATTGTTAATGTTATTGCTGCTATTTAAGTCGTTGTTGCTGTTGTTGAAATTTTCAAATATGCCGGAATATACCAACGCAGAAATGGCAGACATGAATTTTATGTATGGCAAGGCCGATGGAAATGCTTATGAGGCACAGTGTCTTTATGCCGAAGCATTCCCAAACCGGGTACTTCAAATTTACGTCAACGTTTATCCGAAGTTGGATCGTTTAAATCAAGGAACGGTGATGGTGGTCGGCCTAGATCAGTTTCTACTCCCGAGGCAGAACTTTACATTTTAAGAAAAATTGAAGAAAATCCCGGTACTAGTACTAGAAGACTCTCTACTGAAACAAATAATAATTCTTCCCTAATTTGGAGAAAGTTACGCGAGCAGCAATTGTACCCATACCATATTCAAAGGGTACAGGCTCTTACTGTGCCTGATTATGCCGCACGACTGGTGTTTTGTCGAAGGATGCTGACGAAAGTTGCGGAGAACCCAAATTTTGTTACGTAAATTTTATTTTTATTTAATTTCCATAATAGCCATGTTTGGGCCGACAAAAACCAGCACGCCATTGTTGAATCGAATCATCAGCACCGTTTTCAATCAACGTTTGGCTTGGTGTGTTGGGAGACCATCTGATAGGACCTTGTTTTCTGCCTAACCGTTTGACCAGTCAATTGTACCTTGACTTTTTGCGGAATACCACTGCTGTTAGAAGATGTACCCCTCAACCACAGAATTAATATTTGGTTGATGCACGATGGAGCTCCTGCGCAAAAATTACCTAAACGAAAATTACAATGGCAAGTGGATAGGGCGAAGAGGTCCAATTGCATAGCCACCTAGATCTCCCGACCTCACTCCGCTCGACTTTTGCATTTGGGGGTATTTAAAGACAGTAGTTTATTCAAGTCCTGTGAATAATTTAGTTGAGTTGCGAGAACGAATTGAACATGCCTGCCAGACTGTTCGTACAAACTCGGCACTCTTTGAGAGAGTACGGCGTTCACTTTTACGGAGATGCGAAATGTGTATACAAATGGAAGGACGACATGTTGAACATCTTATTTAAGAATCATTTGTAATTAAAATGTTGTATTTATACTGATATTTGTTCTATTGAAAACCTCGTTGAAATAAATATGACCTTTGGTTTACCCACTTCCTTAGCTGACTTGATAAATACGACGAATCACTTCTACTGAGCTTAAATTATTTTAATTTCAAAAACAGGTTGTATCTCGGAAACGGTTGATTTTTGACATTATTTTATTTTGACTTTTTTTTTTTACTGATGAGATCTATAAGTGGGCCAAATATCGGAACGTATTTTTTAAACACCCTGTATATTTATTCTAGTAGTTTTTAAGTCGATAGAAGGAAGTCCCGATATTACTTCTAAGGCTTCAGTTGATGATGTTCTGTAAAACATAGTAATTCTGAGCGCGCGTTTCACCGCGGCGTAACATACCACTTTGCTTTTGTTGCTTGTAGATTCCTCGATATTTGATATTATGATTGATAAAGAATTTATTATTTTTTGTTCTTTAACGCTTTGTTTGTTATTTCCTGTTTGTTACAACTTCTTATTTCTTCCAATTTATTTTAACCTAGTTCTGTTTTAAACAGATCTTTCTTACTGTGTTGTCGATTACACTTATTGCTATTTTTCCTAGTTTTTCTTTGGTTTTTCCTCATGCGACTATTGCTTGGTTATCTGCAAAAGTTTTCTGTTCTAGTTTAGTCCTAAATATTTTGTCGTAGTATATTTTCCAGAACGTGGGCCCAAGCACCGATCTTTGTCAGACTGCGATTGTTATTTTTATTTCTTTATTTCTTTATAGTCTCTCTTAGTTTTGCCTACGGTATGAAGTTAAAAGCATTTTTGACATCCAGGGCTGTTAGCATGCAGAGATTCCTGTTTTTATATGGTTTTCTTTTTCTCTTTTTCTTTTGAGTAGCCATATTGGTGTACGTGAAGCATTTGTATCTAGTTCACCTTGTTTCTTTTTCTTCTGTTTTAGGTTTTTCGATAAGTATTAGCTTCTTTTTCGCGTATTTCGTGATTTTTCTCGATTGTTTATTTACTTCTATATTCTTGTATTAATTTCTCTTAGTTTTCAGTCTCTTAGGTTTTTTTGTTTTTTTTTCTTCTTGTCACTTTCCTTCTGGTTTTATTACATTCTATTCTTGCCATTTTAATTTCATTTATTTTTCCTATGTTTTAATTTTCTGATGTATTTATTTCATTTTTTGGTAAGCCTTTCTATTAACGGTTTTACTAAATTTCCACTTTATCATCTATTTTGTTGTCTTCTTCAGTTATTTCTTTATTGCTTCTTTTTTCAATATCCATCCTATTTTTTGGTGTTTTCTTTTTGTTCTTCTTTTATTTCATAGAGCATATTGTTGTTGTTGCTTAGGTTTTCTTCCTCTAGATTATAATTCTATTTACAATGTTTTCTGGTTTTTTTGCTACGTAATTTTTTGCTGCCACCTACTCATCTAATATTTTTTTCAATAGTCGATCATGGCTGTATCAAATTCGAGTGCATGAATTGGGATCTCGGAAACCATAAAAGATATACATATGGTCTAATGATTCGATGTCCCTTCAAATATTACATAAGCAGAATTTTAGTCATAATTACCCCCAACCTCCTATCATTTAGCAAAAGTAAGCAAAGTGCTCATTAATTGAAATGTAATTCACATTTATTTTCTAGACCATGAGTAACGAAATTCGGTTCATTCATATTCTTCTGAATAAACAAGGAGCCGAACAATAAGACACGTGAAAGGGATACATATATAAGATAATAAACCGAACATAAACAATAGGGTTAAGGAACACAACAAACAAACTTCAAGAGATTGGGTTTTCTCAAGAGTGAGTTTTAAATATACAATCGAATCGATGTCATTGATATAAGAAAATATAGCTTTAGAAGTTTTCGAGCAAGCGTGTTGCTGAATCTTGCATTTTATAGGGTGGCAGCGGTTTTGATGGTACACGGACATCTAATTTCTCGGAAATTTAGTTTTTCAAGAGTACTGAAATTGCTAAGATCTCTTAGGCAGTTGAAAGCGTTGTCATTTGGAATCAGGAATGAATGTTTGTTTAAGTTTACTGAGTGCTAGTTCATGTTTTGGATGATTATTATTTCATGTTTTGATTTGTACTCGGTTGCGACTGCCTCGATGGTGGTTATCCATCGCGTAAATTGCCTGGATGTTTGGAGTGTCATTTTTTGAATCAATTCAACTCATGAACAGAACTCCGTATTCAAAAGTAAGAGTTTTCCTTAGCTGATTGTGTATGAAAACCGTAAAGCTATAAGTAATAGATTCTCAAATTAGACTTTGTTCGTTTTGCAAATAGTTGATACTACTTTGCGTGTTCTAATTTTATAAACCCTGTCCTGAAAATATTTTCCCTGGCCCGTAGGCTTGTCCTAATCTGTCCAGATATCAGATCTCCTTAGTACAGTTTCTTGTTTAAAATTCAATTCAAATGGTTTGATTAGATTGAGACCGTTTAAAGTTAAGAAAACCCAATTTTACTAAAGCAAACCTGAGCAAATGAACCCGTTATTCCAGAACTTTTGAAAATCTGAATTGAACTAGTTTGCATAGGGTACGTTAAATATAGGGAACCAACTAACTAATAGGAAACTGATTCCGTTACAGCTCGTGAAAATCAACGAAGGTCGAACGAGCGTTTCAAACCTGACGCCTAGAAATCCCCTCCAAAAACCCATAAATCGGACTCTAAATCTGTTAACCACTTTTTTCTTCTTATCACTTTTGTTTTCCGTTTTGTTACCACTTATTTTTCTGGTTTCGATTTAAAGTTGCTTTTGCTTTGTCATTAATTTATTTCTGTTCATGTTATGATTGTAATGAAAAGTAAATGTAGTGCAGACAAATCTATCCTAGGCTATTGAGAAGTTACATACAAAATAAATGTCATGGATTGAACGATACATATACGTTTGGCTTAGAAAGTTTAATCGTAAACAACTCGTCTACTAGTGTGGATTTTTTCCCCTTGACTCAGCAATGTTATTATTATTTATTGGTGAGTCATCTAAAAGTAAAATTTTAACTTACACCAATTAAAAAATGCTTAAAGTATGTATCCTGAACAACATGTTATCCTTGAGAGGATGTGATTACAATAAATTATTAACCATTTTTTATTAAAGATATCGACAAGTCGTTTTTACCACACACTTATGCTGCATATTCTAAAAATATTTTGATCATATAAAAAGTGTTTCTATACAGGGTGGCAAACCAAAGATATATTTTTTAAATAAAACACCCTGTATATTTTTACATAACTAGTTTTAGTATAAAAAAATTGTGGGACTTTGTATAGAATAATATGGGTCTAGTTCTCTTTTCGTTTTGGCGTTATTCAACTCTGCTAGAAAAAAGACTCACATTTGGTAGATCACTGATCAGTAGGCCATGGATATTTTCTGACAAACTAGCAACAGAAAATTTTAGAATAAGCTGTAGTTTTAATAAATAGTCCAATTCTGATTCTCATACGCACAAAATATACAGGGTGAGCTTAAACCCGAAAAGTTAAATAACTCTTTTATTATAAATGGAACACCCTGTATTTCTGTTCATGAGTCGACTAAGTATTTCATAAGCTTTCCACTGATTAGCAATTTGTATGGTAAATTCAGAATCGTTAATGACATTTTTCAAAAAAAAAATTTGATTATGAAGAAGTTGTTAATTTTTGCAAGTAGGCTCCTGTCAACGAATATCTCAAGTGCCTTACTTAGTCCTATTTACTTAGTCCTAAGTCTTTCTACTTTTAGATGTAAGGCTGGTGCAGTTGAATTTTGCACGTCTTTCTTCATTGCTTTCTACCATGCGTTAGGTTTCGTATTCCTGCCATGTCATTCCTTTTGTTTCTACTTCTTTCCTTATGTTATCAATCCATTTTGTTCTTGGTATTCCTTTTTTATTTTTCCCTGGCACTCGCGTTTTGAACACTCTTTTTGTTAGTCTGCCGTCCGACATTCTACACACATGCCCAAACCATCTCAGCTGCTCTTCTATGACTTTTTCATTGATTGATTCCATTTTCAAGTTTTGTCGACATTTTTTATTCTTTATTCTATCCTTCTTGGTTTTATTATCTATTTTTTTAAAGAAACTCATTTCCATTGCAATAATACGTGTCTTTTGTCGTTCTGTGAGTGCCCACCTCTCACTGGTATATGTGATTGATGGCCTGATTATTTGTTTAACAACTTCTGTTTTTTTTGTTCTTGGGCACGTCTCTTTTTCCTAGAAAGGTTGTCTTCATCAGATTGAATATTTTCGTGTTTTTCTAATTCTAATTATTTGTCCAATTTTTCATATTCTTCTATTATTACATATAGATAATTAAAATATTCTGCTTGTTCTATTTCTTCCCCGTCCAGACTAATTTGATGTTTTTCTTATTGTTTGAAATTATCATTGTTTTTGTCTTTCTAGTGTTTATTTTCTTTAGTTCCTCCTCTAATACTTTGAGATTATATTGCAGTTCTCCTTCGTATCTGCTATAATTCCATGTCATCTGCAAACTTAAGTTGTGTGAGCTGGACATTTTCCAGTATTCCTGTGCTAGTTTTTTATCTTCTTTTTGACTTTCTTTATTGTCTCGTTTAGTACAGTTGAAAAGAGTAGTGAACTAGTTTAAAAAGTATTTACTTTTTTTTGGAAAATGTAAATAACTATACAGAATTCACCATACAAATTGCATTTTAATGGAAACCTTATGAAATACTTAATAGACTTGTGAAGAGAAATTTCCACTTATAAAAAAAGAGTTATTTAACTTTTTACGCTTCTGCACACCCTGTATAGTGTGTGGATATGTGCATAAAATTTGACTATTTATTGAATTTCAAATTATTCTAAAATTTTCTCTAGCTAGTTTGTCGGAAAATATTCATGGCCTACTGGTCAGTGATCTACCAATGTTAGACCCATATTATTCTATACAAAGTCCCATTATTTTTGATGCTAAAAATAATTATGTAAAATATACAAAGAGTTCCGTTTAAAAAACATAACGTTGGTTTACCACCCTGTATAGAAATACTCTGTATATAATCGAAATATTTTAGAATGTGCTACTTGGTGTTTAAAACTGCATGTCGATATCTTCAATAACAAAAAGTTATGAACCAATTACACATCTCTGGGTCACCCTGTGTATCTTTCACTTTTTGCTATTCTTCTTTTTTTTGTACTTAATCATTTTTGAACTCGAAAAGTGATATTTCATTTAAAGGTTAATTTACATGTCCGGAGACCAAAAAAAAAATTTACATAAAATTATATTTAAAGCATCTGTTCTGCATACCTATTGTATCCAAACTTTTGATTATTCTTTTCTGTAATTACGCAGTCGTAACGATCCAAGGGTTCAGCAGTTTTCATAACGCTTGCAAATTAGTTTAAACATTGAATTATGCGATACAATTATAATTATACCAATTTATATACACCACAAAATTTAAATCATTTATAATTAAAGATAAATTTGAATTTGAAAGTTGTTATTTCTAATTTTTTGATTAATTTGTAATAACAAACATATTTCAAATTACTATATTTGTGACAAACGAACTTTCCTATGTTTTATCATGTTCTATACCGGGTGATTCAGTTTGGTGTGCACGGCCTTTTATTTTTTTTATTTTAAGAAGAAAGTACTATTAATCTATATAATTGAATAGCAAGTTAAACCATCTTTATATTGACCTGTGCGGATGTTACGGTAGTCAATTTTTTTTTTAAATGACACCCTGTATATTTTTGTTTATTTTTGTAAGGCATTTTTTTCTCCATTTACCAAACTGAATCGCCCAGTATAGCACTTAAATTTCAATCGTATTCGTATACTTGAATCAGGACAAAATCCGTGTTGTTACAAATGATTTGATTTATTATTGAACCGCACATAAAAATTGGTTATGTAATGAACTTTTGGAACAGAATCGTTGAAACGTAATGCGTTCTTCACTCTTCCGTTTAGAACGGAACTCTTCGGATTTATTCATTCATTTTCTTTTTTAAGAGCCAAAGATTTAATTTATTTCTTACTTGAACTATAATAATCATCAATTATTAAAATATGTATGTCATTCTATTAACAAAGTGAAGTCAATGTATGTTTTTTATTTTTATTGTACTTTTGACAAACAAAAATAAAATCAATTTACTTTTTCCTCTTTAATATTAATTAAAATAATATTTATTATTTATAAATGTCATATAAAAAGTAAATAAAGTCAATTGATTCACGAGTTCATAAGAAGAAATCGTCTTCGAACTAATTTATATAATTATGTTCTAGAACTAAATATATTTGTTCTCTGAATCACCTCTTCAAGTTGAAGCAGTCAAGTTTTTGTGCCTAGCAAGTTAATTATAAATTTAATTTAATATACACTATGTTGGTGATTTGTTTTTGTTCTTGTTCTCAACGCCACCTATTTCCAATTAGCTTGCCAAGTATTTATTTCAATTAGTTTCACTGATAAAAAAGTATATAAATAATTCTTTAATAGGCATTTATACAGGGAGGTTTTCAACCGAGTATAGGAAATACAGTATAACTGTTTAACCAGTGATTGACATAGACTTTTTAAAATTGAACATAGGGATACGATAATGAATTTTAATGAGCAGGCCATGCCTGATTTATGTCAATGATTGGTGCACCATGTACATGAATAAATAACTGCAATTTGATATACCCTCTGATATGTATATGGTAAACAATTCGTCGCAATAAACAGATTTCGTTTAATGTATTTAATTATTGACATAAATCAGGCACAGCCTACTCATTAAAATGCATGATTTTATCCCTAAGTTCAATTTTAAAAAGTCCATGTCAATCAATGGCAAAATAGTTATACTATATTAGTTATAAAAACTTATTAATATTGAGTAAATTTAATTTTTGACAATAAATAAAAGAATTATGCTATCATTTGCAGAACTTCTTTAAAACTGTATATCCGCCAACATTACATCGTGCTTGAAAACAAAGTATGGATTTTTTAATGATTTACAACCTATTCACTTTGCAAAAACACATAACAACCACATATACCAGACAGGTTCATAAACTAAAGGCCGTTTGGTCACAGAAAAAATGATACTCATAAGAAACAAATTTTATTGTCATATTTAGTTAGGTACAAACTTAGTTTACTTCTCTACATAATCGCCGTTCACTTCTAAGCATTTTTCGTACCGCTGCACCAGCTTCTTTAACCCCTCTGCATAGAAGCTTGCCGCCTGAGAGTTGAACCAGTTGTCAACGGTATTTTTGAGTCCCTCTTCGGTTGCAAAACGTTGTCCACCGAGCCACTGTTTAAAATGCAAAAAGAGGAAGTAGTCACTAGGTGCAAGGTCGGGACTGTACGGTGGGTGGTCAAAAAATTCCCAACGAAAATCTTGAATTTTCATCTTGGTTTTGGCAGCAGTGTGAGGGCGCGCGTTATTGTGGAGGAGGATTATGCCAGATGACAGTTTCCCGCGGCGTTTGTTTTGGATCGCACGTCTCAATTTGTTGAGCGTTTCGCAGTACACGTCAGCTGTAATTGTTGTCCCATGTTTCATGAAATCAACCAAAAGAACACCGTTTTTGTCCCAAAAAACTGTAACCATCAATTTTCGACTTGTGTACGGAGTTTGCTTGAACTTTTTCGGTTTTGGTGAAGTTGAGTGTCACCACTGCATCGATTGCAGTTTTGTAGGATACCCACGTTTCGTTCCCCGTAACAATGCGAGAAAACAAATCATCTCCATCTTGTTGATAACAGGCCAAAAACTTTCGTCCACTAGACATTCTTTGCTCTTTGTGGTGGTCGGTGAGCATTTTTGGTACCCACCTTGCACACAATTTGTAGTATGCGAGGTTTTCTGTGACAATATTGTAAACAGTAGTGCGTCCAGGTTGAGGAAATTTTTCAGCGAGGCCACCAATCGTTAATGGACGATCAGATCGCAGTGTTTGGTCCACTTGTGAAACGATTTTATCGGTCTAGATACTGGGCCTGCCACTCCGCTCTTCGTCATGGACATTTGTTCGGCCATTTTTAAAATCACGGCACCATTGTCTAACCTTACCTTCGCTCATAACTGTAGGTCCATAAACCAGGCATAACTCCCGATGAATTTCAGCAGCCGACGATTCTTTTGCACATAAGAAACGAATCACAGAACGCACTTCACATTTTGCGGGATCAACAATATTGTTCTTTGCATCCACGGACAACAATATGACTTCAAAACCAAAACAAATGACGCTGTAGCTTCGCAATGAGTCAGTAGATGGCGCTGCAGTAGTAAAACTATGCTCCAAAGTTTATGAACCCGCCTCGTATATTATGTTTTACATGCATTCTTGTTTTTAATACCTTTATCGTGTAATTAATGATTAGCCAGCAGAACTAAAAAATGCCAACCATTTCACATTTCGAACCTTTTTCCTTTGTACTCCTAAAGTCCAATCGAATTACTATATAACAGTTAATTACCAAATAATATCACTTCTGATATATTCAATTTACTAGAATGTTTTATCAATAACCTGTATTTTACTTTTGCCAGTGATTGACATACATAAATTTTATAGACCTATGAATTCGCCTCTTGCTCCAGTTCTAGTTAAAATATTTTGGATGAGTTAGAAAACAATTACATAATTAAAAATTGTTTTCTCAAGTTTAACGTTATTTTTTAGAGCCGATATGTTGATGACATCATTTGGCTTAGTTTCTTAAATTGATGAATTCTTCTCGATTAAAATACATACATAATAGGATTATTTTTACATGTCAAAATTATTCGAAACAACATTTTAAAAATATTTTGTATTGTACAGGGTGCTTTAGAAACACGTACCATATCAAAGTTGGGTTATTTTAAATGGATCACCCGGTATTTTTTTTATTTTTGAATTTTACGATAAAAAATAATGTATGTTCTTTAACATGTCCCTATACCTACTTACTTCCGTTTCTGAGAAAAATTGATTTTACCTGATTTGCAGACCCTCCAAAAAAATGCAATAACTCCAAGATAAATAAGAACAAGCAACTTTGGTTTACACTACCTTACTAAGAGTCTTCAACATCTCTTTTGCAATATTTATTATTATGTTATGATGTACAGGGTGTTTTTAATACTACCGCATAAAACTAACGACTTAAAACTTAAATAACTTGCTTAACTTAAATGGAACACCCTAAATTTCTGTAGCCTGTTAAAAGCTATAAGTAATAATCTTTTAGTCAGTATTAGGGTTACCAACCAATAATAGTTTTCGAGATATTTTAAAATTTGATAGTTTAACAATTTATGTTGTACTGGAGTCTAAGTTACTTGTGAAATTACGCAATATGGGCGTTATCATGCAACTCTCTGTTTTAAATATTTACCTTAAAAACATTTATTTTTTTTCAGAAAAAATAAACAGAAATGTGCTTATGAATAGTATCCCGGGCTCTAAGAGTCAGTCGAATTACGCACACAGGTCACAATTTACTGATGTTTAACAACAGCAACCGTTATGTGGTACATCAAAAATCAATCATACTGTAAACATCGACAAACTTGAACCTGTTAACTCAGAATGTAATACAAATCGCTTTAATAGTAGTACGATAATTTCGAAAACCATTATTTAAAAACAAAGTTACCAATGTTTACAGTGTCATCGATTTTTGCTGAAACTAATAACGGTTGCTGTTGTTTCTGGCAGGTGGGCCTGATTCGAATGACTCTTAGAGCCTGGCCTAAGTCATGAGCACATTTCTGTTATTTAATTCTGAAAAAAAAAATTTTAAGGTTAATATTTAAAGCTGGATTAGCCTATACATTAAAAATGTTTGCAAGATAATGTTTATTTTACTGATATCTCACAGGTAACTTAAATTTCAGTAAATTGCAAATTATTAAACTAGCAAATTTTGAAATATCTCAAAAACTATCAGAGTTAGGGGTTGGTAACCCTAATACCAATTGAAAGGTAACTAGTTCCTGATACCAACAGGCTACAGAAATACAGGGTGTTCCATTTAAGTTAAGCAAGTTATTTAAGTTTTAAGCCGTTAGCGTTATGTGGTAGTATTTAAAACACTCTGTACATCATAACATAATAGTAAATATTGCAAAAGGGATGTTAAAGGTTCTGAGTAAAGTGAAACAAAATTGCTTGTTCTTATTTATCTTGAAGTTATGGCATTTTTTGGAGGATCTGCAAATCAGGTAAAATCGATTTATCTCAGAAACGGAAGTAAGTATAGGAACATGTTAACAAACATACATTATTTTTTATCCTACAATTCAAAAATAGAAAAATATACCGGGTGTTCCATTTAAAATAACCCAACTTTGATATAGTACGTGTTTCTGGAGCACCCTGTACAATCGATAATATTTTTAAAATGTGGTTTCAAATAATCTCGATATATGTATGCCTTAAAATTTCTTACATTATTCGTTGTTTTAGTGGTACAGAATAATTCGTTGGTAGTGCCCCACCCTGTATGTTACGTACATATTAAAAAATACGTATACCAAAAAATCAATTTTTTTGTTGTTTTTTTGGAATTTTAAGGAATTTAATGCAAAATTCGCCCAACATAAATAGACCATAGTTCGAAAATCGAAAGTTTGGCTGAACAAATTTTTTTTTAAATTTCTTTTTTTTCGTGAAAATTTTAAATATCTCGGAAACTAATTTTTTTGGTTGTGCAAAATAATCGTGCTTATGTAGTGCTTAAGTATACTTTCACCAAGTTTCATGCAAATTGCATTTTTTTGCTAAAAAGTTCAAAAACCAAAAAAACGGTTTTTCGCAATGTTCACCTTAAATTTGAGGTTATGTTGAAAAATGTTCTGTACAGAAGTTGTTCATCTTTTTATTATAGACAACTTTTCTGTAGAACATTTTGCGCAAGATAGTCATTTTCTGCCTGAAAATTGCAAAAGTACCCCTAGAAACCCACCCCATTTCTATAGTTCCACTTATTTTTGGTTATATTTATTTTTTACGTAACCCCAAACTAAACTTTTTTACCGGTTGCAGCCTGTTAAAACTTTTTTGGAATTTTGCTCCTTTTTTCCGTAATTACACTGGACTAACTGAGCAGACTTATATGAAACATGTCATTATTACTCTTAAGGTTGCCTAATTTAGTAAGATATTTTGGTTAGGTGTGAAGAGTTTCAACCGATTACGTTACGGAAACTACTTCTGTGGGTCATTTTGTCCGTAGGTTTTACCACATTCTTGCGTCCAATGAATGTCTCCAGTGATGATATTAATGCAGCGCCAAATGGTCGAGCGTTAAGCCATCGATGTAATATATAACATACAACCTAGACGTTTTCCTGCTTTTATTGTGTAATAGATTATATGCAAATTAAAAAAACCGCATTCTCAAATGAAAACAAAATGTACAACTCCAACTTCAAAACAAAACCAGTATTAAGATGTAGAAATAATTGATGAAATTGTTTATGCAAATTAAGAAAAAGCAAAAGGGAGAAATTCTATTTTTAAGACGATGTTCCACTTAATTAATGTAACTCGCGAGCTCAAAGAAAAGTAATTTAATCAACGATGTTGCGGCTGGACGTTGGAATATAATTTTGCATTAGGTTTTGTAGTTTATTGTTGTTGAGGCGGTTGTGGTTGAGCAATCGCGGAAGACTGGTATAGATATTTCTGATACACAGCGTGCGGTCATCCAGGTCAGTTGGTCTAAGTGGTATAACATGTCGTTAAAGTTCACGTTTAAGCCATTATGTTTATGGACATCAAATCTAAAACGCACATTTACAACGCGAATAAAAACCACACGAAGACTTTTTATCAGAAAATTAAACTATTTTTATTGTTTTTTACTGTTCAAACAATAAATAAATGGTTTATTACGTTTGTCTTGTTAACTGTTTTTATTTATTTCACTGCCAATGGCAGCAATTCAATCGTTGTTATATAATTATTGTACTTCGGCGATGCGTAATTAAATTGCCGATCTCCTATTTAAGAAATATTATACGCCGATGGTATTGTTTACTTGTGGCTTTCACCTTTGTTTCACTAGTCTATTGCATAAGACAACCACAAAAAATAAACAAATTACCGTTAACCGTAGGCGTTTCAGCTATCCGGAGTAACAATGATTCACGAAAGAATCGTTAACCTTAACGAATTCAGACGTTCTTAAAATGCACACATCAATTATTACTATTATTAATTTCGCATAACCTGAAGAAAATTGTTCTAATGAGAAGAATCAACATTTACCCAACTGATAAAATAACATCCGTTAGATGAAGGCGCGTGACTGTCACCTTTTACGTGTACTCAACATTTCTTTTTTGAAAACAAAGAAATTGGGTTAATGTTTATGTTATTTTACATTTCTAAAAAAATATTACATTCGGAGTGATTATTATACAATACCGAAGTATCCGTTAGGCGGACAAGAAAATTATTGTGATCTTTAACTGTCACGCAACCATCTTTTTGGTAATTATGTTCGAATACAAACTGTTTTCATAATATTAAAAGTGCAGTTATTAGAACTAGAATTTTGTTTATGCAAATAAAGTTGTTGATCGAACGATTAATTTACAGGTTCTGATTGAGATAATTACTTTTTATTGTGTTGTTAGAGGTAATTAAGTTAATGAATGAAAAGCGTGATTATGTTGTATCAAAAAATGCAAACACATTGGCAGATTTATCCTAAACATTCAAAATTAATGAATAGTAAATTAATCCCGCATTTCATTATTTCATGATCTTTGTGGTCTGCTGTTTTATGTTTTCTATCCGGTGTAGAAATAAAAGTTCGTCTTTTGTTCGTTCATTCTAAGTGCCAAAACGTTTTCAGCCTACCTTCTTTCCTTTTCAGTGAGTCTCGTATGTTAAGAGACTCCAATTCTTCTTCTTATGTAGTCTATTTTTATATTCTTTTTTTTTATTATAGACTTTACCTTTGCTTTTCCAAATGTATTTACTTCAAAAACTCTGTTATTTTCTTCGCTTATAGTCATCTGGTTTCTAATTGCGTGTCCTAAGTACTTGAATAAAAAAACACACTTGTCTAATTTCTTGATTCTCATTAATTACCTCTTGAAAGCGCGCATTGATGTTAGCTAGATATTCCGGTTTATTTTTTTTACTCTTCGGTTAACTTCCTGATCATGTACTTCAAGTCGTATGCTTCTACTTTCTAGAAGTACAAATAATTTTGGATTTCATTATCATTAACATCGATTTCTTAAGCAACTTTGGTTGGATCCTTTTTTTCCTAAAATATTTTGATTTACCGAATTACGTTTTGAAAATAAGCTATTTTGGCAGCTTCAATTAAGAAAAGTTGGAGAGCATATTGTAGAATGTAATATTTCAATTGCATATAAGAGTTATTTTGGTGCTACAATCGCACGAAATTTCTCCCTGCAAAATAGCGCCACGAAATGGTTAAATCTGATACTAGTTTTTCAAATGTGACCGTGACATTGGTTTGACAAACTTTCAATAAAAATTGTAGTGGTGTTCTTAACTATTTCATATATTGATTTTACCCCACGGGGTTACAGAATGCTCTTAATAATTGGTTCGTAAATAACAATTCCATACCAGAAATACTACCATTCGTGTTCACGCTTAACACGTAGCGAATTACAATTAAAATGCTAACAGAGAGAAACAAAGCAGGCGATTAAAAAACATAAGGTCATTAACATTATTTACGTTTCTGTGTTTATCTATTTGTTTATGGTACATTTCTAATATTGTATTGTGATGTAAGTGTTATGTATGGTGCCCCAGAAGATCACTGTATAGTGTGGTGACGATACCGTGTGCAATTGTGGATTGGTTTGTCTTGGGAAAGCACTTGCTTCAAGGTTTAGGACAAACCACTAAAACTTAAATATGTGTGTAGCAAGAGATAGTCGTTTAATTATAAATACAACACCCCGTACTGTAATTATTTCCAGTATATGGTGAACAACAGTGGTGATAGATTTTAGTTGGAGTACCTAAAACGTTATGCAACTTCGTTGTTTATATTAACGTTCAAGAGTTCCTGATGTATCATTGGCTTTTGTAGACCAACGAAGGTTAGATGAATTTTTGTTCCCAATTTTTTTTGCCAATTTTTGTATTACGTTGATATTGATTATAATCGCTCATTGGCAAGAAGATTGACGCAACTCAAAATTATCAATTTTACAGTACGCCGATTTTAAGATTTTTTTTAAATGAATTGCTGTGTATATTTTAGTGTAATTTACCTGAGCTCCAATGAACTTCACCAATTGAGAGAGAATACTTCCTAGCATTAAAACACATTGAAAAATGTTGAAGATTTTAATCAAATAGTAATAATAATTATCATAAAATGCCTCCATTTAGACTTACGTCAGTATTACCGTGAACATGAATAAAAAAAATCGACATAAGATCAGTATTTTAGCTAGCCAAACCGTACGTTGGTAGAAATATATATAATTATAGCGACTAGACTTCAATCACAACACACATAGAAATACATAGACACACAAATATATAATATCGTTTAGAGTTAATAGCAATACGCAGTTACAAAGTAATAATAACTCACGAGAGTGAGTAATATGAAATTTTGACATCATTCCATGCAAGCGATTCACCGATTTCGCGTGGAAAATATTGTTATCAATGTACAACAAATTACGGAAAGTACCGGACCTTGGCCGATTAACTAAATAGTTTAAAAGCGCACACGATTAAGCCAATACTTTGAAAGATGTTTCTAGTTTACATAGATTCTTTACAGAGCGCTAAAGGTACGTTGAAAAATTTACAGCCGTAGTACGAGTACACAAAGCGCGACAAAAATCATGAATAACATGCATAAAAAGAATTAACTTAGCTTGTACACAGGAAGTTTTTGGTATTCGAAAGTTAATCGGCAGATGTGACAGCTCTCGTATCCAAATCATGTAGTATTTAGTGTCCAGGGAAGAAAAAGGGAAGACAAAATGGACTCCGTTGATAACAGTTGCTGAGCTGATCAGAATAAACCAGATAACAGGATTATCTTGAGTGGTGTCCTTGACAACGAAGAGGGTCCAATGTAGGTTTAAATTCCAACTAATTCCACTTTAATTCCATTCGCGTCAATATTTAGGTGCTGTTTGTAAATTTTGCTTTTTTTCTCTTCATTGCCCTTTTGTATTCCTGCAGTAAATCAATTTATTGTTTCCAATGTTTTTTTCTTGTACTTCATAACTCCCTCGTTTCACCGCTATGGTTTTTGTTTTATTTTTTTTATGAATTTACCTTAATGCTTCTTTGGGTGCTTGTAGTATAGCACTAGTTATATTGGTAAATTCAGATTATATTATATATTGGCATCATGATTGCTATTTTTTAGTTGTTTTAATCTTCTGTATACAGCTGTTGGATACTATTCTCTTTCAATAAATGGAGGTAGTATTTTGCAGGAGGTTTTCGTGGTTGTGATCAATATTCTGTTGAATTTTTTCAACTTTTACTATGATGCCGTGTTGTTTGTTTCATGAATATAATGTGATCTAGAACCCATTGATGGGCCAAAACAAATATACCATGTATATTTGTGTCTGAGACTACGGGAAAATAAATATGTAGAGTTCGTAACTAACAAACAGCTATTTTTCGGGACTCATGTGTTGAAAAGAAGACCATACCAAATCTAAGGTATTGTAGTAGGATTGACCTTCAGAGTATGGTAGAGAAACGGCTTTCAGTTTAACAACGGTGAATTTATTTTGTTTTGTCCTTTATTTGCACGTCTACAAACTAGATGCCATGCTACCTCTAGTACTTCTCTGTCAAAACAGTCGACATAGGTAATCTGTCATCAATGTGATTTATAATCTAAGTTTTATGATCTAAAAATCATCCGGGCCGCGGCAGGTTTTTCCATCAACACAATGACACTGTAATAATTAAGGTTGTTGATCTCATTTTACTGGCCGTTGCTATTGGTGGAAACTTAAAAGCAAGCATTCATATGAAACGACATGTTTGAAGGGAACGGAGAGACGTCGCTATCATCGGTAAAGTTTATCTCTTCGACAACGGTACTTTTGGTTGCCGTTTGCAGCTACAAAACATAGATCAACTGAATAAAACTTGAATTATTTTTTGCTATACTTTTTTTTTAAATCATCCCTGCTCAAATACGCTCTGCGTTTACATTAGTCTTTTGTTTTGGTTTCAGTTAGACCTATTATATTGACATTAAGTTTATCTATTTCACTCCGCCTCTCAAGTTTCGTATTAGTTATTCCTTGTACATTTACACTTAGCTAGGTTCAAATTTTTTTTAACTGTTGTTTCAAATTTTTTTGGGAAGGTAGCCAAGGCATATGAATAAAATGTACCACAAAATTCCCCGACGTTACCGTCGATTTAACCCTATTCTTTTTATTTATTGTGGAACCAACGTATACAAATGCATACGCAGTTTTTGTCACTGAAACCACAGTAACTTCAAAACAAATATCCGATTTAACTACGACGCTATATCAACGACAGTCACGAAGCAACTAAACAACTGGGGTTAAATCGAGCCATCTATATGCTGGGGGAATTTTTTGGTGCGTTTTATTCATGTGAGTTGCGGTCCCAAATTTTCAAAGAACGGTTTAATTTTAGCAATATAGATGTGTTGAATGCTTGTTCTTAGTATCAACTTTTAATGTGCTATATATATTTTACTGATAGCTAAGGAAAATAATGCTAGTTTGGTTGTAAAACTTATACAGCTGATTGACGAAAAGGGTTACAAATGGAAAATTTATTGCATCGGCGCTACCTGCTTGTAACAGTAAGTCCTTGGTAACTCTTAAAACTGTTGTTAAATATTGAAAATAGTAGATTATTTTAGTAAGAGGATTATAATTTTTGAGCTTAAAATTTTGATGACGACGCGATTCTCAAGTCATATAGTGACTTTTTATTCTTGACGAATTAGGTTGGTATTTACTGTCAAGTTTTTAATAATATGAGGTAACCTAGGTACTAACCTAAACACTTGTGAAATCAAAAGGATTGTTGATTTTAATGTTAAACGATAGAAATAGAATGACGTCACGCAGTAGTTTGTTACAAGGTTGTCATTTTTGCACATAACTTTCCTTTTCTACTACCTGCACTTCTAATTACATTGAAAATCATAAACTTTTTTGTAAAACCGACCAAAAACTTGCCCAATGATCAATAATGAGCATAATTATGTTCATTTGGGTAAAATAATAACCTATAAAACTATGTAAAGAACAACTGATTCGAAGTGTAAGAAAGTATATGAAACGTTGTTAAGTTTTGCCAACTTAACTTAAGTAAAGTAACTTTGATTTGCATTATGGTAACAGAAAAATTTCAATGTTATATTGACTGCAATAAGTTACTAAGTTTAACGCCATTTTATTCTTAACCTAATCAGACTTTAGCAGTGCCGCTTAATACAAAATAGACACCATGGATACGTTCTAGCGTATTTACGTACATTTAATATACGAATCCATGGAATTTGATGATAATTCTGAAGCACAACGTTTTATTTATAACATTCAGGGGTAAGGGTTCGACGTTTTACAGTATGTTTCAGCAGTTTTAAGGCTGACTGGGACTATCTTTAACCAAAGACATTCAATTACAACTAGGTACTGTCGATCAAGTCACTTCCTTAAAACAGCGGTTCTCTAACTGTGGTAAATGACTAAATAAAACCATTTAACAAGAAGATGCAAATGATGAACCAAAGTGTTACGAATGAAAACCTGGAATCTTTTCCTAATTTGGAAAATTTCGTGACAAAGCATGGACTTAAAGTGAACGATGATTTTACCAATAACATAAAAAAGCATTACCTAATGCTCGACAACACCTTTGAAGAAAACTAACAGAAAACACCAAAAACTGCACCAAAAACTTTACTTTACTTTACATCAGGAGCTGATGATGACAGCTTAGCTGTTGAAACACGTGTCCGAGTAAAGTTTTTGGTGCAGTTTTTGGTGTTTTCTGTTGGTTAAATAGACGCTGCAGTTGGTGTTTCTTCCTTTGACCTTTGAAAAATATTTTAAAGAAGGCTACTTTGAATTCCTTTGATTCTGAAACCCAAATCATTAGCAAAAAAAAGTTTTTGATAAAATTATCTTGCTATGGTAGTTTGAAAGTGAAATTTATCAAATTTTGGCTAAGAGTTAAAAATGTATTATTGTTTTTGATTTCATTTACCACACGTACTTATCTGTGAGAATAGATTTCCTGCTGTGTTGGTACTTAAAAACAACTACCAAAAATAGTTTTACATAGACTCAGATTTGTGTTTAAAATTAAGTATAACAAAAGAGCATTAGAACCAAAGAGGTATAACTCAACCAAACATCAAATTTTCACATTTGTGACCATTGAATAACGCGTACGTGGTGGACCAATTTCGATGGGACTGCAGGGTAATTTGGTAACTATTACTGTTAGAGCAAAACTGTTCACGTAGCATTAGGCCAACTTTTTGAGACATCTATCAGTAATACGCATATTTTTAAAATTGTCTGATTAACATGAAAATAGTATAGAAAATTATTTCTGTTTACATAATTAATCATTGGCTTGAATACATTGATGTTTCTAGAAGCAGCGATTAATTAACTTAATTTCTTGATTTTAGTTTTCCTAAGTAATTTTTAGAGCTTTTTTTGGGAATATAGTAATTATCAATTACTAATAAAAATATGCTTCGAGACACAATACTGCTAAAAAAAGGTCGTAAGATTACTTGGGAAAACTCAAGAAATAAATAATTTGAGACGAGACCATCTATCAATTAGTTAACTTAAACTCGAGTAGTAAACTTAATTTGTTCGTTATATTGTTGTATATGGAGGTTCTGTTGTTTTAGTCTGTCGTAGTGCAATCTCAGTTTTTCATCTGCGCTGTTTGCAACTCAAATGTAATTCACCAAGTTGCTTGTTATAACGAGAGATACTACAAATAGTTTGTCGCGACATCTATCGTCAAAATCCCGTGCTATCATCGTGTTATTCAGTAACCCTCAATTTAATCCTTCTTTTTCGCAGGGTTTTAGATTACAAAATCAAAATCACAAATCAAATTAAATTTGTGAACAATTAATGATTCATGACAATTTAAATAGGTGCTCATTCTTGATCCATAACCGGTAAAAAAGACTGTTAGTTGGGTGAATAGATTAAATGAATTATATAATCGAAATAAAAAAAAACAGTCGTTAGATATAGTGACGTAGGAAGAAGGAGCTGATCTATCATTATTTTGGTTTCGTGACTATCCATGTAGTATTTGCATGCAATGAATAGACGATTAACTTTATACAGTACAAGATCATCAACAACATAGCTAAACGCAAATTAAACTTTTGAACTAGATTTGAAAATTGGTATAATCCGGTCTGACAATTTTTTTAACAGTAGGTAATGATGACAATTGCAGTGTTCTCCGCGTTGGAAAAACTGAAACTATTATTATTTACTGATAACATGTAATAATTTGTTTGTTTTTGGTTTAAATGTCACGATCTCAACGTTATATAGGGCAAAATTCAAGCTCGTTCACGTATTTTTCAACTCTCATAATAATTGTAGTTTTATAGTCGATGATCTATCGCCAATACATCAGTGAACCATGAAAAGAACAGAAATTATACCTATTAGATTTCTTACTTTACTTTCCCACACAATCAAACATGGATTCTGTCATTGTACCTAGAATTTTTAGAGAATAAAAATATATTGCGCATTCTTCTTCTTCTTGAAGTCGCATATCCGTTACCGGATGTTGCGCACCCCTCGCATGTATATGTGTTGTGCGTGACAGTAGACACATATACATGGGACCTACAGTTTAACGCCGATTCCGAACGGCTTAGTTGAGAGGTTTACTAGGCAAGTATACTCTCACTGGTTTGCCATTGCCTTGCGAGAGAGTACGGCCGAAAAATTCGATGTTTGCACCGGGAATTGAACCCGAGGTGCCTGCTTAACAGCTAACGCACTTAACTGCAGAGCTATGACCGCATTAAAGACGTTTGTATTATCATGCAGCGATTCTGGAAATAATTATTATGAAAATATGTGGAATTATTTTAAAGCTGTATACTTAACAATAATTGTTCTAGATAAGGTAGTGGCAAAATAAAAAATACAAAATTCATAATCAAAACAATACAATAACTTAATTAACTTCGAATCAAAATTGACATTGTTTTAAATTTTTTCTGAATGTTACTGTTTATACCGTTCTCTTTTAGGAATAATTCTAATGTCTTAATTTCCTTCATTCACATTCTTGTAGCTAATTAATGCTTATAAATATTTAAAATATTTAATAAGTAACACACATCCATCGTTAAAGGTGTAAGTTCATCAGTGTTTAAATGAACAAAGAATAATAATAAAACTGAGTTAAAAAAAAATTCGCACCGTTAGTTAACGTAGGCCGAGTAAAATAGCAAGGTTAACAAAATCGTTTCGTAAAACTTTCAATTTTCAAACATTTTCCTTATAATTGCAAGTTAATGATTCAATTATTTAAAATTAAGATAAAGTTCTTGAGCTACACGCTATTATCTTAGTACCAGGCCTCGTTAACCTCGTTATTAATTTTTCACTTTCTACATTAAGTCACATCTTATAAACGTATAATCATTGTGTATGCGATCCTCGATGAATTCATAAAAAAATTACCCACAATTAACGTATGTTTGATGTTCGAACTTTCTTCCATGATGGTGATGGAGAAGGTCAAAATTGTGGAATTCTAAGCAATAATTTGGGAATTATTTACGTGGGATGTACTCTATAGTTTATGCGTGATGTGTAAAAGTCAACAATAATAATTATTTTTAGTTTAGGTTTCAAAAAGTACGTTATTTGCTATTGATCCATTTTTAGCTACTCATCTAAGGTTAACGGTTCCACCAAGGTAACTATGTACGTGTAAGTTTTTTCGCAATTACGCTTACAAACTAAAAGAAATTATTATTCATTAATAATAATGTAAGCAAAGTTGTTAGGAAGTGCGTTTATCATCCCGGGTGGTGTGTTGTAATTAAAGGAAGCGATTTTCGCAACTTCTGTGACTCAACGCCGTAAGTGCTTTAATTATGTTAAGTTTTTTTCTCATTAATTTTTTTAATTAATATCGACATTTTTATTGTTTCGTTATATTAATTCGTATTGGTGTAACGGATGTGTTTTGTTCTTGAACTTTTATTAAAGCAATTTTCAAACTGGTGTAAAACTATTTAATTTTTACGGTTACACAATTGCGGTGGACATAAAACCATGTAATTAATATTATGCCAAAAAACTGTATACATACCTCGTGTATGGCAGACTAAATAATTGTATGTGCATAATTTTTGCATTGTCTACAATTTTATATTTTATTCTGGAATGTAGTACCTCACATAAAGGCTATTAATTAATTAATTTGAATTGTTAATTTTGGAATTATGTTTTAGGATAAATTTATTTAGTTTAAGTGTTAGGATACCTATTACCGTATTCAGGAAATATGAAACTTGGTTTATGTTCATAAAAATCACTAAGAATCAAATATTTGTCTTATCAAATTCAGAACTGAAAAAATTTCCACAGATACCGTAATTAGATAACGACAATATGATATTATTTTCTAAGAGTAGGGAAGTCACTTTAAACCATTAACGCCGGATTTTTTTTAAAGAATTTTTGAGTTTTGATATGATAACGGTCTTCTAATGGATGTCAAGAACCAAAATTTATTAGAATTTTTTTTGTGAAATTCACAGATAATGAGTTTTTACTGTCTCCATATAGCTTCGCTATAGGCGTTTGCACTATATGTAAATTAATATCGCAATGCTTGGCCCTGAATAATACTTAGGCTGGTGTGAACAAAAGTGCTTGTAAATCAAATTAAGAATATGCAGGTTTCATTATATTTTTTATTTACCATTCTTAATATAATACCAACACAAATGTGAGATACGTGATGTGATGGATGGGAATGAAGCAACTAACGCACAGACATTTTGAGCAAATTGTCCTAGGAGTAGATTCGCATGTCTTTTTTTCTCTCTCAACTTGACTAAGTGTGAATATCTTTTCACCAGATTGATTGGTTCAGTACCACATGACGGGGAAATCAGTGTTACTACGGCGTTGTCCATCCACCTCACGTAAAGATGACCGTCATTTTTTTCTAGGGCTTGTTTCAAAGTATCCACGTTCTTTTTTTTTTTAAAAACAGTTTCGAAGTCAAGGGACACTGTTTAGGTATGCGATTATTTCTGACTGTGCCGACAGCAGAATTTATTTATTTAATCGTATGGTACATTTTAAATATTGTATTGTGATGTAAGTGTTCTGTATGGTGCCCCAGAAGATCAGTATAAACCTGTACAGTGTGGTGACGAAACCGTACTGTACAGGAATGACCTCTAAATGATAAAAATGAAAACAGTGCTGCTCCAGAGAATAAATTATCCATATAAAAAGCGTATGTCATATTTTTCTTTTCTTCTGGCAGCTCATCTAGTAGTACTAGAAGAGGGCTGGCAGTTTTACCAAATATCCTTTCGTAATTAGGATTTGACTTAAGACCAGTGCCTTGGTAACGGTTCAAAATTAATTAGATATCCATCCTTAGAATTTAGGCACCACATTTTATACCCACAAAACTTGCCCAATGATCAATAATGAGCATAATTATGTTCATTTGGGTAAAAAAAAACCTATAAAACTATGTAAAGAACAACTGATTCGAAGTGTAAGAAACTTAGAATTTAGGCACTACATTTTATACCCACATCTTATAGGTTTCCAGCGAATAAATTGCTTGCACTCATGCTTCCCGTAGTATCGGACCATGCTTTCATCGTAGGAGAGATGCTTTTCAGGTACAAAATTTTCCATGCAAAGTTTTTTAAACATCTCCATTCCGGGCTTTATTCTTGTGATCAATCTTGGTGTTATCAACATAATGCAAGAAACGATTTATCTGTAGAAATCTATCTCTTCTCATAGATTGTGATACACCAACATTTTTCACTGGAATCCCAAAAATGTCGTTTTGACGGTAAATTTTTATACCCACTAACAAACAAAATAGCGATAAAACATCGAATCTCTTCCGCTGTTATTTTTGGATCTACACAGTTTATGAACAATGCACAACAACGAGTTTCCTTTACCAAATATTCAATAAATGATCGATCTATGAACTGTTCAAAAATATCTACTACTGACATATTTTGAAATTTCGAATAATCCGGGCTGAAAAATGAAGTAGGTCTTTTAGTATAAATATCTGCCCCATTTATCGACTTTGGTTGATTCATAAGTATTTTATCACGTCTCATTGGAAACTGAAGGGAAACATGCACCCTCAATTTGTGTGGATTCAACATTGCTTTCCTCGTAATTGACACCTAACCTTTCGTTGTCCGGTAACTTTATTTCTGCATTATCCAGTAACTGATGGGATGTTAGATTGTCAACTAATCTGTGAAAGGAAAAAATGAAACCCAGTAAGGAAGGAAAATATAGAATGGATAGTTGTGATATTACACACCCGCCATCGTCTTCGTTATCCGAATCCTCATCAGTATCTACATTCGCTAATGGTGGCTCTATAAATATATCTCCTTCGATATCATTATCATTATATATCATACCAAATGCTTGTACAACAGAAAATACGCTCCTATAATAGAAATTATTTAAATATTAAGTTTTCACAGGAACGCCTAGAGTGGCGATTTGGCCACACTAGCAAAGAAGCACGTGCAACAGGTAAAAGTTGCAAGCAGCGCTTTGAAAATATGTCGGATTATATTGCCTGAAGTGTTTACAAAGCTTACTTGAAATCTGATATGTAAACTGACTAAAGTTACTTACGCAAAGCAAATATCGTCTGCAGAGTCTCTTGAAAAGTTTATGATATTCACAGGCCTGTTAACACTTTCAAAACTTATCATTGACGAATTTGCACTGCTGGCAATGAAATATGCAGGTGTTGTAGTAATTCAAACGGCAGGCTCCATCACGCAGTTTTTGTGCTGCGTAATTTGATTGGCTTATGAAATGTCACGTATGCGTTGTCCGTAGAATCACGCTAGTCGCTTTAATCTACAGAAAATAAATAGGTTAACGACCGCTAAAATGGTTTTGAAAACGTTTTTTGGGTCTCATAATGTAATTCGACCAACTAAAATGAGTGATGTCTTGTATCTGAAAGAATTATTGTATTGTATATACCTACCAATGTCCAAGACTTTCTCAATTGCCTAACGAAATAGTTCCTTTTGGGAGTTTTAAAAGATTCATCTTTGGAAAGCTGATGTTGTTTTAACTTAAAATAATATGTTTGCTATAACCTTTTGCAATAACTATGTAAGTCAGGTGAGTGGAACCCTAGAAATCTGAGGCATTCAATGACAGATGTTTTGGTCCTGGATGATGACGAGAAAAAGCTTGCTTACTTGATGAACCCTGTAGTAAAGTAGTGTAAAACTCTTTGTTTTAAAGATAACTCCTGCCATGGAAGCCTCAAGTTTGATGTGTTCCAATTTTTATGTATTATTATTATTAGTGTTAGAGTGGTAGAAAAGGGGTAGAAACATTAGTAGACGTAGATCAAATTATTAATTCTCCAATCCACTACCAACCAATCTATCTATGCATGTACTTAATTAATATCCACATAAGAAATATTGCTTACATCTAGAGCAGCAGAAGCTGGTGTCCCAGAATAAGTGTAAGAGCAGATTGTCCTGAGAAATATAATAATGTAGTTGATAGGAAAAAAAATTACGTGGAATGAAATTAATTAGAAAAGGTTTTAGCTTGACCAATCGTGAAGAACTTTCTAATTAATTCTTTAGGTGTAAGTTATGTTGCCAACAATTTCAAAAATGGGTTTATTTATTTTATTATTATTATTATTTATTTTTTTCTGTTTCTTAGCTACTCAAAAATACGTAGCGGCAAGGTTTTCGTAATTGGTCAATTCCAAACTTTTACAACTCGAATGTTTTTTCACCTAAACACTTAATCTTTCGGTACTGGGAATAGTTAACCTAACCGAAAATATGGTTAACGGCTGCTACACTTATTCTGGGACACCCTGTATAGTCAGACGACTTAATGGTACATATTCCTTAATAGAAACCTTAAAACAATTAAATTTCAAGACTTAAAAAACATATTATAATTCAACCCATAAAACAACAGAGCAAAACAAGTTTTTGTACCAACCTACCAAAAACATTAACCATTCAACCAAATCGGCAATAAAAATTAATTAAATTCTTAAAATATAACTGTTTCGTTTAACCCATAATTTAATTTTAATTGCCAAAACTTTTTAATAAGAACATACAAATGGATCAACACAAGTTGCGATACCGAAGTGAGGTATATTTAAAAATAAAATAATATATAATAAAAGTACTATAGGCCTTTAAGGCCTTCGGGTGTTAAAACTAAACTTCTTCACTTGTTCCTGTCTTTCGCTAACACCTTTCAGACTTGCACATTCAGACATTCTAAGTCCTCCTCCACGCATTGTAACCACGACTTCTTTGGCCCGACATGTTTGTTAGTTCCCGGTAACTCGGTATATAGCACTTGAGGAACTACCCTACCATGTCCCATTCGTACAACATTGCAATCGCTTGTTTTTCTCCACTTCTATGAGATTTGGGTCTTTGTAGAGTAGTTAAATTTTTTTATTAGTTCTTTTTCTCCAGTAACTCCCCTTCGCTCACATTTCCAGTTTCTTAATATCTTTAAAACGCAAGTCTCACTCACGTATAATACTGCGGGTTTTATTAAAACTTTTAATTCTTCGAATCTACTTTTTGCTTCCAAATATGTTCTTGTACATCCCATACAATCTCTCGTTCCTAACATGAACCTCATCCAAGGCTTTTTCCAAAACGTACTCTGTGTCTATTACTCGCAATTTGAAATTAGTTTTGAATTCTATCTTCTCTCCCGCCTAACTTCCTGAATTTTGTTTTTGAACAATTCACGTCTAACTCATATTTGCTTGCTTCATTGATTAACTCTCTGCTTATCCTTTTTATTTCATCTTCTGTTCTACTAATGAGTACTATATCGTCGGCATAGGCCCGAGAGTGATGTGGATATTTTATAATAGTTTGTTCTCTTGATAAATAGCGTTGGTGACACCGGGTCTCCTATCTCAGTTCTACGTTTGATTGAAATCTCTTTCCTATTTTTCCTCAAAATTTAATCAGGTTATTTGTATCCTCTAATGTAATTCCAATTAATCCAACAAGTTTCGTGTTGACTCCTAGAAGATTCAATAATCTTCTTCCTTTTGATTGTGTCGTAAGCCTGACGAAAATCAATGAGTGAGATTCCTTTCCGGCAAAATTTATCTTGTACTACTTTTAGTTGAAAAATCGGATTAGTTGTTCACTTTCTTCTTGGTCTGAACCCAGTTAACTGCCAATAATGCTGTCGAACTTTGTTTTTAACATTTTATTAATTAGGATCTTATACGGTATTTGTAACAATTAGGTTGGACTGTAATTGTGTA
This sequence comes from Abscondita cerata, assembly GCA_030710515.1. NCBI lineage: Eukaryota > Metazoa > Arthropoda > Insecta > Coleoptera > Lampyridae > Abscondita > Abscondita cerata. The sequence continues at coordinate 236,496 of JALBCR010000380.1, read as the reverse complement.
CATTCTTTTAGTGTCCTTTTTTTGTGTATTCCATTCCTTAGGCATCTTTTATGTATTCCTCATTTCTCATCCATTCTATGTTGTTTCTATAACTTGACTTAGTCTTATTTAAAGCCAGATACATTTTCAGAGTTCATTATTATTGAAATACTTTTCCATATTTCGAATGAAATTTTCTTTATTTTGCCTCTTTTTTTCTACATAACGCTTTACATTCCCTATTCATAGTTTTCAATTTTTGTTTTAGTTCTTCATTCCCTTCTCTTAAGTATTGTATTCTAATTTTTTTTCTTCTTTTCTCCTATTTTTCTTTACATCCTTCATCGAATCAATGCTTTCTTATTTCTGTTTTTTTAAATCAAAAAATTAAAGAAAATTTAAGTTTGGAAATTATGTTTATGTGAAGTCTATTACTAATATGATCCAAAACAAAAATGTAAGCCATTTTTTAAATTATATATTTAACAAGTAGAATAATTGGCGTCTTGCAACAATAAAACTAAATGATTTAAGGTTATTAATAAATGTAGAGTGGGTATCAATCCTCAGGTTCGGTTTTAATCAAAAATTATTCCTTTTTAGGATCTTCCAAAGGTGGAGATAAAAAAAAAGTTATTTCTAATGTTATTGCCAACGTTTCACCTTTATCAGATGTGGGCGAAAAACGTTTTTTACACCGTGTTGTCAAACACAAATAGTGAAGTATACATGGAAAACATGGACAAGATTTTTAATGAATTAATGATTAAAACATTGAACGACATATAAAGGCACGTGCATTACATTCTTAATTATTAATAAAATAAATTACCTCATCTTCATCGTTATATTACTCACCGAATTTAGTACTTCTTTCTTATCCAGTATTATGTGAGATTCCCAGCTCCCTGAATATCTTATTCTCGTAACTGTACTGTCCGTGGATGTTGTTTTTCAAATAGAATCTGAATAATGGGTATGGTCTGAAAAGAAGCTTTTTTTGAAGGATGTAGTCAAAATCTATTTAAAGAGACTCCTATCACATTCTATTACTGTAAAAGGGGAAGGTTTTAAGCATGATGTTCATTCCACTATGAAAGCTGTTTAATTTTTTTTTTTAATAAGGTCCATGTTTCTGTCACACTCCACGTAACTATGTCCCCTAATTGGAAACGTAACTTGAAACAATCTAGGTCTTCAACAAGATGATGAAGAAATCTGCATAGCATGTAATTTTTGTTATAACTGTTGCAAAATATATCAAGATGTCTTACTTCATGTGGCAAAATGCTTGTGCAAAGCATAAAGACCGCATCATCTGCTCCCTTTTTTTGCAGTGGTCTGAGCGCATGTGGAAAAGTATGATTCGCCGGTGGAAATGGATGTTGAACTGACTTACTTTTTCTTTTTGAAGGCATCAAACCTTACCATGGAATTCATCGTAGATTGTGCATGTGTTGGTTCTCAGATACCCAAATGAAATGTTACATGGGGCATTGACAATATTTCTTTAACATTCGTACGCCACAACATTTTCTGAATCAGTGTACATCTTGTGCAATTTTTTAATCAAAACTTCATCATGTAAATATAAACTTTTGGAATCATGCAAGCTATAAAGTGATTTCCTACCTTTACAGATAGAAGCAGTGGTGGCTTGTCCGTATGGTCATTTGGTCATTGACCTCCCAAAAATTTTCACAATATATAAAAAATATTCATTATTACGTGTTTTATTAAAATAGGTAATTAAGTCGCAAGTACAATAACTTAAAATTTATCGGCCGTCGTTCGTAATTCATCCTCTTCAACCTTGGGTTGGCGGTGCGAATTGTCCTCATTGAATTAGATCTACCCGGAAAAACTCAAAACGTGCAGCGCCCGAATAAACGCGAACGTCCGAAACAATAATCAACTTTGGGTCATGAGCCGAGTCCCGCAGTTTACGTTGACTTCGTATAGGGTGTACAACTCCGCTCGATTTTTGATTCGATTTTCGCGTGTTTTAAATCAATTTAAGAATTTATATTGATATGTTTTACTATTGTTGTGTTGTTTTGTAAAAATACTATTTTTGATTCGCGTGTGCATGCGCTATAATAGAAAATGTCAGTAGTGCAGAAAATTAAACAACTAAAAATGCTAACAAACTTAATTTTACAAAATCAAACACAATCCTAGTGTGTGATTTTGGCTACGTTTCGTACTCCAAGTGAGTACTTCCTCAGGCCAATTTTACTTATATTTTGTGATTCAAATCATCTTGTCCGTTTTAATGTAGGTACGTTTACTGAATACAAATTTTAAGCAAAATATAATTAAAAACATTGAAAACTAAACAAAAACACAATAACATTAATTAATGCTAAAATAAAAATATCTTGGTTTGAATCACAAAATATTAGTGAAAATGGCCTGAGGAAGTACTCACTTGGAGTAGCCAAATTCACACGCTATGTTTGTGTTTGATTGCCCCTTCTAAAAGAAAATCTAAGGAGGAAATATACCTGTACCAGAGACAAACACCATAGTTTGTAGTCAGCCAACGTTTTTACTGGATTAGCCATTATCAAGATATCTAACAATTACTGGTTTAGAACCTGAACAATTTTTTTCATGAGCCCAGTTGAACGTCAATATTTGGTAAATTAATAAATTAAAAACCATTACACGTCAATTATTTGCTTCGTGATCTTCTACGTTTTATTTGATGAATGGAAAGCCAGCTAAATAAGTACTTTGTTTTTTGATCCCAACAAATTAAAATCTTTCGGCGAACCTTCTCTTTCTTTAACGGATACTGTTTCAAAACAATTTAAATACTTACTTGGATTGCAAAAATAACTGTCACCGGACTAATGGCTAGCAATACTTGTAGAGCTTAATCTTTCTGTAACTTTTCCTTGTTTTTTGTATTTTGTCCAAAATTTACTAACGTCTCAATTCCTCTGTATTAAACACGATCAGTAAGAAAATAAAAACTTTAAGCACAATCACATGTAGCTAACAGGTGCCACTAACATTCTAAAAACAAATGTTTGCGACTTAGTATGTTTTTCCCCATTAGCCATCAATTTATATTATACATTCATATTAGTGAACCAGCCTAAGGAAATGCTCGTAAACTAATTTAAACATCATACCGTTGCTGAACTACTATACAACTACCTACGTCATTGGTTGAATAGGTCCATTTAATTTAATATTAGAGCTACTTAACATTTTGTATGCACTTAAGGGACTAAAGCATCAACTTAAGTATGACTTTACGTCCTTATGTCAAGTACGTAAAATTTCACTTTTTCAATTGTTATTACTATACGGCCGCATTTTACCTTTATCGCGTACGTATGTCGAGACAAACAAAATTCGTTCTTATGTCAAATAAAAACGTTTTGTGTAGGTATTTTTAGTCAAAGTTTCATTTTGATTTTTATACGTGTATGATGAGCAGTAGTTTCGAAAACGAAATTTGGCACTCCTCAAGATGTGCTTGAAGAGGGAACGGCAGTGGAACTTCATTTGCTATCTAAGAAATCTAAAGATGAAAAACATAATTGGTTGATGAATTGGTCCTGCAACCGAAACATTAAATTTCTGTTTTGTCGATTATTTGTCTCGGGAAAAATTTAATATTTACTTCGGTAAAATATTTTCCTTCACGTCCTAGGTAAATAAATAACTATTATAATCCCAAGAGATTATAATAGTTATTTCACTTTACCGGGAAAAAACTGAAGAACTCAGTTATCCTGGAGTTTATCCAACTGCCATTTTGCAGCTTTAATATACATTACATGTGCTAACGTTGTTCACCTTTCCAACCTTGCTAAGTTTTGAGTAATCAATTATTTAAGTTGAACCGGTAAATTTACCAATCATGTCAAAAATACTTGAAAGAATAGTGAACAATTAGATAAATCAACATATTCATAATAATGATGTCCTACCGTTAACACAATCAGTTTTCGTAAAAATTAACAAGGCAATTAACAACAAAAACATGAATTATAGCAAAATAACGTTAGCAAAGTAATTAATAACTCAAAATCAACAAAATTTGGACACATGATACATCACCTATAACTAACTCTGTTCAAAATGACGCCCATCATGTTCAATACAAGATTTAAGTTTTTGTCTTGTAGCCAACATGGTGGTCTCAATTTCAGCCGCCGAAAGGCTACGAATCGCGTTTGAAATTCGTTGAACCATGTTCTCTCTTGTAGTGGGGGTGTTACATAAACTAAATATTTCAATCGTCCCCACAAATAAAAATCTAAACAAGTTAGGTCTGGGGACCTAGGTGGCGATAGAAATACACTACCTCTTCCTATCCATTTTCCGAGGTAAGCTTCATTTAGAAACTCTGAAAGAACATGTCACGACGAATTTGTAGAGAAACATCTTCCAAACGCTCTGGAAGTTCGTCTATCAAAAAATTTAAATAATTTTGTCCGGTAAGGCGTTCATTGAAAATAAAAGGGCCTATAATTCGGCTATCTATAATCCCACACCACACGTTTATAGACCAACGACCTTAGTGCTGAGCTCCATACAACCGGCGGGGATTAGTGTGTGACTAATAGTGCATGTTATGCCTATTTACATTCCCGTCGCTACGAAATGTGGCCTTATCTGTCCATAATATGCGTAAAATAGTCTCCGGATTCTCGTCAATCATATTTCGGAGCCGGTGACAATAATTTAATCTATTATCACTTAGAGACTGATGTGACGTAATGTGATACAGATGCAGCCTACAACAGAAACAACTATAAGTATCTATTGATACATTTAATTTGAATATTTAACTAATTGTAACATATTGTTAAAGTGATTTAAATCTATAAACCAGTATACATGCTAGACTGCTCTTAGGATACTTAGTTACTTTTAGAATTCTTTGAACAGAAGTTCGAGTTATTCCTAGATCCTTTGCAATAAGTCCTCGTAGATATTTATGATGATTTACTTAGGCATACGCCAATACATTTATAGTATTTTCTTCCGCTCTACCTCTTCTCAGTCTTAAATATTTAGGACAATGCATGCTTCCTGTTGTTCGGATGCCTATCAGGGAACGTAAATCCGAAGCATATCAAAAACTTCCACAGGTGGAACAGGCATTTATTTAAATGTATTGCGCGCAAAAATGTAATTGCACAATTAATATATTTGACACTGACAAATTATTTTTCAACTTTTTAAAGTTCTGATTTTCAAAGCATACTTGTTTTTTTTTTTTTTTGTTATTATTTGCCTTGTTACAGTTATTTTGCTATAATTTAGCTTAGGAAAAAGATATTGAGATGCGGTTTTCACTAGATTCTTACAAATTCATGTCATTATTATTTTTTATAAGAAAAAACATATTGTCCCATTTATTTTTTTGAGGAAATTTGTTATTTTTACTGTTATGTCAAAAAACGTCATCTAGCGGCGGCAAACGAAATAAAAACTGTTACATTAATAGTACGTCTAATACCTTCTGGTTCAAGGACACTGAGTTTGTTGAAATCCGTTTAGCCGTTTTAAAGTTATTTATATATATATTAGAAGACATCGATGATCGCCTCCTATTACTTTATTTTAAGAGATATGGTAAAAAGTCATAAAACAAAAACTATCAATCTTACATCAGCTTTAAAACACATGGAATTCTAAATTGTTTACTGTTCAAAATACGTACAAATTTTGATTCTTGTATTTAAAAGGTGAAATACGCCCTCTGGGGGGCACCGTAGAAACTTGAAAATAATTTCCAATGTTTTCTCTTGGCCACTTTAGTAATAAAATTTTTTACCCCAGGTTCTTATGACTTCTAGTTTTTCAGATATAGTCATCTGCCCTTCTTAGTGGGCCACCTAGTACATCTATATTTACTTATTTAGTTGGTATAAGGGATAAGTGAAAAACGGCTTTACCGATCTTCTGTCCCTATTGAATAAAAAATCAATTTGTATGTTCTTTTTCAGTTCAATAAAAATTATTATTATTATTATTATTAACTTCCTAAATTGATGTATAACTTGATTTTTTTAAATGGCACTACCTTATTTCTGATGTGCCGTTGAACGTAGAATTTAAATGTAAGTATCTTGCTTTAGCTTATGAAATTCTACGTTCAGCGGCACATAAAAAATTAGGTGGTGCCATTTGAAAAGTTCAAGTTATCCATGAATTTAGGAAGATCAACTTAAATAATTGATTACTCAAAACTTAGTAAGGTAGGAAAGGTGAACAACTGGCTTTAGTTTGAACATGTAATGCTTCAAAATCGCAGTTAGATAAATTCCAGAATAACTGGTAATTTTTTCGAAACGTAAATTTTTCCGGAAAAAGTGAAATAACGCAAAAATCTTCCATTTTAGACACTTTGTATGATACATAAAATTACGTTAGAATTGCTCAAGGAATCTAAATTTGCAATAAATTTTTTTAGTTTTTTTCTAAACTCAATATTTTTCCATACATCGCCCGTGCACGCACAAATCGCCCACCCTGTATAAAATTACAACTTTCTTTAACTGCAATTGATTTTTGTATCAATTTAATTTTTTTCAAAATTCTTATCTGAATCAAAACGCATAATATTCAAAAAACAATGTGTAAAACAGTTTCCAGGGTGTAATTTCTTTAGTACTTGATAAATTCTGCATCATGGACCACATTAAATTAATAATAACGAAATATGTAAACGAAAACCAATCTAGAAAATATTTCATAATAAAACTATTAAATAATAATATGACGATATTATCGAAAACAACTTCTTATTCATTTCTGTTTGATGGAAAGCGTGATCATTCTCACTTCATTGACAAATGTAAAAGTAGTAAATTGCAACAAAAGTAAGATAATAAAAGTTAGAAAATATACTCGAAGGTTAATTCTTTTCGAAGCAAATTTTGTATGCAACCTCATTAAAATGAAGGTTTTTTACTTTTCAAGTTTTTCATTTCATTGTTTTTAATTGCTGAAGTGTGTAAAATTCCATTATTATAACTTATATCGCTTTATTACGAGATTTTTTTTAAAAAGAAATTAAATTAATATTCTGACGCAACTAATAAGTCGCTAAACAAAATTATTATTAGCCAACGAGATTGAGTAGTAATTATTTTTTGCCTTCAATCGTTCATTTAATTTTGCATGAAACCTACAATGGCGTATCGCGGTACAAGTTTATGAACATGCAAGTATAATATGCAATTCGATTAGTTAGTTATACTGAGGTTGACAAGTGTCAATTAAATCGAAACTTTGTTAAGCGGAAAATGTTTCAATGTCCGAGATACTCGGTTTCTATGCAAATGTATAATAATTAAAATTGAACTTTAGGTAGTAAATGCGAAAACCAAATTTAGTGTTCCGATATGGTTTGTCTGTTACATTGGCTTTATCAAACCCAAATAGTAAACATGTTGCTAATTTCGTTTTACATATTTCTACTAGCACACAAATATTAGTCTTAAAATTGCAGGTGTACGAGATGGACAAATAAGCGAGGTATAAGCTGCTGAGAAACCATTCATCGTATCGACTTGATGTAAAAAATTATATGATATAAGTATCCAAGAGAAAATACTGGAAACTGTTTTCGAGTTTTAAAATGGGCGCCAGGGGGCGTAATTGCCATACCCCGTTTTGTGAAAAAAATTCTTATATCTCACATCTTTTTTTAAAAGCTCTTTGCTCTAGCTCTGATACGACAGTAGTGGGAGTGTCGAACTTTTTTCGGAAATAAATATCGATAACTCCAAAAAGCTTGACTTTTTTTATTATACTTGCTGTCGTGCTATGAGTTCTATTGCAATAATTGCGTACCTTTCCACCAGATGGCATTTTCTGATACAATCGGAATGAAAATAATTTTTTGAAGTAATTAGATAGACAACAGCTCAGCGAAAACCGCATCTTAATATCTTTATCCTATTCTAAACTAATGAATAAATTTTTTTTTAAAGTTAATTTTTAGAAAGCATTCCCACTTTACGGTTTGTCTTTAAAGTCTAATTATCCCTAATATGCGAAATAAAACGATAACATCTCTGTTACCATGCAACTACTAACAATTTTGTTTACACAAAAATTAATCAAGCTTGTTAATTCTTTTTTGCTATTGTATTTGTATAGGGTGGACTAAATATTTTTTTTCAAATGGAATACCTTGTGTATAGTAAATAATTAATTGTACACAAGTTTTATTAGACATATATGCCATCTAAACCTAAGAGTTTTTAAGATATTGGCATATTTAATAAAATTAATTCAATATGAATGAACAAAAACCTGAAATTTTATAATAACAAATTACAATAACCTAAACTGTTTATTATAATATGTGTTCCAATTGATGTTCATTTAAAGTAACGCATGTTTCTAATCTACGATTAAAATTCTCTGGAACACGTTCCTAGTATCTAATAGTCTGTAATTTCAAATTAACACATTTTATAAGAAACAGTTTAGGTTATTGTAATTTGTTATTTTTTGTTCATTCATACATTTTTACTAAATACATATCTCCAAAACTGTCGAGTTTAGATGCCATATATGTCTAATGCAACCTGTCACAACTAACCATAGGAAGAAAATAACCAGCTATATACAGAGTGTTCCATTTTAAAAATTATTTTGTCCACCCACGACTTTTGTGACCACCCTTTATCAAATACATTGCAATAGCAAAAAAAGATTGACAGATTTGATCAATTTTTGTCTTTTTTTGTAGTTGTTATGGTAACGGATTTATTTCCTGTAACATTTATTTGGGACACGTTGTATAGAATACCAATTTGTTGATTCATAATCCAATGTACTGAGTACAAACATTTTAACAATTAGTCTGAGTTAATGAGTAAAGTATCTGCAGCTTCTGTAAATGAAACCAAAGCTTTCAGTGTGGGTTGTGTTAAATGATTTATAAATGATAGTTTGCTGTAAAAATAAGTTAGAGTTGTTATGAGGCTCTGCATTACGATTTTTTGTGAAAGTCACAACAGAACAATTACTGAATATGTACCACGTGTACATTATTAATATTAAGTTGCACTTATAAGCAGTCGTCACTAGTATTTATTGGACGAAATATCTTCACATTCTCAGCATACATAGAATTAGCAACTGAACAGATCTTTATTAAAATTTAGAAAAAGGAAGGGTACTAGATTTGACCCCTCTGGAATTCCTGAAGCAGGGACGAATGAAGATCAAATAACGCCTTTGTATTCAACACGTTTCTATGAAACAGCAGATTTCTTTAGACGTGCAATCCTTGACCACATGTTCCCCAGTACGTAGAAAACTATTAATTATACTCGTAGAATTTTTTGCAAAATGATGGTAGCCATTGCACCTAAAGCATCTTGCATGAATCAAGCTCAATTAACATACGACCAGTTTCAATTAGTTTTTGGTAGGTAGATCAACTTGGAAAATTGCTTGAAAAACATCCGCTCTTTTAGTTTAATTTAATTTAATTTATTATTATTTTTATTACCATGTTTCAATAGTTTTCAAGTAGATTCATTACTAGAAGAGAATTTTGTTTAACTAAAAATCTACATAACTGAAGATTATCGAAGTCTTAAAGGCCGACGATTTTAACTAGAGGCATAAAAGATTTTTTAAGTCATAGCTCAGACTTTCATGCGCTTGTTTTATTTTTATAAATCCATGATTTTTGTCTAAAAGGTTAAGCATTATACCTCCTTGATATCTGCAAGTTTGACTTTGTGCGTGTGAGATCCAATCATTTGCTGAATAATAATATTAATCTTTTGAAGAGGTGGTGTTTTTCCTAAATAAATAGCTGAAGGAAAAGGTGGGTTAGTCTACAGCATAGGTCTACAGACTTTCATCTGGTCCTGATATCCGCCAATCCGCCGAATATAGAAAGCTATTTTCAAATTTTGTCACATAGTATTAGTATATTGTTTTTTCTTCAAGCTTCAGTTAAGCGTCACTTACACTGTTTATAAGAATCACAGGTCACTGTAACAGGCAATTGATTGTTACCATTCCATTCTTTACTACGGCTTTTGTGATAATTTTTGTTTACGCAGCTCTCTACGACTAACGGTTTTTGAAAAGAATGACTGATACGGGTGGTCTCATTCACCATGTATATTGTCTTTTAGATTAATTTTTAAGTCTAAAATGACGGTCTTATTCATACCGTCGAAACTATAGCCACTTTTTTTAAATATCAACTTTTACTATTAGTTATATTTCGTATTGACCAATCTACATAAGTTATTTCATTTCATTCCTTCATTGGATAGATAATAAATCTATTCTCAGTTCAAATAAAAAAATTGAAACTTTACTCATGTCTCTTTACCGATAGAAATTAAATGCTATTCATTTAAAATAATAACACAACTAAAAAAAAAGATTTCAACTGGGGATTTGAACCTTTGTACATAACGACGATATTTTATCGATAATGCGCTTAATCATCTAATCCATGCCGAACATGAACAACGCAACTGTTACAGGTTTATTTAAACTACGCTTTTTACCGCGCATACTTTTTAAATAGTTATTTGTATACCTAGGCCGCGAAATACGTTTTTAGCGTACCGATAATTTTGAGGTCGCTAAAAAGTTTCGCACTATTTTTCGTGCAATCATCATAATTATGAAACTAAGTAATTGAAAATATAATTATTGCTTTATACAAGCATCAGTAATTTAATTTAGTTAATACGTGTCTATGGAAATGACATGTTTCAATATATATGAAATATCTAGATAGTTCTTGACAAAACGCAAAATGTCAGACACTGATAGTGATATTCCTGTATCTTGCACTCCTCCAGAGCTAAAAAGTATTGTAAACTCGGCGCTTTCCTGAAAAATCTAAAAGCAATACGAAAAATGTTATAGTGAATTTCAAGATTGGTGTAACAAACAGAACGTTTGTATTTTTACAAATTTGAATTTAAAAATGACGTTTGGTTTGGCGGCCGTTGCTATGGGTAACGGCAGCGAAATTTTATTTCGCGGACTGTGTGGAGAACGCTAAGTACTCACTTCGCGTGCGATTGCACGAAAAATATTTTTGATAGTTTGTTCAATTTTAAAAACTATTACACAAAACTTTTTCTAGTATAGATTGAAATGTGAATACTAGAAGTATCTTAAAAACACTTTGGGGACATATAAATCAAACTTTTCAAATTAAACAGAATGTTTCAGAACTTATGGAACACACAGTATATACACCAGAAGATGTTGAATGTACAAGTGTGTTTAATGATTAAATAAAGTTAAATCACGGAGCACAACTTATACACGTTGTAATCGAATTGGAAATATTTCAAGATTCGAAGAGTCAGCCGAATCAAATGGAACTTTTGGGGAGTTTAAATCGGAGAACTGTTTTCTATAATTTTCTGTTGAGATAGGGATAACGCTGACAGAAGCGCGTAATGTAAAAGAGAGAACGTAAAAGAAGGCGCACTTCTAACGCAAGAATGATTTGTGATGCAGTAGTGATATATCTGTATAATTAAGACAAAATGATTTCTTTTCTTAGTTCCAGTGCCTTGAATGTTCCATATGCCTACCGAGATATAGTTCTTTCCTTCATCAATTTAGAACTCTAAAGTCCCCTGATAGTATCTACATCTACTATTTGTGAACTTTCGCTCTCCCCAGAATTCTTAGAGCTGACTGCTACACAGTACGAAATTCTGAGTATCTCGTCTGGGGTAGTTTCGTTTTAAAATACACTGGCACGTTTGGAAACAAAAAGTTTTCACTTGTCTGGTTTTTTTGTGTGTTGAATAGCATCATAACTGCACACCCTCCTGCCTTATCCGAATTTGGGACTGGCAATGTGCAATTACTGCATACATAAAATGAACTGGATGGGGATTGATAATATAATTTGAATAAAAATAGCAACTAATTTCAGTAAATCACTTTTTTTTTGAAGTTTTTTGGAGATAATGGTTAATGATATCAGCTGCTTTTTGATAGTGTTTTGTGCAATTTATTTGTTTCGTAATTTAATTCTAATCAAAATACTTCACTAGAGAAGGTATGCTGAGATTTTATTTAAGGTTTGTGCGAACTATGCATTCCGTAAACTTCTTTTCACTTTTAAGGAACTGTACGCCAAATTTATGTAACTTTAATAACTTTGACGTTCTGCATGATGCGAATCAAACTTAAATCATATCTCAGCATAGCAGATGACGTAAGCAACACGCTAGTTTGCGCTACTCTATACGAATTTGTATTTATTCCAAATTTCAAAACAATTTCTTGAACGGTGTAGAAGTTGAGTACTTCAATGCCATCTATTGACTATTTACAACAAAATGAAATATTTGACGTGCTCAAATACAAATACATTGATTGACGAAATTAGCTCACTACCTATAAATTTTAAAGCAATTTAAATAAAACTCTAAAAACTTAACAACATCAATTTAATTGATTGAGGTAAGAAATATTGATATTGTTTTTTATGATTCCCAAAAAAACGAAAATGAAATTAATCACTATAGTTATTCAGATTATTTCGAATAACAAAGAATTGAAATTTTAACAATTTCAATATTGTGTTTTGCTGCCTCTAGTTCCAATAATACCCTCAAACGTCTGGAAATGCTATGAAAAAGGTTTGTGGAAAATTTTTGGGTAATGTCGCGCCATTCCTAAAGAACCGCGTTATACGACTCAGCCAAGTTGTCAGGAGCAGGATTTCGTCATCGAATACGCCGTTTAATATAATTCCATAAGGTCAGGATCACGTCCTAGCCACAATAAACGTTGAATACCAACTTCGTTCAGATATTCGTGCACGATGAGAGCTTGGTAATATCTGGCATTATCATCCATGAACAAAAAAATATAGTCAATATTTTGACATGTTCTTCTAATACCTCTTGACTGTACCTTTGTGAGGTTAACGCTCTACCTCAGGTTACAACAAGATCTGTATGACCCTCCACAGAAACTCCACCAAAAACATTATTGAGTCATGATTGGTAATTGGACTTCTTAAAGGAGGAGTACCATAAATTCAATTGTTTATTTCGCCGTTCTAAGCATCCTCTTACTTCATTAGTAAACATCTTCCAGTCATCCAAATCTCAATTTACCAAACTCAAGTTTAGCTTGCTTGTGAGATCTGGTTAAAAAAGAACCTTTTGCGTGGTGTTTTCTCTCAATCTGGATTCAATAAGATTTCTGCTCATTGTTCTCAAAGATATCGCAACATTTTTTCATGTCTTCTTCGCTGAGGAACCGATGCCTTAAAGATTTCAAGTGTATAAACCGGATCTTGGTCGGCCTTGACCTAGTCACCTACGACGGTAACCTGTTTCCCTAAACCACTGGAGACATCGACAAATGATGGTATAATGAACAGTCATTCTTCAGGCAACCTTGCGTTGTGTTATAGCCTTCTTCTACCAGGGTGACAATTTTTACTCCATCATGTCATGTCATTAAATTTCTTGCGTCCAAAAAGTGCCACATTTGTTGACGATTCAATAGTGTAAATGTCACGAGATATGCATTGAATACTTAACAACGTAATCAAAACAATTGACAACGTGCGTTGTTACTTCATTCGTCAATTGTATACATTCAAAAATTTATAGGTGGTGCGTTAATTTTGTCCATCAGTGTATGTACACCAATGTTAATGTTGGTCTATTATACAGTCTAGAAATTGACATTAAATGTATGTATGCGTTATAATTTCTAAGATGAATTTATTTCCTACTAAACTGTTTTTTATTAAGTAATTATATAAAAGTTTGACATTTCTTAAAAAAACAGTTTAAAATAAAAATAAGTGACACATAGTGCACATATGTAGTGCTTGTACTTTAACATTTTTTTTTATGTAAGTACAACAAATTTTTCTTTTAAAATTAAACTATTAATTAATCCCGGAACAACCTTCAAATACTAGTACAAAATTAATGCCATTAAACAAAATGTAATATTTCAGTATTCAAAATTGCAATGTTTAACCATAATTATTTTATGATATTTAAAATAAAACTGAAATTTGAGTAACAGTTATAGTGCCAAATTTGAAGTACAACTAACAATGTTTAAATTAAAACAATTCCATAAATATTTTCTGGGAAATATGCTTTTATATCTAGTTAATATTAACCACATTCTTCTTTCAAAATTACAATAAACAGTTACTACATAACAATTGACATTCTGGCGGCAGTTTATAATACAATTACATACATATAGAGGTCGCGCGCTGTAAGACCTACATGTACGTCACAAACGAAAATGCGCAAAGTATCAGGTGAATCAATTCCAGTGGTGTAGAGAAAATGAGTTGGTGACAATTACATAAAAAAACTGATAAAACTACTTAAATATGAATATCTAAATCACAGAACAAATCAACAATTGAACACTCCTTGATTGCGGTAATTATGGATACTCTAACTTAACTAATTTTCGTTCGTGCGCATACGTCATTTTTGACGTAGGTATGTAATTCTTAGAGCGCGCGGCCTCTACCTATAACTTAATAAAATATATACAAATACAATGTTGTTTTAATGCAAATGCATTTTCGGGCGCTTATTACTACTATTTATTTGTTGTTTTAAGAATAACAACCTTCAAATTTTAGGGCCCTTTACAGTTGGTAGTCGTGTTTAAAAATTGGTGTAATTTGAAAGTATCTATTCACACACACATTTTTCACCCATTTACTAGCATCCGTTTCTGCGTGTCGAATCTTAGTAAATTTCGGCATTGAAATCCATATACGCAATAATTGTCACCGGTGTTAACGACAACCAATGGTGTGGATATTTTATTTAAGAAAAACCATAAACTAAACTATAATTTAAATCTTTGTATAATCGACAAATCACTACTAGAAATGTCAATATCGAAATTAAGATTGACATTTCATAGCTACGTATTTCTTCTTTTAGGTTTTTGTCGTTTGACCTAATTTAATGGGGTTTTTTTTTTCAAAATTATAGACATGTACTTTCTGCATCTGTTTTTAAAAAGGGTAATTTTTAAGGTCATTGGTCATTAAATGTAATAGGAAATTAACAAAACAATGGACGCGTATGAGTCAGTTCGCAAAAGTCGAAAAAATGATTTATTTGGAAAAAACGCTAAATGTATTGAAGGTTGTGATTACGTGAAAATTTAATGACTGATTATTTTATGGCGCAGTAAATGCAAGAAGAATGCGTAAAAGGGAAGATTAATGGATCGTTTCCCCAATTAATAAAGTAAATGCAATTAATTATGGATAATTAATATCCAAATTACAGGAAACTAGACGGAATTATTATAGTTACCGAGTGGTGACGGTGCTAGATTTTGAATTCATAAATCAAATTATAGCAGGCCATGGAATGAAAAAATTATAAATATGGGCGCAAACTGACGCTTCTATATCTTCTTCCGTTTGTAAGTGTTAAAGAACGACGTCAAAATTTTAGAAAATTAGAAAGAGACGATAGAGATGACGTCACAAATAACGTCAACGATCACTGAAAAATTTTGAAGTGACGAGAAAATTTTTGAATGCGAGTGCCGAAATAAAATTTATATAAACGATAATAATAGTAACAAGTGCACCGAATAAGATTAAACATTCAAATAACTGAACAAATAAGTGAAGTTTAATATGTACCCGAGTTGGTGTTCGTTCGAACTAAGTAAAATTAAAGTGCATGTGCCACGAAAATTTAATAAAAGGCCGAGGGGTGAGAAACAAGTCTCAACGACCAGCAGCAGTGGAGATTCAACCTAAGTACCTGGTTAATGACGAGGTAACCTGGAATAGGAGCAGACGACAAAACGAGAAAAAACAATTTAATCACGTTACCTGCACTAATAACCGAGGTTTGTTTAATATTGTAGTAGTTTAGTTTAGTTATTAGCCCGCCGATTCATACGAAAACATGTCTTCGCGGAATTTGAAGCGCGGTTGCACGATTTCAATTGAAAACGAATGTTCTTTTAATTTAATTTTTATGTTTGTGTGTATGTAAATAAAAAAAATTGTTTACGGTTTGGTTTCATTTGTTGGTAACATCGTGAGATCTATTTAATGCGTAGTGCTAAAAGAGTAAAATTATTATTATTCCTATAAAAAATTGGCAGAGAATTATTATTTGAAAATTGAAAGTTAAACTACCCACATACTATGTTTACTCGGTGAAATTAAAACCCTGAGATTTTGAGTTAAGTTTAATTTAAATGTTGGTGGGTAAATGTGAATTGCAAAATTTAAAAAAATAAATTTTCTTAATATCACAGCCCAATAACATCTCAATATACAATGTGTTCGCGGATTGAGTTGAAAAGAGAAGAAAAAATTTTATTATTTATTTTACGACAAAAAATCATTCTTTATAAAAAGTTCTGCTTGTCGAAAAAGTGTATTTGCAATATTTTAATCCAAGATCAGATTAAGTTAATAAATTAAGAAAATATGAAAATATTTCAAGAGAGAAGTGCCATTATTTATCATTTTAGGGTAAAATTTTATTTGAAAAAGTTGTTGAAAATTCAATACCATGCAAAATTTGAAATGAAAGTTAACAACAAAATTCATGTCTTCTCAAGACACATTGTTCCTATTTAAATATTATTTTATGAACATTTTTTGTTTCTACGTAAGATTCCCCAACCTCAACACATTTTCCATCCATGTTGGTTGTCGTGGATATTTCATTTTAAAATTAAACTTAAAAAATAATACAATAGAAAACCAAAAACTCTAAATTTATGAATCAAATTTTGTATTTAGACTTCGCTTCAGATTATAAAAAACTTTTTCAAATAAAATTGTATCCTAAAATGATAAATATTGGCACTTCTCTCTTGAAGCTGTTTAACATTTTCTTAATTTACTAACGCTACGTTTACTTGAGTTTAGATTTATGTATTGCAAATGTAATTTTTCGACAAGCAGAATTTTTATAAAGAATGACTTTTTGGTCGTAAAATCAGTAATAAACATTGTTCTTCTCTTTTCAACTCTGTATATTCTCTGCCATTTTAAGGATAATTCAAATGTGTACTATAAATGACAAAGACATAAGAAATATGAAGCTCCGTATAATAAAAATATACAGGGTGTTGCAAATTAGTAGGTCAAACCATTAACCACACATTTTTTGAGCTAAAATAATTCGACTTTCCTGATGCACTTTTTAATTTACTGTATATCTCTGATATTCTTTACTGCATATTTCTTGTCAATTTTGTTAATGCATTTTGTTATAACCGCTCTGTAATACAGTTGTAATATCTTGTAAACCAAGCCTCAAATCAATGTTTTACAAGAAGGAAGAAAGTTAGGTAATTAAATATATTATACCATAGGCGTGCGTAGAAAAAAGATTAGGGGGTCAATATGAACTTACCACAGCCCCTCGCCGTTCGTGCTTGAACTATATTCACTAATATTATACAGAAAGGGGGTCGATTTAAAAGAAACATCAGTACCAAATTGCAAATAAATATATGTAGAAGTACGGGAGTTATTAATAAAAATCAATTTTTCAAATTTTATTTTGTATTTCAAAAACGACACTCCCAAACTAAAAGTGGCATCAGGAAAGTCCAATTATTTTAGCTCAAAAAATGTGTGGTTAATGGCTTAACGGAAGTAATGTCGACTTTATAAATAAAAAACTATCTTTGGACAATCAATAAAGAAAATCATTAATTTAATTGAATTAAATTAATTTAACTATTGATTTAATAAATTTTGAATTTTTAATTTAATTAATGTTAACAATTCGAATTCTGGATTAGTTAATGGAACTGTGTGACGTTACTGAAATTCAATAATTTGAATTTAATTTAATCACTCGAATTAACCAATTTTCTTAACTGCTATTTACGAAACTAAATAATAAGTAACAGTTACAAAACAATAATTCAGATAGTTAAAAATTTTAGTTCAAATTTAATTTCTTACAGATTCTGGTTTAAAGAAGACAATTTAAATTTTCTGTATGTATTATAATTCGCAAATTGGATTTTTATAACTGTTTAATTAAATTAAATTTAATTAAATTATTCTGATTGATTTTTTGGGAACAAAATTAATCGATTGCATATATCCAACTTAAGAGTTGTCTAAATTTTTCAGAAATTTTAATTGAATTTAATCGTTCCATAAGTACAATTAATTAAAATTATGAATCTAAATCTAATAAATTTCTTGGATTGTAATTAATAAATATAGGGTTGAGTTGTTATTTATCAAATTAATTTCATTTCAGAAAAATAATTAAACAACGCCTGATTTTGATTGACGGACCTTAATTGTACTAATTTAATTTAGTGACATCTATAAATTAAAACTAAAATTATTAAATGATCTTTTTTCAAATTACTCTAATTGAAAATAGCTTTCATAAAATTTTCTCAAAACTGTTGATAAATAAGCGCTCACTATCAACAAAACTTAAACCAATCGTTACTTTTTAAATGTTGTTTTTAATAAATATAAAGTTGTAGAATGTTATATCTACATTTGAAAAATGACGACCTCACTGAATTCAAAGAATTTTCTCATAAATTTTTCAGTAAATTCTATAGTTTTGTATTTGTAATTTAATTTAAACTTTATCATCGTGATTTTGACAAAACACTCACTTTATGTACAGACGTAATGTAAGTACTTACTATGTAGATTAAGCAACTAGCAATTACATAAAACTAAAATGGCTTTAAATGCCTACATCCAAACTTGTTCTCGCATTTCTATCGAATAATTAATGACTCACTGATATCCTTCTTTAGCCGTTCTAGCAATAAGTACCGTTATAGTATAACTTCATTTTACATCTGCATTTGTAGAGTAGATCAAGTAAATATTGTATCATTACCTAACGACAAAGTCGCCACAATTAAAAGTTTGTAGCCATTTTCACCAATTGAGTTTGCAACAATTAGAAATGCATGCATTATAAGTGTAAGTTAAATACTTATGTTTATTGATAGATAACCAGTTTTACTACAACCAATTTACTCAAAGTAAAAAAATTTATGCAAAACAATTACATTCAAAAGACTCGTAAGAAGGAAAGCATAATTTACTTAGCTCTTATTTATTTCGCGCAAGTTGCATCACTATTACGTACATCAAAATGAAAACGGCCTTTTTTCGGTTAACTTCTAATACATAAATTCAAAACATCACATGTGGAAACTGCAATGAAACCAGTAGTGCACGTTATTACAATGTTATCATAAAATCTTATGAAGATCACTGGCACGGAAAATGTACTTTCTCTTTTGTATTAAGTTTCTTAACGTATGAACATATTTTAATACAACACTAACAAATATAATTTTCTAATAGTCTTTAAATTTCCTGTACCATCCTGAGTCATATACTTATTTATTTATTTTAAAAAAATTCTGTTAATATAAAAACTAGAAATGCAATTACTTTGCCTTTTGTTTTACAATCATTCGCTAATATAATTGGCAATATCTCGTTAGCATTCGTAGTTTATTTGTTAAATTTACTATAAATCGTCTTTACTTAGGTACTATGACGTTTTCATTATTCTTCTCTACGATTTAATTAACTTCATGCCAAGGAACGCCGTGTCTTATTTTTTATACACGTACCGTCCACAAAATTATAAAACAATATGTGAAGAATTCATGAAAATTTAATGCTTAATTTTGTGTTTTTTTTTTAGAATTTAGGAAAGAACAAGTAAAACAAATAAATCATGCAGATACGTAATATAAGAGGATGTGTGGAAGACATAAATTGAAGGAGACATACAACATAAATCAATTTACGTATGTATATCAAAATACAAATTGAAAATTGGAATAGATATCGGATCATTATTAAGAATCAGTCGCATTTTTTATAATAAGCAGACATATTTGTATTAAAAATATTATCTTTTAAACAAAGGATATAAGTTTAATCCCCTTAATTGGTGGAAATATCAGGGCAGTACATGAGTCAAATTAGTACCTACAAATATAATTCATTACTGTAATTTACAAAAATAAATAATTAAAAGAAAACGTTTTTGCTTTATTATTAAATTGACAGTAAGCATAACTTAAAATTTTTATCATTACTTACTCCAATTAAGAATAAAACTTATTTCAAGTAGATTTCGATTCCATTTATCCCAGAATTTAATAAGTTATGTAAAAATTTAAGTAATCTCTTAAACTGTAAAATAAAATTAGATCATCTAATTTTTTTCATCACAATTTTTCTAATAATAACAAAAATTATTTAGAAAATAGTGGTATATATAAGTTCTTGTGGTAAATTTTATGTTGTCAAAACTATTAGAAAATTTGCTATACGTTTAAAAGAACATCTACGTTACATTAATAATCCTAAGAAATACTTTCTTAATTATAATTCAATTAAATCAACTTTTGCTGAACATGTTTGACTTAATGGACGCACTCTTTTTCCAATAGTTCTTTAATTCACCCATTGTTAATAAATAAATTTCATAGAAAAAATTTTAGATACACTTCAAAGTATTTATATCAAATCTTCAAATAGAAATTATTTATTAAATGATCAAACAAAATTTAATTAATTATTTCTTAAATATTAATTTTGCCTAAATTAAACACGTAACTACAAAAATTATTTTGTTTATATTAACAATTGTTATAAAAGCTATAAAAGCACCCAAATGAGTTTTTTTTTATAGAAATTTGAGTTCTTTTATAGAAATAGAACAATTTTTATTCCGAACGGTGGTAACACTGATAACGTCCAAGCTGTCATTACGTTCGGTGTGCATTAATTTAAATCATAATTAATGTTCAGTAGATTTATTTATCTAATTATTTTTATTTCCACCCATTTTTTTTAATGAAACATATGATAAATGTACTAATTAAACTTAAACTAGCATTTAAACCAAAGTTTAATAAAAATATTTCCACCTTAGCAATTACACTTAAAATTCCCTAAATTTAAAAACTCGCGAAATTTTATTTTAAAATCAATCTGAAAAGCCCAAAATAGAAAAAATAGTAATAATTCGTTTCAGGAGACATTTTAGCGACTGTACTCGTCTTATAAAATGCGTCTTCTGAAACTAGTTCTTTAATATTCTATTTAGTATTGGTTTGACCGAAGTTATAATTTATTATATTGGCTGGAGTGATTTCAAACTGAAAACAAAATACTATCTATATTAACACAATCAATAAACTTTTTCGCTGCATTAGCTGTGACGGGTTAAATTACTATAGAATATAGATTATACAGGGTGTTAATTAAGTATGTAGCCAAACTTCAGGATGTTGTTTACTTTATTTTAAGTCCTAAACGGCTTTGTTTTTATTATACGGATCGGAGACGCAAATTAGTAGGGACTAACAGTGGTTGGTACTATTTTACCAGTGCCGTGCACAGAGGTAGTGCCTGAGAATGAATTAAAAAAAAATAGGGTTTTCATTTTTATTCAAAGATAAGAATTTATGTTTTAACAATTAAAACCATGCACAATTCACATCTTGCGCTTTGAAAATGAAAGAATAAAACTATGCATAATCATTTATTACTGTATTGTTTTGAAATACAAAAAAAATAAGGGTGCCATGTATGCTATATTTTGAAGTGACAGAAAACCTAAAACCAAAACTAAAAAATGCAATAAACTTATAATAGTTACTGAAAAAAATTGAATACTTACTATAATTTTTTTAAATTGAACCTCGCTCGAGCGTTACCTCTGTACACGCCACTGGTAAAATGATACAAATCACTTTAAAAGATTTAAAACATTCCTCTATGCTTTGGCTTATTTCATGACTAAAATATCATATATACATAGATCCGCAAACGCTTCCTTAACTCCTTCACGCCCAGGCCGATTTTTCAAGTGCACTGCATTATACCAGATTTAGTAAAAAATTCGTCCCACGTTTTGTTGGCGTTTTTACTTCGATTATTACTGATTTCGATAATTAAATGATTGATAATTTGTTTTGACTTTAAAATCTTACACAAAAAGTCATCGATAAAGAAGACAGAATCAAGACAGTGGCGGAGATGTAAGAAGAAACTTTTTGTACCATATTGTACAAGTTCCCCGGTTGCGACGTTCCCCTGATTCTTTACTCAAGGACACAAGATCGTGTTTTGTTATTGCTGCATTGGCTTTTGTGGTCTTCTTTTCTCGTTTGTACTTCATTTTGACTTCCTTATATCGGATGAATATCTAGTCAACCGAGCATCAATCAGAATTTTTGTGAATTCTAAAACACTTATCTCCTTTCGTTCAGCATTTCTGTACAACACTTTCGCATTCAGCACCATGCGTTGGAGTATGTAAAAACCCATTTTTTTGAACCAGGCCTAGCTTTTCCTAGTGCAATAGTACGGTTCTATATCTTAGTCAGTTGCATCGACTTCTCCCATGTTTACGTTATAATGTTCTACAGAGGCTAGCTTCTGAATAAAAACTGTGCTAGACGTGGAGGGCTGATAGCGATTTTTTTCGGTATATCCGGTTACGTGTTTTGATGTTAAAAGGTACTCAATCTTTTAAATTTCAAAATTGAGAAAAACCTGTTTCTGCTCATTACTTTGGCGCAAAATATATTTGGTCCAAGAAATAAAAAATCGCCGTGTGTTGTAGGGTAACTAAGTAGTACTTTCAGTGTATCATTTTCTACCAAGTACTTTGCTGCTCGTTTATTTGTCCAATCACAAAAGGATTGCACAATTTTTTTAGAGATGAACGCTGCGAAACAATTCTAGGCACGTTTCATTTGTTCAAGCTCAACAGCGGGATGAGTGTCTTCAAACAGCTCTCTCATCCTGAAATAAGAAGAAAAACTAAATACATGATCACATTAAAATAAGGGGAATATTACCGAGAACGGATCTGCTACAACAGCAAAATCTCCCATGCTGATAGGCCCTTTATCTTCAGAATCGGAAGCACTGGACAAACAGTCATCAATTACGTCGTCAGATCCTTCTGGCAAATATTCCGAGCCAGAGTCTTCAAAAGGCACTTCATTATCACTTAAATCACTCATTGTCACAACGAATAGCAGGAAAAATTCAATTCACGTTTATGTAGGAGGCAATACACTAACGTGTATCGACAAGTTACAATTTGCGCTATACAACGAAGTTTTATGTTTATTGCTCTATTGAGTTCAAATTTGGTATGTAAGTTACATAGGCTTCAAGGGTTACATCTTCTGACAAGTCAGAGGACCGTTAGAATTATACCGGGTGATACTTTTTCAGCGGCTATATCACTTTTTCTGCCCTGAACTTTTCTGTTGTGTACCGCTTGTAGATGCTAAAATAAAAAATGAGTTCTCTGTCCTGTTTAGAAAATGTTTGGTCTCTTGCAATTTTTTCTTATCTGCAATAGTTTCCGATAAAAAAAATTATAAAAATACCTAACAAAATTAAATTTTTCAAAAATGATCTAGTAGGCTGTGGATTTAGTTGGATGATCCATAATATTATTTTGTTTGATAAATTTTGACAATTAACATTTATATTAGAGAGTGCAAAGATAAGCAACGATTCCTTGTGTTTGTTTTTTTATTATTTATTAAAATTGAATAAAAAAGAAATTGACTGTAATTTGAATGACTTTTTGACGAGGGTTTTTGTGGACAAGTTTTCTAATATTTATTTTGTTGTTCAATCTGAGCTCCATTTTGCTTTTGTGGAAATTGAACCTAACCACGTAGTTCTGAATGGATGTTTCCTCCTTCTTCTTTTTTTTTATTATTTGCCAAGACGAATCAATCCACTATTGTACACGGTTTCGTCACCACACTATACACGTCTATACTGATCTTCTGGGGCACCATACATAACAATTACATCACTATACAATATTTAAAACGTACCATACGAATAAATAAATTAAGGCATTAGCCTGTTTCCTCCAGATTGTCTCTTTTCTCTTGGTTTATAGTTCCTTGCTTGCCTGACTAGGTTTTAACCCTTCAAACTTGTTATGTGATTATCCCATTTCTACTCTTAGTCCAACGTTTAATATCCTGTATTTTTTTTAATTTTTCGTGGCTTCCATTCTCTGCAACGTTTTAGTTGTGTCCGATCTGGTTTCAATTGCATATGTCAGTATGGGTCTCACTGGATTCTTATAAATCATAACTTTTGATGCTTTTTGTAAGTATTTGTTGTTCCGCACCATGTCATTTAGTGCTCCAGACACTCGTATTTGTTTGTTTGGATTCGTTTTTCTATTACCCAGATAATTATACACAACACTGTATTATTTGATGAGACTTTTAATTCAAAATTTTGACAGCTTCGAGTAAATTGGAACAAGTTCTAGAGGTCATCCTCAGTATCACCACTTAAAACTGCATCGTTCGCATAGTAAAGTATATTGAAGTTTTTTGGTCCCAACCTTGTCTTATACATTTGGATATTGGAATTTTCTGTGATAGTTCTCCATTGGTTTCAATTATTTGTTAATTGTTGGTGTATATATCTTGTATTAAGTGTATTAATCCATTCGAACGTTATTATTTTCTAATATTTGTAGTATATGTCGAATACCTTTTCAATATTTATAAAGCACAGAAATAATGATTACCCTGAGTTAAATTCGATGACTTTTTCTGTTAATTGTCGGATAAAGAAGAATAGCAGCCGGACACGATTTCTCTGTACCGAAACCTTGTTGTTCATCGTGAATTGTTAGAGACCGATCTAATTTTTCTACTATAAGCTTAGTTACAACTTTCAACAAGGTGTTGAGTACTTTGATTCTTCTATAGATGATTGTGCGGTAGATGTTTTTGCTTTTTTAAATATAAGAATTATTATTCCAGTTTTCCATTCTCTTGTGTGTTAAATATTTGTTGCCTAAATTTGATTATTTTAACATTTCATTTTTAATTCCATCCTCTCCTGACGTTATCCTATTCTTAAGAGATTTATCATTTTATCTTCATTTACTTCTACTGTGGGTTCTAGGGAATATACTAGACACCGGTTGTATCAGAGAAAGAAATGAATAGATGAATTTGATGTGTAAGTCGTTGAACATAGATATAGCGTACTATGTGCTGCGTATGCGATACTTGGCGCAGTGGTATCACATGTTGAGTCGTAAACCGTCTGCCGGTTTAAGTGCTGTCGTGCTAACCTATTCGCCAGCGTCGCTAACTGGTCGATGCGAATTTAGTGTCAAATTTGGAAACTACTTAACTGATGACTAATTTTTCTTATCGTACCTACTCTGTTTTATATGTGTTAATAGGTTGTTTGTTTTGATGATAGGTAAACATTTCCTCCTATAAGTTTTATTTAAATGAGTCGTTCTTCTTTGAGAAGGGGAATCAAAACCTACTAAGTCGTTTTTGCAGGCAACGTTTCGTGCAACGAATGTGCACTTCCTCAGGTCTTTAAAAGAAAGAAGTGTTCCTCTACTTGTTGTTTGTTTTAAGTGCCAGCCCGTAGAAATATTTTCTTTGTGTGTCAGCGTTTGTTAATTGCTTTGGTTTGCTGAGTGCGTTTTCCGCATTCCGATTGTTACTTCATGAGAATTGACGATTATTTTTATATTGTTACTACTCATAGCAGTGAAGGAAGATTCACTTTTCTATTCTATGTTATATAGTTAAAGTAATGCATAATGTTTGCGGGTTTAATATTGTGATTAATATTATCGTTGTTACCTTTTTCGCATTCACAACCGCGAAATTAATAAACAGCCAGAATCGAATTACACTTTTAAGAGATATTTATTTCAAAGTAAAAAAACACACATGACCCTCGTTATACTTTCGTATTTAATGATAACTTCGAACTGAACTAAATAAACACATGACTACACTTTTATAGTACTAAAATAATAATGTATGTATATATACCTTAACATCCTCATTCAAGTGTCGATCTTTCACAGCTTTTCTTATACCTTTATTCCACGATCTTCTTGGTCTTCCGCGTTTCTTTTTTCCAGGTGGTATCCATTTAAATAGTCTTTTTGGCCAACGATTGTCATCCATTTTCATTAGATGTCCAAACCAAACTAGGCTCCTTCTATTCGGTCTATTACCGTATCTTGTGCGTTCATTCTTTCGCGGATTTCGTCGTTTCTTATTCGTTGTATTCAGGAGACCCTCGCACTTCGCCTTAGATAATCCATTTCGATGGTGTTAATTCTTCTTTGTAGATCGGCATTTATTACCCACATTTCGCTCCCATAGCAAAGTACTGATTTAACCATTACCTGTCCTATTCGTTTTTGTTTTTCCTACTTATATTTTTGTCTGACCATAAACTCTTCAGACACCCTATTATTTTCCTACTTTTAATTTTCTGTGTGCCAAACTTTTTACAAATTTACATCAACGTTTATCCGAAGTTGGATTGTTTAACGGTGATGGTGGTCGGCCTAGATCAGCTTCTACTCCCGAGGCAGAACTTAACATTTTAAGAAGAATTGAAGAAAATCCCGGTACTAGTACTAGAAGACTTTCTACTGAAACAAATATTAATTTTTCCCTAATTTGGAGAATGTTACGCGAGCAGCAATTGCACCCATACCATATTCAAAAGGTATAGGCTTTTACTGTGCCTGATTATGCCGCACGGCTGGTGTTTTGTCGAAGGATGCTGACAAAAGTTGCGGAGAACCCAAATTTTGATACAGAAATTTTTATTTACTGACGAACCTGGTTTCACGAAAAATGGCATTTTTAATTTCCATAATAGCCATGTTTGGGCTGACGAAAACCCGCACGCCATTGTTGAATCGAATCATTAACAACAATTTTTAATCAACGTTTGGTTTGATGGGAGACCATCTGATAGGACCTTGTTACTTGCCTAACCGTTTGACTAGTCAATTGTACCTTGACTTTTTGCGGAATATTTTGCCACTGCTGTTAGAAGATGTACCCCTTAACCAGAGAATTAATATGTGGTTAATGCACGATGGAGCTCCTGCGCAAAAATTACCTAAACGAAAATTACAATGGCAAGTGGATAGGGCGAGGAGGTCCAATTGCATGGCCACCTAGATCTCCCGACCTCACTCCGCTCGACTTTTGCATTTGGGGGTACTTATAGACATAAGTTTATTCAAGTCCAGTGAATAATTTAGAGGTGTTGCGAGAACGAATTGAACATGCCTGCCAGACTGTTGGTACAAATCCGGGACTCTTTGAGAGGTGCGGCGTTCCCTTTACGGAGATGCTAAATTTGTATACAAATGGAAGGAGGACATGTTAAACATCTTCTTTAAGAAGCATTTGTAATTAAAATGTTGTATTTATACTGATATTTGTTCTATTGAAAACCTCGTTGAAATAAATATGACCTTTGGTTTACCCACTTCCTTAGCTGACTTGATAAATACGACGAATCACTTCTACTGACCGTAAATTATTTTAATTTCAAAAATTATAATATATATTGGTTTGATGTTACAGAATCGATTATGGATTTTTGTTCTCTTGTATTTTGATAGGTATACTTGTGTTGACTTTTGTGATCGAAATAAGTGTTGTTTATTGTCACTGTTAGCACATAACTGAATGAGAACTTACATTAACATTTTCTTCATTAAACTTTTGTTTGACTCCTGGGAGAACAGAATTCCTAATACGTGCGTTAAAACCATCTACAACTAGAAGAGGTTGATTTGTTGATAATTTTGTTACATTTTCATTTAAATCCTTATAAATCTGGATTCTTTATAGTCTTGGTTTGTTGTCCTCTAGGGCATATATGCTAAATATATTCAAGTAAACCTAATAGTAACCGCTCAGATATGTTTTCTTTTTTTCCTACATAGTGTACATAAGCCATTACTCCTTTTGATTACTCCCGCTTAATTTTTTGAAAGCAACTCAGAAAACTTAGAATGCGAAATTTAGACTGTATACTCTTTGATTCAAGTGTCATTTAATTTGGCCAATTTTCATTATCGATCGAGAATATCTTTGAAACCGATAACGATCAGGATTGGTCAATCTAGACAAGGTGGATTAAAACTCCAAGAAACCTTTTTATGTACTACATGTCACTCAAACCTGAGTAAAACGTCGGCATAAAAAAGGTTTAATACATTTTAATCAACCTATCACTAATCCTCCTACAAAGATGCCCTTAAATCACTTAGTGGGAAACTGCAATGAAATTTGTTGTTTGAAGAGAACCTAGTAGGTGAGATGATATCAGAATCTTCTCTCAGTCTTTCAAAAATATATAATGTATAAAATTTTATTTTGAATGATAAATTAATTCACCATAACAGTCAGTGTTGATGTTGGTTCTTGTTGCTTTGAATAAGTCTCGTTTAGGTAGATTATTTGGTTTTGACAACTATTGTTGTTATTTTTTACAAATGGTGAAAAATGGTGTTTAATTATGTCACCGACACAATTCTCATTTACGAGGGCGGTTTAAAAAGTTTCCGACCTCAACGTGAAGATGGCAGCACTGGTCAATAAAAGTCAGGGAATGTAGTTGTGCATCTTTTGACAGCAACACATCAAAGTTTCAGCCATTTTAGACGCGCAGTTTTTATTTGACAGAGTGAGTCGATATGAGTATTTTTGTGAAAATGGAGAAAATCAAGTATCGAGCTGTCATAAAATATTTGTTTTTGAAAGGGAATACGTCTACGAAAATTAAAGATGAGTTAGACTCTGTGTACGGGGACTCTTCACTGTCATTTACCACAGTGAAATTTTGGGCAACTGAATTTAAACGTGGTCGTAAGAGCTTGGGAGATGATGAACGTTCGGGACTTCCAAAAAATGTAACTATTGACGATAACATCGCTAAAGTTCACCAATTGGTGTTAGACGACCGCCGAATTAAAGTGAGAGAGATAGCAGAGGCAATGAAAATGTCTAAATAACGTATTTGTCACATATTAAATCAATATCTAGACATGAGAAAACTGTCCGCGCGTTGGGTGCCGCGTTTGCTAACGTTAGACCAAAAAGTGTCCGAATAAATATTTCCAATGTTCTGTTGGCGCAGTTTAAGCGCAATAAATCCAAGTTTTGGCCCCGATTAATTACTGTAGATGAACCTTGGATACACCACTATACGCCTGAAACAAAAATACAGTCAAAACAGTAGACTGCAAAGGGGGAACCGGCTCCGAAAACTGCAAAATTTGTTTTTTCGGCTGGGAAAGTGATGGCGACTATTTTTGGGATAGTCATAGAGTTATACTAATCGATTATCTTCAAAAAGGGAAAACCATTACAGGAACATACTAACGCATCATTACTTGACAATCTGAAGGCAGAAATTGCGGATAAACGACCACATTTGCAGAAAAAGAAAATCCTGTTTCACCAAGACAGTTGCCATAGCGAAAATCCCTGAATTACGGTTTCAACTGCTTGACCATCCACCTTATTCACTAGATCTAGCCCCAAGCGACTTCTTTCTGTTCCCTCAACTAAAAAGATTTTTGTCAAATGAGGAGGCAATCACCTTCGTGAACAATTATTTTGCAGAGAAGAACGCCGAGTACTATTTGGACGGATTAAAGAGATGGCAGCATTGCTGGGAGAAGTGACTATGTACAACAATAAAAATAAATTTTAAGATAAACATTCTTGTAGCTATGTTAGCTCGGAAATTTTTCAGACCACCCTCGTATAATATTCAGTTGTCCCATTTAATCAAAATCTCGTAGTTTTAAAAAAAAATCAAATATCTTCATTACAATCCCCACATTTTTGTTTAATTCACTTCCGAAAGCTTATTTAAAGTGAAAAAAAAACGGCGACAGGAAAAAATTCTAGGTTTCTCATTCAATTTTTTCCAAAATCTCACACGGTATTTATTTGCTCTCTATCAAATATTCTACTAATAAACTATTGCATTTCTCAGCGTTTCATATTTTCTTATTACTCATCTGTGTTGTGCAAGTATCTGCTCTCTATACACATACTACATAATAAGACTGACAACTTATGGTACAGTTTTTATTATCTAATTTTTTTTGTTTCTTTATTTACTAAAGTGTGTTTGGGCATATAAAAGAGAAAAGATACAAATAATTGAAACATCTTAGAATTTTTGAATAAAATCTTAGTTTAAAAAAATTCTTAAAGACTTTTAAAACTGTAAAATGAAGCCTTATCTTGGTTATAAATAAACATTCTGATAAACCACACGATAAAATTTGGACCAAATGTTCTTGGAATTTAAATTCTGTTCATCAGTATAAATCTTAATCGTGAGAATTTGTCTTTACATTTTTAAACATAGACGTAAAATTAATTAAATCATTCTTCCAATTCTTTTGAAATGTTAATTAAAATTACAATACCGACGTACCTATAGAGAACAAAACAAATGTAATAATCATTTTTCCTTATCTAATTTGTTTCGTGTTATTGTTCTACAACAGCATACTAAATCATTCCATTCAAACTCCGAGTTTGCATGAATGTATACAAAACGATTATAAGTTCAATGACTAATGAAGACTTTTTAAATTGTCTTGAGTTTAAAATTATCTCAGAAATTTCTTTACGTTTTGTTATAGTTCAGCGCTGCCATGTTCTACTTTTTTATTATTTTTCAAAAAATGAAAACATTTAACTATTTAATTCAATTCGTGAGCGACGACGCAAAAGGAAAAATTTATTTACATTCGATCATTTGATTGATTGTAATTGCCTTTTAATTGTCCCCGATATAATGTAGATGTTAATATTTTATAATGTATTAATTAGTTAAATTTTATAATAATATTTGGGATCTGTTAAATCTTAAATATCTTAAGAATAAATGTATAGCTTTATCGCTCCCTATATTAGGGGAGTTTAGCCTTACACTGGACAGACGGGTTGGAAATGGCTGTGATATATTTTTAACAATTACCAAAGGTGTTGTTAGTATGGTACCCTGGACCGACGACTTAAAGTGCTCTCCGAAGCACGGTGGGAGCAGTTCTTCTAGATTGGCTCGAGAAAATCTTTCTGGAATCGAACCAACGCGTCGGCGGTGGCCAGTTTACCAAACTTGCGCTTTTACCGCTAGGCTATGCATCCACTTATCTTCTTCTTCTTAAGAATAAAGTTAGTTTATTCCACTAGTGGAATAAAGTACTAGATAAGTGGGAATGAAAGACTAACAATAATTAATACAATCATTTGAAATTTATGGACTAATTACTTATTAACATTAACATTTATATTTATAGTAGAGTTCTCTTGCAAAAAGTAGGGAACTTGAGGTAAAAATATGTACTTTTCTGAAATTATTAACGTGTGCTAGTTCGTCAGAGGGTCGTCCAGTACAGAAAACCTTAATTAAAAATTCTTACATAAACAGAAATTTCAGTTTTTTATCTGTACGATTTATGTATTTTAAAAACTAATGAATTATTAACAATACATTGGCGCTTATGGGAATAACAATTTTGGAACGTGTCTTACTCGGTTGGAAGTGGTGGAGATTCCGAGATTTCTTTAAGACAATTTTCGTTTACATCGCAATATCTGAAGTTAGTAGCTTTTTACCTTTAACTTCCCACGAAAGTCACGATAAAAGTCTACTATTAGAGAAACACACATATTCCGATTTGTTACTTTGACTACCCCGTCATTGATGGACAGTATTTTTTCGACATTAGAAATTGTAACATCTGATACAGCTTCCGATGAATTTGCAGAAATTACGAATGTGTCTTCTTGTCTGAAACTAGAAAAAATGCAGATTATTCGCTAATTTTCCTAAAAAAATATTGAAATTCCAATATTTACGCACTTATAGGTTAAATGGTTGTACATTCGTTCCACCTACCTTTCCGCAGGAAGTTAATGATTGTGAAGTATTTTTGGATACATTTTGTGTCTCATTCGGTGTCTTAAAAATTTTTCATGTGATCGGGAGGTAACGGTGTCGATTGGTAGGTTACAGTTATTACAACTTCTTTCTTTAAAAAAATGACACTCATGCCTAATAAAAATTTAATAACAATTTAAAACAAAATTTTTCACCTAAAATTTGTTTAATCAATTTAAGTTGTTTTCATGTGATCGGGGGTAAACGATGTTGGTTGGTAGGTTACAGTTATTACAATTTCTTTCTTAAAAAACAATAACAATTAAAAAACAATTTTTTTCACGTACAATTTGTTTTAATCAGTTTAAGTTGTTTTCGTGTGATCGGGGGTGAACGGTGTTGGTTAATAGGTTACAGTTATTACAATTTCTTTCTTTAAATAAATTATACTCATAATAACAATTTCAAATAAAAACTTTTTTTACGTATAATTTGTTGTAATCAGTTTAAGTTGTTTTCATACGATCGAAGGTGAACGGTTTGGTTGGTAGGTTACGGTTATTACAATTTTTTTCTTTAAAAAGTTACTCACAATAACAGTTAAAAAAATTTTTTTTTCACATACATTTTGTTTTAATCAGTTAAATTTGTTTTCGTGTGAACGGGGGTGAACGGTGTTGGTTAATAGGTTACAGTATTTACAATTTCTGTTTTTAAAAAATTACAATCATAATAACAATTCAAAAACAAGCTATTGTTTCAAGTAATATACGTTTTAATAAATTTTAGTTATTTTCATGTTTGATCGGGGGTCAACCGCGTTAGATGCGAGGTTACCGTTATTACAATTTCTTTCTTTAAAAATAATACATAATTTGTTCACAAAGTACGAAAAGGTAGGTGGAAAGTATAACTCCTAGGGCCTTGTTTCTTAGGAGTAGTGAACACTACTTCTATGAAAGAAGGCCCACTTTTGTTTGAGAAAAACTAAGGAGTTACAACAACATACACTGTGTCCACGGATGGGATATCCTATAGGTGAAAATTTTTTTAATTTTAGTTTTAGCGAAAAGTGTCATTCTTGATAAAAAGTTTTGTTTGTTCTGAAACCCCATAAAATAAAATTCAAGTTTTTCAAAATCAAAATGATTTCATAGTCAATTTGATGAAAACCATATTATTGATGATTTGAAACGAGCAATAATTGATGCCGTAAATGAAATTACCTCAGAAATGCTACGAAAAGATTATAAAGAATTTAGAAGGAGAATTGATAGATGTTTTGAAGTTGGTGGAGAATATATTGAATAGATGTTCTTTGTTTACTGTTACTGTTAGATTTTCTTACATGATTACTCTGTATTGTTATTTTTGATAGTTACTATAATTCTTCGGATTTTATTTCATTTATGGGGTTTCAGAACAAGCTTAACCTTTTATCAAGAACGACATTTTTTACTTAAACTAAAATTAAAAGAATTTTGACCTATAGGATACACCATCCGTGGACACACAGATCGTGAATTTTGGAATTTCAATAATTTTTTTGTGAAAATGATCAAATAACCCCCTTTTTTTGCTTCGAAAATATGCTCTCTGAAACGTCTATTTTACACTAGTAATTGTAGTCCGTTTGTGACCGTTTTATTTACCGCCCCCTGTATTTCTTACTTAACGGTATTAACAGAAAACGATGAAATTGCGTGAAATATTTTGGTATTAAGTATCGACTCCAAGAGATATCAGCCCATATCTTGTACGTCATTAATTTTTAACATTGTTAATTCGCAACATCTGCATCCACCTGCGGCTTCCTTTGTTATAATGCAACTTAAAATCATTCAAAATTTGTACCTAATATTGTCAAAACAGTAAAGTTTACCTTAACCATCACATATGGTTCACTAGGAGCACCTATCTGAAATTCTTCAATATGTTTTCTTTCCAACACTTTTGATTTTATTAGTTTATATAATTCAGAAACACTTTTGGAGTACTATGACAAGTCGATGTTTTTGTAAGCTTCAGCATTGAATACTTGTTCCACATTGACTTCAGTTGAGGACGCTGAGTTGCTTTTCGGACTTCATCAAAAATTTCTTGAGCAATAGACTTAACTTCTTCCATTTTCGATGCTTTTTGTAGTAAAACAAAAAATAAAAACAAATAACCTAGCAACCTCACAGCATATCCTTCTGAATTTAACCGAAACTGAGATTTTATTTTTGAATATTGATAATAATAATTTGGGCTTGTGATATTCGATAAATAATTATTAAACACTGAAATAATGAACTTACGATGTAAAATTTAATTTTTTTCAGATCGTAGCTGTCGAACTTGGTCAAAGTGAAAATATTCAAAGCATGCATGGCTGATAGTCTTGTAAGTTGATATCAATATTATTTTTAAAATTGAATAACTTGTTGGTATTCATTCTATTTTCTATTATTAATAATAAAAGAAAATAAAAAATACATAAACTCAAACAATATGAAAGAATTCATCCCGATCATTATTAACGATAAGTAAATGTAATATTTTTTAAATAATGCACAGAAAGGATTAGTTTTCATTTTAAAGTGAATTCTTAAAGATTGATTTTGAATTGATTCACCTTATTGTATTTGTTTCCCACTAAATGATTTATGGGCTTTGTAGGAGGGTTAGTGATGGGTTGGTTAAAACTCCATGAAACCTTTTTTTGGTTTGGTTTCTGTTTTTTTAGCCTTGATAAAGTTCAGACAGACCTGACAGAAACGTCGGTATAAAAAAGGTTTCATGGAGTTTTAATCGACCCATCACTAACCTTTCTACAAAAAAAACTAAAATTGTATGTTAAATATTGATGTTAATATACACATTGCACTGAAAAGTGTAAACGTTGGATTAATGAAAATTTATTAAAATAACGAATATTTTTATAAATAATACAACGAATTGATATGAAATTGCTGGAAATTTTTGATTTCAAATACGAGTGATTTGAGGAGAAAATTTCCTCATACCACTATGAATAGTGGCTAATAAAAAACATTGACACGTTATCACGGAGATACATCAACAAACAGTGGATAGAAGATAAGGCCCTTGGAAACGCCGAAAGATTTGGAAACGCAGACCGAGAAATAGACAAGGTGCTGCGTTTAGAGAAGCGCGTTGTGCAAGAGACGCCAGAAGCAAAATCCTGCAAATTAATGTAATTGAAAGGAAAGTGAGCTCAGCAGCATTAACAGATGACTAGTATATGAAAATGATGAAGCTCTAGGACGAAGAAACTCCTCATGGTTTGGAGCATACATTTTTCTTAATTGTTGCCCAAGAGTTAACCTGGAGAGGAAATGAAGGAGCATCGTGTGAGTTTCTTTCATGAAGAAAAAACAACTCTGGAGGACTGACTGGTCAATACGAGTACAATACCATTTTTTCCAAAACTCATCAAGGAGGTAACCACTCCTTGAGTGATAGTAATGGTTTGTCTCAAATACGGAATATCCTGAGTTTTGCCTAATAAGGTAATTTTGGCTAAAAACGTGGAAATTAAT
Source organism: Abscondita cerata (assembly GCA_030710515.1). Classification (NCBI taxonomy): domain Eukaryota; kingdom Metazoa; phylum Arthropoda; class Insecta; order Coleoptera; family Lampyridae; genus Abscondita; species Abscondita cerata. The sequence goes on along the minus strand of JALBCR010000380.1, from coordinate 201,183 downwards.
TACAGGTTATTTAAGAAACTTTTATCGAAGAGAAACGAGATCGAATGTTTCTTACCGCAAATCATGCATGGACTTCTAAAACTAACACCGCATGGTTCAAGAATTCGCCAGTAGGAAATAACGAATTGGGAAAATGGTTGGAACGTAGTGCTCAGAAAGCAAGTCTAGATACTCGCAGGTTGAAGATCACCAACCATTCAGCACAGCGGTAACAATGTTATCTATATCTGGAATTGGTCAACAAGAACTGATTAAAATAATGGGACCATAGCTCATGAGCATCAATTAAATTTTACTTGCAGCTTGACCATCAGGAGTACCATTCAAGACTAATACAATGTTTCAGAAGGAACGACGAAGGGACAACTTCTGAATCTGTTCTCCAAAATAAACCAAGAACAACTAACGTCTGTGTCATCAGGTCCAGTGAAGAATATTTATAATAATTGTACTTTTACAATATTTATTGCAGTTAATTGTAACGTTATAAATAGTGGCAATTTTTACTGGAAATTTTCGAGAAATTTAGCTGTGTTATGACAATAAGAATGAATCTGATTGGTCAAGAAAATGCGAGTGGAATTTTCATTTTTACTTGATATTTAAAATCGTATATATTTACAATAAATGTTATATTTAAAGTAAATGCTTTAAAAGTTCCCAACTTTGTTATTATTTATTTGTAACCATAACAAACCGTGGAAGAAATTTTTGACGCATGATTTGTTACAGCTACGCGTGCAAAATTAATTATTAACATAAATTAAGAAATGTTGTGAAAATAACTTCAGCTTCAGTCTGTGCAACTGACACGAATATTAAATAATTGGTATTCAATGCTTATTGTATAATTTATAATTTTTAGTGTTCTACACAATAATACTATTTATTACCAACCAACACATAAACAACAAATAAACAAACACTTTATTATAAAAATAAATAGAATAGAAATATTTGTTCCTGTTAGTACTATGATGTAAATGTCAAAATTAAAATTATTACTTACAGAAAATGATAGAAGAAAAGTTTTTATGATTGGAATTAAATTTGTATGCACCGCGTCAATAAAAGTGTCTTATCTCAGGCTCATTTGATAAGAGCAATCACATTTTTTGACTCATATATAATTTTTATTTAATTAAATACATTGGGAAAATAATTATTTTTAATGTTGCATTAGTTAGGTTAGTTAGGTGCTTAGTAACAATATAATTAACCTCGCTAATTAAAAACATTACTAAATATGTATTAATAAATTAGTTACAAAGTCTACAGTTTCATTTGTACACATATTTTAGATGTATCTAGCTGTTCATGTAGGTCAATAATTAATTGCAAAATAACTATCACTGGAACATTGTTAAAATACTAAATATTTAATCATTTATATCTTACAAAATATTTTTTTTCTTTTTAATCGTGCATATAATAATTAAGTTGTGATTAATCTTCTCTTAATTATGGGAACATGCTTTCTATCACGACAATGTTGTAAAAATTCCCATAGTTTTCAAAAGTTATTAAATTTTTTTCTATTCCTACTGCAACAAAAGCGAATCCTATATAATTTTACGACAGCACTTTCTACGTTAAAAAATTGCGTGTAATTTCACATTTTAACTTCAAGTGTAGGTAAGTTCCTTAACTTTTTGTGTTTAATTTTTTAATGACCGATTAACTCCAAAAGGTTAAGAAATGACGATTGCAAAATTTTTCTCACGTACAGTAATTTAAAAATGATTACTTTGCAAACAAACTACCTACATATTTGTTATAGTCGCGATGTAAAACTGAAAATATATATTTAGAAAAATTGTATAAATTCCATTTTATAACAGTGTTGTTAGAATACTTTTCGTCTCGGATTAATTATAAAAAAAAATATGTTTGTTCATTATTGACAAAGCTCATTTCGCTTTCGGCGGTAACATAACAAAACTTGATAAATAGTCGACTATTTTTTATTTCATCTAAATTTCGAGTGGTCAATAATCTTATTAATGCCAACATGAGTCGAGTTGAATTGTATGACATACATATACGAGACATTTAGTACTAGTAAATTTATCAAACCAAATTTAAAATTTACATAAAATTGTTCCTGTAATTCAAACCGTACTTTGTGATTATTTAGAACAGTTCAAAAAAAAATTAAGCGGAGTATAGATTTAAGAATGATCGAGACTCCAGAACCAGAGCTTTCGTTCCCCTGAACATTTGAGCATCTTCTAGAATATTCCTCTACAACTATAAAAACATAGTCATGTAGTTGTTGAGTTCAGTTTTAAGTTGTCATTGAATGCGAGTTGATACAAATTATAACGTATAATATTGTGTGTATTTATCCGAATCATAAGAATTGTACGTGTCAAAATAGATATTACTCTTAATAGTGTAATACGATCCTGGCTGCGTTTATCTTAAATTATTATTATATTAAAGTGATATTGTTCTTAACAATAGTTATGATTTTCTTAAAACACTCACTCACTCGTCAACAAATGCAGCACCGTTTATCGCGTTTTTCTTTATTCTATCAACAAATAATCTATGAATTTCCATATACCTTGTGGGAATTATGGAAACTTTTAACGTTTTCAATAAATAAATATTGTCATTGTAGGGTAAAGTGGCCACCTTAAGTTAAAATTAATTTGAACCCGCATAGTCTAATTGAAAAAACTATTAAACTAACTTTTACAAAGTATAGTCAATGTAAAAGCAATGGAAAATATTGTTTTAAATTCCTGCAACATGATATATTTATTATTTATTTTTACAAGTTTTAAAACAAAGTGGGCATTTTAACCTTCTTAGTTGGGTAAACTAACTGCCTTAGTTAAAATGATAAATAGGACAATCACAATGAAGTAAAAAAAATGTGTACTTGTTAAAATTATTTAAGGCAGAATACAATTTCTAACACATCTTTCTTTTTACTTTTCTTATACTTGTATACGCAATATAACAAAATGCAAAAGAATGACGTTTGATTCCGTCTTTGTAAGAAATAGAAGTTATTACTGGTAGCTTTCACACAAAAAGTCTTCATTTTCCTCATCACATCCTCATGTGAGACATTCATAACATCTGAACTATCCTTCGTTCGAATATGTTTCGTTGCAATAAAAGCATTCAGGGTCACCTTTATCCGCTTAAACTTTTTCTAAATACATTTCTCTTAGATTTGTCGGAAGTTCTTTCGTTAGAGTTTTTTGTTTTTTGCCTTTACTTCTTTACTTTTTGATTTTTGTTTTAACTTTCTTTAGCCTCTTTTGTACTATTCTTTTTGTTTTCTGTTTTTTTTCTTTCTCTTCTAAAAGCTTAATCTGTAAGGATTGGATCTAGTCAGAGAAACAATATCTCTTACACAAAATGATGTACAAGGTTGAGGATGAGCAACTTGAGTGCTCAGTTGTGACAAGTGTTCAGAGTTGCAATTATCATGTTCATTTTCAACAAATATTAGCTGCTGAGTCATTTTCAACAACACCTTCCGCTGCGTTATCATCACCAGGGCCTTTAGCATAGTCATCCCTAAGGCTTTATCATCGCCACCACCAAGACTTTGGTCATTGTTACTACCATCGCTATCATCAGGACCTTTGTCATAGTCATCACGGGTACCTGTGTCATTCTCATCACTAGGGCCTTCATTATCGTCATCACCGGCGCCATTGTCATCGCTTATATCCTCAACTCCTTCTTTATTGTAGGTAAATGTAATTTCTATAGTCAGTATCTATGAAGACAACCAGGTCCAACAGAACAATTCCATATTCTTAAACCCGTTGATTGCATTAGCTGGTAGAGTTGATCGTAAGTGCAACCCTCCCAGGGTTGTTGCGGATGAATTTTTCAATTGCTTTCTCGTAAAACGTATTGAAAGGAGCTCCAAAGGCTATAGCCTATGGCTATAGACACACTTCGGTCGAATGATTGCGTGAAGTTTTCTGTATGAGGTCAATGCTTTTAGTATGAGTAGCATGCCCATCTAGAATCAGAAGAACTAAATCTTCAGCACTTGGCTTAGTATACTTTAAAAATGGTCAAACTATTGTGAAAAATGTCTGTCTGCATTCAGCCACGATGGTTTTTTTTGACTGAACCGTGGTCAGACCAGTTTTATCTACGTTAAATACTCTATACGGAAGATTTTTCCTAAATTTCTAACAACAAAACTTATTAAATTAATTTTGTTAAAACTTTGAGCCTTAGCTGCTGATGTTGCCACTGGTTTTCTTAGGCTTTTATTCTGGAATGACGCTTTCTAAAGCTTGCATCCCAATCCAGGTCTGCCATCTATTTTTCTTTGCAAAAACGGTGAGATAAATTATTGACTTTTTGTAACTCAGATCGTTCTGAAATTCATTTTCAAATGGTGGCAGTCCTTTTTTAAAAATTCAAAAATCTAGATATAACGCGTAACGGAACATAATTTTTGTAACTAATGCGGGACCTCGCTTCTATCGTTCCGAAATTACAGGAATTAATATATTCGTTAAAAAAGCATGCGTTTTGTTACTTCTTATTTACAGAAGCATAATTTCTATCGTGTTTCCAGTTTAGCGTGTGAAGTATTAAAGCATTGAAGTAATTGACGAAAATTAAACAAAAATACCTTTGTGTAGGTTATTATACTCCAATTGAAAACTATTGGTGTATTCAGTATAATTGAATTAGGTAGTATTTATAAATTTATTAAAAGTATCCTTTTAAACATACTTTATAACCCAGTGTTTCTAACTTATTAAATACGCCATTGGTTTGTATTTTCAGTAGTGTGGGGGGGGGGGGGGGGGGGGGGGGGAGGGGGGGGGGGGGGAGGGGGGGGGGGCCATTTTGTGCATTAACACCTAATGCAGTGGCGTAGCTAGGGGGGGGGCCGCAGGGCGGCACCGCCCCGAGTGTCACCCGTTTACGGGTGACACCCGAGTCCGACTATGACCATCAGTTATAGTTCTTTCTACCTATAAAAAATCGTAAATCTGTGGCAGAGAGCATAACCGCCACTAATAAAATAATGCGTGCGTGAAATAGTAGACTTATTTCATTCGCGTACTTTCGTTCATCGGATCTGGTATTATACTTGTTATTCGTCCATTCGACTATAACTACCGTCGAATGAATGAATGCCTAAAATAATAGTAGACTGTTGACTGTTGTCGATATAGAGCTCGTCACTTGTATTGTGGATTGGGCAATTTCTTTTGTTTCCGACCGCATTCATTTCAATATTCTTTTACGTGAACGTGTGAACGTCTAGTGCAAAGTGTTTTTTATTATTAGATATTATAAACAACAATTTTGTATAAAACCGAGTTAATAGTCGATTCTTGAAGAAAATAAACAAGGTAAGTGAAGTATTTTTGTTATTACAGGTGATACTTACTTTTTTAATTCGTTTAGTATCTAGTAGCAGTATCTTACATTATTTTGATCTATACGTTTTACGATATTCCTTTAGGTAATAATGTTTAATAGTAGGTAAATAATATATAAGTAAAATGTGTGTCTTGCAACATCTCGTGTAAACATTGACACGTGTGAATAGTATAAACTAAGAAAAATGCCAACAGTTAACTGTAACGGCATGTGTGTGTTAAAGTGCAAAGCGCTATCTAAACTTGTATTACAAGCATTAAAGCTATCGCTTAGAACCTTTGCACTTTAAACACACATGCCGTTACAGTTAACTGTTGGCATTTTTCTTAGTTTATACTATTCACACGTGTCAATGTTTACACGAGATGTCCAAGACACACATTTTACTTATGTTCATTGCTCCACGAGAGCTTAAAAGACCAACCGCCGTCTTGTACAGTCGTATACCGCAATTAAGTATACACCTCTGACGAGCTCACAATAAGAGCGAAATGCTGCATCAGGTGCTCTTTTGTTGCGTGTCTGCTTCTGTACAAGTTATACTTGGCTTTATCGGCAACGTGTGTTACAAGCATTAAAGCTATCGCTTAGATAGCGCTTTGCACTTTAACACACACATGCCGTTACAGTAAATAATATACTTATTTATTATTATTTTCTGATCTAATAGCAATGGGATTTGTTTACAAAAACGGAATACATTAAGTTTAGATTTTTTATTGAAAGTAAGTAATCATAATCATATCATATCATACAACTTCGCGTACATTGATTTGGCTTCGAGATAAATATTTTATATAGAAATTTTGAAACAGGCCAGGGACAGGGTAATGTTGCCATCGTACAAATAAAAGTTGATCGACCCTTATTTACTGTTACAATTTGTTTATAAAATCAACGTATCACTTACCAACTAAAAATATTTTTAGGATACCCAGAACGAAATATGCCTAAGGGAATTCATACTTCGAAAAGACAAAGCGGGTTTCAGCAGAGAAAAGCCAAAAGGCTAAAATGGATGAAATTCAGAGCATGTCTGGTTCTCTTTTCAAATATGTCACAAAAGCAGGTAGCGGCCAAAGTTCAAGTAAAGTATACAAGTCTCCTGCTGACGAAAGTAATGATTTACATCTTGAAGATTCACATTCAAATAGCAACATCGACAATACAGAATCAATGAAGACGACCCATTACCTCGACGGAACCAAAATAAATAATGAAAATGACACCGTTAATGCTACTTTTGGAGACAGCATTAGCTTCGAAGAATCAGTGCAACACTTGAGAGATGTTTCACATTGGAGTTTACCGGTTCCCAATAATGTTCGCATTGACATAATAAAAAGGGCAGTGAACATTTCCAGAACAAAGAAGGACCGTTTCCTACTGTATCTCGTCATGGTTCAAAGATTAAAGGTGATTCTCGTCATCTTTCACAGGAATGGTTTTATAAAGAGATGGTGAAAAATTCTACGATCATGGATGGTGTTTTCTCCTATATCAAATAACCTGTAATGTTTTTGCTGTCGTTTATTTGCTGTCAGTAACATACAAAGAACATTTACAACTGGATTTAAGAAGTGGTGGAAACTAAATCCTAAAGTATTGGACCATGAAACTTCATGTGAACATTTAGAAAATTTCGAAAAGTGGAAAAGTTTGGAAATGAGATTAAAATCTCACACCACAATAGATGACGCAACCTTGCAATTAATGAATACGGAAAAACAGAAGTGGAAAAATCTTTTATCTAGATTATTTGATATAACTTTGTTTTTGGCTAAACCAAACCTAGCATTTCGTGGACATGATGAAACCCAAGGGTCTTCCAATAAAGGTAATTTCTTAGAACTAGTTAAACTGCTGTCAAAGTATGATGCTGTACTCAAAGAACATATATTATATTTGGAGCAGGAAAAATCACCTAAAGTAACATATTTATCGCCAGAAATACAAAATGAGTTCATAAATGTTTTAGCTAATCACGTAAAATGTCAGCTTGTCAACGAAATTAAATCGGCCAAATATTTCGGAATCATGTTTAATAGCACACCTGACGTTTCACATGTCGATCAAATGTCTGAAATAATTCGTTATGTAAAAATTAATAATAGAAAAGTAGAAGTCAAAGAAGTATTCTTAGGATTTTTTCCCTTACATAGAAAAAAAGCAGCTGATTTAAGCGCTGAAATACTAAAGAAGCTTGAAAACGATGGCTTAGATATTATGATGTGTCGTTCTCAAGGTTATGATAATGCTGCAGTTATGAGTCGTATACACGGGGAGTGCAAGCTATTATAAAAGAAAAAAACAATAAAGCAATTTTTATTGGTTGTATAGATCATTCAATTAATTTATGCGGCCAACATTCGTTCGCACAAAATGTGACTTGTGTTACATTTTTCGGAGCAGTGGAGACAAGTTTTTTTCAACTTCCACAAGCCGCTGGGAAGTGCTCCTCAATCACAGCAAAGCATCTGTTAAAAGACTTTCGACAACGCGCTGGAGTGCTCATTATGGTGCAATAAAAGTATTGGCTGAAAATTTTGATGGGATAATATCTGCAATTGAGGAACTATGTGACCAAGACGTAAATTTAGAAACTAGAGGTGCTGCACAAAATCTTATCCCTGCTGTGTGCAATTTCTCATTTCTTTGTTTTCTTTTCTTTTGGAATGATGTGCTAAGAGAAGTGAACAATGCTCAGATTGCATTACAAAGTAAAGGTTTATGTGTTGATGAAATAATCATAAAACTAGAAGCACTTCGTCTATTCATTGGAGAGAAACGGTTGCATCTAGCAGAAGAGGCAATAGATTTTGCTGTACAAAAATCGGAAGAATACAACATTTCGATGGAACGACGAATTCGTCACAAGAAACGCATGCCCGGTGAGTTAGCATCGTCCACCGATGCTGGACTTACACTTAGAGCGGAACTTCAAAAGGACATGTTAGAATGTCTTGACAGATTCAATATTGAACTCGAAACAAGAGTAAAGTCCATTAAAGACGTAGCTTCATTGTTTGAGGTTGTGCAGTCAAAGACCTTGCTTTCGGCAAACACTGAACAGTTAAAATTTGCTATATCAAAATTTACTAACCTTTACAATGAAGTATGAGAAACAGAACTACTTTTAGAAATACCAAGATTGAGAAGACATTTAAAAGCGGCTAATATTACTGTCTCTAATTGGGTGACACTGGACTATTTGAAATTCATTGTGGAATGGGATTTTACAGCATCTCTTCCGAATCTAACGGTCGCACTAAAGTTATTTATAACAATATGTGCATCAGTTGCTTCATGTGAGAGAAGTTTCAGCAAATTAAAATTAATTAAAAATTACTTGCGGTCTACAATGACTGAAACCAGATTAAACAATCTTGGTATTTTAACGATAGAACATGAAGCAACACAAAATATAAATTTTGAAGACGTGATTTCGGAGTTCGCAAGTGTCAAAGCTAGAAGGAAGAAATTTTAATTTTTAGCATACTAAATTTGTTTCACATAATATACTAATATTTGTAATACTCGTATTTTAATAAAACGTAAATGATTATTACTTTTTTTATTTTAAAAGTTTTGATTGAGTTTTGGGGTGACACCTACAAAATCCGCCCCGGGTGCCACCTATGCTAGCTACGCCACCCTTTTGTGTTTTTTTTTTATTTAAAAAAAAAAATATTAAATTAAAATTTTTTATTTAAAAAAAAAAATGAAAATTTTTTTTTTCATTTTTAATTAAAATTTCGTTCACAATAATGTATAAATTGTTATAAAATATAATGTTAACTTGCCTAATGGGGTATTATTGTAATTATTTTAAAAAAAAAAATAAAAAAAAAAAAATAAGAAAAAAAAAAAAAAGAGAATTTCATTCATATTAAAAAACGCTTCCAATGATGTATACTTCTCAAAATTTTAATGTTATGTGTATTGTAGTTTTTTGACCTTTTCTATTGATTGTTTGCTTAAAAAAACCAATTCAAAAAATGGGGAAAGATTGTCTGTTACACTAAATGCCATCTTTCCCGTTTTTGTTTTAAAATATTAATGTAAATTCATTTTGTAAAATTGTATAGCATATCTTTTGTTTTTTTTTTTTTTTATTTTTTATTTTTTTTAAGGGCAGTTGTTTTGCTTTTCCTTATTAAAGTAATCCACTAAGTTATAGATCAATTCATCTAATGTAATTGACCTACGAGGCATGTTGATGTGCTACAAATGAAAACAAAAATGTTATCTCTATTTGTAAAAACAGTTAATATTTACCTTAAATAAACACTAGAAAGGGTAAAGTGGTTCTGAAAAGAACCGATCTTATAAAATATTAACTAAAGAAGCAATGAAAAACAAATAGAAATAAACAAACGTATTCGTAACCTCAATCAACAAATAAGTATACATAAAAAGGTTGGCATCACTGTCCATATTTTTACTTTAAATTACAGACGACGGTCACTTCGTAATTTAATACATACATGACGTCATCGGGATAAGTCAAACGAATGAACTATACAGTGCTTATTTGCTCACCCTGTACAATACAAAAGTTGTATTATAAAAAAAGTTGCCAAATTATCAATGGAAGACGAGTATCTGGTATTCCTCAAGCTTTTATTAATTCCAGTGACCCAACAATAAAATTTACAGATAAATCCGTTATATAAATAAAACTATAAATCGAAATACACGTCTAAAGAATTAACAAAATTTTGAGATTTTCTAGCCAATAAATTTGGATTATTTGCAAACGTTTACTTGTAAAGTGAAACGACTTTTAGCATTTTTTTTAAATTAAGAAAATTAATATTTATGATAAATAAGACTGTATTAGTCATGGGAATATTAATAGGCCACGTGTTTGAATCATTAAATAGACTAATTCAAAACACTAAAACAAGAGAGAGAAAAAATTTAATATAATTTTAAAAATTATCGATGTGAAAATGATACGTACATTCGTAAATGGCGATTATATTTACGATTTTTACATATAAGGGTTTAATATTAGCAAACAATTTTTGAACAAAATGGCGCACCTACACATTTTTAGGTAATTACGTGGAAATATATAGATCAAACGACCTTCACCCGTCAATTTTGGTAAAATTATACTAAATTTGCTTAATTGATCAAACACTGTCAGTGTCCATGAATTTTTTTAATTTTAGTTTTTTTCACGTACCTACATATTTCCAAAATAAGAATGCACTGACATTTTCTTTTTTTTTGTCTAACATATTATAGATCCTTTTCAGTATTGATTTCACTGTGCTCTAATTTCAGATCATCATGATTTTAATCTTAAACTAAAAACCAGATAAAAAATTAAATTAAGTTAATTTTTTTCTTCATGGATCATTACTTACTGCTGTAAAAGTGGCAATTACCTTAACTCTAAAATTGATCGTGAAAAATAATCCGTGATCTTGAATTTCGTGAAGGTATCTTAATTAGTATTCAACGATTGTCATTAGCGGTTTTAATAGTACGACATTGGGGTCATTTGTGCGTATGTTTCTCTATAAGAATGTAACGTTGTTTATTATTATTTTTTCAGTTCTTGTGTTACGCTTTATTTCAAACATTTTGCAATGTTTTTAGATTATTTTATTTATGTGCACAGCATAAAATATAAAAATTCCATTTAAGTCAGATTAAATCTTCAGGGACCAGTAAAAAATTTAAATTCGGTGACGCTACTTTGTCCTTTATAACCCTACCAGTACGTGATTTTAATTTAAATCGTATTCCTTTCTAAATGCAAGAATACACTTTATCTGATGCATTTTGTTTTGTTTCCTATTTCACGTTTGCATTCGAATAAATTCAAATTTTTAAAGTACTCGTGTGTTGTATATTACGTTACATGGATGAACTTGGGAAAATATTTTTTACCTCATAAGTTGAAGAGGGTGTATCATCGATTTAATTTAAAGTATTTGAAAAATGGAAAACGTTAGCGTCCCAAGGCATTGTATTACATTTTATTGTGTTATTGAAATTTATTATTGAATGAAGTTAATTGTATTTTTATAACTGCTGCCAATACAATACGAAATTATATAATGTGTACAAACAGATGCATTCGTAAAATAATACTGAATAGTAATAAAATAATAAAAACCATACTTTCTTGTCGAATTAGAGTTCATTGACTACACACAGGGTGGCCCATTACAGCAGGATCGGAATGCACGCCTACACGAATAAAGATAGAAATTTGAAAATTTTTAAAGTTTTTCTTCGTTGTTTTTTAACTTTGAACATAGTATTACTTCCGGTTATACAGGAAATGAGTATTAAGTCCGTTATTTTAAATAAAACACCCTGTATATTTTTACATTTTTGGAATCCTCGTTCTTAAGCATTAAAATTAGATAGGGTTGTAAGAGGTTTGAACCAACGGTTTAAGCGTCGTTCGATTGTTTATAGCAAAAATCTATTATTTTGAAATTAAATATTTTACGTGGTGTAATAGGTTTTTTCTCGTAAATTTTCAATAGATCACCCTATATCTAACTTAGTAATAAAAAGGGCATAAAATAAGCTATTATTCGATGTAAATATGTATGCAATTATTTTAAAACAATTTAGAAAATCAAATTTTATTCCATGAAATGAATTATTGAAATTAGAATTCACATAAAAGCAAGCTTTGAAAAACAATTGCCAGCCTACTATATTTTAAACACATGGCAAAAGCTTATAAGGAAGATGTTCTACCAAAATTTGATAGTTCTAATGGTGCAAAGATATAAATCTCATAAACAAATAAACAGACTCAAGTGACGACAAATAAAGTACTTCACGTAAGGGTCATTTTTGTAAAGGGTAGGACAGTCAGACAACTTTGAAGTCAAATTTTTAAATATTTGACTGTAAAATTAAGGAAAACAAAATCATGACTGGAAAAATCTCTGTCTGAAGATTACTTTTGCTATAAGCTGATTGTTCACCAATAAATTGTAAGAGTTATTCACCAAAAGAGGGGTGAGACAGTTTTTACCCACTGTTTTTTTCTTCCGGACGAAAAGGTTAAAACTCTGTGATGAGATGAGAATGAGAAATGAGAAAGTTAACGTAACGGGTAGGACGCGTCTCAAGACTATGCTCTAAAAAGCTTAAAAACCCCCATAAAATGAGTAAATGCTTATAATGAATTGTTCTAAAGCGAAAGCTTCTCTTGTACTATTAATAAATCAAACTAGAATGTATAGTTGAACAATTATTTGAACACCAAGTTAAAAAAGAGGAACAAATAGAAAAAAGTTTAATAACAAAAACATTCTTAATGAAAAAAAAGAAGAAAACAAGAATATAACACTAACTGATAGACATAAAATTACTTGCACTTTAGTAGGCATAAGAAAATATTTTTGGCTAGAACCTAGTACGGTTTTTCAAAAACTTCTACATCGGAACAGAATTTATAATAATCATGGTTCCTCTTCACAATGAGTTTAGGCTCACTCAATACACCAAAAATATCAAATTGAATGAAACATACTTCTTCCGATACATGAAATCCTCTCATTTGGTTTGAAGTTGTTCGTCTCAAGAACAAAATTTTTGCTTCCCATTCTTTGAAGTCAATTTGTTGGATAATTCAGCATACCTATAGACATTCAAATTCTTCCTGTTCTCTGAGGTAATTTTGACGAGCACAAAAGTTCGTAGTTTTAATTCACTATAGTCAATTTTTCCTGACTTCCTAGCTGAATATTTAGCCTTGCTTGATGGGCCAGGTAACACTTCGTTGGAACTGTTTTCTTCCTCGGAGTCAGTACATCTTCTACTCTCAATTTCTTTCTTTGAGAAGTCGAATTCTTCAAGACTGCATGCGCAAAACATTTCGACTTGTAGCAATATTTTATTTTCAAGTAGTCATCATTTGCTTCAAAAAATGCATTGATTTTACCTTAGGTATGGCTGAGATTTCTTTCCATTTGGCATCCAATTCTTTCTGATAATTTTTGACGTCTTCTTTAGGGATGTAAAAAGTTTTCACACCTGTAATGTTCTTTTCCGCACACTCATGACAATTTTTGCCCCACTAAAAACAGTTCTTCTATTTCTCATCGCAGCCCAAAATGATTGCTTCAAAACTGCACCGATTCCATCAACCGTACCATTCCCATGACTAGTTGCCATGAAATTCCACTCAATATCTAGTTTAAAGTCTTCTTTGGCATGAACAAGGTTTGAGAAGGTGTAACAGTTTTTAAATTGACCAGAGCAGCCATCAGTAAAATTTTTCAGTTTCTGTAGAATTGGGTATTTAATTTTCAAATGATCAAAAATAACTTTCAAACAGTACCATTTCTTCTCATCATTCAACCACACACAACAGGTAAAAATCATTACATGCTTTTGGTTAAAGAAGGCGGATTGCGCCTCATCTTGGTACTTGATAGAGAATTTTTCCGCGAAGTCAATTTGCATGATTGCATTATTATACTCTATATTTTCTCTAACTTTTGCGAAGTGCTCAGACTGAACATTATTAATATGGTAATGTAGTTTAAACTGACCTAACTTTTTTTTTTTTTTTTTTTTTTTTTAATTTTTTTTTTTTTTTTTTTTTTTTTTTTTTTTTTTTTTACAATATTTTTTTTTAAAAATAATTTTTTTAATAAACCAAAATTGTTCTTTTTTTTTTTTTTTTTTTTTTTTTTTTTTTTTTTTTTTTCTCTTTTTTTTTTTTTTTTTTTTTATTTTTTTAAGAAAAATAAAAAATTTTTTTAAAAATATAATTAATTATATATCGAAAGTTTTTTTTTTTACATGTACACACGTTATGAGGAGTCTTGTTTCTCAGAAAAACGCACAACAGCCAATTTTCTTCCCTGGGCTAGCAGGCAATACCAGTTTCAATTTTTGTACAGCTTTTCCTAATGTCCGACTAGAAGAGTAAAATTCCATACCTGAACTTGTAGCAATAGCTGCAGCAACCTCTTTTTTCTTTTGACGTTGATGTCTCTTTCGTGCTGTTCCTTTTGCTCGCTGACGTGCCTTTTCATCTGCATTTTCTTCACAAAGCTGTCTCTTCTTTTGTCGCCTTGCTGCATCCCGTTCCCGTTCTCTTTTTAAATACTCAGCATATTGTGTTGAATTCTCTTTTAACTTCTGTCTATGTTTTTGCATTCTATTTGCATAAGGCGGCATAGTTAACAAAATACCATAAATAGTTAAGTGCACAAGTCGATTAAACTGATTAAGGGAACAAAAAGCTATCAAACCAATAACAATTCAACAATAGGTAGTATTTCCAACAAAATATTTCATTTCAAGTGGTTTTCCTTTGTATTACATGCAGGTTTTAACATTCTCAGTTAAGATGACACATTAAAGTATTTTTTTTCTGGGCATAAAAGCGATGAACTTAATTTGCCCTACCCGTTACATGTCCCACCCGTTACACATATTCTCAGCAATAAATAGAGTTAAAAATTTGAAAGGAACATGTAAGTTTGAAGCACCGCTGGAATGAAGTGAAAAACAAAAATGAACAAAAAATAAGCAAAATTGAGCCCATGATGCAAAAAAAAACATTTTTGATGTAACCGGTGGGACAAAAACCTATGAAACTTCCAAGGTATGTAATGCATTGTGAATACTTACTTATAAAGTCTGACATGTGGGAGCAACTTCCTTATCATTGTGTTTTAGTATGTGAACATAACCTATAACTCTCTTATAGAGGGAAAGAGAAAAAAAGTGTTGCCAGCACAGCACTGTTGGAATTATATGCTCAGTTACAAGTGTCAATGTCACTAAAAACGTAAAAATAAGAAAATCCCTGGAAAAAAGGGCAAACCCGATATGATTCTAAAACTGCAGATAATTATGAAGGCATTCGTGCAGAGAAAACTTAAATATTCTAGAATTTAATTTTTGACTCTCAGTTCCACTTTGGAAAACCATGACCCGTAAGCGTGATGGATTCTTTGCGATTTATCGTTAAACGATTCTTACGTCATAAGTTTGTCACGAAACCATTTGTTCTATGTTTAATCGTTAATTTTCAACACGTATAGTGTAACGATAAACTCGTGAAGAAATCGTGAAGAGCTAACGTGACGCATTAACTACCTATATCGTATTGGTGCCATGAAATAGTGAACAGGCCTGATATTATTACATTTTAAGCTTTGGCGAAAGTGCAATTGTTGTTTTGTAGTTGTCATTTTGTGTCGAATTTCTCCATAATAAAGTGTGATCCACAAGTGCGATCTCTAATCTTTTAAACATTTTAAATTATATTATTGGATTTACTTAGTTTGGTTCTGAGATACAGAAATATCTATTACATTTTAGTTTAGTTTTATACTATATATTAATATTATGGTAGTATATATTAAAATACACATTTTTATATTAATTATTTGTTTACACGACCAAAAATCAATATATTTCCTTATAGAATGCAGGCTTGGATATAATTAATGCTGATGGAAATGACTGTAGACCATTTTATAACTTCTACAATAGTTTGAAGATAGAAATGAAGATCTTTGTAAAAAGGTGAATAGTAAAAACGGGGCATATATTAATACTCAAAAATCGAAGAAGTGAGTAGTATAAACTAACCCTATATCATAAAGTATTAAGAATCAGCCTTATTATTTTACAATGGAAAGGTCAACTTCCTTATTTCTAAGTACAATCCAGTTTCATTTTCGTGACGTCAAGACACAGTGTCGGTTTTGTAACGTAGAATCGTCAAGATTAAGTGACCCCTACGACACCTAAATTCTTGACAACTTCACGTATCTATGTATCGAGTTCTTGACGATTTTTAACATTAAAAAGTGCGATTTGGCCACTGGAATGTAAAGATACATCACGAACGTGACGAGTTCTTTGACGATGTTGTGCAGCATTGTTACTTGGGGAGTAGATAGACAGATAACGGACATTAATATTTTATTCAAAAACAGATTAAAAAGAATTAATTAAATTAAAAAACCTAGAATTTATCAAATTCAAAGGATTGATAAAATTATGTTAAAAATAATTTACTTTAGAATACACCGAAAACTATCGCAGCAAATGTTCAAAATGTCGACCACCTTCTTCTACGCATTTTTGTATATTTAAGAATTATTTACCCTGTAAAAAATGTCAGGCGTGACAGATGCAAAAACATTTGTAATTCTTTGTTTCATATCCTCATTTTTTGTAATCGACATGTCACGATAAACGTAATCGAAGGATCGACTTATGTAACTGCTTTTACATACCTGTCGACAAAGTTGCTTAATGCGAACCATTGCGTACGTGATCGCTAACACGAGTTGACACTAGATGTCGCAAAACCTACAGTTTGAATATGATGTACCCTCTAGTAGGGAATATAGTTGACAGCACAGCACGCATTTGTACAATAGTGAACTTACACTCGAGTTCTCTCACTCTTGAAGAGTCCCAAAAGGGCGAAACAGCTGTCGAGTGATTCTCAGTGTTTGTTTGCTATTATACAACCTCTTGCGAATTTTCAGCAAACGATTCGAGATTTTTTGCTAACGTTTATGTTGGCTATAATTATCGAAGGATCGACTTATGTAACTGCTTTTACATACCTGTTGTTTAATGCGAACCATTGGGTACGTGATCACTAACACGAGTCGACACTAGATGTCGCAAAACCTACAGTAATCCTTTACGTAACGCCATTTACTGTAGCTCTAGACCCTATCTAACGTTTAGGGAAATTTTGATTTAACTTCTCTAGCACAATGTGGAGGAACACCATCCTGCTGTAAGACATATCTCGTACAATGCCAGCGGTAACATTTTCCAAAAAAATGAATAATTCATTATTTAAAAAACCTAAATAAACTTCACCATTTAAATGATTAAAAAAAATCGTGGTCAAATAAGATATTGACCTATTATTCCTCCCCAGATATTAAGGGACCACTGGTTTTGGCTGTTTCTTATTGCAAATATTTGAGCATTCTGATTAGTATAATAATGAAGATTGTGTCGGTTTGCGGTTCCGTTTTTGTGAACCGCTTCATCCGAAAAAACTATTTTTTGTGAAAATTTGGTTCTTGTGCCAGGTGATCTTATATCCAAATACAAAAAATCATACCGCGTATTAAAATCATTTTCGCAAAGTTATTAAAGTGCGTAGAGTAGTGAAATCCTGCCATAATGTTAATTCTAACTTCAATAATTCATTTCATGGAATAGAATTAGATTTTCTCTAAATTGTTTTAAAACAAATGCATACATATTTATAATAAATAATAGCTTATTTCAAGCTCTTTTTGACTATTATGTTAGATATAGGGTGTTCCATTTAAAATTTTCGAGAAAAAGCGATATTAAAAATTCAAAATGAACATGATTTAATAAATGAAACTATTAGTTCATACTATAATAAAATTAATTATAAAGTTTCAAACTTTTAGCGATGAGTAAGTTCAAAAAGATTGATTTTGGAAAATAAACCATTAGATCAAAAAACTTACAACTCTACATAGCTTCAATTTTTAAGAAGTGGGGAATCCCAAAGTTAAAGTCATTTCGATATAACCGGAAGTTATACTATGTTCAAAGTATTTTTGTTAGACAGAGCACTGCGGAAAACCTTTAGATATACATTTTCAAATTTCTACCTTTATTAGTTTAGACGTGAGATTCCGATCCCGCACTAATGGGCCACCCTGTATAATGATTTGAGATAATAATACAATTTTTGACGTAAATAAATCAAATCCAACAAGTAACTTCCATAATTAATTGTTTAATATTTCCGATAATAACTGATATATCCAAATAGTCACGTTCACAAAATTCATTAATTCAATGCTATAATGATTTATTTAATGACAAAACAAATGAAACTCACACAACACAAAAAAAAAACTTTCAAATAGAAGTGGTGGAAAATGTAATTTAGGTACAACCTTCCTCCTAGGCGAACATCTCTCTTCAGCGGATTATTTTGTTTGCATCGAAAATAAGTTCTATGGTTTTATTCAGTATCCAAATTTAGCAATGATAGTACAGATAAGAAGAGATGAGTGTATCTCTTCTTGGGTTCGAAATCCTCCCTTCCAATAAAAAGGTCCAGGATTATCATCCTAGCATAACTATTTAAAAAATATATTTCTAATTTGTATTTGCGTTATTCACAAATCACATTTAAGAGAACATTCTCTTGAGCGGACAAACCAAACCAGTCCGCCTAAGTCGATTCTCTCTGTTGTGTCTTACGTAGATCATGAATTCACTTAGTAGTTTAACTAACATTATCTCCGAGAAATAACAGTATATTCACAAGACACCAGTTTTAACCCTTAACTAGTCGCGTTACCATGCATATCATAACTAGTCGCGCAGTGTATTTTGTACACTGTATGGAGTTAATATTATTTGGCTGTAGGAAACAAAGATATAAAAGTATATTTTTAAATTTAGTGTCTGTAAATAATAACCAATTATATTAAAAAGTTTAAAAAACGTTTGTTATAAAACATTGTAGTTATTTAGTAAACAATACACAAACAATAAGCAAAGGTACAATCTACAAAAATAAACTTAGGTAATTTAATCACATAACCTTTATAGTAATTCAAAAACCGAAATATAATTTATAAATAGTTATTTATTTTAACTATTTTACTAGAAATATTGGTACATTTTAGTACAAAATAGAATTTGTTTAGGAACTTTCGTCGGTAGTTTCGGCACTCATTTGGCAGTTAATACATACCATTACACAATGTTCCTTACAAGCAAGTACTTTACAGATTTGACATTGTATTGTAATCACTCTATTTTTATACCACTCGCATATTTGACATTTTCCTCTTATTTTGTTTTGTAATTGTACATTTTCATTAGTTTCTTTGTTTCGTAAATATTTTTTTCTCAAAAAGAGTTTTATGTCGACAGGTAAGGTTTTTATATCTGCTCTCTGCTGTAGATAAGGTTTCATCAGCGAAAGTGATAATTTCTTCAAAAAAATTCTTCTTGGTTTCACGACTTGAGAATAATGATTATATACAATATTAGCATTTATACCAGCTACGTTTAACATTTGAAAAAAGATAACTAATGGCCACCTTCTTGTTCTTCTTTGTACGGTATAATTGCCGCACATTTGGTCTACCTACAGCATTGATGCCACCTTTAGTAGAATTATAAAATAATACTACCTCAGGCTTTTGACTATCAGCATCTACTTTATCCTCTTCATGCATTGTTGACAATAAGAGAACTGCTTTATTCTTTTTCTTGCTGTAAGATACAAGGGTTATGTCTTTTTCGAACTGGCCGCGATTTGTTTGGAAGAAGTTCACACAGTATTTCGGCTTTATTTTTTTTAAGTGTATCAACCAATGTAATTTTATCTTTTAGAAAATTTTCGGCTAATAGGTAGCTGGTGTACCAATTATCGCAAGTCAGGTTTCTATTTATTCCTTTATAAGGCTCTACTAGCCTTTGGACAACTGTCAGGTTGTTTTTCGCAATATAAATCCATATTACCAACATAGAACGTTTTTGAATCGCAAAGACCATAAACTTTTAGCCCATATTCTGCTGACTTATTCGGAAGATATTGAATGAAGCTACAACGTCCCCTGAACGGTCATAAATTCGCCAATACAATAGTTTGTTTTACAGTTAGCAACAAATTCTTCGAATAGGAGCCATTTTATCTATGGCTCTTCTAATGGGTCGGTCATTTATATTGTCAAATCTTATGGCTACCAGTAGGATTAAAAATCTTTTAGCGCTCATACAAGCTCGGAAAATTTCAGAGCCAGTTCCATCTTTACACCATAATTCATTAAAATTATTGTGGCTCTGTTTCTTTAGACCTGCCATGTA
Organism: Abscondita cerata; assembly: GCA_030710515.1. Lineage (NCBI taxonomy): Eukaryota > Metazoa > Arthropoda > Insecta > Coleoptera > Lampyridae > Abscondita > Abscondita cerata. The sequence continues at coordinate 180,936 of JALBCR010000380.1, read as the reverse complement.
GAGAAGACCAAAAAATGCCAACATTTCTTGCTTCGTACGTATAAAAATATTTGTACAGTTAATAATTTCATCCACAATTTGTATTGTCATAAACCAAGAAAATGCCATCATTTCATCTGCAACATCTTCTTTTTTTAGTAAAGATCGAGGAAAAATTTTTACGATATTTCGCTGACTCGTTTTCTTATACTAGGTTCCCCATATTAGACTATACAATTTAAAAGTCGAATAAAAAAGTAAATTAACTTTTTAATCGACTAATATGTAGCTTATTCTGTGGGATTTATGACTAAAGATCCAGTTTAACAATTTTCATTGTATTATGAATTATTCGGTTCAAGAGCGTGTGTTTTCTGTGGAAGTCTACATTAGAACTGGTTCATTTGAAGAAATTCGGCGTGCATTTCGACGGCAGTTTGGAAACAATAATAGGGGCGATGCACCAACACGCTTTACAATTGCGGCGTGGGTTCGTCATTAGCGTGAAAATGGCTCTGTGCAAAACATTAAAAAACCTGGACGTCGAAGTACGCCTGAAAATATTGAACGAGTGAGAGCTGCCTTTACAAGAAGTCCTAAGAGATCGGCTAATCGGCAATCACTTGCCTTAGGAATATGTAAGGGAAGTCTCCACAGAATTCTGCATAAAGATTTAAAATTTCACCCCTATAAATATCAAATGACGCGTCACCTTAGTGATCTAGGCAAAGGAGCGAGGTTGACATTTTGTGAAGAATTTTTACATCAGCATCGTGGAGAAATTCATAATTTGCTAATGGGGAGTAGAAAATCCTCACGAACTGTTTACCAAAAACCTCCACAGTCCAAAAGTCGTTGTTTGGTGCGGTGTAGCATCATTCGGGATTATCGGTCCTTATTTTTTTGAGGATGAAAATAACCGTTCTGTTACAGTTAATTTCGAACGCTACATAAACATGTTGCAAACGTTTCTTATCCCAGAACTAATTAGACATGGACTAAACGGCGCCATATTATTTCAGCAAGATGGAGCAACGGTTCACACAGCCAGAAACACTATGAGAATTTTACGAGATTTTTTTGACGGCCGTATAATTTCCCGATTTGGAAATTTGAATTGGCCCTCGAGATCTCCCGATTTAACGGCCCCCGATTTTTACAAAAAAAACAATAGAAAAAAGATTACATGCCTTTCAATTTGGTACTCTAATGATACACTCAACTAATGCTGGAGGATCAGTTTCCTAGAACCCAACATTGTACCGTATAGTAGCTGTAGCAGACACGTTATTCACGTTGATTTATTAGAATATTATGTGTTTGTTATATTATATTAAGACATAAAAATAATAAAATTCGAGAGACAAGTGCTCCGTATGCTCGCCATATACATGTTCTCAAAAACTTAAATTGACATCTAACTGCAGGCTCATATTCCTTAAAACATTTGAATATTGCAGCAATTCACCATTTACTAGAATTCTTAGGTTTTCTTGTAGATTGTTACGAGATTGCTTAGAACAAAACAACAGGACAGACGATTTACTAGGATTGACAATAAGAGAATGATAAGATGTTTTATTTAACAAGGTAGACAACTCCATATTAATCTATGTTTGAACACTAGCAACTGAGCAGCTGAGAATCATCAGCGTATAGTCCCAATATTGATCCTTGGAGTACCCCGGCATAGATGACGTTTGCTTTGGATAACTTGTTATTAAGCTTTACTAGTTGCGTACGATTCTGAAAGTAGTTACTAAAAAAAATGCAAGTATTGTTGTCAAAACCATAGTAATGCAGTATCGCTAAGAGTAGATCATGATTAATCGTCGATACGCAAGCCACACTAGAACGGCTCTATTCAACTCCATTTTCTACAATGACTGAAAATCTTCTGCAAACAAACAAGTCATCTGGACACAAATTTAAAAAAAAGCGTGATTCAAAACGCGCTACTCATTTGTGCAAGCTCAAAAACAATTTGATCTATTGATTGCCGAAGCCTTGCTAAATAAAGGTAAACTGAAACGAGCAAAACTCTTCTTGGAAAAGGTACCAACTAAAAATAGGGATGTGATTCCGGTACTGTTGAAGATGCTCGTAATGACAAGATAGGGCACTGGCTAAATATGGTACAAAGGGTCGAAACTGAAAAACTGGATTTGCACGAGTGCGATGTGAAAATGTAATCAAGTACTATGCTTTGTACCAAACCCAAATTGCCTTGTGTCATTTTATAAGAAATAAGACATAAAAATTTGTCATTATGAGATAAGTTTGTCCACTAATAGTTCATACACCATTCATACAATTTTCGGTCAACGAAATCTAGGGTTGCCAGGGTTATACTTACAGTTTTAATAAATAACGGTTTTCCCAAATAATTTTGGCCAGTAACAGTTTTTTTAAAGGCCAATCGGTTCCGCATAACATGGTTTTTTTGAAAAGAAAATAACACAAATTGTCAGCTGCAATATAGATTAAATTTTTTAATATCTTATCTTAGGTGTTTTTGATTGAATTTTTGAACTTTATTTCGAAATGACGCTCGGTATTTTTCTTAACTTTTTATGTGGCATTTTTGAAATTAAGTATGTATCTACTTTATATAAAATCCATAAAACGTTTTGGATTGTTCACATAAACCAAATGATTGAAATTTCAAAAAACTGGAATAAAGTTGTTTATTGGCATTTTTCACATCAACTATTTGGTTGAGTGACGTGTTGTTATGTGATATAACAGTTAACTCCTGATAAATGGTACCCATCAAGAATCTATGACAATAAATAAAAGTTTAGGTTGAAGTCCTGCAGTCAGTGCAAAAATTTGCAAAATAGCATTTTCAATTTTGACACTAAACGAATAGACTTTTATTTTACCCAAATATAATAACCGAGTTTTAGTTTTTAAGAAAAATACCATATTTGTTTGAAATGTGCTAGTTTATGTTAAAAGCATCCTCGTTTAATTAACTTGTGTTATGGTCAAGGTAACGCGGCTAGTTTTTATTAAAATGTCATTTGCTACATTCCTAGCAAGGATTTGTACTTTCTGTATTTTCTTTTAGAAATCGTTCTTTAACCTTTTCACTGCTGAAGAATGAGGGTACCTATATTGAAAAATTAAATTATTATTTGTAACGAACACGGGTAAATAAGAACACGTGAAGAGTACTGGGCACACCTGCTTACAAAACAGCCTTATTTCCATATGTATTTGTCCTACTGACATTACATAACTGTACATAATACCAGACGTATTACGATGTGCGTAAAACGTTTATGCAAATGCAAGTAAATACGGGTGATAGTGTTGCATTTTATGTTAACTTATGTAATAATTCTATCGTTGTATACAATTTACAGAATAATACATAAACAAATGTATAAAAATACATCATAAATTAAATTTTATTTTACGCAAATTCAACAGATTACAATAAGTACATAAAAGCATAAATTATGCCGTTAGTGTTGAAACACAGACTCGTTGTATCAAATTTGATCAAATCTCAGGCTGTTGAATTAATAAACATTATATTTTATTTAATATTTTTATAAAATCATCACTATCGCGTTTCCAGAACTCCACATATAATTTATGCTTACTTTGAAAGAAGAAAAAAGAAACCGATGCGTTCTAAACAAACTCTTAACAAAAGTTATAGAAAATGTATTTAATTTAGTAAAAAATAGCAGGTGGCCATCATATGTCGATAATTGCATTATCAACTATAAATGACAATTATCTAAAACTTTGTCTCTTTACCTCTTTACTTTAGATGAGTTTGATAAACACTAGGGTGAAACTGTGATTATCTATATCAATTGTTCGAAATTATTATTTATTTAATTTTTAAAACAGGATTGTCAACAATATTCATGCTTATCATCTACTGATGTAGTATGTATCTTAAGTGCAATCTTACCTAAAATATTTAATTTGAAACCATTGACTTTGATCGCTGAAACAACTGCTTTTGAAGTTTTATTATCTCCTACTGGCAGTTATCCTAACATAGTGTTCAATACAAAGCCTACTTTTTCTCTTCCCCAAAGTGATGGCGTATCTGGCTGCAGTTAAGCACTTCGAAAAGGGTTGACTGCTATCCATAATTTTATGTGTCCAGTTTCGGATATATCTTCTCCTTGGTAGATTTGAAGGCTTGTTTTTTAAACTTACTAGCTCGATTTACTGAAAGTGTTGTAATGTTGTGGAACACGTCAAGTACTTTATGGCTGTTAGGGATAATCAAGTTCACCTTGCTTCCAAAATCTTGCCCAACTTGTTTACGGAATTGAATAATAATAATAATAGTTTATTCGTGTTAATAACAGAGATGTTGTACACACGTCAAATATTTCTCTAATATCTAAACAGTGGGTGTTATGAACTGTTGTGGTATTTTTTGAAAATACTGGATTTCTGATCAAGAAACAAATTTTTCTTTTTGCTTTAATAGTTAGCAGCACTGCTTGTTAGATAACCCAATACCTCAACCTTCACCGCCATAAGCATTAATTACTTTATTGAGATCTGGCATTATCCAAAACAACTGAATTGCCGGAATTAGTTGACGGAGATTCACTTGGATGCTGCCATTTTGTAACCCATTACCCAACTGCGATCATCTCCAACATTCGCTTCATTGTTGACATTTCGATGCTTCCTCTATGTGCTTCAATTAAAAAAAAAACATAAAATTTAAAGTTTCATGTAGATATCGCAATGCTCTCCACTTAAATCAAACTGAACTAAAATTCAAAAATAACGAAAATTTTCGGTTTTGAGCACATACATAAATTCTATTTATCTAACTACCATTTATTACCATAAAAATACTTGTAAAAGCTAATTGTAACGGTTGTAGGTTACAAAATAACAAAAAGAAGCAACGGCTCTAGCAGTACAACCTAGAAAGAAAACTAAAGGGAATTTGGCAGATGTAGCGCACTAACTTAGTGGTTTCGGCTTCGTCGGGGAGTTGCGTGGATTCCTAAATAACTATAAGAAATTTGACTGCTGATTTAACAAGGCGCCACCTGCTGGAAAAAGAAAGAAATAAAACCAACCAACAGGAGATCAACAGGTTTTACTTAAAATCTAATACGCTAAATCAAACACAAACCAGAGAGAGAGAGACAAACAATACAGTATAACAAACAAATCTTAAAATATTATGAGAATATGACTGAAATAGAGAGACTGTCGCATATAGTTACGTGCGTTAGCAGCAGCCTCGTTTACAATAAATAAGGTTTTTATTTAAGGTGTCGAATTTCAGGTAAGCTTATGTTAACGCCTGAGTTAAAATTATTATTCAAATTAAGAAGTGGCTGCTATTAAGGCTCTGCGTACACCGCTCTAAATTAAGCGCCCCAGCCCTTATTGAGCTGATTGAAAACAAACTTCCGGTTGAGGAGAGTACACCGAATAAAAGTTACTTAAATATTAACTATCGAGCTGTTTTATGTTACAAGTACTCGAGCTTTATATGCATCATTATTATGAATAAGTGGTTTAAATACTAAAACTTACCTGTAATCGTCGAGTGTAGTTCCGGGAATGAAGGTATTCTGCTAGCGACGATATCGACAGTTTGGGGAAGTTAGATAGACCCAGGGATTCCTCTTAGGGGTGGTGTGCGGAGAAGAACAGCAAACAAGTGACTCCCTCGCTGGAAGTATGGAACATAGCTAACTTCTGTAGACGTGGTATTCACCGTTGGTCTGCGGCTTTATTATTGCGAAACCGTGGTGTTGTCTTTCATGTATAGAGAAGGTTCTTAATTAGCTACTCCAGCACCGTCGAGAGTTATTCCAGTATCGTACACAACCAGCACATAATGCCGGACGGAACGTGCTAAAAACATATGCAGCAATCAGAATTAAAACAAATAAGAAAGAAACCCAAATACTCACGGTGAATGTAGCCAGATTAAACGTAAACGCCAATTTGTATTGGAAATTGTGACACCCACATTAAATAGTTTTTGGTGAGAATTTCACTTCAGAGAAAATGCTAAAGACACCCGCGTGCATCAAACGAAAAAGGAAAAAAATGACCGCTGTCCGTCTAGAAAATTTTCAGTCTAATTTAATTTCCACCAATAGAAAATTAGCAACATGCGCGTCAAATACGACTTTTCGTCGCACCATACTACTTGCGACACACGTTCTAAGACGGCTCACGACATACGTCCTAAATACGGGAAATAAAACAGTAACATAATCTTTTTCTTACAATGTAAATATTCTGAATTTTTATCATGTTGTATATTTAAATACTATTGACTGGTTCTTTATCATTCTTCTTAGAAGTTACGGATAATTGAAAACTCGTCCAATGTTGTAGTGTATTCTATAAATGAATACACTTTTGGAATATTACCAACTGAAAAACAAGATGGGATAATAACTCCCTGTCATTAACTTTTATTGACAATAAAACAATAATGCTTGGTTGAAAGGTTTTAAAAAGATTTCTGGACCCGACAAAACAATTCTGGAATCTAATAAAGTGATGGAAACATTTGTTGAGGAGGAGAGGTACTGAAATCTTACACTACTTTGAAAATCAGCATTGAGAATTTGGACGAAAACTTGACTTGCGATGGGGCCAGATATTCAGATACAACTCATGAACATGGTTTTGTCAAATGTCCTTATTGGATGCGTAAGATATACTATAACCAGAAAATCTTGTTTGAACCATTTTTTAAATGCACAATTTTATTTATGAGTTAGCTTACGTCTATTAGATTCTTTTGCATCCTAATTAATTTAATGCCACAATGAACAATATTAAAAAAAAAATTTTGATACATTTTATTCTAAACTATTAAAAATGCTTAGTGGCAGTTTTGCTGTAGATCAAAAAATGTAGATAAAATCAAACCTAGGATTAATGTCTTAGGGAAGAGCTGACTTAAGCACACAAACAATCTTTAGAAAATATAAAAATGTTCTAAAAACATCAATACTTATAGTTGAATGTATTATGGTTATAAAATTATTAATTGTGGTGATAGTTAAACAGTTATGATAGATAAACACACGATCACAACAGTTATTACGTTGATAATGATTCATTTGATTTAAGACACAAACCTGAAATGAATTTAATAAAGACTTTATTAGTGTTTATAAGCGTATTGTAAATACATATAAAAATCAGAAATAAGCAACAGCCGTTTTAAGGATAATCTCAAATTTTATGTTCATCAGAGTAACTACCCAAAAAATAAACGATGTTAAAGAACCTATTAAAAAATTTAAGAAGAAAAGGTTTCTTATAGTTAGGTGCACTCTGCTTCAGATTGTTTATTACTAACTCGAATAGTACGTCTGCAACTAAAAAAAAATACCCACTTTTTAAAGCAATTTTCAATTGGGCAACGATACCGACTACATTTACGTATTTCTAGATTTGGAAAAAGGTTTCGACGGTGTGAAATTGAAATCAATTTTTAGTGTTACTTCGATTTAAGCACTCAAATGCTACTTTTGGAAACGGGGGTAGCACAAGGATGTGTTGTTGGTTCCATATTGTTTTCAATTTATCTTTATAACAGTTATTGAACGAACGCAGAAACTTATTACTTAATTGCTTCCGGACAAGAATACAATTTGTTCGTCTAATAGTATCATGTATCATATTTGTAGTATCTAGACTGAGCTGCAGACTCAGGAAGACAATATGGTTGTGGAACTGATATCTGTTCTTTTGTGGAGTATGTGAGAATAGTATTCCTTGCGCTTATGAGGTTGTTCAGTACGGTATTATTGTGGTCTTACTGTACTGAACCCTCTACACTTTAAAACTTAAAAGACTACTACCAGGGAACAGCATTTGTATGAACCACAAAAGAGAGGGGGGGGGGGTTAATAGAAGAAACGTCTTAGACGCAAATAAGTAACTAACTATAGCGCATATTCGCTAATGTCAATGTTAATCTATAGTTACCTCAGCATTTTCTATTGTTGTCGTGCTTGTTAAGCTGAAGTAAAGTAATTTGAAATTTTAGTATTTTTGTGTTGATTGTAATAAAAGTATAGTATGCAATTCGTTTTATAAATATCTCTAGACACTCGTTTTTTAGACATTCGCCCCGCTACGCTTCACCCGCCCCTAAATAAATCTTGTGTCTAAAATGATGTTTACAAAACTTGTTGCATAATATACTATTGTGTGTTTTAATTAGTTAATTAGTTAATTAACGTGGTTCTCTAATAACATACTATTTCTAACTGAAATATGGCACCAACAAAACCACTAAGGCGTTTTTTCAAGTAACGTTTCGTGCAACGAATGTGCACTTCCTCAGGCCGTTAAAACAAAAAAAATTGTCCGCCACTTGAAATAGTATAATTGAAATAGTGACATATGGTATTTTTTTTAAGTTTTGTTTATTTTACAAAAATTGTTCAAAACTGATGAAAAATGTAACGCTGCCTACTTTATTATATCTGACTATTTATTTATTTACTAAATAGTAGTGATTTTTTAGCAACACCATACCAAATTAAATCTCTGTTGTCTACATCTTCATTTTCTAGCCACCAATCACTATTGATCGTCAGTGGGCTGAAAAAAAGTATAGTTACCGTTTTTCATTATGTAAGATCTATAATTATCCAACTAGGTGCCATCGGTTTAATATTTATTATTAATTTTATGTTTTTGTTAGAATTCATTTCAATCGTAAATTTTGTATTTTTATTATAGTTACTAAACATAAATAAAGTATCGTTAACATTATTTTTATGCATGCAATAACATCATCAACATATGCATGCAATAAGGCAGGTGATTGCTTTAACGGAGTTATTTGCCCGATAGTTAATTTATCCATCAAGTTAAAAATTTGATTGTTGTTGTTTTTAGTTTTTATATCCTAAATTTGGAATCATTGTGCATTTTAATTAGTCTATAAAACAAAATCTCCAATCTCAACCCGAGTCACAACCAATAAGTTTTAGAAAAAAAAACGTTAAAGCAAAAGTTATAGAAAAACTTTATCACTGAACCACCTTCTTTATATAATTAATATTGTTGAAGATATTATATGATTTCAAATTAGTACTCCTTTAATAGTTAATTAATAATAAGGTTCATCTCCAGGAACGTCTTCTTTCAACTACGTTTCGACAACCCGGTTGTATCTGCCTTCTTCAATACGTAAAAAATAATCAGTTTACTGTATTTCTAAAATTACTTGGAATTACAAAATGTCGGTAAATTTATGCCAGAACGTCGATTTTCAATTTATTTTCACAGCTGACTATTTAATCGATTAAATTATGTTTGAGGAAAAAAAATGTTTACGATAAATTTATGAAAATATTCCTTTTGGGAATCCGGATTGTGCTTAAAATTTAGTTAAATCTTTGGTTTTAATAAATACCAACAGCAAACCATCCCAGGTAGAACAAAAATGTTTTTGGAACATAATGGACGTTTCAGTTATGGAATATATTTGACCTGCACGGAACGTTTCCTTTGGATGTTTCAAATCGTGCTTATATAACGAGCGCATAAAACCTAAGATTAAGAACGTTCCATAGTAATTTATTATGACTTTTTTTTTGAAACGTTTTAATAAGTTACAATTGGCGTTCTAGAACGTTTTTTTTTTGTGTTTCAAAAAGAGATTATGGAACCTTCGTTCAAAATGTAAAATGTAGAACGCCGTAAAGAAATGCTTTTTGTTGTACGATTAGAAATGTTCTATGTACGCAACCGATTCTGTGATATTGTAACTACTGCTTTTATATGACAAATAGATAAACAATTAAAATGCTTGGGAGAGTGGATCAGGCAGAAATAACATAGTATAAATTATGCCGCCGTGTTTATTTCGATAATTACGTTTTTTAAACAAAAGATACAAATAATACATGCAGTTTGAATAAATACGTTCTACTTATTATCTTCATCCTACTGAATTTATTACAATAAAACCTACCAGCAACAAACGGTTTTGGTGCTATATGGAGAAATTACCATTATCGGTATGGTTGTGTGGTATGTTTTAAACGCAGTCCCTTTCAACTTGAAAAACAGGGTGAAACCTGTTTATAGATGGTAATCGGCCAGCTCTCGCACAATACAAACAAAGAGATGAAATTGTCTTTCACTTTCTAAATTCTTACAAATTCGAAACATGAATGAATGATGTGTCAGTAGCCACGGGAATTAATTTTCATTATCCTTATTCTAATTGCAATTAACATTAAATAGAGGTTCTAAGAAAAATTGTTGTTTTAATGAGTACTTGAGTACAATAAATTGAGAACAAATCAACACAAATGTTCAATATTATTTTATTTTATTCAATTTATAGTACGACATTTACCAACACATACGTAGTTGTTTAAGTCAAAACGGGAAAAGTAAAAGGTATTATCAAAAATCAAAAGAAGTTTGTTGAAATTATAAGAATAAGAATAAATGAAAAATTTTGCATTTATGATTTTTTTTAAATTGATTCTGATTAGTTAAAACATATTTATATACGGCATCGCATTCATGTTACCATAGGGTCCCAATTAGACTAGTGGTTAATACCATTGTCACCAGTATTTACATACACGGGTCTTCGGTTCGCATCCCAGACAGGAATCGTATAAAATTTCAATACTATAGTTGTAAATGTTCTAAGATTACAAAAATGTACGCAAAATATAGGCTAGCAGTATAGAGGTATTATTTTTTGAGAATAATTATTTTATTTATTTATCATTATTAGCTTTAAATAGAAAGTTCCAAATTTGGATCTGCGTATGTTTCTAAAACGTTTAAATAACGTTACATTTACATTGAAATGGAACGTTCCTAATTGAAACGTTTTTGAGGGCGGTCTTTTTACGTTTTGAACGCATTTGGAACTTTTAGAAACGCAAATGTTCTATCTGGGAAGTTTGGTAAAATTAGAGAAGTGGTCTTTGAAGAAATTGTGCTTACATGACATTATTCTTCTTAAAAAGAAGAGTTGGTTCGTGAAAATAAGGAAAAGATTCACTGTCAAAAAACTTATATAAAAGTTCTGGAAAATCTAATTTGAATTTTTTTCATAAATATCCTTGATGTGATTTTTGAAAAAGGTCTTGGATCAAAAAATTGTTTATACAAAAGCATATACTTATCTGTGTATATTTAAAAGTAGACAATGACAATTAGAAAATTCAACCAAATAATATTTTTAAAACTGGACACATATATTTGGGTTCTCTCTTAACTTTGGAGTCATCACAGACATAATTTATTTCCCATATTACGTGAACGTTATGTTAAATATATTGAATATAATTTGAAATGCTCGCCTAATAATATTTAAAAAATAAATCAGCAAAAAGGAGACCCTTGGACTTTGTTTTTTCTTCACATCCTATAAAAGATTACCGAGTGGCGTTGTTCTTTTATTTAACAATATTTTTAAACATAATAATTACACAAAAAGTTATGAGAGAAAATTGTATTATCTGAAACTTTTATTTGAACTATTTCTTTCTAAAACAAAATTTTCTTTTTTCTTTTATTTTAAATCAAGTTTTAATTCCAGTTTTAAAAACCTGTTCAATGAATGCATAGAAATTATGTGATTTTTACCGCTCTTTAAGGTCGAAGGACAGGAATATGACTCAAGCTATTAATATTAAAAGAAGGTTTGAACTCATTAGGTGCTATCAGAATTAATTATCTGACCCAAGGTAATCTACATGTAAAAAAAATAAATATAAGAATCTGTTTTATCAAAGTGCAAACTTTAGAACATAACTCACAAGCTTGGTTTGGTGATAGGAACTTGTGACACGTGACTTTCAGCTCCCCTACAGTTGTGGACGAGGCGAGAACTATTGCAGAACTAAGTGACTTTTTATAATGGGATATAGGTTTGGTTACCATTAACTTTTTTTAAACAATACTTTATCAGAGGGACATATTATATTAAAAAACAGAGAGACTGTATTGGATAAATATAGAGAAAGTATCTGAACGAAATCCAAGCCCAGAAATGAAGTACACTTAGTGTGAAAAACTTAACGCTACAAGCTCACGTAATAACAGTATTGAGTATCTAAAATTAGTCGAACTTGTCACTTCTACTCTAGTAAGAAAAAATCAAACATGCTTCTTTCATTCCCCTAAAAAAGGGAAGAAAGAGACACGCTTGGTTTCTCTCCTCTCAAGGGGGTAGGCTGCTCTAGCATCAGGGGCTATTTTAGCCTGAAAGGGATGCATTTGTATATTCGCATGTATCTACATTCGTAATATGTGCAGCATGGGTATATTTACCAGAAGTTTGCTTAAATGGCGGTTTTTATTGCTTTTAAAATCAATTGGTACAATTGATTTTTTGATTATTAATGCGAAATTTGGAAGAGACAAATTGTAAAATATATCGGAAATTTATCAAGTTCGTGTTGAATTTAGTTAGATTATTTCTTGGTCCAAACGATACCGATTTTTTGGAGAAAATTGAGTTAGGTGTTCAAATAAAATAGTGGCTTTAAGTTGAGTGTTGATTGGTCATTTTGAAGCAATTTCCAAGCTCATGATTAGTTAAAAGGGGTAGAACTAATGAGCGGTAATACAACAATATCTTGTGGTGTTGTATTTAATAGTAATAATGCTAGAAATATACCGTTTTTTTTCTAATTTTTTATTTATTACAATGGGTACATGCATTTCAATATTGTACTGTGATGTAAATATAATATGTTGTTTCAAATGCTTAGTATAAACATGTACCTATAGTGTATTAACAAAACCGTGTGCAATCGTGGACTGGTTTGTCTTGGCAAAACATCTAAACATAAGCCAAATCAAGTAATATTGATTAAGGGTAGGTACTTAAGTATAAACAAACATGAAGTATTTATATCATTGCATTACGACGTATAATTGACGAGTCCAAGTAGGAGTAACAACAATGACGAAAAAAATATGGTACTACCAAGGTCATAAACATAATAATGGAAAAACAGTTGTATTTCACATATCTTTGAAGCCATTCAGCCATGCTATAGTTTCATCAGTTATATTATCTTTACTGAATTCTCGTTTGTTTGTTCCAAAAGTTTCTGGCTTTGATAAAGACCCTTACGATAGTGGGCAAAACGTTGCAAATCTTCTATGCCGTTTTTTGATCAAGTATTTTTAACAATACCTTCAACAGTATTAATATAATTATATTAGCTATAACTTCTATTTGAACTATTTTTTGCTACAATGCATTTTCTTTGTTTCACTATCACGGTGCACTTTCCACACGGGCTACATGTATAGGTGTGGGGGAATATGGACTTCAGCTCGAAATATTTGTTTCTGGATCTCGCGCTGTTATAATAGTTTTGTAAAAATAAAAATAGCAAAGTACAGAAAGATTGATGACCGCTAAATTTTATTTGTTTCAACATTTATGCGATAATTGTAAACTTCATCGCCTGAATTAGTCATGATTATATTGAATGTTTGCCAAAAAAATTAGCATATTTATACAGATCTCATAGATTCCGATTGCATCAATAGTCGATTATACAATCTTTATATTATTTATGAATCGTAAAATAATATATGAACGTATTTTTAAAGCAATGGACGTATTTGTTGCTTTCACTTTTAGGTATACCTACATTAAAAATTCCATTTTGTGTTCTAAAAATAATCCGGTAATTACTATATTTTTAATGAGTTTCGCGGTATTTTTTTTTGTTACCGCAACAATTCGTAATTCGTAAATTTAATTTCATATTTTTGTTTGTTTACAAAAGTGTCGCTTCAACACGCTTCCAACGTTCATTTTCTTTCAGAACTAAGTGAAAACGTGGTGTTTACTTTTAATATTTCAGGAGTGTTACAAAATTTGGCTTGTCTTGAATACATGATTAATTTGTTCAATCACGGAAACATCTACAGCGTGAGTCACTTGACCTATTAACTTAAAATTGATGTAAATTCAAAATAAACATTTCGAAATATCATTAAATAATATGGTAAAGAACAGATTCTATAAGAAAATTAAGTTTTATTGTAACAGGATACATTTATTAAGCATAATACATGTTGCCATCAACTATTGTTTATGTTATATCATAAAGGTGTGTCATTGTTTGACTCTTATGGAATTTAGAACATAATTGCATTGATATTATGGTCTGATGGTATTCTACCGTCAAGTACTTTTGAAATTTTACATATAAATTAGCGTTACAAGTTTTTGTCCGATAACGTCAATCACTAGTTGACACAAGAACATTTAAACGGCACGAGGTTAAAATTACTGAATCTAGTTGGGTTACTATACTAATAACAAAGTAGAACGACGCTCGTTGTACGTTAAAATATGTAATTGTTTTGAATTTTACCGATTGTAGAATGTTAAGTAGACTTAAAACGAGGCATTGTTATCTTTGTGCCTAAAGTTGGGTTCGTAAGTTTAACCGTTGTTTATTGTTTCAGGTGCAAATCGGTGTTGAGGAAACGTAACCTTCTAAGCATAAGGTTTAAGGTAAGAAGCTTTTTTTCGATTATATCTCAAAGAATAATTATTATTCGTACCTACGTAATCGATCTAATTTTAGATGCTTGAATGATAGTGACACATTAAATGTTGTGAACGATGTGTTTGCGAGGTCAAATTTTTAATAACCATAACTTGTAATTAAAACAGATGTAGGTTACTCAAAATGTATTAGTTTTAAGAATATTTTGGAACATCTACTAACACCTTTTAAATTGAATGTAACAACACATGCAAATGATATCGTCAGAAACCGTATCAGCTCTAAAATTAACACTGTGATTGAATCATTACTAATTTTATGGAAATTGTTAACAACAACTTACCTATATTTAATTTAATTTTTATTGAAGTTGACCTTTCTTCGAGGTTTATTTAGTAATTAGTTTGTCAAGATTACGAAAAACGTGACGGTAGTATTTCATCGACTATGGCTATCTAGTTATCTAAGTTAAGTAATTATTGTTTTCTATATAATGTAATTAATGGAATTCTACGTATTAATTACTTTATTTCAAACTAAAATCTAACTTTATAAAAAACCGGGGCCTGAAGGTTTCCCAAAAAAAACCATTGGCCGTAAGAAGCACAAGTGCAAGACTATTGAGGGGTAACAAGCAGGTTCATTTACGGAAGGGCTATCAAAACAGGGTGGTACATGATAGATCTGTTGCTACAGGCAACGTATTTAAATAACACTAAAACCTAATTCACGCTTAAGAGAAAAATAAATATTTGGCCCTCAATCTTTCTTTGATACACACAGAATACTCGAAGGGGTCGTTTGGATTAACCGTGTAAAAAAATTCGGCTTGGAATTAAACGATGGCTAAAAGTCGGCGAAAAGTGAATTTTAATCCGCCGCCGAGCTTTACTGTCACATGCAAGACCAGGTTTTACAAAAAGCAGGTGCTTAAATAGTACCCCAGTCAATAGAGCAAATAATCAGTAAATCTTTTACAAAAATAATAGTAGGATACCGCCTGCGCCATGTAATTATAAATAGTATAAAGTACTTTATATTCATGTTTTATGCCGAAAATGAACTGTCATTATATTGTTAATTAACATTTAAATGCAAAAAAGTGTTTTTTTTCAACTTTTTTTCCTGAGTTAAAAGTAATAAACCAATGTTAATGGTGTAAAAAGAAAAGTTGTAGAGAATAAAAATACAAATAAAATGAGCATTAATTCGACTTGATCAGGTAATAAATTGTCCAGAAAAATCGGAAAAAGTGAAATATTTGTGTTTTTCTTTCTAAATTCGTAGATCCGTCATTTTTTGAGTTGTAGCATAAACCTTTCAGGAAATTGGAGATAATGATACGTATTTAGTGTGTCCAGAACCCTCAATCGAGGCTGAATGCTCATGTGAATGTGCGATTGTTAGAAATAAAAATAAATTGTGAAATTGAAATAGAAAGAAACAAAACGTATATTTTAATTTTTCGATAAAATAATATTTAACACGCAAAAAATGCATGCAAAGATGACTGAAAATCACCGAGTGTGAGAAAACGGCGGAGTAGTGAGGGTATCCGTCCGCTAGCGCCGTTTGAGGGGATTGCGATTTATATATGCGCGCTGAGGACGGGTACTCCCACTACTCTTCCGTTTTCTCGCACTCAGTCATTTTCAGTCATCTTTGCATGCATTTTTTGCGTGTTAAAATATCATTTTACCGAAAAATGAGAATATACATTTTGTTCCTTTCTATTTCAACTTCACAATTTAAATCGTAATTTTGCGTAAACTAAGTGCACGGCAATTGCAGAGTTTTGTACACACAAAGTACCTCCTATTTCTTGAAGATTTATGCTACATCTCAAAAAATGACAGATCTACGAATTTAAAAAGAAAAACCTAAATATTTCACTTTTTCCGATTTTTCTCGGAAATTTATTACCTGATCAGTGGAATTGGTGCTCATTTTATTCGTATTTTTATTTTCTACAACTTTTTTTTATACCATTAATGTTGGTTCATTACATTTCACTCAGAAAAAAAAAATTTGAGAAAAACACTTTTTTGCGTTTAAATGTTAATTAACAATATAATGACAATTCATTTTCGATATAAAACATGAATATAAAGTACTTTATAATATTTACAATTACATGACAGATGCAGTATCCTACTATTATTTTTGTCAAAAATATATCTCTATTTACTGTACTATAGAAGGAATACGAAGACGGAATAAGAAAGTTTTATTTCTTTTTTATAGTTTTCTTCTCTCCATCACCTCCCTCGTAGACTCTTATCTCCGCTTTAAATTACACCCCTTTCCTCATGTGGTCTATGTTCTCCCGTCCATCCCACACACTCACATCCTGTCTTCGTATCTCCACGAGTACTTGTTTTTATTTTTATAATTTTCTATTCTGAAACTTTGTATCAATCTCTTTTCCTTCAACTCGTATTATGTATCACCGTTTCCCTTTTGTTATTATCTCTTTAAACTTGTTTTATTTTCCTTCTTTTGTGTGCGCGTGTCTTTATCGCTCCTTCTTCCATATTTCCTTTTTCTTTTCTTTTTTGTGCTTGTATTCTCATCTTTCAGTTTTGATTCCTTTCCACTGTACAAACGTCCCGGTGTTTCTCTCTTCAATCCCCGTGTCCATTTCAAATATATCTCTTGTATCTATCCAGCCTTTCCCATTCCATCCTTATTGCATTACCCCAAATACCTTTGTTTATCAACTTTTTTTTTATCTTCATTTCACCTCCACCATCCTTCTCTCATCCACTTGTGCCTCATAATATTTGTCTTTGTTCAAATACTGCCTCTTCTTATTGTTTCATGATTTTTGTCAAGACTGCCTTTTAATGTTTACTCATAATTTTGAAAGAATATATTTAAAAGTCCATATTATAATTATTACACACAAGAATCATGAAAATTTTGGTGTCGTTGATTTTGTTTTTGAGATGTGTTTCCTAAAACGTGGGAGCCACGTGCCTAGAAAAGAGAGAACAGCCGATTGTATTTTTATAGTAGATCATTCATTTGGACTATTTGTAGCTGCCAAATTTTATACTGGTCATGTCAAAAGTTTTCGGGACCGTCTCTAAAGTGCGTGACACCCTGTACCAAGTCGTCTTCCGTCTTTTGTTTCTCGTTCAATGAGCATTATAGCAATATCATATTTTTTTAACTGGTTAGTATCGGATAAATTAGGGTGTGCATTGATTCATTGGCCATTTTACCAAATATTTCTGACGAACTATGTAGGTTATATATAAAGTATTTTGCTTTTTAAAACCGCCATATTTTGTTTTTTTTTTAAATTATTTGTTGCTAAAACAACTCGAGGGACTTAAAAATCATGTTTCGTTACGTATAACATACAATATTTTATTCCAATTTTGAAAAAAATAGTTTAAAAAAAGAATTAAATCTATTTCAAATTCTAATCTAGTGTAACCGATGTTACCATGATTACCATTTTCACAACAAATGTCAAAACCATCTGACAAGTTGTGAAAAATTTTAGTGTTCGTAACTAGTTTTAACAGCTTTGATTATGAAAAATATCACTTTATATCTAAAAATTACAAAAACTTTTTTATTGTTCTAATAGAACAAATTAAACAATTTAAAATAAGAATGTGGCCACGTATGGTGCCCCAGAAGATCAGTATAAACCTGTGTAGTGTGGTGACGAAGCCATGTGCAATTGTGGATTAGTTCGTCTTGGCAAAGCATTTGCTTCAAGGTTTAGGAAAACCATTAAAACCCAAACATGCCTACCCTTACCCACCTTAGCATTCATATGTAATAATATTAATTGTGTATACATACAGAAAGTAAATAAGAACATAAAATATAACAGCACAGCCATTGCATGCCGGCATAATTGGGTGCTCTTATTAAGCGTCCTATGTAAAATGTCACCATATTGCTTTTTTATATCAAATTTAATGAAATATTTGAATACATCAGGATTTAATTTTCTTGAAAATCATACCATCCTACACTCGATATGTTTAAATATTGTAAAACTAGTTTCATCATCATCATCATCATCTTCACTTATATCAATCCATTTTGGATGTAGGCCTCTCCAAGTGAATGCCATTCTTGTCTATTTTGTGCTTTTTTTATCCAATTGTAGTTAGCCCCTCTTTTAATGTCACCAGTCCATCTCATGGGGGTCTTTCTTTGGATCTCCTTCCTTGTCTAGGTCTCCACTGCATTACTACCTTCGTCCATCTATTGTCTTCCAACCTCGCCACGTGACCCGTCCATCGCCATTTTTGTTTTAATATTTTTTCTACTACGTCCTCCACCTTTGTTGTTGATCTTATCTACTCATTTGTCCTTCGGTCTCTTAACGATATTCCCAGCATCGACCTTTCCATTGCTCTCTGTGATAGACTTAATTTTTGTTTGTTTATCTTCGTCAATATCCAGGTCTCAGCACCGTAAGTCAAGACAGGTAAAACATTCTGATTAAATAATTTGGTTTTTAATTTTTGGTCTATTTTGCTCATAAGAACTTCTTTCCACTTACTAAATGCCGCCCAACTTAATTTGATTCTTCGGTTTATTTCTTCTTCTTGATTTGATTTTGTTAGGCTAATTCTCTGACACAAATATATGTAACTATCGACCTCTTCTACAACCTTGTTGTTCAATTTAACCTTATTGTCATTGTCGATATCTTCATTACTCATAATCTTTGTTTTTTCGATGTTGATTTTTAATCCTACCTCTCCTTATTTCTTTTTCAGATCTGTCATCATCTCTTGTAAATCCGTTACATTATCTGTTATTAGTAGGTCATCGTCAGGAAATCTGAAGTGGTTTAACGTGTTTCCATCAACATTCACTCCCTTGTTATCCCAGTTAAAATTTTTAAAACATCTTCCAGACACATCGTGAACAATTTAGGCGAGATAGTGTCTCCCTGTCTTACTCCTTTTTAATTTTTACTTTGTTTGTTTCCGCATGTGTCTTAACTATTAATGTTGCATTTTGATATATATTTCGAATTAGATTTGTATACCTATGATCTATTCGGTTATTTTGCAGGGAATTTAAGATGGCGTTAAGTTCAAGAGAGTCGAATGCCTTTTTGAAATCCACAAAGCCCAAATATAGCGGTATGTTGTATTCTTTGGCCTTCTCTATTAAATTTCTTACCACCTGTAGATGGTCGTTTGTCCCAATACCTGTTCTAAATCCGGTTTGCTCTCGTCGCTGGTATTGGTCAAACTTATTTGTTAGTCTATTGGTAAAAATTTTTGTAAACAAGTTGTATATTCGCGATAGGAGACTCTATTTTCCTTTCGTGCCGTACTTTTAAGTCATTTTTAATTGCTGTTCTAATGTATCTGTTAAGTTGTGTAAATCTTCTTGTATGTCTTGACGGAGTTCGAGCCACTTGCCGTCGTTCTTCCATCATACGGCGGTTTCTTTACTTATTCTAGTTGAATTTTTCATTTTTGAACCTCTTATTTTACTAACAGCTTTTGTAATTTTTTCACTTCTTTCCTCTAAGTTGTCTTGTTCGTATATATCAGTTTAAATCAGCATTAATTCAAACATGAATGAATATAACTTAAGTTCATCAGTGAAAACAAGGGTCCGAGATGCGAATCTTGCGGCACACCAGATGTTGCTATGAAGTTTCAAGACTGGAAACAATTAAAAGTTATACATTGAGCTTTGTTGTTTGAGCACGAGGCTCAGAAGAAAAGTAATGAATTGATAAAACCAAAATTCCTTAGTTTTGTGATGCCTACTTTTTAGGAATACCATAGTACGAACTCTCTATTCAAGAAGTTTAAAAAACACAAAATTATAGTACCGAATTATTTCTACTTTTAAGTGTAACTTTAGCAGATTGACATCAATCAATGGGATTTTTTTATTTATTTGAGGAATTATTTGCTAATAACAAGCTCAGTGATAATATTATTATAACTGGAAACTTCAATAGTCCTGATTTTTATCATTATCATTTTTGTAGTATTAATAATATAGCAAGCAAGAACTTGAGGAACTGCTATTTTTTTGAGTATTATAAATTTTATGTCATTATACAATATTTCTTCTGTGAATAATATACTTAATTATCAAAAAAAATTTAAATTTAGTATTAACAAATATTGAAAACTCAAAGAATTATTGCCTTTAACAAATGAAGACAACTATCACCCTGCTCTTAATATAATGTTAACTTTACCACATAATCCATATTCCACTGCTAAGCTTGAAAATCAAGCTTCTTATTTTTATTATTATCAATTTAATAAAGTAAATTTAGAACATTTGAGAAATATTTTAACTCAGTTAAATTGGTCTATATTATATGAATGTCTGGATGTTAATACAGCAGTTGACATTTTTTATTCTAATATACATAAAGGTTTCGATATCTGTATATCTAAGGCAAAAAATTAAATCTGATAGTAAATACCCACTTTGGTTTAATAGAGAAATACTGGAACTGATAAAAAGAAAAAGAAATTGTCAAAAAAAAGTAAATACTCTATATATTTTAGGGATAGGTTCAGAGACTTGAGAAAATTTTAAAAATCAAAATTAATGAGGTCTACTCAATTTTTATTAAAGAGGTTGAAATGTTAATAGGCAATGGTGTAACTAAGTTTTGGTCTTCCACAAAGTTACTTAGGTCAAAAACAAGAATTTTAGACAAAATGTTTTAAAGATATTAAATATAGTGGTAGTGATATTAGTAATGCATTTGCAGATTATTTTAATTCCGTCCATAGCAGTGTAAAAACAGAGTATAACATTGATAAAATAATGAGTGATGATGATAATCTAAATAATAATAATAGCTTTAATTTTGACTATGTTTCTGCTGACACTGTTTTGGTTGGTTTTAATGATTTAAAAATAATAAAAAAAGTAGTGGGCCAGATGGCATTCCAACCTATTTACTTAAACAACTGAAAGATGTTTTGAATTTGCCTTTGCAACATATTACTAACCTAAGTTTGTGTAATGGCATTTTCCCAAGTCGCTGGAAAGGTGAAAAAATTGTTCCTGTATATAAATCTGGGGATGAATCAAATATAACAAATTATCGATCTGTATCTATTCTGAATAGCCCGGCAAATGTTTTTGAAAATATAATATATAAGTTATTATTGAGTAGTGTTAAAAATGTACTCAGCTCACTTCAATTTAGTTTTCTTCCAAATAGAAGTACTGAGACTAATCTCTTAGTTTTTTCTATTCATGTACACAAAACGTTGAATATGGGTGGCAGATTAGATGTTATATATATACAGATTTTTCAAAAGCTTTTGACGTGGTGGATCATGATATACTTTTAGGCAAATTATTTAAATTAGGTGCGGATAAATTAACCTTATCTTTATTTTGTTCTTATGTTCAAAATCGCACCTTTAGTGTTCGCTTTCTAAGTCAGCAATGTTCTAAATTGGGACCAATTTTTTACGTCATTTTTTCAAATGATTTGCCTAATATATTTGATTCGTCTTGCCTCAAGTGTATGCTGCCTACCTTATAATATATAGAGTGATTCAATCCAATGAAGATGTTAATGCATTACAAGATAATTTAAACAAATTAAATAAATGGTGCAATAATAATAAATTGCTTCTCATTGTGAAGAAATGTGTAGCCATATAAATCAAAATAACTTAAATAATGTTAAAAGTGTTAAAGATCTAGGAGTAATTTTTTACACATTCTTTTTGTTTTTCAGAACACATTGATGCAATTATTAAAAATCGTACAAATCAGCTGGTTTTATTAAAAGATGTACTAGGGACTTTTCTAATCCGAATACTGTAAAGCTATTGTATATAACTCTAATTAGAAGTAGGCTTGAGTATTGCTCCAAGTATTTGGCTGGCTTATAAAAAAAAGGATATTTCTAAATTAAAAGTTGTGCAAAATAATATTTTGGGGTATTATTATTATAAAGGTAATGGTTTTTCCTGTCCTTTTAATTACCCGACTGCTGAGCTTTGGGGAAACTGTCTGCATTGACAGTCTCGCTGTGGGTAGGCAGATTAGGGTGCTAACAATAGTTAACAATAAAATTGATTGCCCTGAACTTCTAAGTGAAATCAATTTTCATGTCCCTAGAACACCAGCAACTAGGTCTTTGGACCTTTTTAAAATTAATAAAGCCAATACAGAAACATACACAAACTCCATCTTAATTTTGGATTGAACACTTATAATTATAGCAATAGAAATAGCTACGTGGACATATTTTCTAATTCATTAAATACATTTAAAAATTATATAAAAATATTTTACTTAATGAAAATGACTGAGTGAGTAGAGTACTTTTTTTATTGTATTTCTTTTTGTGGGTCGTTTTAGGTTTACCCTGTGGCCCTATTTTGTATTTATTGTAACCTGTTTAATTATTATTCTATAAATAAATCAATTGCTTGTAAAAAAAAATAATAGTAAAACTCAACGACGCCAATTTTTGTTTTTGATAAGTTGCTCGATTGTAGCAATGTCTAAAATAAATCACAACAAATGCTTTAAATTATTACGAATGTATTAAAAATTTTCTGAATTTAAAATGACTTATGGCCGGTTTCACCAAGCACGGTTAAGTTTAAACGTAGTTTAAAAACAAGCATTATTCAAATAATTGCAAAGTAGCTATGTAACGTTTAACTAAAGCTCAACAGAGTGCAATAAATTAATTAGATGTACCTATTCATAGCATACATAAACTAACGAAATTGATTTACATACAGGTGCACTTATTAACAATTTAGCAATCGCAAATAACTTTGGTACTCAGAAATTTTATTCATTGAACCAAAAAAAAAATATGTAGCAACAGCTTGCTTAAGCAGGTGTCATACGCGTGCCGATTGATCCTAATCAGTTACATCTGCATTCACACCTGCTCACTTTTTCACAATGTTTTTATTTTTAGTCTTCAAGACTTTTGTCTTAATTTCAAGATAATTGCTTAGTACAATGCAGTTCTCTAAACTTGAAATATTTTCTTCTGTTTACATCGTATTTCAGAAAAAATGGCGTTTTTATAACATGTGGTCCAGTCTAGATGTTGTGTAAGAAAGCTTGATCAGTATTTATCAGTTTAATTAGTTTCTACGCTTATATTACTATAAATTGTGGAAGGTATGCGTTTGATAAGAGGCTTAAAATTTATATATTTTGAGAGAAGCGGAATTAATGCAAATCTATCAGTATACAGGGTGTCCCACCGGGAACCTGTGGAAGGGAAAAAATTGAAAATTTGGTAGTATACTAACATCGACGGGGGCAGTTCCGTTAAAATATTTTCAAGATGGTGGTACTTTCGGTTATATCGGAAGTAGGTGTCAACTTGCTTATTTTAAATGGAACACCCTAAATATTATTCTGTTTTTGGATTTTGCACAAAATTCTAGACACATTTTGTGTATAATGTCCTATACCTTGGTCTAACTGTTTGGAACTTATTTTAAATTTTAAGTCAAAAATGACGTTTTCAGGCCTAAACAGAATTATAAAATTTTCCTATACTAATGCCTTTATTATTTAATTGGAATGGGTTTCCTTGTAGCAGGAGACCTATTTTAGTGGGCTATGTCGATATTTTGATAATAAAATAATATAGGGTGATCAAAAAAAAGGA
Organism: Abscondita cerata; assembly: GCA_030710515.1. Lineage (NCBI taxonomy): Eukaryota > Metazoa > Arthropoda > Insecta > Coleoptera > Lampyridae > Abscondita > Abscondita cerata. Next base: position 156,804 of record JALBCR010000380.1, on the reverse strand, counting down.
TTAAAATTAAATTCAGGAACACGTCAAAAGTAATTTTTTTTAAATGCAAGCACCATATTTTTATAATTTTATCTTATTTAGCATCAAAAATAAGGTAGACTTTATACAAGGTTATCTATTCAAAAAATTCATGGTTTTCGAAATATTGGCAATTTAATTTTTTTTTGTTGTACAATGTATTCTTTTAGTATGAATGGTTATTCCTAGTTGGCCATGATGGCGTTAGAAAACAATTATCTGTCAAGGATATGTCAAACTGTTAAAAATTTTCAATAATCATGCCGGGACGCTTAAATTATACAAACGAAGATTACTTAAATTTATTTATTATTTATGGACAATGTGTTACATTTGCAGCAAGATACCCGCAAAAAACAGAAACCATCACCAAAAGCTCTTAAACGAATAATAGAAAACTTCAAAAACTTTTGATCCGTTCTTGAATTTAATTTTAATCCTTTTTTTATCAACCTGTATTATTTTATTATCAAAATATCAACATAGCCCACTAAAATAGGTCCCCTGCTACAAGGAAACCTATTCCAATTAAATAATAAAGGCATTAGTATAGGAAAATTTTATAATTCTGCTTAGGCCTGAAAACGTCATTTTTTACTTAAAATTTAAAATAAGTTCCAAACAGTTAGACCAAGGTATAGGACATTATACAACACAAAATGTGTCTAGAATTTTGTGCAAAATCCCAAAATAGAATAATATTTAGGGTGTTCCATTTAAAATAAGCAAGTTGACACCTACTTCCGATATAACCGGAAGTGTCACCATTTTGAAAATATTTTAACGGAACTGCCCCCGTCGATGTTACTTATACTACCAAATTTTCAAATTTTTCCCATCCACAATTTTCCTATAATCTATCGATGGCGTTCCCAGTGGGACACCCTGTATACATTAGATGTATGTCAAACATTTTCTTTGGTTTATTAAAGTAAAAGAAAAAGATTTTAGAAATTTGGAAATAGTTTTTAAATTATACTTTAACTTACAGGACCATCTTTTACTTAATTGCTTTCAGCAACTGTATCATTTTAGTGTATAGTTTCTGTATAATTTGAATTCACACTACAAAACAGACGATTGCAAATTTTTTTTAAACTTTAACATTTTTTTTTTAATTACTGAAGCCTTTCTTAATTTTAATTTTGAACACAATCAACCAATAGCACTTTGAGGAAGGATATTTAAATTTTTCTTATATTTTCAAAGTAAACCTGTTTAAAAATTTTGTAAAAGCGTTATTTAAAAAAATATGCTAAGATATGTTAAGATATGGATAATTACGTGAGTACTGAAACCGTTTTTTAGATTAATTTCCTCAAATAATGGATATTTTTAAACCTAATCTTATTTTTATTTCAAAGACCAACAGCCTAACAATACAACAAACTGTAAACGGGGTGACAATATATCCAATGACGATTTTAGTATACAGGGTGTTTTCGAAATAGGGGGACAAACTTTAAGGGCTGATTCTACTTTCGAAAATATAAAAAAAAGTTTCTATAAACATGGGTCTGCAACAGCCTTCTAAACGAGCTACGATCCTTTGAATGTTGGCCCCAAGAGGAGATGGTTTTTATTTAATATCTCAAGAACCCTTTGAGATAAAGCAATGCGATTTCGTGTACGATTTACTATTTGTAAGGGCTACTACTTTACAGTATTGGTCAAAATTAAATTATAGGCGTGCGAAACCGAGGACGGGGTAAATTTGTTTATTATGTTTTTATCTTTTAACTTTTTGACAATTTGACACCAAAATATGATTTGTTATCTGAAATTACATAAAAAAGGTACTCCTCATAAAATGTTGTAGAACCAACCATTTAAGAGATATGCCGCTTTAAATGAAACACTGCACGGTTAAGAGCTAAAATTATGCAATCAAATTGTCAAAAAAGTCAAAGGATAAAAAGACATGATAAATATTTTGACCTCTCCCAACGGTTTCGCACTCCTATAGTTGAAATTAATTTTGACCAATACTGTAAAATAGTAGCCCTTACTACCCGTACGCAAAATCGTAATTCTTGGGAGCGCAACATTCAAAGGACCGTAGCTCCTTTAGAAGGGTTTTGCGGACCCACGTCTATATGAACTTTTTTTATATCTTTGTAAGTACAATCAGCCCTTGAAGTTTGTCCTCCTATTTCGTGAACACCCTGTATTCCCCATACATAAACTACTACGTTTACAGTAGTATTGTAATGTCAGTAAACCATCCCCAAAAGTATTTCGTGTTAATTTCCGTTGTATCGAATTGTTTTAAGGTTGGATATCATTAGTAATCGGTATTGCCTATTAGTTAGTTCTGCCCATTGGCCGTGGATGTAAGTATTATGGCACTGCATTCTACTTGTTCTACGTGATTTTGGATTCACTGTGTAATTTGAGACATAAGCTTTGATTGATTGTTGATCGTAATGGGCAACTGTTGATAACAGTTTTCTCTTTGTATCCCTACTGCTTTGGATGTACATTGCAATAATTACAACACTGCTACCAATACTCGGTCTGTACGTCCCATTTTATTTTTGATGATTGATGACAACCATTACGGGCATTGGAGGAAGAATAAATTTTTAATAAATAATTTCTTCTTTATTTATTTCAATTGTAAATTCAAGTCTTCACTAAATGGAATGCGAGCTCATCTCGACGCGAGCCCATCTCAAAGCGAGTTTATTTCACATAATGAAAACAAAGTAGTTTAAGACTTACATTTATTAGTTTTTTGCCTTAAAATTTAGTAAAAAATAACAACGTACTCAACAATTGTCCATATCGCAAACAGTAACATAAAAGTTTTGATAACATATACTTTTATTTTGGCATTATTAGCAGTGAAGATATTGTTAACTAAAAGGCACGTGATTACCGTATCCCTCTAATGAAACTTATAGAACAAATTTAATTAAAACAAATGCATTGGTATTTTTTAACTTTATTACTTTTTAATAAATGGGCACTCGACGAGATGAGCTCGCGTCGAGATAGACTCGCGTCGAGATGAGCTAGCGTCGAAGCGCGGTGTCGAGATGGCGGCATCGAAGTGGCCGCGTCAAAATAAGGCGTACCACTTCATAAGAAGTAATATGAACAAAAGGTCATTTTTTGTCTAGTGGTTAGGCTTCTTCAGCGTATCTATTTATTAATGAAAAGATTAGAAGATCCTTTTGCGTTTTACAAAAAATTTAAACACAAACAGTTTAATATAAAGTGATAACTTACATAATTCACAAGAATAAAAATAAGTACAGTGGCGTGTTTTTTTAGTTTTCAAGATGTGAGAACTTGTATACATTTTCTTCTGTGATCTTCATAATGTTTAAAGTAATATATTTCATAAATAATTATGATTTTAGACATAAAACAAGATGAGTACAACAAGCAAGTGGATAAGTAACCAATTTTGTAGGATTTTACATAAATGTTATTCATTGGCTCGAAGAAATGGAAAAACGATAAGAATTATTGACTAAAAGCGGTACATAAGATTAATCAATTTAATTTTATGGCCGACATCATTTTTGAACATTATGGGATCGCATTGATCCTTTTGTTATTCCTGAAGCTCAGTTTACAAAACTGTATAGACTGCCAAATGCTGTTGTTGGGGATGTACTTTTTTCCCAAATTGAACAGGATATAAGAGTTGGTTTACATGCTACATATTAGAGCCTTCGTAACTTACCTCAAGGAAATTATCAGAGTAGTGTAGAAAACGATATGCATATTACAGTCGCCCAATGTACGACTTGAAAAATAATAAGTGAATTTATCGAAATCATTGCATTTCATATATTCCCGCAAATGGTTCGCTTTCCAACAACTGAAGATGATGTGATCAGGGTCACAAATGGTTTTTAGAACAATTTAATTTTCCGAACGTTATTGGCGCCATCGACTGCATCCACATTGCGATTATAGAACCCCCCCAATGAAAAATTTTGCAACCTGCTTTGGCTTATTACAGTCGAAAAGGCTACTATAGCGTAAATGTCTGCTACTCAAATTTTACAATTTTAGCGATAACTGCAACATTTTTTGGTACTACTCATGACACTGCTATTTGGGCAACATCAACGTTCAACAGATACCTACTAGGAGAATTTGAAGAAGCGATGAGAATACCTGATTACTTAGAGATTCAGGCTATCCACTGACTCCATGGTTAATGACCCTTATTCCAAATGTCCCAGGTAATCCCCCTGAAGCTAGATATAATTACAATAATGCTTAATATGCTAATTGCACTAAATATTGAACATGAAGTTGATGAGAAGAGGATCACGAGGAGAATTAAGCGTACGTAAAAAGAGATGCCTTTGGAACAGGTAGAAGAATACGTAATCGTGTTGTTGACATATTAAATTACATGCAGAACTTCATATAGGTACTAACATAGCTACACCTACTAGGAATATAGTTTCCTTTTAATCGTTAAGGAGCATCCTAATATATTATAAAAGTCTAAACAATTCAAATTATCTTAAGAACTAAAAACAAATTAATTGAACATAATTTAAAAAAAACACAAAGAAACAAATATAAAAACCTATTTGTAACTTCTAAGCACCAACAAACTCTTTGATGGAGCCATCTGTTGAGCACCCTCTGCATAAACTGCTGCAGATGAATGAAGCATATTGATCTTTGGCATGTACGGCCATTTATTAGCCCTAGTTTTCCCATTCTTAGATGATATAATTTTTTTCTTTGGTTTGACTGCCGCTTGTGTCGTTTTATCTATAAATAAAGAAACATATGATTTATATTTCGACTCCCATCTTAATGTATGCAAATACTACCTTCCATTGCACTTGCTGTAAAATTAACATCTTACCCAGCAATAGCGTAAACGTTCTTTATCACATCTGCTACTTCAATGTTTATATCATCATCTGGAACTAATGGCACCATAAACATATCCTCATTACTAATACTCCTCGTCTTGTTTTCCACATTTGTTGAATCCAACTTTTCCGGCAAGTCTTCAGCTCCTGTCACTGAAATTCAACCCATATGAAACATTAATTTTTTCTTCCATCTCAGTGAGGGCTGCTTTTGTGTCGTTTTTGCCTCCACTAGTCTTTTTCTGTCCCATAACAAATGTACGAGCTTTCGTTTTTGTTTTTGTTTTTTACTCCACTATGACCTCCACATTCACTGTGTTTTTTAAAGAACTATTGATTATGTTTAGCTCGGACGAAGTAATGTTCCACATTTTCTTAACTTCTTCTTTGTTAGGATAAGTTTTCATTGTCACAATACTGACGTTTTCCGGTTGAGTGACGAAATTGATAAGCAGTTTCAAATGTTGGAACTGACCCTTTTGACTCGTGTTTTCTTTTTAAATTCTAAATTTGTTTCTGTAATTATAATTATTGGTTTGTAGTTTTATTATTATCTTCGAATTGTTCTAAGAATAGCACAGTCTATTCAATGTTGTTACTGTCTTGAGAGTTACGCATTTTCCACAGGTAGGGGGATCACCAGCAGCTGCCGACAGGGAAACTTTTGAATAGTTGACAAATATGTCAAAATTTACACCATAGTGGATAAATTCCACAAACCTGATAACAACTTCCACGTTCAGAATAGTACTTACACGAAAAGTGATTTAATAAGTGACTAGAGTGATATTTTAATAACGTTACCAACTTGTTTTATAGAATCGAACCGATGTTCAAGGATGACATTAATTTAATGTAATAATAATCAAATAGAAAATCAAGAATTAAATTTCATTTTGTTATTCTTATTAGTAACAGGATTAAAATGCATAAGGTAAAGTGATTAGTCTACGAGTTAGGATGTTAATTTTTATAATTTATTAACATTAATTTGCATGAATTAATTTTTTTTTATTATTTTGTTAATTTACTTAGTGGAAGTAGAACTCAAATTATTGGTATCACATTATTTTTGTAGACATTGATCTGTCACCAAACTTTTTTTATAATTTAGTTCAGTATCCAAAATTGTAGGATTATAAAAATCAAAATGAAGTATGTCCTTCTTTGACGTGATGTGATAACAAGCCAGTTTCCTTAGATATTTTATTGCAGTACATATGTTTTCATATTCCTTTTTTTAACTTTCGTCTAGTCTGGCCGATGGAGCTAGATCCACAATTGATACAATCGAATTTGTAAATCAGTTTAGATTTGTCTAGCATGTTTTTTTTATCTTTCAGTTTGGTGTAAATGCTGTTATAATTTGTGGTCTTGTTGAATAGAATGATTTTTATTTCATTACTTTTAAAAATGTTAATTAATTTTTGTGAAAGGCCAGGAATGTTTATATGCTTTATATAACGCGTTAGGTGTTGTTATGGTATTGGTGTTTGGATTTTCTGAGTTGTGTTTATTAATAATTGTGTGATCGGTTTAGATGGGTAATTGTTTTTTTGTACAGAATAGGACTACATGTTTTTGAAAATATTTATTTTTTGCTTGTGCGGTTGTTTAGAGTAGTAGTTTAAAATTCTGTTAGAAACCATCGGTTTAATGAACTAATGGGTCAGTAAAGTAGACTCATTGTTTTTATTTATCAATATCATGTCAAAAAGGTAATCTTACCATGTTTTCTATTTTATATGTGAATTTTAGGTGTTTGTTATAATTGGTAAATATTGTTAATTTTGATAAGGGGCAGGGCGAATATTTTGTCATTTTGTTCTACCTCAATAATTTGGATGTTTTTTGTGTAGGTGTAATAATTACTGATGGTGCACTGTATAACAGTGTTAACCCTTCATTCATATTGTTATTAACAAGTTTATTATTTGACCAGAAAATTAACTTGTCAATTTGTAATTGATACATGATGTCTGTATTCTCATTTCAACGCGGCTACTTCGACGCTGCTATCTCGACACCTCAGCGAAATCACGCCGACTCGAGATCACTTCGAGACGAGTTTATTTCGATGCAAGTTCGTCTCGACCAGAGCCCATCTCGACGCCAAATTATATTTGCTACAATGGGTGTTAATGGTGGAATTTGTGTTTCAATTTGAATGGATTTTGGCGACAAAGGCAAACATAACGCATGTGATATAAATGATTAAATCAATAGCTTTATCTTGTATCAGGAAAATATTTTTTTTTTATTATTGGTAGATTTTATTAGTAATCAGAATTAACAATCTTATCAGATAATGTGTTCGCTTAATCTAAGTACTAAATATTTACTGTGATATAAAGCTTAGTTTAGAATTTAAGGTATCTAAGAAAACATTTATATCTGTCAATTTGTAGGTTATATTTATGTCACGTTTTAATGCAAAGTTCCATGTCTCCAACCGTTATTTCAGTGTACTTTATGTTGCACTGTAAAATAATCAAATCAATTCAATTCCATGGTTTGCCAAACCGGTTTTTAATTTGAACGCTTGATATATAGTCTGATAATATCTGTTATTCACAACAGGCGAAGCCGACCAATGGCCGAAATTTTTATTTACTTTCGGAGCGAAGTTAAGTCTACACGATACCTCAAAGACAAAACTGACTATTCAGAGGGTTTAATAAATACATTTGATTTTGAGCGTAATCCATCAAGCCAAAAGTGCACTTTAAAGGTATGCATTTCAATTTTTTAAGAGTATTTTGAAAAATATTCTTCATATACATATCAGAAATAAGTACATTAATTTTAACCACTAATCCAATTCATGAAGATGAACAACTTTTCTATGTGCAATTTTTTCGAAATCAGAAGTTTGTTTTTAACGTGATTTCGCGTCGAAGCGGCGGTGTTGGGATGGCAGCGGCGTAGTCGCCGCATCAAAATAAGCTGCTTAAAAAAAACAAGTTGGTAGTTGAAATGCAAACCTAAACCAGTTTTCTCTGTTGTAACAGTTTTTGAAATTTTTTAGAATTTAGGTCTTGTTTTTTGTTATAGACAAAAATTAAAATTTCAAAAATCAGAGTGTCACGTGATCTCCACAAATCCACAATTTGGGTAATTTCAATTAGGAAAAAAGTTTCCAATTTGATGACGGTTTATATGTGAAATTGCAAATAAACTTAATTTTAACTGAATAGCAATCATATTATCGTATTATATCACTAAATTACTTTTGCACAAAAATTTATTTAATTGGAAACACATTTTATTTGAAATTTAGTATGAAAAATAAAAATGTTGGTTAAACTAGGACAAAGTTGAACAGTTTCGGCTTTTTTAAATACGGTCTTATTATTTCTATTTTTTTTATTGAAAACCAATTTGAAATGAATGAATGGAGAATATGATATTGACACTTGCAATTGTTTATTAAACATTGAAATCTAACGTTTAAAAGTCCATACTTAGGAACTGGCTACTCACCTAAGAAATGCGATTGATCCTTTTAAAATGTAACAAATAAATCCATATTATCATAAAACCGGGGGGGTGGAGACGATTTCTATCCTCGTATCCAAGTCAGGAAAATCAAGTTTCAATAGCGTCAGGATTGAGCAAAAGATATTTATTGCGATGTCCCTGGGTCCAAATTTGGTGTTTAAATGTGATCCGACAATGATTCCTTTGCAATTAAACCCCAATTCGTGTAAATGTGTTGAAACCGTTGGTGTTCGGAAAGATTCTTGCAGCTGGTTAATAATTTGAAGAAATTTGTTCATGTTCCTTGATAAAATCATGTAGTTATGATCTTCTAGCAGCTTCAAAAGTCGAATCCAGCACCAAACCATAGATTTAATTTAAATTAGTATTAGTTTTTTAAAAAATTAGGTAATGGTCAAGGTCGTTGATCATTAAACGTAATAGGAAATTAACAAAACAATGTGCTCGTGTGAGACTAAAAGTGTATTATGTAAAAATAGTGTAGAAACTGAATTCAAGGCCCAAAACAGTACGCGAAAGTTAAAAAAATGATTTATTTGGGAAAAACGCTAATTGCATTAAAGGTTATGGTTACTGATTATTTTATGGCACAGAAAATGTAAGAAGAATGCGTAGAAAGAAAGATTAATGGATCGTTTACCCAGTTAATTAACGTAAATGGAATTAATTCCGGATAATTAATATTCGAATTACAGCCGGAATTATTATAGTTTTCAGAGAGGTTCCTGCAGATGCGAGAAAGAAACTTTACTAGTTTTTGAATTCAAAAATCAAATTATAACAGGCCATGGAATGAAAAATTATAAATATGGTCGCAAACCGACGCCTAGATCCTTTTCCGTTTGTCCGTGTTAAAAGAACGACGGCAAAATTATAGAAAATTAGAAACAGGTCGAGGTGACGTCACAAATAACGTCAATGATAACTGAAAAATTTTGAAGTGACGCCAAAATTTTTGAATCATCATCATCATCATCATCAACCAGCCTGAGACGTCTACTGCTGGACATAGGCCTCCCTCATGGCATTCCACCTTTTTCTATCTTTGTCCTGTCTGAATCCAGTTGGTTGTTATTCTTTTTATGTCGTTGGTCCATCTGGTAGGCGGTCTTCCTTGGCTTCTCTTATCGCTGCGTGGCCTACACTCCAGTAATCTCCTCGTCCATCGGTCGTCGCACATCCGGGCTATGTGGCCTGCCCAGTTCCATTTTAGTGTAGCTATTCGCTTGATGACGTCCGTCACTCCTGTTCTTCGCCATAATTCCTGGTTTCTAATGTGATCTCTCAGGCTCACTCCAAGCATCGACCTTTCCATTTTTCGTTGTACGACCCTTAGTTTTTCTCGGATGTGGATGTTAAGGTTAATGTTTCCGCTCCGTAGGTAAGGACCGGCAGAATACACTGGTCGAACACTTTTCGTTCTAAACAGATAGGAATGTCGCTTCTGAAGATATACCTGAGTTTCCCATAGGCAGCCCATCCAAGGTTGATCCTCCTATGCAGCTCGCAGGTCTGATTGTCCCTTGAAATGCGCATCTCGTGACCTAAGTATACATATTTATCGACCTCTTCGATTTGGGTGTTTTCGATCTTGATACGTTCACTCAAAACCAAATTAGTCATGATCTTGGTTTTAGAGAAATTAATTTTCAAACCAATCTCGGCGCATGCGTGGTTAAGTTCGTGGAGCATTTGTTTTATTTCCCCGAGATTGTCAGCTACAAGGACTATGTCGTCAGCGAATCTGAGGTGATTAAGATTCTGTCCATCTATGGTGATACCTCTTGAGTCCCAGTCGAGCTTTTTAAATGTATGTTCTAATACGGTTATGAAGAGTTTTGGGGACATAGGGTCTCCCTGTCTGACCCCTCTTCCCACTTCGATAGGTTGGCTGCTTTCGTGTAATTTAATCGACATAGTTGCGTTATTGTATATGTTATAGATCAGTTTTGAGTACCTATAATCTACCCGACACTCCTCCAATGCTTTAACCAGAGCCTTTAACTCGACCGTATCAAAAGCCTTATGAAAGTCTATGAACAAGAGCGCCAATGGTCTATTGTACTCAACTGTCTTTTCGATGAGAGTCTTGATACTTTGTAAATGATCATTAGTTCCAAAAGCAGATCGAAAACCGGCTTGTTCTTTTGGTTGGTAGAATTCAATCTTCCTCTCCAGTCTTGATGTGATCACTCTCGTGAATAATTTATATAGGTGGCTTAAAAGAGTTATGGGGCGGTAATTTTCAAGGTCTGTCTTATCTCCTTTTTTGTGGAGGAGTATGGTGGATGCCTCTTGCCACTTTTGTGGAATAGTGCTATTCCGCAAGCAAAGATTAAATAGTGCTCGTATTTTCTGTAGCAGAAGCGGGCCTCCAACCTTTATTGCTTCCACGGTCACCTCATCTTCTCCAGGTGATTTATTATTTTTCATCTTTGACAAGGCTCCACGAATCTCCTCGATGGTGATTTCTGATATCTCCTCGGAGCTTTGATTGATGATGCCTTGCCTACGTGTTAAAATGTTGAGGTTTACCTTTTCTTTCTGGCGGCTTGTGTATAGTTCGCGGTAAAACCCCTCCACAAGATTGATCATTTCTTCTCGATTTGATGTGATCTTACCTTGCTTGCTTTTTAATTGAATTATTTCAGATTTGCCCGTAGACAGTTGTTTTCGTAGTACTTTTGTGCTCTTGTTTCTCTCTATTGTTTCTTGGATCTTTTTGCTGCGGTAGTTTCTAGCATCTCGTCTGATCGTCTTTGATATTTCTTTATTTATTGCTCTTAATTCTTCGTTGGTGCTGTCTCTGTTACCTCTCATTTTGTCACGCTTCTAACATTAGGGTTTTTGCCTCTTTACTAATTTTTCTTCCTTTTCAGTTTTAGGAAAAAATCTATCTTGGCTTTCCTTCAATGCATCCGAGACAGCAGAGTTTAAGCTGTTGATGTCTGTGTCTGAATAATTGCTATCTTGTAATAGGTTGTCAATATGTGCTTGGAACGCCTGAGAATCTGTCGGTGTTGTTCGTGAAGTTCTGGCTTTTTCTTTACCAGTCTGTATCTTTCTTTACAAAGTTTTATCTGTAACTTACATCTCACCATCCTATGGTCACTTCCGGTCCTACAATTGTTAAGTACCGTTACGTCCTTCACTAGTTGCTTTTGTCTGCAATAATGAAGTCTATTTCATTACGGGTTCTGCCATCTGGGCTTTCCCAGGTCCATCTCCTGTGTGGTTTTTTATAGAAGAAACTGTTCATTAGGTATAAGTTATTTTGTAACAAAAGCCTATCAATGATTCCCCTCGATCGTTTCTGCCTTCAGATCCGAATTTGCCCAGGCATACCTCTGACTCATTCTTTTTAAAACCAGTTTTAGCGTTAAAATCTCCGCAGATTGTGGTGAATTGTGTTCTTGTATCTTTTAGAGCTGACATTATATCTTCGTAAAGGATGTCTACCTATTCATCAGTATGGGACGACGTCGGGGCATAAACCTGAACGACCTTCATTCTGTACCTCTTGTTTAGTTTCAGCACTAGGAAGGCTACTCTGGAGGAGATTTTCTTAACTGCTAGAATTTGATTTTCTAATCGCTTATTGATAATGAAGCCAACTCCTCCTTCCGACTTTTCTTCTTCTCCGGCGTAGTAAAAAGAGTGTAATTTTATTAGGCCCTCGCCTCGTCTTCTGACCTCGCTTAGTCCCATAACATCCCATTTGATCTTCTGTATTTCAGATTCTAGTTCGGTCATGTTTTCTTCCGATAGAAGTGTTCTTGTATTATATGTTATAATATTTAATCTTTTGGTGGTCGTCTTAGTGGTAGGTTTTATGAACGATTTCTTGCCTCCCCCAGAATCCTCGAGGCAGACCCTCGTAGGGGTGTGGGAGTTGCCATTGAATGATCTACCCACCTGGGGTTCACTTCCGTTTGTTCTAAAAATCGCCATTGTAGGGGTTTATGGTATTTTTCTTCTACGCTGACCAGGCGGGTTGGAAGAAGGGTATAGGATGGGAAGATAAATGGGTTTAAGGATAGGTTAATGTTGAGTAGGACGTGGTTCCCTCCTGGGATTAAGAGGTAGGAGTAAGAACCAAGGCTTGTGTAGTAGGTCTGTCTTTCGTCGGGACCACAAAAGAGTACCTACCCACTACCCAGAAATTTTTGAATGCGAGTGCCGAAATAAAATTATGAACGATAATAAAAGTAACAAGTGCACCGAATAAGATTGAACATTGAAATAATTTAACAAAAAGTGAATTTTAATACGTACTTGAGTTGATGTTAGTTTGAACTAAGTAAAAATTAAACTGCATGTGCCGCGAATACTTTATAAAAAGCCGAGGGGTGAGCAAGAAGTCCTCAACAACCAGCGGCAGAGCAGATTCAAACGAAGTTCCTGGTTAATGACGAGTAACCTGGAAAAGGACAAGACAAAACAAGAAAAAACAATTTAATCACGTTACCGAGGTTTGTTTAATATTGTAGTATTTTAGTTTATTTATTAGTCCACCTGTGTGAGATAATTTCGTCGCACACAACAAAACACGAGAGACGTCGAGTCATACGAAAACACGTGTTCTCGGAATTTGAAGCGCCATTGCACAATTTCGATTTAAAGCGAATGTTCTTTTAATTTAATTTTTATGTTTGTCTAAATAAAAAAAATGTTGTTATTTCGGTTTGGTTTCATTTGTTGGTAACATCGTGAGATCTAGTCAATATGTAATTCTAAAAAAGGACAAATTATTATTATTCCTAGAAAAAATATTGTTATTTAAAAATTTTAAAAGTTAAACTACCCGCATACTACGTTTACTCGGTGAAATTAAAACCCTGAGGTTTTGAGTCAAGTTTAATTTGAATGTTGGTGGGTAAATGTGAATTGCAAAATTATAAAAAAAAAATAAATGTTCTTAATCTCACAACTCAAAAACATCTCATTATATTGTGCAACTTGTATATCAAAATGTATTCTTAACATAATTGCAATGTTATTTCAATATTGGCTACATCGTATAAGGAATATTTCTAAAAAAAGTTTCAAAAAATCGTATTAAAATACGAAGTAAAATAGCTATTACGTTTTGATTATGCAGTATTTACACGAAGGATATGATCTCCAAACGAACCATTACGATTGGTTGGTGACTGTTACTATAGAAGTTTTTCAGATGTCTTGTTTAGTACACAACTTCAGAAAGATTAATTTGTTAAGGGAAGTGAAAATACAGTGTAAATATTTTTTATGAAAAATGTAGATGTTATATTAATAATTCGTGGTGATATAATAGAAGCCTATAGGTGCGGACGTGTTTTTGGGTCGTTTTCATTTAATTCTAAATTGTTTATAATTTAAAATACATACTTTTTCATTTTGTGTAAAAGTGAAACGTTCAACTTAAATCAATCAAATGTATACGTGTGAGTGTCTGATAACAGATAAATACAGAATACGCTAATTTCTAATCCGTATCGCGTACATTTGCGTACATTTCTAAAAGCCAATACTTTTAAATAATTCCTTCATTCCATTTATATATTTTTTTATTTACTGGAACTTGCTTAACTATACGGACCACTATACTATAACAACCATAAGTAAAATGTGTGTCGTACGACATCTCGTGTAAAAGCATTGACACGTATGATTAGTATAAACTAAGAAAAATGCCAACAGTTAATTGTAACGACATGTGTGCGTTTAACGTGCATATCGCTATCTAAGCAACAGCTTTAATGCTTGAAACGCACGAGTGTCGATAAAGCCAAGTAAAAACTTGTACAGAAGCATAACACGCAACGAAAGAACACCTGATGCCGCATTTCGCTCTTATTATGAGCTCATCAGAGGTGTATACTTAAGTGCGGTATACAACTGTACAAGACGGCGGTTGGTCTTTTAAACTCTCGTGGAACAATGAACATAAGTAAAATGTGTGTAGTACGACATCTCGTGTATAAGCATTGACACGTATGATTAGTATAAACTAAGAAAAATGCCAACAGTTAATTGTAACAACATGTGTGCGTTTAACGTGCATATCGCTATCTAAGCAACAGCTTTAATGCTTGAAACGCACGAGTGTCGATAAAGCCAAGTAAAGCTTGTACAGAAGCATAACACGCAACGAAGAACACCTGATGCCGCATTTCGCTCTTATTATGAGCTCATCAGAGTGTATACTTAAGTGCGGTATACAACTGTACAAGACGGCGGTTGGTCTTTTAAACTCTCGTGGAGCAATGAACATAAGTAAAATGTGTGTCGTACGACATCTCGTGTAAAAGCATTGACACGTATGATTAGTATAAACTAAGAAAAACAACCATGTCGGGGATCTGCGCAAACTGTTGAAAAACCATTGTCGACCGTTCTTCGGTTCTTCAGTGTGACGGCTGCAAAAACCAAATTCATTTAGAATGTACCGGCTTGTCCGCAACTGATCGCATTACAAGGTAAAAAATTCGTGGGTTGAGCATTTTATGCAATTCCTGCTATAACAATCTTACAAGTGTTCTTGAACTGAAGCAACTTATCACCAAGTTTAAAACCGATATGCAGGAAAAAATAGTCGAATATAATTCAAAACTTAACGCCGAATTAACCTCGTTAAAAAACAAAATTGAAAAACAAGCAATAAATTCAACCGCAATAACCGACAAAATCGCAAACGAAGCAATTGAACGCATGTCACGCAGCAAGAATATTTTAATCAAAGGCATACCACCTGAATCGGATGGTGATCCAATTAAAAAAAAAATCACGACAAAAGCGACATTTCGGAGATTTTAGAAGCCACGCTATATCATCTTATCGAGTAGGCAAACCAAACCAACACCTACCTCGCATGGTAAAAGTAATTCTATCATCTGAATCAGAAGCCAAATATATACTAAAAAACAAGAAAAAATGTTTAGAGCGTGCATCAACTACTGGATTCAGTATCATTGATGACAAAACACCAATTTCTTCAAGACCTAAGAAAGGAACTTGATAGAAGCACTCAAAATGGCGAAAACAACCTGACCATTAAATATGTACACGGTTCTCCAAAAATTGTAACATTTCGTCACTAACACTTCTCATGCACCCTTCTTCATTGATTGGAAATCACTATATACTAATTTTGACTCACTGTGCGCTAAATTTAATAAGCTTGTTTCAACAGTACAACTACTAAAACCAAACTTGATTTTTATATGTGAAACTTGGCTAAATACCTCAACCCCTGAGTATCATTAAACTGAATGAATTGTCTATATTATAATTCCAACTTAACCCAACTAATAAACGAGCCCACCCGCTTCCGAATAAACAATGTCCCATCTGTTTTGTACTTACTCCTCACAAATGACAATCAGGTAATATCTTCTGTTGGTACCTTATTGGTAAATCCGACCATTCTGTTATTATTACCCACGTTCAGTTCAACCTACCAGTTTCTACCGTAAAAAAAAACTACAAGACCTACGATGAAACAGATTTTGAAAAGGTCAATCAGGCTTGGTCCAAAACAAAATGGTACAATTTACTCGTAGGTAACTGTAACGAAATGTGGAAAATATTTCTCAATATCATAAACCAGTGCATTTCTGACAATAAAACAACAAAAAAAATTATCAAAGCAAAAGAAAACCATGGATTACTTTAAAGATCTTGACAATGATAAAACACAAACGAAATCTGTGGAAGAAATTTAAACGCACAAACAATACAAACGATGACTTCATACTCATACTTCATAGAAATTTCTCAAAGAAGAATTTTCCTCGTCACGTCAATATTACGAAAAAAACATGATTAATAGTACGAATACTAAAAAATTTTACAAATACTTGCGTTCCAGCCTCTCTTCAAAAGTAAACACACCGCTACTTAAAAACACTGACGGCTCTGAATGTTTTTCGGACTTCTAAACGGCGGAACTTTTATCCTTATCTTCTGAAGCCTTCTCCTCCGAACCACCTAATTCTACTCTTCCACCATTTTTTGTAACCGTCCTCTGAAATCTCTTTGCAACGTCAGCTTTTCGGAAACTGAAATAAATGAACGTCTCTCAAACTTTAAAACCAATTCTTCTCCTGAACATGACTCCCTATCTCCCCTTTTTTTGAAAAAGTGCGGAAATCTGTTTCATATCCTCTTTCAAAAATAATGACTAAATCATTTTCACAATCATCTGTCCCTCACGAATGGAAACTAGCAACGGTCACCTCTATCTTCAAAGATGGAAACAAGTTGGACCCAAATATCTACCGTCCAATAAGTCCGATATCTGTCGTATGTAAGACTATGGAATCTATCATCTTTGAGTCGATGTATGAGTTTCTGATGTCTGAAAAAATTATTTCTGACAATCAACACGGGTTTGTTAAAGATCGATCAACCCTTCTTCAGTGTGCCAACGCCTGGTCTAATACTGATGATGACAGCAAGCCTGTAGATGTTATTTACATTGACTTTTTAAAAGCTTTTGACAAAGTACCTCACCAAAGACTTTAATACAAGTTAGAAAATGCTGGCATCAGAGGAAACTTAAAAGAATGAATATCAAGTTTTTTACCATAAAGATATTTTAAAATCAGAGTTGGTCTAGAACATTCAATCCTGTTACAGTGGTGTTCCGCAAGGTTCAGTTCTCGGCCCTTTACCTTTTATTGTATACGTCAGCGATCTTTAGCGCACTATTACTAACTGAATGTTTTGTCTTTGCCGATGACACTAAAATCTTTGGAAATCCTCTCACAAACCATATTAGCCTTCAAACAGAGATAAATGCATTACAACACTGGTGTTCTATCCGACTCCTTCCGCTAAATGTAAAAAAGTGTAAAGTGCTCCACATCGGTATAAAATAACCCGAATGAACTTTATTACTTAAATGGACATGTGTTAGAGACGGTTTCGTCTCACAACGATTTGGATGTCACTGTTAACCAAACTCTAACGTGGAACAATCATATCCCTTCAGTAGTCAAACGTGCAAACTCCAAACTATATTTCGTCTCCTCACCTATGAGCTACCGTAAAATATAGACACGTTACGTGCGTCCTATCCTAGAATACGCCGGTCCAATATGGAATCCTACTCTAAATCGAGACCAAGAACTATTGGAAAACTTTCAACGTCGAATGACACGACTTTCATACGGCCGAAGTAGACCTTCATACACGGAACGGTTAAAGGAAATAAACCTTATTACTTTCAAAAACCGATTTAATACTAACATTTCGCATACTTAAATTCAATTTTAGAAATTTAAAATCATTAATCCCTTTGAGCAATGATACAAGACTGCGTGGACACTCTAAAACTCAAAAAAAAAAACGATTACATCTCGCACTAGAGAGCGTTTCCTAACCAACAGAGTGTTTGATGTTTGGAACAGTCTTCCACCTGAGGTTGCTGACTCACCTTCTATAAACGCGTTTAAAAATAAACTTGACAAACTTTTGTTTTATACCAATTAAAATTATTGTTTTGAAACTGTAAGTTTTGCGACATCTAGTGTCGACTCGTGTTAGTGATCACGTACGCAATGGTTCACTTTGTCGACAGGTATGTAAAAGAAGTTACATAAGTCGATCCTTTGATAATTATAGCCAACATAAGCGTTAGCAAAAATTAAAATCTCGAATCGCCTGCTGTAAATTCGCAAGAGGTTGTACAATGGCTCTCACTCCTGAATCCCAAAAGGACGAAACAGCTGTCGAGGGATTCTCAGTGTTTGTTTGCTATTGTACAACCTCTTGCGAATTTACAGCAGGCGATTTAAATTTTATTTTTGCTAACGCTTATGTTGGCTATTATTGTTTTGTTTTATTAATTAAATTTTATTTAATTTTTATTTAAAGAATATTGTTTACTTACGAATTTTGTACATCATATAGGCTTTTAGTTTATTGTTGTTAATAGGCATTACAGGTTTCCTCTGCCTTTATCTCTTTTTAATAATAATAATAATAATAATAACAATAATAATAATTTCGCATTTCATAAAACATCAATTTTTTTTCAAATAAATTAATGTGGACATTTGAGAGTAGTAGTTTCTAACAATAATAGTCGAGAAAACCAACAAACTTATATTCAACAAAAAAAAATTTGAGGATTACCGACGATTTTACATTGATAAATTATATTTTATGACACTGTAATCCATTATCAAGATTTACAACCGGAATTTATTATTAGTTACTACTGAACATTACTATTTCAGATAGTTTTACCCATACCGAACACTCCACGGAACTACCAAAGATTTGAATATACTTTATTAATTTAGAAACGAAAACGTTCGTGCTATAAAAGTAAAAACCTTCTTAACAATCAAAATTGTCTTGAATGAATTCTTTGCATCCTTTCACGAACTTAAAGTTCAACCTTTTCTACGGCCGCGCAAGAATAACGCGTTCGAATGAAATTCTCTAAATTACGGGGACATTTAATTTAACAAAGTTGTCAATTTTCTTTTTGTGAAATTCAATTTCGAAGTTACACGGGGTGTTGAATAATAATTGTTAGTTACGTGGTTGTTTAGAAGATGTAATTGCAAACGTACAGAAAACCCTTCACTTAATATAATAACTCATTCCATGAGTTGTTCGAAACCACCTACGAAGGTCGTATATATTCAATTTGATTTATTATTGCTGATACCACTTGCAACCGATACCCCTTTAGTTACTTCTTTTTTACCCAAGAAAATATTAATGGAAAGTGGAACAAACCTTGAAAAATCTTTTGCAACCCACTCTCTCATACATACCTTCAATTGAAGTTTCATTTTAATCACTTATCAATTAACGATGCGTGTAGAAAGTGAGAATTAAATAACGGAAACAGACTTTACTACTTTGAAAGTCTATCGCACAAATTACCTGTATCTATATTATCTACATCCGCCGATGCAAAAAACAAACTTAATTCAAAAACTGGGACAAATCGAAAAGAAGTCAAAGACGCGCAACCTTTGCCTTTGTCGATTTCTTAAATAATCGAACTAATATTGAAAGTTTTATACAAACTCAACCTAAAATTTTTCGTTATAAACACTTCCGCATTTTAAGAAAAAATTATCTATTCGAAATCGTTCGGGCATTTGCATTTTATACCACAACAAACTTTTGTTGGCACACATACGAATCCGAATATACCTTTTTGTCAATCGTGGGATCAAAAGGTTAAATGACGGTGAAAATTTAGACGAAATCCATAATTGAAAATGGAAGGGATTGTTGAGAAATTATGTATTTTTTTTATCAAGGAAATTTTTTCTTGTCTAATTTTTTAGTCGTATTTTCAACGTTGCCGTGTTTAATTGATTGCACTGCCCACAAAAATTATGATGCATGCAAATGCATATGGAATAAAAAACGACTGCGTATTGTTGATCGCGTTGTTTTCTTTACAATTATTTATGTTGTGATAAATGGATTGTGATCATAATGTTTTATGGGTACCAGCTTTTGTGAATGAATTTACTACAAGTCATCAACATTATATAAATGTCCATGTAAGTGTCTATGATGAAATATCAAAATTTCTATTATTAATATTATTTATTATATATTATGCCATAGTTAGTACAGAAAGGATCGTGTTGTCATGCTATTTATTAACGTAAGGAAAATAAATTTGAATAGCGTTGATTTATTGTAGGTATATTAAGGGAAGCTGACGTAAAATGACATACTTTTTTTAATTTATGTTCACGTAGAAAATTGCGAAGAGATCAATTTATTGTTCAGAATCTTTTGTCGCATGTTTACGTTAAATATTGGTATTTTTTGTATACAATTCTATTTTGTCTAAAAGCAGAGTCAGAGAGTTAAAATTAAGTAAAAATTTGAATAGTCGGTTTTGAATACAGGGTCTCCCGATAAGCGGCTGTATCTCAAAAATTGTAAATCCTAGAGATTTGACGAAAAAATCCTAATGAATAAAGAAGGCGAGAGAAATGTCTGGAAATTATTTTGAAGTTCGTAAATTGACATCTAGGAGGCGTAACTGCTATGAAGAAACATAAAATTGATGTTATCTCGCAAAGTTAGACAAATAACTTTGAAAACGTTACATGATAGCTTGTGTGTTACGGTATAATTTTCGTATCTGTCAAAATAAGAGAGGAAAAACTATTACAGCTGTTTGAACATTTGTGGTCTCGTTTGAAAAACCATATTATGTTTTTAAGAGAATTTTTTATTGAATTTAAAATAAGTGAACTAAATAGCCACTATCCGAAGCGATTTTTGTGATTTTTGAAAAAAAAATTAAATAGAATGGTACTATTTTTTAGCAGGTTCTTTTAACCGTTATAAAGTTTAGTGAAAACGGATGGAGCCGTTCTAGATTTATAGAAGAAGCGACATTTAGTAACTCAGAGGGTGTAAATTTACATAAAAGCATTATTGGTCTAAACAAAACCCACATTGGATGCAGCAAGTAGAACACCAAAATCGTTGCAAATTGAGTCGTGGAAGTAAAAAATTATAGACCTAAATTATTTTTGTCAAACCCTTAACGGAGAAAGGTTTTTAGTCTTTGAACATGTTTCTTCCACTACTTTTAGAAGGCGTCTCCTTGGATACAAAAAACGTGTGGTTCCAGCTTGATGGTTGTCTATCACATTATAACTTAAATGTAAGTCATCATTTAGACCAACATTATTCGAATCGGGTTATTGAAAGAGAAAGTTTATGCCCCTGGCTTTTTCAAGAAAAAATAACAAACAATGAAAATATGATGGAAAGGATACAAAATACCATTAGAAGTTGTCCAGGGCTAAAATTGAAGAAACGATTTTTGCTACAGAAATTAGATTAAAGAAACCCATCAAAAATGATGGAAGTCATATTGAACATTTGTGAGCTATTTGTGGCTAAACTTCTAACAGTTTTTGGGTTTTTGGGTACGACGGATTCCAAACACCCTCTTTTTTTCACTTATTCCGCCGTTAGAATGAAGCAAAAATAAATTATTAAGAAAACCAGCCGTCCGATTTTTATGAAACTTTGAAAATGGATCTTATTTATAATTCCGCAGATCTGATTAGATTTTGCGCCTACACAGATTTTCGATTTTTTAAAATATTTAGAAAACATTCATTTTACACATTTTCGTTTCAAATTAAAGTTGTTTGTAATTTAATTATACATCTTTTGTTTAAACTATTTTTTGATCCGATACGTAATTACTGAGATATAATAATCACGTGACAATATGTATTTTAACAATATTTCCTGAAATATCAATGTTACAAAAAAAGTTAAAGGAGAAAAGTTGATGAAAATTCTGTTCTCTATAGCTTTGTTTGAACCATTTTTTCTAAAACGCAATTTTATTTTCGCTTATCGTAGCGATGTGGAGTTCTGTAACGCTTGTTTTATTTTATTGTTACTACTTATGTTCCGTTAGCCCGTTGGCATTTAAATACGCTTCAAAACAAATTTTAAACGATTGCAGTGATTTGTTTTTCTGGGTAAGATAATTTGATTCGATTGAGGTACTCGAGTTTTAACACATTTCCTCTAAATGGAGATATCACGATGCCGTTTTTACTAAAATTTAGACGATTTTATAAGAAAATAGTACCATTTTATCTAGCTTTTTTGTGAAAATTCAGATAACACTATTTAGCTAATTTCTTTCAAACTAATCAGCTCAATAATAAAATTCTCTTAAAAGAATATAAAATACTTTTTCAAACGAGACCCAACATATTATACCTTTAGTTTAGCAGATATTATTGAGTGAATGTCGAAAATGCATTGGCGTTTTCCAACCTTTTTATGACAGATACGAAAAAATGTCATAAAGCAAAATTGTACCGTAACGCACAAACTATTAAATGATGTTTTCAAAGTAATGGCTCATCGTCCCATTTTCCGTGATAGCGTGAACTTTATGTTTCCTTATAACAGTTACGACCCCTGGTGATCAATTTACGAACTTCTAAATAATTTCCAAACATTTCTCTCACCCTTTCATTCATAAGGATTTTTCTATTAAATTTCTAGGATTTACCATTTTTGAGATACAGCAGATCAGTACTCTTATCGGGATACCCTGTACAGTTGGCAGCTAGTTTTACTTTCCATTTATGATGTATGAGAAAACAAGGTAAAACGTGGTACATAATGTTTGGAATTTTTTTTGAGAAAATTTACCTACAGACCCTAAAACTTTTTCTTATAAGTTACATTTCCTTTTCCGTACTTTGCTATTTATGTTATGTTTGATAGAATTTGCAAATTCCCCGCATATGGGGTACATACATAGTAAAATATACCGTGTGTCCAATGGAAAAGTTGACATAGGCATTTACTATGTTAAATTAAAATTAACGTATATCTTTTTTCTGGCACAATTCGAACGTATGTTGGATAGATAAAGTATAACAAATTAATGTGATAATAATGAGTATGCAAGGCGTTTATTGTTATTTATTTGTTGTTAGTTATTTTTTATGAATTTTTATTTATTAAGCGGCCTTCGTGGCGGAATTCGTTATTCGTTGCCTAGTAGTGTTTTGCGCTCCCTAACCCGGGTTCGAATCCGATTGCAGTATTTTTTTTTTAACTTTTTTATCGATGCTATTATAACACAATTTTGTAAAATGAATTTAACATTTTAAACAAAATTAAACTCATTTTATAAAAATTATATATAAATTAATATTAACATCTATAATAATTTTATTATATATATTACAAGTTAGAGTTTCAAAAACTCTTCCATCCAGACCGCCTTAAAATCCTCTATCCAATGGTGTATTCGGTTTTTTTTTTGAGACACCTCGGAGGTGATGATAAACAGACAGACAGACAGACAGACAGAGATTTCAAGGAAATTATAATAATTAGATATTGTGCTCAAATTGTTCCACAAAAAATATGCATTAATTTTGAATTTTAAGAAAGAAATCGTCTATATCAACACTCTTTATTGATGTAATATTAATTATATTGATACCTTGATAGCGTCAATGAGCAGACGCCTCCAAGAATGTATCAATAATAATGGAGGTCACACCCATTATTGATTTCTTATATTTATTTATATAGTAATACCTTTATTTAAAAAAAAACGTTTTCATTTAATTTTAAACTATAACTTGGTATCTTAATTATAATGATGTAATAAATTCTTGTCAAAAACTAAATATATACGTTGACAATAAGAATTGCCTTAGTTTTTATTTTCACTTTTATATTAACTACAGAAAAAATGAAACGTCATAAAATATACATTTTGTAAGGACTAAATATTATGAATAGAGAGTTTAATGATTTTTTTAATAACTTACAATAATTAGTAGGTTAGATTTATTTAAAAACCAGTTGGGAATGCGCAAGCTTGCATTGCCAGGATGAACAAAAGAACTGCTTATTTAGCTTAAAAATTTATTTTAATGATTAATTTGAAAAAATAAATTTGTTCGAAAAATTTGACTGGACTTGTAAAATTTTTTAAAATTTTCGAGAGCCGATTTGACCACTTTGCCGATGAGATAGACAAAAATGATCGAAGCAAAAATGTCTTAGATTTTTGATGTTCTATAGAATCCGAAAGAAAATTTTCAAAAATGTCAACAGGAAAAAGCTACGGACATTTGACAGACAGACAGACAGACAGACAGACAGACTTTTTGAATTCATAAGATGAACTTTATTTATCGATAAGTAATAATCAGTCAACCCAAATAACCATGTTTAGTTTTTGATTTAATTTAAAAGTTATTGCTTGTAGACGTTTTTTAAATCAAAATTATTTCTAATTTTATTTTGTAAACATTTCCTAAACAAAATTTTGATTCGATAATTAATCGAGCTATGGTGTTTAATTAGCGATACCTTCAAATATATTCTTTAAAGAAAAAAATTAAGTAAGCAACGTAAATTACCTATTTTCTAAAACGTGCTTAGTGTAATGATTCATTCTACAGTCCTTCTATAAGATAACCCCTGCTGAGACTACTTGTTGTTAGAATTGTAAATGATACCCTTAAGCCCGCTTCACAATGTGCAAACTTTTGTGTACAGAAATTGTGGTGTCCAAGTTTTAAATTTCATGAGTGTACAACAAAACTAGTATATACTAGCATGGTCTGCATATTTTTTTTAATGTAAAATGTTTCTATTTCTACATCAATGTTAAAAATTGTTTAAATAAAAATACTGTAAAAAAGCATTGTAGATTCAAGTACTCATCTCATTGTATTGTAATGTAGTGTTTTTTCTCTGCTTTTTTTGCTAAAAAATAAACGGAGGGACGGACACCGTCAGATAATAAGGTATTTCCTCTTATAAGTTTTCTGTAATTGATTTATTCTTCGTTGAGGAGGGGCACCAAAAAACCACTATGTCATTTTTTCAGGCAACGATTCGTGCAGCAGAATGTGCACTTCTTCAGGCCTTTAAAACAGAAAAATTGTCCGCCACTTGAATAAGTATAAAAATCACATAGATATTAAACAAACACAAAATAAATTAACAATTAAATGTAAATAAATATCTCTAATAAAACACACACTCTATACGTAGAAACGAACAAACATGAGTGGTTTTTTGGCGCCCCTCCTTAACGAAGAACAAATCAATTACACAAAGGTATATGATATTTTAAATAATGCGAAAATGCTCCTTATATTGACGAAGCTCACATAAAAAACACTAACGTCATTGTCGTGTCTATGCACGCACAAGAGACAAACTGCAGAAGATCGATAACTCGGAATCAGAAATATTTAAGGTGGCTTTGATTTCTTTCTTTTGATTTTTTTTGGCTTTTATAATTTCTTTGTTTTCTTTTCTTTGGTAACCATTTTTTTCTAAGTTTATCGATTTGAGTGAGATTACTTTTTACTTACTTCGCGTTCTCCGATAAAGCTTCTTCTAATTCATTTTTGGAATAGGTCTTATGGTTTCTGGAACCACACACAAGTAAGCTGGTGATGCTTTTCCTATATTATCGTGAATTTACAGGTTGTGGCTCCATGGAATCAGGAGATGCACGTAAGAAAATTGACGTGTCTACTGAAGATGCTCTTTCTATCTTATTAGGCATTCAGGAACATCCAGGCTATAGTTCCTTGCTTCGTGTGAAAATTATTTTAGTCGGGGTGTTTTCATTTATTTGTCTGCTGCTTTGTTCGATTTAAAATTTTCTGGTAGCTTTTGGAACGCAGTTAGAGATTAAACTTTACGAGATGTTATAATATCTGTTGTAGAGGCCGGCGGCAGTCTGCTTCAGAAAAAAACAGTTAGGTAAGGACACTAACTTCCTGTTTTCGTAAAGCCATTCACTGGTGTTCTTATAGATGTGGTATTCAGAAAGGCTGCACTCAACAGGGTGGACATTTGATTTAGTGTAACCACTTTTCTCGGATTGGAATGCATCCATTTTCGCATTTAATAACTGTTAAAGGTTGAAAGCAACATCGAGGGTCTACAACTTGTGTGAACAATTCCATATTTTGTGCACAGTCTATTAGCTTTTGGTATGGATCGAATATCAATCTAATTATTAGTAACACTTTATTATCTTTCGTTGCTCCAGGGAAACTAACAAAGTTCTGTTTAAGAAAAAATTCTGTTGTCATCCATCCAGGCCCGTTATTGTAAAAATAGAATTCGGGAAATATACCAAGCTCGAAAGTACCTGCCGTAGATACACAAACTTCTGCGGTAACAGTTTGTCCTCTTTCTGAAGGATTAATTATCCGCATCTGAGTTTACCTCTTGGAGCATATATTCTACTCTGACATTGTTTATTCTGTCACCTGTAAACTTATGGGTATTGATCATCTCAGTTAAAAGTCAAAAAAATGTTTTTCCTAACTCCAAATCTTAAGTAAAATTTTCTGAAATTTTCAGTTTTGTTTATCTTCTTCTCTATTTTTACCAATGTAGCGTTCTAACGTAATTTGGAGAACACTAAATTGTTGTGCTGTTTTTTGTACCTCATCTCATGATTAAAAACAGCAATATATTCGAACCGTCAAAAAATAATTATTTAGAATGACAATGGTTAAATGTTGTTTAATAAATAGCTCATTTCGACGTGTTACGGGTGGCGTTTTTGTATTTTCCGTTTGGTTGTAACTGCAAACAACGCATGTGATTGATATTTGATTTTTTCGAAGTGTTACGAAAATTAAAAGATTAACTGTTACTATTATACAGTGCTTTTCATTTAACATTGGCCATAGGATTTTACATGTTAATATTTCAATCCCATGTTAACGCTTTTTTGGGACATATGTTATAAACCATTTACGTTAATTATAATTAAGTGGTAAAATGTCTATTAGAAAATATTCTTATAGTTTTTAATTTAATAAAGAAAAAACAAAAAAACCTCGTCGCGGGAGGATTCTAACCGACGAGTCTAAGGGACTTTTGTAATTTGACTTTCTTACTATGTTCTCTAATGCAGGTCCTACTTCTGTGATTAAAAGGTCCATGTATTTTTCTTTGGTAAGTGTGCCATCTATGAAAAATGGTCCTACAATATGGTTGCCCATAATTCCTACTTTCTTTGACCACTGGGTGTAGGTTTCATGGATAATATGAAAATTTTCTCTGCACAAAATTCGTCGATTTTGTTTATGAACGGTTCCATTAAGCAAAAATGTGCTTTCATCGGTGAACAAAATAAGGTGTTTTAAATAAGGATTTGCGTTTAGTTTTTCCATCCATATTTCGCAAAATTCCATTCTCTTAAAGTAATCATCTTCTAATAATTTTTGTACATTACCAATTTTGTAAAATCTGTACTTCTCTTGTTTTAATACCCTATAACAGCTGCTTTTGGAAACTCCCATTTCCTCTGATATAAATCGCAATGAAGAATAAGGATTATTTTTAGCCGATAAACAAACATCGATGATTTATCGTTCGTAAGAATTGTCTTGTTTCTCGATCTGCGCATCTGATGTGCGCATCATCTAAGCATCTATGTTCGCAAAACTTTTTGTATATACAGGGTGTTAGGTAAACATGCGGCAAAAATTCAAGGAGTTTTTCCTTGGCGTAATCTAAGAATATTTTGTCCTATGATGATTTCCTAAACACCTCTTTATTTCGAAGATACAGGGTGAACAAAATTTGCGACAGTAACAATATTTAATATCAAAAATAAATGTAAAGTTGATCAATCTACAATAAATGTTCGAAATGACTTCCTCCAGCCTGGATACAAGCATTCAATCTTCTCGTCAATGAATGTCGAACTCGTTCAAATACACCAGGGTCGTTTTTAATAGACTCACACCCAGCAATTATCCGATTTCGCAAGTCGTCCAAATCTTCCACAGGAGTAGCGTAAACTAGTGATTTCAGATATCCCCATACGAAAAAGTCCAAGGGATTTAATTCTGGGGATCGAGCAGGCCATGCGTGTGGCCCACCTCGACCAATCCAGCGACCTCCGTATGTTGCTGTAAAAATTACGAGCAACCAAACTGAAATGTGGTAGTGCACCATCGTGCATATACCACATTGCCATTCTTGTCGCCAATGGTACATCCTCCATAAACTCAGGTAGTGTTTCTTCCAAAAAGTTGCGATAAGATTCGCCAGTAAGTCTTGCTGGTAGAAATACCGGTCCAATTAGGTAGTCACCCACAATTCCAACCCATACATTCAAGGAGAACTGATGTTGAAAACGATCTTCATATACCGCATGCGGATTTTCATCTGCCCAC
The DNA here is from genome assembly GCA_030710515.1 of Abscondita cerata. Taxonomy (NCBI): domain Eukaryota; kingdom Metazoa; phylum Arthropoda; class Insecta; order Coleoptera; family Lampyridae; genus Abscondita; species Abscondita cerata. Next base: position 128,711 of record JALBCR010000380.1, on the reverse strand, counting down.
ACATGGTTGTTATGAAAATTTCTAATTGCAGTTCTTGAGAAATTAGCTTCATCAGTAAAAAGAATCTGTGTCAGGAATTGAGGTATTCGAACTAATTTTTGCAAAAGCCATTGACATAATGCAATACGTGGAGGAAAATCGGCTGGTAGTAGTGCCTGAACGCGTTGGATGTGGTAAGGATACAACAAGTTGTCCTTAAGAATTTTCCAAACTGTCCAATGACTTACATTCAAAGCATTGGCAATTTTTCTCGTACATGAAGTGCATGTCAGTCATCTCGGCGTTCGTATAGTGATTCATAATAGCGGACTTCACTAACTATTAAAGACACGTAAAAGACCTAAACGTCACTCACTTTAAACAAATGTGACACATCAAACAGCTAAACGTCACTTAATTTTTCTACTTGACAAACTCATTGGCGTACGCCATACTTTTATTTACATTAATATTGTTACTGTGGCACATTTTGTTCACCCTGTATCTTCGAAATAAAGAGGTGTTTAGGAAATCATCATAGGACAAAATATTCTTAGATTAGGCCAAGGAAAACCCCATTGAATTTTTGCCGCATGTTTACCTAACACCCTGTATTTATGATTGGAGATTTGCTTGGCACGACTTGAAGCACCTCGTACGTACTCTTTCTTTTACGGCATACACTGACATGTTCTGTTCAGTACTTAAAAATTAAACGTGTCAAAATTTCTAAAACTTAATAATTTGAATGATAATTTCGTTACCATAATAACCAAGTCAAATTACGAAAGTCCCTTATAACTCGTCGGTTCGACTCCTCGCTGAGACGATATCTTTTTTGTTTTTTCTTTATTAAATTAAAAACTTACAAATAAGTATAAGAATATTTTCTAATAGACATTTTACCACTTAATTATAATTAACATAAATGGTTTATACCAGATGTCCCAAAAAAGCGTTAACATGGGATTGAAATATTAACATGTAAAATCCTATGGCCAATGTTAAATGAAAAGCACTGTATATAATAATATTGTTCCGTCGGATTTTTTTCGCCACCTATTTTTCCCGTAGCTTTTCATTCCGTCGATTTTTTTTACTGGTTTTTTATTTCCCGGCATTTTGTCCACGGCTTTTTATTCCGCCTTCAGATTTTTGAAATAGACGAACTTGGCCAATGTCCGAAATTTTCACTTATAATTGCACAAGAAATTTGCATTTTGCCGAGTAAATTTGGGTGTTTTAATGGAAATCTGTTGTCTAGTAGTTTGAAAATATAAGAATACTAGAACTTGTCGACTATTTATTTTGGATAAATGTAAATATTAAATTGAATATACTGTCAATTTTTAAATCAATGGAGACCGCAATAATTGATTAAAAAATACTAAAGTTAAAACATCAATGCATTTGTTTTAATTTAATTTTTTTGTTCTATAAGTTTCATTAGGTGGATACGGTAATCATGGAAACATAAATGTTTTATAAGGCGTTAAAAGGAGGGTTATAGTTAGATGCATTGCAATATTCCAACTTTTTTCAATATTATTGAGCGCAGGTAGTGTTGTTTAACAAAGTTAATTAATGCATTTCTATTTTTTAAAAAGGATACCAACGTGTACCGATACAACACGAACATGATTAAAATGCAGTAAAGTGATTAAGTTCAGAGTGTGCGTTGAAGGATAGAAAAATATGTTTCCAGAATTCTACGAATTCTCGTACATTTAGAATATCTTTTATTCCAAAATTCTTCAAATATCATCGTTTCTCATTCTACCTCTCAGAGTCATTCCAGTTATCGATTATAGCATCTTCACCTCATTTATTCGCCTTGCTTGTTTGGTTATTGCTCTTACATAGCTTTTGTATGTTCTATCTTGATCTCTATGTTATGTCTTTATTCCTCCAAACGATGTTTAGTAAGCAAACAGATATTGTCGCGACTTTGTTAGCTTTGTTAGTTCTTGTGGAGGTGTCCATAGCTTATTATGATAACGTTACTTAAGCAATTGCGTTGTTGTCGACGACTAAATACATTTCGTAGGGTCTTTTGATATTTATATAATCATGTTATAGTTTTTTTTCTCTATTTTAATGGTGTTTATAATATTGTCCATAATAATGTTGAATAGGGTATCACTCTTTCTAATTCTAACTTTTGTTAGTCTATTATTTACCCTGATCATTGTTGTGTAATGTGAGTTTAAATTACTATTGTTTGTATTATGTTGCCGACCGTTTCTATTTCTATCATTCTACTAATCTTATATTTTTGTACAATATTTGTCAGGTGATAAATGTAGCGTGGATTTTTTTTTGAAATTCTTGTTGTTCCTCGTCCATTGAGAATAAGTTCTTAATTTCTATTGCTATTAATACTTATGTGAAGTTTCATGATTCAGCTCAGTAATGTTACGATTCTGTAGTTGGCTGGATCTTTCTTACTGCCATTTTTAAATACCAGAACTGTTACGCTTCTCTTCCAATTACTTGGTACAATAGCACTTTCATTATTTTTTGAAATAGGTGATGTATTTGGTCCGATAGGAGTCTTAATCATTTTAATGAGTTTGTTATTTATCGGTCTTTATTTGATTTTTTTCTGTTCTTTAATTATAATCATGTTTACACTATTATTTCTTTCGGCAGTGCCTTTTTTGTGGTTTCGGGTAGTGAACATAAATCTACTCTATTTTAATTCATTTCCATTATTATTTCTTGATCTTTCTTGTTCCATGATCTTTATTCCTTTTCCTCGCATTGTTCGTCATTGTTAAGTCAGTTCCTATTAACCGACCCTATTGTACCAGTTCGGTGAGCAACATTTCATTACATTCCAAGGCTCCCCTCCTTTGTCTAGGTTTGGAACCGGCTACGATGGCTACTATGCTACTCATTCTACATATCAACTACGCAAGTTTTATTCTCTACTTCGAAAAATTTAGGCCTTCTCTTCCATATACACTTTACATTTGTAGGTAAAGGTGCCTTGAATGGGACGACTTTTTTAACTGTTCTTAAAAAGTTTACTATTATCAATTCACTAAAAACGAAAAAAATAGTAGGTTCACAAGAATTAGGTAAACATATTTATCAAGACAAAAAAAATATATTTTATTTAAAATACCGAAAATTCTAAATAAAAGAAAATGTAAATTTGTCCCATTCAATGCTATGTGTGTTTTGCATGGGACACTACCACGGATGGGACAGTTGCAAAATTAAAGATATAAGTGACAATAATACATAAGGGAGTTCTTCCAAAATTGGGTTTCAAATGTTGTAAAATCTATATAAAATCTTAAAGTTGCCTGTGCCCTTGCCGTTCCATGGTTGGTATGCTGTTCTTTAAGCTTCCTGATTACAAGTCCCCGATCAACATGTGCATTATCGTCGTCAGGTGGATAAAAAAATTTGTTGGAGTTTCCAAATCTTCTTAAAAATTTAACTTCAAACTTACAACTTCTTAAAGTTTTGAAAATGCAGCCTATATAAGCGATTTTATTTTTTTTTTGTGGAAAAATCTACTAAAACGAAATCATTGTCTTTTAAGATTCCGAAGTTGTCGTTTTCATCAACGTCACTTTCAGTGGCAAAATCCTCACCACTTTGATCGGATTTTTGAAGTTCAAAGTTTCCAACGTCAGAGTCGCTACTTTCTTCCATAATCTTCCGTTTGCATTTTTTCTAAATTTGTGGACATTATTCTTTCTAAGTTTTGCATGATATTCTTCTTCAATTAAATTCATTTCCGGTGTATCGGTTAAAATTATAGTAGCTCATTTTTTCCTACCTTTGTTATTATTTTTTTTCTGGAGTTTTTGGGAAAAGTCTCACCAATTAAGGTGTCACTAATGATTCATCGGCTTTGGGACATGATGGTGTAGATGGTCTTGAAGCAGAAACAGAGTCACTGTGACTTGTTAAAAGGGCGTCATGGTCTGTTACAAACGAAGATAAGAAATCAGATTCTTGAAATACATATCGATTAAACGGATGTATCCCTTGGATGGCAAAACCTGATATAATATTTTTTGGGGTAATTACGTTTAAAAATGCTTTATTTGTTGTCGCTGCAATTTGATAAATATCAAAGGTTTTTCCTGGATTAGAAAGCATCCATTCATTTCGAGCGATTTTGAAATATGTTTTGAACGGCCCGTAAACCGACACGTCCAATGGTTGCAGTTCGTGGCTGCAATGAGGTGGAAACGTTAATAAAACCACGTGATTGTTTTTTGCGTAATTCATTACATCGAAGCTGATATGGGTTTCCTGGTTATCGAGTAATAACAATACCGGTTCTTTTTTGGTTGGTTTTACGCATTTCACAATATTTTTAACAGCTTGAAGAAAGTTGTTCTTCGTCATCCATCCTCTAAAATTGATATTTGTGGAAAATTGATATTTATCCATAACTGCTTCCAAGTTATTAAAAAATTTGTTAACATTGGTAGAATTAAACGCAGTAGCTCGACCTGAACTGGTTTTTTCTGGTTTTCTTAAAGACAACAATCCTGCTTTAGAATCAGTACCCATTTCTGCGGATAGGAAATTTGCAATTGTTGAGCATACTGATATATCAGTTGTCGAAGTCCTATGTTTCCTAACCCGTATATTTTTCGCTTGCAGAACGTATAGATAATTTGTTCTTAATAACAGCTTTAACGGCTTTTGCCATGAAAACAGGTGATACTCTGATAACCTTTTACCTTTGCCAACCATTTTCAACCTAAAATAAATCATAACAATGCAAAAACGCTAATTAACAAATCGAGTGTCTTGAATGGGACACCGTCCCATTCTTGGCACTATTTCTCGTCCCACTCAAGACACACAGAAGATTTGCAAGAAAATATTTTCAAAATTATTTATATGTGAAAATTTCAGTTCCAGCATTTAGGCAGATGGTTTCAGCATATTCAAAGTTTGCATTGGCAAAAACTTCACACACAATTTTCATAAATTATTTAGTTAAATACACTTTTAAGTCGTTTCTTAGCAGCTTACTTTACACGTGCAAAAACTTGTTTGTCAGTTATTCTGAAGACCATTGAAATTTTCTCCAGATATTTACTAAAATTAAGGGCACTCCAGTTGCCATTTATACGTAAAATCACGAAGTCCTAAGCACCACCAAGAATAAAGAAAACTGCTTTGTCCCATTCAAAACTTGTCCCATTCAAGGCACCTTTCCTTACATATGACCCAAGAGTATGAAATATTATCAGATATTATCATACACGTTAATAATTGTGATAAAAATTACCTATGCAAATTTGTAAAATGTGTATTTTATCATTTACTATTTAACTATTAACTACGATTTCTGAATCGTGGCATACATGAAATACCCAATTAATTATCTCTTCATTATCAAAGTCCCACGAGCAATATTAGCCAAATGCCCTCTGAACTTCCACATTTTCAACACTACATCCGTGGGATACTATGTACTGTTTATGAATCTTCAATTGTATTGACCCTTATCAACATACCATGTTACTTAATTTAACGTATGCAAGTCATGCAGTTTTGAGACATTAAGGTGAATTACAAATTATTTTCTACTACAACTCAGTAAAGCTACTAACAAAGAAATTCTCCGTTAATGAGATTGAATATTTCGGTATTCATGGTCCAAGATTAGCGATACATCTATATTTCTGTAATGATGTGTATTGCTTTACCAGTTACCGACTGAATATTGTGGCTGAAGTCCGTCAGGCGGTGGTAATTTGTCTTTTCGCACTCAACCTAACTAAATCTAGTTAGGATTATATAAAAAATTTTGTTCAATAATGGGGTGTTAATCAAATTTTAGTTTTATTATTACTGGTTTCTAAGAAGAGATAATATTTGGAGACTATTTTTTATTTTCTGCACAACATTTTTTGCATATTATCACCGATATTGAACATAGGTCCCGATATGTTAAACAAGGCACTAATACTTTAGGGAGGTTAGACCAAGCAAATTTTAGAACCGAAGAAGGTCAGTAATTTAAAAAAATTATGAACTAATTGCGGAGGTGTTTACAAAAAGTATCTCTTATTTGGCTCATTTATACTACTTAGTATGTATTGAATTTATGCAATAAGAAATGAAAGTAATTAGCTTCAAACCTTAATTAAGCACTTTAGTTTTTTATGTTGTAATTATTTTTTCATTAAAAGCTATTATCAAACATAATAAAATTAAAAATATATCTTAGCATCAATAATACCTATAACTGGATATATGGAAATTGGTTAGCGCGTCCAATTGACGTACTTAGATTAATTACATTGCAGCAAGTTGACCGAGTTCAATCGTCGCGACAATTTCTTCCGGTTGTGTTGTATTTATCCATCTACCACTACCCAAGGGGTGGATTATCGTTTAGACATAAAATTGACTTAAATTGTAAAACAAAACTTCGCCGAACTAATTTTGAAGTAGTAATCGACTGTAAAATGTGATTGTTGATACAAAATTTGCTCTTGTAAAAGAATTGATCAAACATTTATTAATCGCTTTAAGTTCTTGAAACAATTGATCTAATCAATGATTCAATTAAAAATATAAAACTTTCTTCAAAAAAAATAAATAAAGAGATACAAAAATGAAAACATTTTTCTTGGCTATTTTCATCTGAGAACTAAAAACAAAATTTTTTTAAAATATAAACATTCGATTATTTCTATGAAAATATGGATCACAGTACACTGTGTTTTTAATTTTTTTTACTTTCACTTCTAACTCTAATCCCCATAATTTGCAACTGCATAAATGTCATAATACACTTTTTAGAATTCATTGATACTAATTAATTTAAACACGGTTAGTAGAACTTTCATGTATTCATTAAAATATCATTAAGTTGATAAACTAACAAAATTACCCATTCTAATTATTAATGTGAAAATACATACCACATTAAATTTATATTTTCACATTATCTATATGTGCGAGCGAATTTCTAATACGACCTTACGAAACGTTTAATTTTACAAGGATTTCACTTTGAAAACGACATGAAATTATTTAGTTTTAAAATTGGCAATAATTACATTGATACGTTTTTCGTACTTTTTTGGATGTTCTGATTTAGCATGTAGTAATGAAAGTACATGACCAAGTAATATTTACCAAAAAAGCAGTTGATAAAAAAATTAAAATTTGTAATTAATAAATTGATGCATTGATCAATTACCAATAAACGTAGTTATTTACAACATAATTGAACACATGGTAAATCGATTATAATGTTTTTATTACCGTTCAAATTAAAATGAAGCTGTTACCTTTTGTGGTTTCATACATTTATATCTATAAGGTATAAAAAAGTTAATGAAATTACTTATTAAAATAGAAATATTTAGGTAGGTACTGCGCACAATACTACTACAACAAATGTCAAAATGTTTTATTGTTGACATCGTAAATTAATTTTAATAGTAAAACCTTATGAGTTTTGTGGAAAAAACCATGGATACTATTTACTATTATAGTTTTTATCTATTGTGTATTTTCATTCATCCATTAAAACTGTTACAAATTCTTTTTAGGTAAATGAAAATTGGTGAGAATTCTAAATTAAAGTATTGGTAATATGGCTGATACAAAACTCGCTCAAAATTGTTGGCTTATGTCTGAAGAAGTAACTACCTTCATCAACAACCTGAGTTTTTGTTCAGAGCAACATAACTTCCAATAAAAAGACTCCAGACTTCGTACTATCTGGGAACCATCATTAAAATTAACAATATTTCTAAATAAGCAGTTATCTGTGTTAATTTAGCGTATTTTGAACATCGCGTCGTTCGATTTATTCCCAAGTCTCTGAGTACATACACTCTAGAACGAATACACTCCCAACATATCAATAGCTTTTTACTAACTTGTTTTAATTTTATATAAATATGTAAGATGGATCCAGTGACTATAATTATTCTTTGACCAAAGGCGCATCTCAAAAATTTGGAAAAACATATTTGAGAGTCGTCAAAGTTAACAGAAGCGCCGTGGATAAAAATCGATTTTTCTCTACTTCCGCCATCTTTTGGTAATAATCTTCGTCTACACACCACGACGTGTGTCGTTAACCAACAATTCACTCACAATTGAGTTAGAACATTGGAAACGCATCAAGTATCTAGAATCATGAAAACATTTTTGAGTTTTTCGCAGAACAATTCTTACTGCGTAAATGGAAAGCACGTTATAACTAAATCGTAACACCTTAATATTTATTAGATTGGCTGAAAAGTTCGTAGACATTTATATAGCACCATAAGAATTAATTCCGTATGATTTTAGATAGTACCAACTTTCAAACAGTTCGTCTCCAAATTTGACAACAATTGGACTATTAGTATGTAAGTTTGTTAAGTTCAAAAAATAGATAAAAAAGAATTTCGCGTATTGGTGAAACATTGTAACAGACTAAAACAAAACAAAATTCTATAAAATAATTTTGAATGGTCGTAAAGTGAAGTTGATATAGATGATAGTCTATAGATATTTAAGAAACGTGTTGAAGATACCGTGCATGAATATTTGGGCTTGGGAAAGCTCTATCAAGGATAAAATCGCGAAAAATGGCCTCATATGACTAAGTTGTTTTGTCAAAATTGCCCCGTGTCACAAATAAAGAAAAATGGGAACATTTAACGAATTTGGCTACGAACTGCTTCCCGATCCACCATATTTACCAGATTTGACTCCCAACAACTATTTCCTCAAGAGGATGCTCACTGGGAAAAAATTCAGCACTGATCAAAGTGTAATCGCTGAAACAGAACGCTACTTTGCGAGTAAAGAAAAATCGTGCTACAAAAATGGTATCGAAAAGTTAGAAAATCGTTGAAATCAGTGTATCGTCCTCTAAGACATCACTATCTTCAATAACAAAGGCGCATTTTGCCCAAAAAAATGTTTTTTTTTCTATGTTAGCCAATGAATTTTTCAGCCGAGCTGGTAAGAGAGAAAGTCTAATTATACAGGGTTGTCAGCTAATCACGCGTCGGTCTATAGCTTCTAAACCAATGAGGTTAGGAATTTCGTTTATATGTCAATCTATACTATTTGTAAGAGTCTATTTTTGGAAAATATTTTTGAGTTCACAGGGTGTCCCAAATAAGTGTGACGATATGAAAGTCATTTTTTTTAATGACACACCTTGTATTTTTTGCATATTTTTGTTCACCAATGCACTCTATCAATTTTCGAAAATCTACTAGTTCTGGCATTTTAGGAGAAATAAACATTTTGTAAATTTTGTACAGGGTTTCCAAAATTATGGCCGAAACATGACAAACTTCAAACCAATTTTTCTCACGTTTTTCAAATGAAACCCCCTATATATCACCACTAGATGTAGAATTGAAAAATGAGTCTTTTTTGTATTCACAACTGTACTCAAATTCTCGACGGTTTTCTAGATATTTACGAAAAACCATTTATTTTACTTTCCACAGTAAATTTTCATCAACGGAATACCTAGGCGGCTATGGAAAAAAGCTACTCGTTGGTATGACAATGTTATTAATTATTCGCGTAATCTTTTGACGTTCAGTGGCATCAAGTGCATATTTTATTTTCTTTCGTAATAAAAATGAAGTATACGATAGAAGAAGATGCCTTCTAGCATCCAGAGTGTACAAAGAGAGGTTTCCTGATAGAAGGCACCCAGATACAAAATCATTTAAAAAATTGAAGGATAGATTTGACACGACTGGGGCAGTTAAATATGAAAAGCATGACAGAATAAAGCCCGTACTAAACGAAGAAAACGAATTTAACATTATTGCAAGTTCAGCAGACATTAGTGATTTGCTGCACATAGGTCAAATTTCCGCAAAAAACATTTTGAAGAAACATAAGTTCAATCCGTATCATGTACAACTGAATCAAGCACTTCAAGGACAAGATCTTGAAAATAGGGTAAATTTCTGTAATTGGGGGTCTAGCTCGAATTGGAGAAGATGAACGGTTTTTTAATACTGTATTGATTACGGATGAGGCAACCTTTCACAATAATGGTCATGTGAACAGACATAATTTACATTAGTACGCCAATGTGAATCCAAATTTTACGAGGGCGGTTGACAGGCAACACAGGTGGAGTGTAAACGTCTGTGGAGGCATAATTGGAGACCGCGTAATAGGATCCCCTTTTTTTATGGTCATCTAAATGGGGATTTTTCAAGATTTTTAGACGAAGACCTTGATAATCTTCTAGAAAATATACCATTAGGGCTAATAGGAACAATGTGGTTCCAGTTAGACGGAGCGCCTGCTCATTTTAGTATTGGAGTTCGACATACTTTGAATTAAAAGTTTCCAGGCAGCTGGATTGGCAGACAAAGACCTGTTCCGTGGCCAGCAAGGTCACCAGATCTGACGAAACTTGATTATTTCCTATGGGGATACGTTAAAGATCTGGTCTACCGCATACCTCCAACCACACCAGAAAACATGCGGGAAAGAATAAGAGAAGCCTTTAATACAGTTACTCCTTCAATGTTAGAAAATGTAAATAGGTCTTTAACAAACAGGTTCAATCTGTGTTTACAACAAAATAGTCGAGTGTTTGAATACTTAATCTAATCATGTTTAAAAAAATTTCTAATGTAATTCATAGCCGCCTAGGTATTCTGTTACTGAAAATTTATTGTGGAAAGTAAAATAAATGGTTTTTCGTAAATATCTAGACAACCGTCGTACAGTTGTGAATACAAAAAAGACTCATTTTTTAATTCTACTTCTAGTGGTGAAAAAATATACAGGGGATTTTATTTAAAAAACGCGAGAAAAATTGGTTTGAAGTTTGTCATGTTTCGGCCATAATTTTGAAAACCCTGTACAAAATTTACAAAATATTAATAGGTTGACAGTAACTTTAGACATTTCGCAACTCAATTCATATCAAACCGTGAGCCAAAAAATTATCTTGAAATTTTTAAAATTTTTTATATCCAGTCCGCAAATTTTATGTTTTTCCATTTTTATTTATTTCTCCTAAAATGCCAGAACTAGTAGATTTTCGGCAATTGATAGAGTGCATGGGTGAACAGAAATATGCAAAAAAATATAGGGTGTTTCATTAAAAAAAAATGACTTTCATATCGTCACACTTATTTGGGACACCCTGTGAACTCAAAAATATTTTCCAAAAATAGACTCTTACAAATAGTATAGATTGACATATAAACGAAATTCCTAACCTCATTGGTTTAGGAGGTATAGACCGACGCGCGCTTAGCTGACAACCCTGTATAAGAGGGAAAACTATACTCCAAGAACTCGCTGTATATCAATGCAACCCTGCCTTCAATAACAATTGTATGTTATATTTGCAGCTGAAGATTTTTTTATCGTTCTAAGGTTAAAGGACAGGCTGATGTTTTGGAATTTTCGATGTCAATAACCATTAACATTTATATGAACACCGTATCAAATGAATTATACAAGCTCTACAAGACAGCATTCGAGTATCCTAATTTTTGATGACTTTTTCTAATAAAACTGGTCTCACAGCCGAAATTTCTGCTCGAATGTTGTTCTGGAGGTCTCGAATTGTTCGTGGTTTATCGGCGTACACTTTACTTTTCAAAAACCTCTATAAAAAATAATCCAACAATGTCAAATCGCACGATCTAGCCTGCCAATTGATCTCAGTGTTATGCGAAATAATCGTCTCACCGAACTCATCGCACAATAAAGAGATTGTTTCGCGGCTTGTGTGCTGAGGCGCCGTCTTGTTGAAACCACAACTCCTCCACATCCAATCCGTCAAATTTGTGCCAAAAATAATGTGTTAGCATGGTCCGATAGCACGCGACAGTATTTCGCCCATTTTCGTATTAAGTTTGCAAGATTTTAATGCGTTGTTCGATCCATATTCATAAATGCCAAACATTCAAGGTATGTATTTCAATAGTAATTGAAAAACAGGTCTCTATGGAAGCAGCTAGGCAACTTCATTTACATTTAGATACAAGAAATGGCAGCGTTGCGACATGCAAAATCCCTAATCTGCGGCACCTGTGACGCCATCTATTGAGTCTAATAGAAAAAATGGCACCCATTTTCAGAAACGCACTGTATAGTATGCTATCTTAGTTTCTGTGTTTCTTTAGATTAAATTCAAATGAGTAATCTAATATAGTGAGTGCCATTTAAAAAAAATTTAGTGCAAAAGTTTGGTCTTCAACACTCTGTATAATAAAGAATATTTTCCATAATTGTGCGCAACCGCAATTATACTAATTCAAACCATAATCAGAATCAAACAGCGTTGCTTAAACATTGATAAACAAATTTAAATAAAAGTGTTGGTGTTAAAGTATACCCAGTTAAAACCGTTTTTAAGTTATAATTTAATTGGTTTTATAATTTCTAAATTTTTCATTCTTTATAAATTAATTTTCACACGACAACATGACTTTTACCTTAATTTAGTTCCGGATTCGCCTACGTGAGGGCCAGAAATTAAATATTCTAAGAAATGGGTACGCTATAATTCGTAAGGCTAACTTTCTCCTCAATTACCTATATACAGGGTGAATCAACACCAACGGGACAAAGGTTTATAGCCAAACACTAAAGGTTTTGTCATTTTAGTAGCTTGCAAGTTGATAAATTTTATATTTTTAAATTATTTTGAAATATACAGTATGTCTCAAATAAGTGTGGTACCTACATCAAAATATTCCTTCTTATGGAACTCCTGTATCTTATACTGTTTTTTGATTGCCCGTAAAAAATAAGGTATACTTTCATAAAGGTTCCCTATACCTAAGCATTGGATATTAGATTAATGTATTCCATGAACAAATATTAAACATCTCTTTACAGCGTGTTCAGAATTTACAAGTTAATAATTAGATAATTCAGTATGTAATATGAGCCTTATTTTAAATAGAACACCTTGTATTTTATTATTTCATAATGTTAACAAATAAGTCGTCTTTCGAATGGTATAAAGGTGTCTTATGCCTAAGTGTTACAGGTTTTGCGTAAACCAATAATCCGCCAAAATCAAAATGACCGCTAGATGGCGTAGCAAACGTTACTAATTGAAAACTTACTTTGATTAATTCATATACCGTGTGTCCCACGGAAAAGTTGACATAGACATTTACTATGTTATATTAAACATTAACGTATATCATTTTTCTGACACGATTTGAACACAATTTAACAATATATTATGTTGGATAGATAAAATAAAACAAATTAATGTGATAATAATGAGTATTCAAAGCGTATTTAACTAAAAAATCAGTAAAATAAGTTATTTTTTGTGAATATTTATTTATTAACCGAATGGATTTTTGATTTATTAAGTGGTCTTCGTGGATGAATTGGTTAATTTGATACATAGTAATGTTTTGCCCTTTTAACTAGGGTTCAATTCCGATTAGTATTTTTTTTTACTAACTTTATTATTAGTTGGTCTAGTTGTTGAACAAACAGAAAAGAAAGAGATTCATCATTAATATAAATTCCTAGAGTCCACTGTTAAGTGAATACATTTATTAATAAAATAATTACGCCAATTGGGATCGAATTCGAACTTTTCGCGTAAATCATTATGTTTCTATATTGTACTCAAATTGTACCAGAAAAAGATATGCATTAATTTTAATTTTATGTCATCTTAACGTAATTTATAGATCAATTTTATTTTTTTTGGTTTCACACTTTTTGTTCTATGTTAAAAAGTAAAGTTTCAATAGAAGAAGATGTTACTGTATAAATGTTTAATTAATACGGGCTTGGGCTGACCACAATTTTTTTTGTTTAATAATGATGAAGACTAACCCTAATTAGCTAGAAAACGTAAAAAAAGACGTTAAAACTAAGTATAAGACTAAGTTTTTAAATACCATGTATGATAGGAACCAATTAAAAGTATGTTTTCACACTTTAGCTTCGACTGTTTTAAATTTGGCGCTTAAATTTGACTTGTAAGTTTGGGGCGACATTTAGTGCCACAATCTCGTGCTTGCCCAAATAGTAAACTACTTACACCATCTGTCGGCAAATATCATTTACTTACAATTTGAAAATGTTTTGTGCAAATTTAATGTAACCATCTTGCACACGCAAAAAATTAGTTATCATTATTCCGTCCTTATCAGAAATAAATTACTGAAATTGATGACAAGATTTAATTTTTTTAATAATTATTCCCTTAACAACCAAAATTATTTTTTGTAAAAATGCCAAAGCTTATGTTCTTTATGTTTACAGTTTAAGAATAAAACTACTAGACGGCTCTACTGTCGATTTAACCAGAGTTGTTTAGTTGTTTCGTGGCCGTCGTTGATATCGCGTCGTAGTTGGTGCTTTGAAGTTACTGTTATTTCTGTGACAATGATTAAGTGTGTATATGTTAGTTGCACAAATAATAAAAAAAACTGGGTTACATCGACAGTAGAACTTTTGGTACATTTTTTCAATCAAAATTCAAATAAATGCGAAGTAAATTCTTCTTAACATTCAAATCTTTTCATAAGTCTTCACAAAAACGACATACCTAAATAAATCTAATTGAATCCACTACCCGTGGAGAAGAAAATAACTAGTGTCAATTCTACTTTCAGAGAGACTTGTCTGGTTTTTAAAGCATTTGATCAACACTTGAATTTTAAAATCATCTTCATTGCTTCAATGATTGTACGATGAACCCAATGGTTGTTCACATTACGCTTAGCATTAATTAACATTTTCTGTCATTGTTTGTTAAAGATCAAAAAATGTGCATAGTACATACATATGTTTTTATATATAACTTATATTTTACATAAATATGAAGAAGGTGCGGGCGTATAACCTCCAGTCAGATCGTTATTCTGATTAAGGTCGGGCGTGGGGTTTCCACAATTTACCGTTACTACCACTCCCGTCACTGCAACCACTGATTCATTTTTTTATTTTTTTGGACCTAATAGAGATGACAAAATCGGTTTGTTAAAATTAGACTACACATGCAATGAATAGTAAGCTTATCCTTATCAAACTTTTCATAATATTTATGTGTCAACGCAGGAAATGTCTGGTGCAATTGACAGTTTTGATACTGGACTTCCGGCATCCTAAAACTGATTACAATTACGCAAATAATATATTATTTTAGATATAATGTCATTAGTCAGTATAATTACATCAAAAGTGCACTAACGTAAATAATAAACATCAGGTTTGATTTTATTTATTTATTTCTTGCAAGTTATGTATGCGTGTTTGAACTCTACACGATTCGTGTTGGTTACCTCACTTTTATTCGCAATTTATGCATTATTCAAGTCACATAAATATATGTATGCATGAATTATCGCAAAATTACAAGGAAATGTCCGATCTTCATTACTAATACCAGTTCTAGAACAATTTTTTTTCTGAAACTTGCAAATGAAATAAAATATGGTAGGTCATGGTTGAACGATCAAAACATTAACGCTCTTGGCTTTGCCAGAGAAATTTTTCACTAACGTATTTTTTCGTCTTCAAGCCATCAAACGATCTTGGCCTACTGTAGAAAGCGTTTGCTTTCATTTTTCTAATATAATTTGGACACACCCTCTATAAACGCCGTTTATCAATAATCGATGATTTGTCGGTTTACTTTCTAATATTAAGCTTAACGTTATATTTAACTTTTCAAAGGTGCTTCTTTTGGTAATAAATTACATCTAAATTATATAGTGTAAAAAATTAGTAGCTTTCCAACGTTATAAACATACTTGTAAAGTTATCAATGGAAACAATAGTTTGTAGAACTGACAATTGGAAAGTTCTTACGGCAGTGATTACATCATGGTGTTATTGCCAATTAAATAATTATTACCAGTTTATTACGAATGTGCAAAAAATGATTTTCATGCTTCGTCTACTGTAAACAATACTTACAAGGCGTCTAGAAATAATAAAAAGTATTTTTTTTCTTGGTTCGCGTACGATCAGACACTAAACGAAAATTCTAGTTTAAAGATGGTAGTTTCCACACAAAGTCGGGTCATAAACTCGAAACTATTTATTTTACGACCGCAACAGTAGATTTCTATGTAAAATTTAAAAATAATATTACGGAAAACTACAAGGTCAAGTTCAAGACTTTGCCAAATTTAAACAGACGTATTTACCAAGTGCAAAATTGGGACGCTAACTTCACACTGTGCTTCACATTTAGTTCATCTTTTTCAACTTCTAAGTCTTAACGATCAAAAAAATTTGTTTTACTTTAATAGACGATTTTTAAGTGAGGTGGATACCGCAAAAACTACGAAGTTATCGGATTCTAAAATTTAGTGCATCCTGTAATTAGAATTTGGAAAAATGAAATTTTGTTTGGACTTGATGGTTACATTTACAATTGATTATTATAATTTTTTCTAGTTTTTCCTCAACCGTGTTGAGTCTTTGTATAAGAGTATTTTTGGAGGGATTTCAGGCAAATACCATAGGTGCTTTTCAGCAAACGTTACGACTGGTAAGCTCAGTCTTTTTCAAGGTATCTATATTGTTATTCTTGATTAACCTAAGCAGATAGTTTGGAATTTTTTAACTATTACAAGAACCAACGTTTCCCAATAAATCGTGAGTTTCTGCTTAACGAGCCCCTGCAAGTACTAGTTCTTATGATCGAGAAAAGGAAAAACTGGCATTCGTCTGGAGTGACAGATTTTCTATGCATCTATATTTTTATTGAAAGTGAAAGTAAAATCCTGTAAAGAAACAAAAAACTGAACTACAAAAATACAAGGATAGCTTTGTTTTTAAGAAACAATAGAGAGTTCTGAAGACACTGGATTAAGAAAGTTATTTACCACGTGAAATTTTATCGTCATTACTCGTAGTCGTGTGTAACATCCAATAAGCCATGAATATCATGTTGATAAAACTTAAGATTAAAATTAGAATTTATAGTCGCCATTAGACTCCTTACAAATTTTATTTTTAGTTTGTGATTGATATATGGCAATTTTGTACCAAATGTTCGGACATCATCGCACGCACCAAATATATGTGGCAAGCGGCCGTTTCGTGTCATATGGGTGTTAGACGACGATTGAACTATATTCAGGTTTATAGAGACTGTAGCTAATTTCCTCACATTTGCATATAGGGTTTGAAATGCCAACGATACAAAGCCAACTGAAGGAACTTATTGGAAGTATCTTTGATATTTCCGACAATCAGGTTTGTAGTAAGAAAGTATCTCTACATCAGCCCATCCAAATTCGGAAGAAAGACTGCACAAATCTCACGCCGGATAAACCAGAGTTAGTCACATAATGAATAACACCGATATACCAACTAGCCTAAAGAGAAAGGTTTAGGAGACGTTTGGTTCCAGTTGCAACATATTGCAATGACATTGATAAGAAAAAGTATGGCAACACTTAGAACTACCAAAAGGGTCATTGAGAGAGCTACGATCGGCGTCAGTCTCAGAGAAAGAATCAACTAATGAAATCAGAAAGAGAACCAAGGTTACGGATATGATCTCAAGATTACTAAAAATGAAATGGAAATCAGCTGAACACGTGGCTTGGTAAAAGCCAAACCGATGGGATTCAAAGGTAATCCATTGGAGACCAATACTAACAACGCGGAAAACAAACAGCGGGTAAAAACTGGATTCAAACTGCCAGAGATAGAGATGCATGGAAGGAACTTGGAAAGGCCTTTATTCAACAATGGATAATATGAAGCTGAGATGATGATGATTATATTGACACTTGAAATTTGTATTTTTTATTACAATAAATTTAAAAATACCGTGACAATAATGGTTTGTGCACTAAAAAAAGGTTATAGCAATGTTTTTTGCATATAACTTTTCAAAAAATCCGTTTTCTTGTCTAGGAATCCTTCATGGTCACCATTTATGTAATTAAAAATAAGGTCACCAGTTAAGAGAGCAGTAGTGTTAAACAATAATCGAATTGTGGAAGCCTTTACGAAGATATTCTATTCAGTGTAATGAATTACCTTTGCCTTTACCTTTATTAGTTACATTGTTCATTTTAGGTTTGTTTAGTTACAGTCAATTTAACTCTGGCCGACGCTTATGTTCTTCATATATTTACCCTATACCGTACTTACACCATACTTTGAATTTGGTGGTACGATTTTTATGTGCCACCCCGAATGTCGAAAGAGTTAGTTTATGCGAGTGTTTTATGTATGAGGGTGGCCCGATAAGTAAATTAGCTTCTTTAATCCGTCTGAAAAATACGTTTTCTCGAGGTCTACAAAGTAGGCTTCAGTGACAGCGATGATCTCCTCATTCGATTCAAATTTTTGTCCAGCGAGTGTTTTGAAACCAAAAGGAGTCACGTTGGATCAAATGTGGACAACACGGTGGATGGGGCATCATTTCATAGCCCAATTCGACTAATTGGTAGTCGCAAAGGTGGAGGTGTGGGCCGGTGCGTTGTCATGGTAGAGGAGTACTCTTTTCTTTACTAAATGAGGCCGTTTTTTTTGCAATTCGGCGTCGAATCAGCCCAATAATTTGCGTAGTACATCCCTGTGACCGATTTGCCCTTCTCTAGGTAGTCGATGTAGATTACACTTTGTAAATACCAGAAAACGGTGGCCATCAACTTTCCGGCCGATAGAACAGTCTTCGTCTTTTTTGGAGCACTTTCGCCTTGGGTTTCGACTGTTCATTGGTCTCTGGTGTGTACCAGCGGTTTCATGTTCCGTCAAAGGTTATGAAACGACCAATTGCGCTTAAACAGCTCAAACACTGCTCTGAAGTGGTCTCACGGTTGCGCTTGTTGTTAGAAGTGGGCAAAAGCGGCACCCATCGCGCCAACAGCTTTCTCATGCAGAACATGACCCACCCGTTTTTTTAAGATGCCTACTGTCTCAGATATCTGGCGCACCTTTAATCGACTTTCTGCCAACACGAAACTGTTGATTTTCGTCATGTTATCCCCCGTGGTAGCCGTTTTCGGAGCACCTGGGCGTGGCTCCTCGAAAACCGACGTGCAAATATGTTGAAACTTGGTAAACCAATTTTTGACGGTCGTCATCTAAGGAGAAGATACACTGTACGCAGCATCCAAACGCTCTTTGATTTCACTGCGCGATTTCCCTTCCAAAACATGAATCAAATCATCGACTGATATTCCTCGTTCTCCATTTTTCTAAAATCCGCGGACACTCTCGCTTCCACACGCGGTCAAAACAAATGTACGAGCACGATTCGTCAGAAACTTCGACAATATGCTGTCTATGATTGTGGCGCAATCGAGCGGTGAGACTAAGTACTTATCGGACCGCCCTCCTAGGGCGTTTCTTGGTAGGTGGTTTTTATTCAATTTTGTAAATTGTTCAATATTGTTTATACAATCTACTTTCTGAGATTGGAACACTTCCAGTATCAAATTGAAATCAGCTATTTCCGTTAATGTTCTACTCCTCCGATATATAATACATCAGTCAGAATACCTATGGGACCGCTGTACGGAAAATGGCCTAAAAGCCAACCGTGCTGTTACGATTGCTGGTGTTCATATGGAGGGTAATATAACTGTACCAAGAGCGCTTAGATTGAGGCAACTTACTTTAGAGAATGATTTTTCACTTTATTTTTTCCTCATTCCTTACCTGGGGAAAGGTACTTACTGGTCGGCGATAACCTATCGCCTCATTATCTGAAATCATAAATCTTTGTCAAGAGATCAATATATCCTTTATATGTGGAAAATAGAGAAGCCCAGGAAGCTGCATTAGAAAAAGAAGGAAGTCAGTTGCTACATCTATTGTCGCCTCGAATAGTAATATACTAAAACAATTTGGCGACAGATATGTAAGTTGATTATTTGATTATTAATTTCAACTAAGTATTGGCATAAAAAAGTGTTGATTCGTTTGCTCTAAATACGAGAGATTGAACGATTGCACACAAACACTGATAATCACTAAACAGCTGTTCCATCTTTTTGGGATTCTTCGG
Source organism: Abscondita cerata (assembly GCA_030710515.1). NCBI lineage: Eukaryota > Metazoa > Arthropoda > Insecta > Coleoptera > Lampyridae > Abscondita > Abscondita cerata. The sequence goes on along the minus strand of JALBCR010000380.1, from coordinate 108,763 downwards.
AAGAGAGAGAATTTGAGAGTACAATGGGACCAACACTTAGTTAGGTTTAATAATCGAAGAATTTACTTTGGAATTACTTACACATTTGTCGGCAAAGTTGAATACTAAAAACTACAACATTAGCTGCAGTGAACAATCCAGGAACCGTTAAAATATATAATCCCTGCATTTTATTTATAACAAATTAAACATGGTACTTGTTTATTTTATTAAACTATGGTTTTTCTTGGGGTGACTGTGATAATACATGCAAACATTATAAGATGTCAATGTTCCCTACTGATGGCTGAAATTAATAAAATAATTGCGTCAAATTAAAATGGGTTACTTTGATAACATAACTCATCAAATCTTTGATAGCCCTCAAAAAACTAGTCCTATCATAGTGATAAATTATATAGTGCCTTTTTGCTTTCAATGAATTGAAATTGACAAATGAGGCTAAAATGTCATTAAACGCATTCCACAAAAATTACAAAAGTTGTAATATTTTAAAAAATTTATCAACTTAACTCCATTTTACGATAGTATTAGTGATACGTGACAAAAAAACAACACGTTTAACCCCCGCTCATACATATTCGTAGGTAAGATAATGTACTAATATTTATGATTTCTTATATTTTGCTTCGTTCTTAATAAATAATATTTCTACTTATTTATCGATCTGTTCTTAATGTATACAAGTTGTTTATCTGAGCATTTTTTAATTACTCATTAATAACTAACTCATTATTAGATCTTAGAATCTAATTTTTTAATTACACAGGCTAACGTGTACAAACAATAAGTGTCGCGACTCGAATCGCCTGATGTAAGTTCGCAAGAGGTTGTACAATAGCAAACAAATACCGAGAATCACTCGACAGCTGTTTCGTCCTTTTGGAGTCCCAAAAGGGAGTGAGAGAACTGAAATATAAGTTCACTATTGTACAAATGTGTGCTGCCGATTATATTCCCTACTGGAGTGCACATCATATACGAATGTGTACACTAATAGGTTATTTCAAAGAGTTTGGTCCTCTTGAGTCTTTTGATTATCATCGTTTTATTGAGAGTTTGTAGCAGTTAATATATGATGATAAAGTTCATGATTTCTGGCACTTACACTTACCATTTACCCTAAACTATATCTGGTGAATGCCAACATCCATTGTCAAATTAAGACTCAATCACCACAATATATTATACAATTTCTTTTCAGTTTTTTTAAATCTCTATTGAACTACTTAAAGTTACTTACCAGATTAATCAAAATGTAATATTTGTAGAAATCTATAGTATGTATGAGCAACTACCCACAAAGTGGTGACACCAACTATCTCTTACCAGATTAAGGTTAAAATTGCAATTATTGGACTCCGAGGAATTGCATTGAATTGCTTTGACATTTGACTAAAGTAGGGCAGTGTTGTGGAATTTGTATGATTTCTTGAGAGAATTGAGCTGGCCCCTTTCATTCAAACTGCAGAAACATATGTTTATTCATAAATTTGCTAAATTGTTAATGATACCAAACAGACAGAAATCGTTTTAAAATGCAAGTTAGTAACTTTAAATAAATCGAATAATTATTAAGACGATAGAATAAGCTCTAGTTAGTAGCTGCGTTTGCTATATATGTTTTTTCTTGCAATGGTTGGTTGACATATATTTGAGTAAACGACTTTGAATTCAATTAGTTTTTGAATATAGGGTCTTTTATTTTGTCTTGATCAATTCTTGCTTTTTTGTTGTAGATGGCTCTAACGTCGATTTAACCCTATTCTTTTTATTATTTGTGCAAATGACGCTGACGTACGAGGGCTGCCTTTTAAGTGTCGGGAATAGAACGTTCCTTATCACCTAGCAACCAGAAAAACTGTTTATAAACTACTGTTGGTATTTGTCAATGTCAATGTCAAAACATCATTTAGATCGGCCTGATAGTTTTTAAACCGCCGTCACTCAAGAAAACGTGAATGCTGTTCGCAACATGGTTCTGGACGATCGTCATGTGACATACCGTGAAATTCAGGCATCATTGGACATCTCAGGGACCTCAGTACAAAAGATCTTACACGAAGAAGTAGGTGTAAAAAAATTGGTTTCCCGGTGGATACCGAATCTCCTTACAGAAAAACAGAAAGCAGCTCGAGTCAATTGGTGTCGAAAAACTATACAACGATTCAACTCAGGAGCATCAAAACACGTTTACGACATCGTAAGTGGTGATGAATCATGAATCTATAGCTATGAGCCTGAATCGAAACGCCAATCTGCAGTATAGGTCTTCCAAAGTGAACTGAAACCGACAAAAGTTGTTCGCTCTCGCAGCGTTGCCAAGAAAATGGTTGCATCGTTTGTTGCCAAATCAGGGCATATAGCAACGATTACTCTTGAAAATCAAGGAACAGTTAATGCTCAATGGTATACGACCATTTGCTTGCCTGAAGTGATCGCCGAGCTTCGGAAAGATAACCCAAATCGACGCATTATGCTCCACCAAGACAATGCAAGCTCGCACACCGCTCGAGCCACTAAGTCGTTTTTGGAACAGCAAAATGTCGGAGTTCTTGATCATCCTCCATACAGCCCGGACCTAAGCCCCAATGATTTTTTTACATTCCCAAGAATCAAGAATATTCTACGAGGAAAACGGTTCCAGACGTCTGAAGAAGCGGTGGATGCCTACAAAACAGCGATATTGAGTACACCTACTTCGAAATGGAATAAATGCTATAACTACTGGTTCCATCGAATGCAAAAGTGCACTGACCATCGCGGAGAGTACTTTGAAAACAATTAAAAAAATGCGTTATTATACCTCTTACACTTTTCTTCATTACCGACACTTAAAAGGCAACCCTCGTATATACACTTAGTTATTGTCACAGAAATCACAGTAACTTCGAAACGCACACATTCCGATTCAACTACGAAGCAACTAAACAACCCGAATTAAATCGACTGTATAGCCATCTACATGTCGGATTTGTTGGTAGATTTATTCACATGCGTTGCGCATCTTGCCAAATTTTTCAAGTATACTTTAGTCGACTTTCATAGAAGCATGTAGTTGAATATAAGGGTTGGACAAGATTACTATGGGCGCCAAATTTAGGATTACAGAGACAAACTAACCATAAAACAAGCTTTAAGTCGTAAAACAAAAGTTAAAATGAATGTTACTCTTTTGTAACAGAGGCATATATGGGGGTCAACTAAAGCTTAAAAAATTGGACCCGTCTGCTCAAAAACGCATATAATATTAAGTTGTTTTAATGCATAAGTAGACGCTCGTTAGCACTTTTAATTTTATTTTCTAGTTTATATCTATGTAATACTTATGAAATTTTCTAGCATGCAAAGTTAGCTCGTGTGAATCGACCCAAAGCCGAAGATACAAAGTATTCTTTTAGATTTTCCGCAATCAGTTTTACAACTTCCTTCTTTTACTATAACTAACAAAAGCGATTTAGTTGTTAAATTGCGTAGGTGCTATTTCTTTGGTGTGCGGAGAAATTCGAAAACATGCATAATTTACATCCACACAATTAACATGTTTTTTGCTTCAATTGCAGTGTTGCACCCATTTGTTGATATTCACTGAAGGGAACCGAAACTTTAGTTAAAAAGCGTAAATACACTAATTAACAAGCAATTTTGTAAACTTTAATCGGTTTAACTAGAACCATATATGATGTAATTAGTTTTTTGTTATCATTATTGGATATACCAGTCCTATAAAAAGCTTACATTTTAATTTCATACAAAACCACAATAGGAGTTGCTTTTTAATACCTACAAAATTCGAACAAGCTGTGTACAAATGTTTTATTGTTCTTGTACGTTAAGTATACAAGAGAATTAATATTTTGATGTCTGGATACAAAGACAACTTCTTAAGTGGTTGTACAGGAAGCCTTATTTTCTATCAAAAATTTGATTGAAACGTGATATTAATATTCTTCATTAATAAGAGACGCTTCAAACAACAACATAAGCCATCGCACCCTAATTATTTCCGTTTATTCGTGAAATATTTTATTTTGAACTGAAACTAATTAAAACTTTCGCGTTACTGTTGCAAAATGTACAAGTTGTTTAATATTTAATGCACTAGTAATACGTAACTTTAACAATAAATTTTAACCGTAACTTTGTTAATTAAAGCGAAATAGAAAATAAAACTGGTATACGCGAACTTATTTAAACGAAATGGTAATTAAATGCAAAACGTGCTGTTTCATATATGTCTGTTTTAATGGACGTTTTAAAACTACTATAAATATCTTAGAAAGTAAACTGAAACCATCGATATTTATCAATGTACAATAAAAATGATTACATTCACAATACTGAAAGTAAATCGAATCAGGGTGAAGTTACTCGAGGCTATTTTGAATCACTTTCGTCGAGAATCTTTAAAAAGACAGGTGCTCGTTGTTGTTATATAGAAGTTTTAAAAATTGAAATCCTCCTCGGGCGCGGAAGATATCTTTGCATTGACCCAGTTACCCATATGCGGAATCACCTCGTTTCAAAAATTGTAGTAACTTTTACTGAAGGTTTTGTTTTAGTTTTAAAATTGCATTGGTATGTTAAATTTTTGAATGTAACTGAAAGGGTATAGATAAGTAGATCGATTTAAAATGTTTTTCTATTGCTTTGGTGTTTACTTTCACTAATTAAACAGGTTCTTTAACTAATTTGCATACCGTTTTATTACGAATGAATCAGTTTTATTTGAATAGTTGGAATCGTTTTATTTAAAAAGTGCATGTCAGTTACATTATAACTTTCTTCCTTTTACTTCCCTATCTAAAAGATGATACCACAATTTCAAAATTGAAAAATGTAACTCCTTATTTTTTTATGTTTTTCCGGGAATCCAAGTTACTAAATTACATTTACCGTAAAATAGGGTGAAGTTAACTTTAACTGAAAATATAACCTATTTGAAATTTCAAAAAAATAGGTTTTTCTCAAGATAACGTGGTATCGTTCTAGTTTAGCCGTAGAGCTTTAAAAATTTTTAAATTTGTATTTTCTTCCTTGGAAAAAATTATAAATATCGTTGAAAAGCGGTCGCTGGGGTGAAGTTAACCAAGAGAAAAATAAAGAGTAAAGTTTTAAATGCTTTTTATGAAAAATTGGGCGGTTAATTAGAATAAAAAAACATATTTATAACCTATAGGCTTTTTTTTAACCCAATAATTACATGATAAACGTAGTTGTTTGCACAAACTTTTCATGTGAAATTAATTGAAGATAAATCCACGTTAAAACTAAGTTCTCTGCAACGAGATACATTTGAATTTTTTACTATGCTTTTAACTTTCTTTATATCTTTATCTTCTATATTAGGCCAGATAAATGTATTACATTTTAATCGCTTTAAAAAATTAACAGTGACATCATATACTGGGTGAGTCGGGAGGAGCGCACCAAACTCTAGGAGTGTATTATACAAGTGAAAATAATGTAAAAAACTCATATGTTCTTATCCGATTTTCATTTGTTTTCAAGTTATAGCATATTAACAAATAAACAAATTATACACATAAAAATTTTCTTAATCATAGCGTTCTTTCAATAAATGTTCAAAATACCGCCATTGACTTCTAAACGTTTTCTGCTTCGTCTACGAAGAGCGTTTGTTGCTCTCCCAACTGATTCATTTCTTTTTTCTTTAATATGGACTGCAGTATTCTCAATTCGTCTAATTAGTGCATCCCGTGTGTCCACTTCTATTTTGTAGACTTCATTTTTCATCCAGCCCCATAAAGAAAAATCTAGTGGTGTGAGGTCTAGAGATCTTGCAGGCCAATTAATAGGACCTCCACGACCAATCCAACGCCCTGGAAAACGTTCGTTCAAATGTTGCTTGACCTGACGAGCGACATGTGCAAGAGCTCCATCGTGCTAATAGTACATCTGCATTATAATATTTACAGGAACAACCATACTACACCACACGTTCACAGAAAACAGATGTTGAAAATTGCTTTCGATTGTTGCGTGGGGATTTTCGTCTGACCATACATATAGTTACGAGTATTTATAATGCCAACACGGGTAAATGTAGCTTCATCCGTAAAGAGTATAATCGATACAACACGATCATTATTATTTATCCACCGACAAAACTCCATACGGTTAGCGTAATCCTCTGGTTGTAGGTGCTGTACTCTCTGTACGTGGTAAGGATGTAAGCCTCGCTCGTGGAATGTGTTTATCACTCTTTTTTGTGGAATTCCCAATTGAGTGGCAATTCTCCGTGAGCTAGTAGTTGCATCTTCTTCTACTAGATGTAGAATATTTTCTGCTTCTACAAAACCTTGTCGAGTAGCGAGTTCAGATGTTATGTTTGCATAACATTTTTATCAAGATGTCTTTGGTGTAGAAAACGTTGACGATATTCTTCAGCAGCAGCTGTAGCGTTTCCATTACCGAACCCATAAACAAACACCATATTTGCATATTCTAAATTTGAATAAGTATCTGGCATTTTGCAACACTAACAATCACATAAATTCAAAATTAAACGTTCAGTTACTGTTCACTGTACACTGACAGTTCATCAAAACGTCAGAATTATCAAATGTTTTTGAGCCTCGAACATGGCATACTTTGATAATGTTAAAATTCAGATAATAAGTGGAAAGCTAGATGAACATTTTTAATTAAGCGATAACTTGAAAACAAATGAGAATCGCATAAGAACATATGAGTTTTTTTACATTATTTTCTCGTGTATAATACACTCCTAGAGTTTGGTGCGCTCCTCCCGACTCACCCAGTATACTGACAACACTTTTCCGATAAAAAGTCTAACAGTTTTTTTTTATTTCATATTGCACTATAACCTATGAGTCTTTTTGTATATCACCGCGTTTAAATTCCTTCTTATCATTTTCTGTTTTTTCAACATTAGTGGTCTTCAACTCAGAACAGTGACCACTCTCTGAAAATAACACAACCTCACTTTCTTCGCTGTAACAATCTTCCTTTTTTGCTGCTTGAACCTTGCTTGTTTTCATCATCTTTTTATGGCGAATCTTCGCAGGCTATCGATCTTCCAGGAACAACGTTCAATTTTTTACTTTTTGCTATTGAATCACGTTTTCTTGGATTTCGTTGCTCCTTTAAATAATCTATTATTACTTCTCAAATACTCTGTCTGGAAACTTCCTCCTATGCACGAGGAATTTTATCTAAAAGCTTCTGCTTACACAATGGAAAAATTCCATTGGCAGAAAAACCCTTCTGAGCATTTAGTTTGGCTACAGAACCCAACTTGTCAAATAGTTTTTTAACATCCTAGAATTAGTATATTATACACCAAGGTTGTGAAGTCTGTCATTATTACCTTAGCACCAGTTTGCTAAGGTGGTCCTAAGGCTATAATGGACTTCACAACCATGGTGTATATACTATTTTTTCCACTACTAGCCAAATTTAAGCCAAAAATCAAAAATAAACATTTTTCTTGTAAAAATCAAGTAGCACAGGAATGCAAATAAATCAAAAGCATTAAAGCTACATACGTTGATAAACCAACTGCAAATGATTCACTAAACACTTGTGTGGTATATTTCACCTTCATTTTCTGAAAATTATTCGGAGTAATATGTAAATTAGTTGATTTAGGAGCCAATCGCAGATTTGTCTGACATGTAGAAATTTTTAGTCAAGAAGCTTTTTGTTATTAAAGATTATATCGTATTTAATCAAGTTATTTTGCACCGACTTCAATAAATAGGGGACATCGAAGAAATAATAGATTTTCTTATCGTTTACGAGAAGGTATGGTTTTCGAAAATTTTACTACTGCCCTAACATTGGCACCGCATTGTAGTTGTAGCTTTTCTATGCAGTTTAATACTATCGACTTCAATTTGTCACCTTTGCATATCGTATTTGTAAAGATGTAGCACAAGGGTTGTTTAACTTTTTATATATAACTCTAACCATGATCACGTAGCAGTTTGAGCTGGCAAAAATTTAAAACCTACTTTAAAATTAACATTTTGGGGCTCGTAAAATATAATTTTAGTGAAAATTGTTTGTATTCCTCTGTATATCTCCTGCTTCTTAGTGGTTTATTTTTTAAGTCCACTTGGGCTGTCACAATTTGTGCTCTGCTTTCGGGAAGTAATCGTTGGGAGATGTTAACTTCAATTGAAGTGCTTTCTTTTCACGTTGCAATTTAAGAATGTTCCTCCGTAATTTTCTTTACCTAAGAGTATTTGAGCTGCAAGCTTGAGTAGTTTTGGTATAGCTAGAGATGTTAACGGGCATTTATTGCATCGCCAATATACCTTGCATCATTTAAATATTGGGTTTCAGAAATTGACACTTGTAATTCATTTAGGAATGGCAAGTGTTCGCCACATACTCGTTAAGTTTTTAGAGTCGACATTTTTATGCAACAGATCGGACCTTCCAGATTCTGTTAACCATTCAAAACACCTACAACAAAATGTTTGTAATTTACTTAAAATTCTTGATGTAACTTAACTCGCCTGGTTAAATCTCCTTTGGGAAACCTGAAAAAACTGATTCTACCATCATATTTAATAAATAAATAAATTCAGGTTATGTATTTGCGGTTATGGGATAGGGGCGCGAATTTTAAACTAATGGCATTTTTTATTCAAATAATTTTATCGTGTTAGGTAATTTTAAGCAGCAAATACGTTAGAGATAATCTCCTGGATATACAAAATTATGTTTCACTCGTTTTTGTTAAACAACTATTCTTAGATTCTCAAAAATTTGAAATTTGTCCATTATTAACCTAGGTCAACAATAGAAAAAATTATTAACCACTAATAGAGAAATTCAACTTCTCAGTTGGCTAGGAGACGCAATAATTGTCCACTTCACAGCTAGTAGTGAAAAAATACTTTTTTCTACGCAGGAAGTATTTGAATTGGACTTTTTCCATTCTTTTAATATTTGCTTCCAATAATTTTCATTGGCCCGAAAAAACTTACATCTAGTGGTTGGCACAAGTGGGTTGCATTTGGTGGTGAAAAAGGGATGAAAGATTGTCACCTATTAGAACCTTTTTATCCTCTACTAATTGAGCGTGTGGTAAAAAGATCTTTTAAACCAGTTTGTAAAACAGATAGCATCAAACTAACTATGATTAGATCGATTGTATCGTGTTCCTTGAGAACAACATTTTTCCTAACAACACGGAACACCTCTTGGGCCTCCTTCACGCCAAGAATCCCATAAATTAGAAGCTTTATAAACAACATATGGCGGTAAAATATCACCGTTTGCAAAAACACACAACATTATTGTCACAGCACGTTTTGAAATATTTACAACGTTGTCAGGACTCTAATGTAGGCAATTTAGATAAAATAACGACGAATAGAAGAAAAAATGTATAAAGTTTTGAAATTTTGGTTATGAACTCCCAGTAGGAACTCGAATACAGATCCGAAGAGTTCCCACCCCCTGGGAGGAGCTTCATCTCCTTTGGCCCAAAAAACGACCCCCAAGCGTGACCTCACGACGATTTTTTGCGTTTTGCACCTACACCGTATCTCTAACGAGAAAAAGTTGTAGAACTTTTTAGATTCTCCATTAAATTTTCCACAAAAATTTTTATATATTTTTTTGCGTATCTCTCACCCAACGCTTATAAATGACTTTTGAAAATAAAATCCATATTATATGAAAATATATGAGTGGTAATATGATGATTTTTATACCTATGCATTCTGCACTTTCAGCGCGTTTCCACACCACCCTTGAGGTAAAGCTCTCAGTGTGTTTTTAGCGGTTTTCCCTGGAGGGCTATTCCACTAATAAAATATTTAATCAATTGGAAAATGGTCCTCCTCGATGGAATTTACACAACTCTGCTCATGACAATTAGAACACATTGTAGAGCAGCGCATGCCAACCTTTACACAGCTACATTGCTTTCCACAGCCCTTTTTACAGCCGCAAGATATGAGCTGCAGAACTGAGGCTGGAGCTGGCGTTTGAGTCGTGAACACTGGTATTAAAATGTTGTTAGTTTTTCTCCAACCACATTCAGTTGCTCCCAAATTTCTTCATTTCCACAAATGAATTTGATAAAAAAACCCGATATGAATGTTGTGTTACTGCAGCAAATGTAGGTGGTAGTTTCGACAAAATGACTGCGTTATTCGACTGACCAACTAGCTTATTAAATAAAATGAATCGATAATGGTTTAAAGATGTTTCTTTTCGGGGTGCCTTATATAGAGCAAGCGTAAATTTTTCCCCAGCTCTTGCAATGTCATCTTTTGCTGATGAAGGATTATTCAATAACCCTTCATGTAAATCCGTTCTTATATTTATTAAGTTTACGGTCTGCAATTTTCCTTTGACAAAAAAGGCAGAAGTGGTGTCGCAGCCACTAAACGCATGAGTAAATAAAATATTATCTTTGCAATCGTTTAAAACTGTCGAGTTTTATAAGTCTTGGGAACTATATACACCCTTTCCTTAATATTTCCTTGGGTGTCTCTCAAAAAGCAAATGTCTTCCTCTGGCAAAAAGCGATAAGGATTGTAAGCAAATCGATATCCTTCCCCATATTTCCCAAACATGGGGAACAACAATAGAAAATGCACAAGTATAAAAATTATCTAATGACTACTAATACAAAAATATTTCATCCAACATGGATCTTGTAGTGAAGGAACTGCTCTACAATTTTGCTTCTATATGTTTTTTACTCACGCTAATGCTTTTCGAGATAATCGACGCAAAAGACGGCCCAATGCTCATTTTTACCTTCGCGCTGAAAACTGCTTATTTTCCAAGGTCATTTATGAGCGTTGGGTGGGAGATGCGCAAAAAATTATAGGACAATTTTTGTGGAGAATTTAATGTTGAATCTAAAAATCTTATAACTTGTTCTCGTCTGAGTTGCAGTTTACATACAAAACGCAAAAGACCATTGTGAAGTTACGTTTGGGGTGGTTTTTTGGGCAAAGGGATGAAGTTCCCCGGGGGGCCTTTCTTTCCTTTTTTTTTTTCTCCTCTTCTCTTTTTCTTTTTTCCCCTCTCTTTTTCTTTCTCTTTTCTTCTCCTTTCCTCTTTTTTTCTCTTCCTTTCTTTTCCCCCCCCCCCCCCCCCCCCCCCCCCCCCCCCCCCCCCCCCCTCCCCCCCCCCCCCCCCCCCCCCTTCCCCCCCCCCCCCCCCCCCCCCCCCCCCCCCCCCCCCCCATAGGAACTCTTCGTTTTGGGTTTTTTGGGGGTTTTTTTTTTTTTTTTTTTTTTTTTTTTTTGTTTTTTTTGTTTTTTTTTTTTTTTTGTGTTTTTTTTTTTTTGGTTTGTGGTTTTTTTTTTTTTTTGTTTTTAGGTGGTTTTTGTTTTTTTTTTTTTTTGTGTTGTTGTTTTTTTTTTTTATTTGTTGGTTTTTTTTTGTGTGTTTTGGGTTTTGTTGGTGTTTTTTTTCTTAAAACCCCATTTAGCGCACGTTATTAGCCCTCCACAAAATCATCTGACCTCCATGTTTATTAATATGTCGAACATGTACCTTATTTATAAGGGTTCCCTTGGGAATGTTACATTTTTTAGAGGCTTTATTTGTGCTAATTTTGCCATCAAAACTTCAGACAAAAACTTTTCTAAAACTTCCTCATTGTACTCTTTAAGACGTTTGGTGCCTTTCTTATGTTTATACATGCTTACTATCTTTACTTTATCTACAGGACGAAACAAACGACGGTATTACATAAACTTTCACAACAGACACTGGAACACTTGTACCGGTAACCACAGAAAAGAATCTATAGGCCCGTATGTGTCAGTCAAGTTTGCCCCAAATTAATGTTAAATTTTCACAAATAAACAAAAACTCTTATCATCAAAGAACGGAAAGAAATATCAAATCTATCAGCTGAAGTTATTTTCAAAAATCAATTACTTGATTAATCAAACCATTATCAGACTAATAACATAATGTAATCATCGGTATTCAGGTAAAAGTTTAATACCCAATTTATAACGACTAATTTGGTAGATGTCTTCAGATCTATGCCCATTCTGAACTAATTTTACGGAAACGTTAAAGATTTCCAAGACGTCGTAAACAGTCGAAAAATACAATAAGTTGTAAACTAAGAAAAATGCCAACAGTTAACTGTAACGACATAAGTGCGTTAAAGTGCATAGCGTTATCTAAGCGATAGCTTTAATGCTTGAAACACGTGTGTCGATAAAGCCAAGAATAAGTTGTTTTTGTTTTATTTTAACCAAACTCCTAAAAGAAGGACTACTTAAATACAACCAAAAAATATATTTAGAGGAGTAATTTAACATTTATCAAAATTATCAGTTACTGAATCACAAATTGCTTACAGCTTTACGCATTTGTTTAAGTGGGCAATAATAGGAAATACAAAGTACTATGTATTTCTCTGTTTTATATGTTGATTATACACAAGTTACATGAAAATATAAGTAAAGCACTATAAATGGAAGCTGAATCAGTAACCATTCCAAGAACACTTGAGGTATTTCCCCTTTGGATAGCCAAGCTAATACCTATTCACTAGCAGTTTCCCAAGGTCAGCTATGAACAAGATAGCGCCACCGCTGAATGAACCAAAAGTTTCGACATCAAAATTACAAGGTGGAACTTGCCTGATAGGGTGGAGTATTTTGAAATTTTCTTTGGCTAAACTTTACTTTAGGTCCACTTCTCAAAACACATAATTTTTTATACTTATTTGTAAATTTATTATTTCCATTTCCTCTTCATACCATAATTAGACGTAAATGACTGACTGAATCACTTACTTTAGTCAATACTTATGGTATTACTAATAGTGATAATTTAATCAAATATTTTCAACAATGAACAGACAATTTGTTTTAATCAATTTCAGTTGTTTTTAGGTGATGGGAGGTGATGGTAGGTTACAGTTACAGTTATTAAAATTTCTTTCTTTAAAAAATTAGATTCATAACGCGTAACATTGACATAGAATACCATTTATTTAATTGATTCCGTGCTTGAATTATTAATGAAAATCAATATTTAGATAATATACTATATTTTTGAATAAAACCTTACTTTATTAAGTACTAAGTGCTGGCAGAGTAATGTTATAAGGAGCTAGTGTATCAACCATTCATCTCTGGAAACTCGTAATGGTTTTAAGATACTCGGGAATTGAGAGTTTTTTGGATAATCTGGTTTAGGTTGGTGTGTTTGCTGATTCGTTTGCCACTTTTGACACAAGAAAGACCGTGAATTCAACTACAACAGCAAATATGAGGTTGACATACTCCAAGACGTAATTCCTGAAAACACCTAAAGTATTTCTGTATAGTAGTGTTCCCAATTGAGAAGATGGTATTAAACCAAGCACTGGAATATCCGTTTGAGTTGTTAACAAGCGAGCTCTTTGTAAGTGGATCGTTTAAAAGCGATGAGAAGCTGTTTTTGGTGGTGATAATGTCCCAATTCTCTTGTAGAGGTGTCCAGAGTGTAAATGAGATTATGTTCTGCCACTCAAAACGTTACTCCATTCTGTTTGTAGCAAATGTCTAAATCGTCTAATTTGTCCAACTAAACAATTGCATCCGAAACAGGACGAGAAAAAAAAGCCCCCAAACGCTCCTCGTGAAGACCCAACTCTGTTGGGGTTCTATAGTTATATTTTAACTGCTATGACCGTTAAGAAAATGTCTACTGACCCTTTCAAATTGCTTGTCACTTCTTCGGTGCAACTTAGCTAATTGCTTTTTTCTACTGTGGCAGTTTGTAATCGTCTTCCAGCACAAAACCACAGCTGTCTCAAAGTTATACAAAAAAATGGGGCGTGCTTAACATCAATTGAATTGAAGTTATTTAAGAATGGACTGTATTTTGCTGAATAATATTTATTCTACTATACGATTTTTGATGGATAAACGTAAATGAAAGTTTTGATGTGACTATAAAACAGAGTACTACTATCAACAACAATGTATCTTAGCAATATTAAAATAAAAGTATAGGTAACATTTGATAATGATCATGACAATTGGCACTATTATATTACAAAAAATACTTAAAATTTATACTTTCAAGAATCGTTTGGATCCTGTTTTCTATGGTTCTACTACAAACTCACTTGGCTTGTTCTAAATTCCAATTGATTTTGTTTCATAATTAATAAATTCTTAGGATTCATATAAAGTAAAACTAAATAGTTAGAACGACAAACCTTATCTACAAAAAAGTAAGGTTTTACACGAACGTAAAGGAAGGAAAAATTTAGTATTTTGTAATGGTTTTAAATTACTAGATTGACTTCAGTAAATTTGATGTTAATGCATAAATTGTGGTATAATCATTTTTTTTAGTCTGTTTCTTTTAGGAGGTTAAAAAAGAAAACACTGCCTTTTTAATGCAGAATTACCTACCGTTTCGCTTCTGACAATTGGGAGCTTCTTCGGAGGCTAAAAGTGTCTTTTAAGCGATGTCTAAACCCACTTTAAATATAACCTTCGTTATTATTTTATGTAAAAACCATAACAAAAAATTGGTTGATACTAAAATAATTATTCATGATTTTTAACTTTTCAATTTTTTTTTGTTTTTGTAGATACACAATTAACATTTTGCATATTAATTAGGGAAAGGCATTGATTTTCTTCACAATGGAACGTAATATGCAAAATGAGTTTATGTAAATGAATTATTAAGTTATGTATTTATGAAATTATACAAAAATGTGTGTTTCTATGTTAAGATATTATGCACGGATGCATCATTTCTTAAAAGACAATAATTGAAACAATATTTTTTTATTGTTCATTTTAAACATCTTCCTGTTAGTTTTAGTTCGAGTAGAAAGTGTCGACATATTTTAATTGTTTACAAACAGTAAAAATGTTAATTAGTTCAATAGCGAAAATCCGAAACTTTCTGTTGATGTTTCGGTTGTAATCATCAATTGTTAGACTTTTAACAAGATTTTTTATGCTAATTCATGGTTTTCTTTCGTTACAGAATTATGATCAAATACTGGCACTTTAATGGCTGCGGTGGTTAGCCATGCCATGCGACGTTTTCCTACATCACCGCTTGGCAGCAGCTACTCCAACTGCCTAGACGTAAGATACGAATACAATGATAACCATTGATACATAATTAGTTGTTTTAATGTGTTTAGGGTGAAAGTTCGTGGCCACAAGAAGATATAACTGAAAGTTCCTTATCTCGTTCTATGAGATACGCCGAGCCATGGTTGTACGGCAGCATGAGGGCCCCAGCGGGCTTTGTCTTAACACCGGCCCTCGTTTTATGTTCCTGCACCGAGTACTTAACCGGAACCAAACGTTCAAGCAAAAAAGGTCCCACCGTTTGCAAAAAGTGTGGCGGCACTCGGTTACCGTTACCCTCCAAAGATACAATGCAGGGAGGTTCGAAATTCGGCACGGTGCGGTGCTACCCAACAACTTCATCAATGACGACCCCTACAATGGGTGTTCGGGCCGGTACCGTACGAGTCAGTTCTCACACAAGACCATCAATACTTCCGACAAATGATCCGTATGAGTTAATGCGCCGTTCTAGATTATCAGCAGAAAGTGGGACACATTTTGTATTGAGATCCCCATCACCCACAAAACTCCCAACAAACAATCAGGTTCGTCCACGCAAAGCGGTCGTAAGTCAATACTAGAATGCAGCATAAATCCTTACGATCTCATATCCGTCGATCAAGATAAGGAAAAGGATCCAAGCATAACTTTGGTTGGAGGACAAAGAGTGAGAGTTTGTCCTCCAGACGTAGAGCAAGAACAATACGAAGACGTAAACGTACAACCCGTTCTAAAAACTAGTCAGATTCCGAAAATAAAGAGTCCGCCCGAAAATAAACAAACAAAATTAGCATTAAAATTTAAAGAAAAGGAATCTGATTGTAACCGGTTTAAGTCTATATTGAAGAAACCCACAACTTTCAGTGACACGGATTCAAGCGTAGGCCCCGATCGCAGCCCCTCGCCAGCACTGAAAAGTGGGTCACACTTTTACCTACCAATGCCCATGAACACGCCTAGGAAAAAAGTACAATTTTTAGTCGAAAACAAATTAGTCCGTCAACAAGAAAATCATCCGGATACGGATTTAATCGAGAATGGCGTCGAAGTCGTTGAAGAAACGCACGATGTTAACATTTACGAAGAAGTACCTGAATGTGAGGAAGGTTAGTGCTTTTATTTCAACACTAACAAAACCAATTGGTAGAAAAAAATTTATTACCCGAATGCCATTGGTAGG